>CM022298.1:286145394-286745394 GCA_011799875.1 Thinopyrum elongatum | reverse complement strand
GCACCTTGTCCGCACCCCCCTCGAGCCGCTCCATGATCTTGGTAAAAAAGGTGAGGTAGCCAGTGTCGTCAGACACGAGGGGGCTGGAGACAATCTCCTTGCAGATAGAGCTATGGGTGCGGCTAGCCCTCCGTTCGAGGTCTTGGAACATCACGAAACGTGTATGTTGCAACCCCCGGGCCCGATTCACCTCGTCTGCTGCCCACTCCACCAAGGAGGTGACGTCCCCCACTTGCCGATAGAGGGACACCAGCTCCACTTCGGCCGTGGCTTGGGCATCGAGGGCAGCCTTCTGGCGCTTGTCCACCCCGGCTAGATGCTTCCTGAGACCGTCAATCTTGTATGTCAGCTCTCTGTGCCGCATGTGGAAGCGGGTCTCCTGAAGCTCCAGCTTCTGGTGGTAGTCCTTGGAGAGGGCTCAGCGGGCTCCCGTGATCCCCTCCTCGATCTCCGCCTGGACCCTCGCCTCCCGAGAGGCCAGTGAATCCTCGGTGGCCGTCACTTGGCGCTCCATCACCTCCAGCCGCTCGCGCTCCAGGTTTTGTTCGGACGCCGCCAGCTCCAACGTCTCTTCAAGGGCACGGGGCCTCGCTTTGTGGGCTGACGGACTCTCTGTGGAGGCAATCGCGGCGGCTTCGCGCGCCTTTGCTCGCCGCTCCAGGGCATCGATGGAGTCCAAGAGATCTCCCTCGCGTTTTTCGGCGGCCTCGGCCTCCTTGAAGGCACGGTCGCGGGCCTCTTTCGTTGTAGCGGAGGACTCCTCGTCCTTCGAGCGAGTGGCCTCGTGCTTTAAGCGGCTCAAGTTGACGACTACTTTAAGCCGGGGCCACCCGCATGCCAAGTGCAGGTGCTCAGCCTTGAGGCGCGTGTCTACGTCACAAAGCTTCGATCCGAGCCGGTCCAGCGCACCCCTCGCTTCCTGAAGAAGGCCATGCCAAGCGGCGCCTCGGCTGCACGCGAGCTCCAGCGCCCGACCCGGGCTTTGTCCCACGCTCCAGTCCGCGGCAGAGGTCCGGGAAGGTCCGGCCGTGCTCGGCGGGGATCCGGGGCCTGCCGGCCCTACGCCCACTTCCTTGGCCCGGGGCGCAGCCCTGCATGGGCTAGACACTGTGCCGGCCGTCGGCTCATGGCAGACCTGGCTGTCGGTGAGAGATGGCGGGATAGGCGGTGGTATCACACACGGGAGCCCGATGCTGCCCCCGGTGGAGGACGCCGGGGGTGCAGGACCGAGGCCCACTAGGGATTGCCTCGGGGGAAGCGCTGTCTCTCCAGCACGCTCGGCCTCGTCTGCCAGACTCGCGAAGTGCGTGGCTGCCGCACATCTTAAAGCCTTGGGTGGCGGCAGTGGAGGCGCCCTCGACGCTTTGCCCGGAGAAGACCTGAGGAACAGGAGCTCAGTAAGACTCGCCACACAAGGATCAACAGGAGCAGAGAACTTACTCATCTGTGGTGACCCACTTCCTTCTCTTCAAGGCCCGCGGAGGCGAGCAGACGCCGCCCTCAAGCTGCTTCCTCCTCAAGGAGCCGCAAACCCTTGGGGACAGCACCCCGGGGCACGGCTGGCTTCCCTGCGCGCTCGTGGCAGTGGCCACGCCCCCAGACGAGATATTGCCGCCACCATTTGAAGGCGCGGGAGCAGGCTTGTTCGCAGCGAGCGGTTCGGCGTGCCCCTCCGTCGCTGCTGGGGACGCTTCGCCCTCGATGCCCTCGGGGGAAGGCACCACCAGGAAGGGATTGTCCCGAGGCCCCTCGAGGCCTTCGGGAGGCAACCGCCACTCATCAAAGCGATGCATCCCCCTGGCAAAGTCTCTCCCACTTGTGTAGTCGTAAAGGGGGAGCCCTTCCTGAGGAAGCGCACTGGCTTCCCGCCAGTCAAGAGGCGGATGACTCCGCGCAGCACACTGCAAAGCAGGGAGGCTGCCTGGAGCCTCATAGGTTCCTTGTGGCCAGTGAAGGCCCACATCGGACGGGAGTGGCACTGGAGTGGGGCGATCCGCCGTCGGACGAACTCCCTCACCACCATCGCCACCGTCACGCCTGCCGCCTTCAGGTCGTCCATCCTTGCCATAACTCATGAGAGCCTCGGGTCGGCGAGCCTCTCATGCTCTCACCCGGAGCTCGCCTTCGCCGGAGACGACGGAGTCTGGAGCAGGGGGCTATACTAGGCTGCGTTGACGTACACCCATTGCTTCTGGAAGCCCCCTGCGTCTGGATGGATCTCCATGTCGATGCCCTCGGCCACCACTGTGCTCACTGCATGGAGCCCCACGCACCCGGAGCACTGCGTGTTGGCGACCAATTGCAGAGAGAAGAAGTGGCGGAGTAGCGCCACCGAGGGGGCGATGCCCATGAAGGCTTCGCACAAGAACGCGAAAGCGGAAAGGAGGATGATAGACTCTGGGTCAAAATGCAACGCGTGGACCTGGTAGTGCGAAAGCACGGCGTTGAAGAAATCCGAGAACGGTGGTAGCAAGCTAGAGAAGAGGGCAGGAAGGTGAAGGCGATGGTGGTAGCCTCCAAGTCAGCGGAGGTCCGGGAAGCAGGCCAGACCTTCGTCGCCTTCCACTCGTTGGAGTCCGCTGCGATCACGGGTAAGATCTTGTCCAACCCTTCGTGATTAAGCACGGTGGACCGACCCAGGGCGGGCTCCGGTCCTGCTTGGCGGTCCACCGCCGCCACGGCCCCGCTCTTCTTCCTCCCCCGGGCCATGGCGATGCGGTGAGTCCGAGGCAGCACAAGATCTGGCGGGCGAGGTGCGAGCTTGCTTGAGAAAGACAGGGCGGAAGATGGGAGTGCGGCGGAGCAATGATGGCCACGCGGCGCGCGCCGGGCTTTTGTCAGTCTGGGCAGCTGCCGAGGCGACGTGGGGAACTGGGAGCGTCCGCGTCCCGTCATGCGCCACACATCAAGCCTGGCCTGTAGGCATTTATGGCCTGCGTCGCTTCGCCCTCCCTTCGTTGCCTTCGCCTCGAAGCCAGGCCGGGCATGCCGTGGGCCCGGGGGTTACTGTCGGCGTTCTGGGATCGGGGGTACCCAGACCTGTCTGCCTGCGGCCCAGCGCATGTCTCCATCAACGGCCCAGTACAGCCCAGCTACAAGACTCCACGGAAAAGACCCTCACGAGGGCCCCCGCCTCGCGAGGCGAACGACATCAAGTCCTCCCGAGGAGCGGCCTCCTGAGGCTGCCTCCCGAGGAGCGGATATCTCTAGGCAAGCATCCTACCTTGCGAGGCGCATGGTGACGTGAGCCATGACGACCAAGGCTAGGAGGGCGCCAGCGGGTGCAGGATAGGACAGTTTCCTCTTTGGTGCTAAGGAGGCAAGGACATACGCGGGTTCCCAAGGAATCCCCCAAAGGTTTCCATTCTGGTGCAACAAGACCAAGGCCGCTGGCTCGGCAGGGTGGAGGTCATCACGGAGCCCACCACAGCGTCATGACCAGAAGCTTTGCAGGTGAAGACCACCTTTAGTCAGGATAGGGTGTACTCCTGTCCCCCTTCAAAATTGGCCGCTGTGGTATCCCTTCCCGCCTAAGCTATGAGGGAAGAGGACCAAGGCCACTATAAAGATAGGCTAGTCTCCACTATAGAGAGGGATCCGATCCAATCCTTCGCCCATTGAGCTCACCCGAGGTAGCTCATTCACTGTACTAGTTCATCCTCATCCTCCTCGCGAGGCAATCCACCACAAAGCAGGAGTAGGGTTTTACACCGCAAGGTGGCCCGAACCTGGGTAAACCACCGTGTCCACTTCTTCTTCTCGCTCGCACGAACTCGTCGAAGTCAATCCATGGGGTGGTGAGCAGAGAGCCACGGTTAGGCAAGATCCTTTGCACACGCCCCAGAGTTCGAACCTTGTTTGGGTCTGCGGATCCCTGATCCCGACAAGTGCCATTGTCACTCCTGATGTGCTTGATCTTGATGCCATAGTTGGTCATGGCGTGATTGGCGAATCGTCTGAAGAAATCCTGCACTTCAGTCTTGTAGAGAATTATATGCACCCATGTATATCTAGAATAATCATCAACAATTACGAAGCCATAAAGATGTGAAGTGGTAGTAAGGGTAGAGTAGTGAGTAGGGCCAAATAAGTCCATGTGTAGCAGCTCAAAGGGACGTGAAGTCGTCATGATTGTCTTCGAGGGAGGTTTAGCCCTAGTCATATTCCCGGCTTTGGAAGCACCACAGAGATGGTCCTTCTTGAACTTTACGCCCTCAATGCTAATGATGTGCTTCTTCTTCACAAGAGTGTGCAAGTTCCTCATGCCCGCATGTCCTAGCCTTCGATGCCAAAGCCAGCACTCTGAAGCTTTTGCTAGAATACATATGACAAGCTGTGGTCCTGCAGAGAAATCTACCATATACAGATCACCTCTTCAATAACCTTCGAAGACTTTAGATTTGTCAGAAGCCATTAGTACAAGACATCGATATTTTCCAAATATCACAATCATGTCAAGATCACAAAGCATTGAGACCGACATTAGGTTGTTTTCAAGGGATTCAACAAGCATCACTTTATCCATGTGTTGATCCTTTGAGATAGCAACCCTACCTAGACCCAATACCTTGCTTTTACCAGTGTCAGCAAATGTGATGTGGCTTTTAGTAGACGGTAGAAGAGTAGAATCCATGAGAGGACTTCGATCACTAGTCATGTGGTTAGTGCCCACTATCCATGATCCATTCAGTAGCTTTTGGAGTGGTACCCTACAGTGCAGTTAGTAGGATAGGCTTCACCAAGAGTATTGTGAAGAACAAACATGTATCTATAGAGTCGTTCATCATAGGTAAGCATAGTTGAGGATATGGTAGGACGATCATGAAGAAAACCATGGGCGAAATAAATGGTAAGACCATTTTGACATTTTATCTTGCACCCAACAAGATTTTTCAGGTCCCCAGCATTGTCTTCAGAAGTTAATGATTTTCGGCTGGAGACCCGTCCCTGCAAGAGAAGTTAATTCTTATTAACCACCCACAGGGGTGGCTTAGAAGCAATAAGTCTAAGTGCAACATCCGAGAATTTTGGCTTAGAAGCCCTAGCAAATAGTTTTGCAGGTGGTGAATTGTACTCAAATGAATAAGAAAAAAAGTTCTTAGATTTGTGAACATAGCGGTTTGAAGAAACACGCTCATATTCATGAGTCTGTTGATAGTTTCCTTGCAAAACATTGGCGTTAGGGTGACCATATGTGATCCTCTGTCTGTATGAAGCCTTTGGACCATATGAAGCCTTTGGTCTGGGATTTGTCTTCTTCCCTGGTGGTGTCATGAAGACATTCATGGGAAGCTTCTCAAGATGACTTTTAGGAACCCAGATCTTCTTCATAGGTGACCCATTCCTGTAGTTAGTTCCAATAAACCAGGCAAACACTTCACCGTTCTGATTTTTGAACAGTTTATAGTTTGAGTCAAATTACTCATCAATGATAATAGGGTTAGCACAAGTGAAGCCAGATAAGGTGGATGGATCCACTAAAGGGCCCTTTGCAGCAACCCATGTGGTTTTGGGGTACTGCTCAGGCTTCCAGTAGGAACCATTAACATTCATTTTCCTTTCGAACCCAACACCCTCTTTCCTAGGGTTTCGGTTCAGGATCTGCTTCTTGAGGACATCGTAGAGAGTCTGATGCCCCTTGAGGCTTTTGTACATGCCTGTTTCAAGCAATATCTTCAACCTGGCATTCTCATCAGCAATAGTAGTGGTATCCTTAGATGAGGGGTTAGTTACCACATCAGCAGTTGAAGATATTGCAACTTGAGAAGCAGTTGAGCATTCAGCAGTAGAGGTAGCATTATCACGCTCAAGACATTTTAAGCAAGGTGGTACAAACTCTTCCTGAGTGGAACTGATCTATTGAGCGAGTAGTGAATCATTTTCCTTTTGAAGATCTTCATGAGATGCTCTCAGTTTCTCTAGATCTTGCTTCCTTTGAAGATAATCATAGGAAAGCTTCTCATGATCAGCTGAGATGGTTTCATGACGACTTGCAAGTTCCTCATACATAACATGAAGATTTTTTATGTCTTCGATTAAGGACTGAATTTGATTCATTTCCTCATCCAACAGGTCATCGCTTTTGTCTAGCAATTTTGAATCTTTTCCATAGCAGTTTGTTGCTCAGTTGCAATTTTAGCAAGAGTTTTATAGCTGGGTTTAGATACACATTCAGAGTCATCTTTACTAGAGGTCTGAAAGTAATCATCGCGTGAGTTTACCTTAGCACCTCTTGCCATGAAGCAGTAGTTAGGAGCAGAGTCGTCATCATCATTGGCTTCAGCGTCGATGATGTGACCATTGTCTTCAGTGTTGAAGATGGACTTGGCGAAGAATGCCTAAGCTAGAGCCAGGCTTGCCACGCCTGAATCAGACTCCTCCTCAGACTCCACCTCCGCCTCCTTAGAAGCAGACTCCTCCTCTGAATCCATTTCCTTGCCAATGAAAGCACGAGCCTTGCTAGATGAGCTCTTCTTGTAAGATGAAGACTTTGAAGATTTCTTCTTCTTCTTATCGTCAGAGTCATATTCCTTGCTCTTCTTCTTTTTCTTGGCCTCCTTTTCCCACTGAGGACATTCAAATATGTAATGGCCTGGTTTCTTGCATTTGTGACAGGTTCTCTTCTTGTAGTCACGAGTGGAGGCCTCAGCATTTTTGGAGCTAGATTTTGAAGACTTTCCGAAGCGATTCTTCTTGGAGAAATTTTGAAATTTCCTCACAAGCATTGCTAGCTCTTTGCCTAAGTCTTCAGGATCATCAGAACTGTAGTTAGATTCTTCAGATGAGGAAATGACCTTTGCCTTCAAAGCACGAGATCGGCCGTAATTTGGACCATAGATATCTCTCTTCTCAGATAGCTGGAACTCATGTGTATTGAGCCTCTCAAGTATGTCAGATGGGTCGAGATCCTTGAAGTCAGGGCATTCTTGGATCATCAGTGATAGGGTGTCAAATGAGCTGTCAAGTGATCTCAATAGCTTCTTCACGACTTCATGCTTGGTGATCTCAGTGGCGCCAAGAGCACGAAGTTCATTGGTGATATCAGTAAGAAGGTCGAAGGTGAGTTGGAAATTCTCGTCGTCGAGCCTCTTAAAGCGGTTGAAGAGATTGCAGAGCACATCAATCCTTGAGTCTCTCTGAGTAGAGAGGCCTTCGTTGATCTTGGACAGCCAGTCCTAGACTAGCTTCGCAGATTCCAGTGCACTCACACGGCCATACCGCCCTTTGGTCAGATGACCATAGATGATGTTCTTGGCAGTTGAGTCCAGTTGCGCGAACCTTTTGACATCAGTAGCGGTGACACCTTCCCTGACTTTGGGAATGCCAGTCTTGACGACATACCAGAGGTCATTGTCAATGGCTTCAAGATGCATGGGCATCTTATTCTTCCAGTAGGGGTAATCAGTGCCATCGAAGACAGGGCACGCAACGGAGACTTTGATTATCCCTACAGTCGACATAGCTAAAAATCCAGGTGGTTAAACCGAATCACACAGAACAAGGGAGCACCTTGCTCTGATACCAATTGAAAGTGCTAGTTATCGACTAGAGGTGGGGGGTGAATAGGCGATTTTTATGAAAGTCTTCAAGACAGGCAATGTCTTTGAAGACAAGCAAGAAAATAACACCTACACAGTATGCAGCGGTAGATAAACTACACTAGCCATGCGATAGTCAAAGTAATAGTACAAAGTATACACAAAGATAGATAGCAACTAGGTAGAGTGGATTAGAAAAGGAAGACGGTATGAAGCGAAACAAGCAATCAGAGTGAAGGTCTTCACGCAAGAAGTCAATCAGAGCAGGCAAGCAATGACTTCACAAAGCTAGACAGTAAGTAAAGGCGTGAAGTGATAGAACTAGTAGCTTGACGAAGACAAGGATTTGGTAGACTAGTTAAAGTTGCTGTGACAACTGTACGTCTGGTTAGGGAGGCTGAGATTGAACTCAGAAGACCATGTCTTCACCTTATTCCCCTTGAGCTAACGTCACTTAATCCTCACCCAATCACTCAGATAAGTCTTCAAGGTAGACTTCCAAACCTTTAAGACTTCGTTCACTGGCAATCCACACCTAACCGACTGGAAGATCACAATCTTCAAGTGTAATAAGTCTTTAGATCATGCGTACAGAAAGACTTCAGTGATGCCAACACTCTTTGGGCTCTGGGTGTTTTGGGCTTTGTCCTCGCAAGGATTCTCTCTTGAAGACTTCGGAGGTGGGTTGCTCTCAAATGACAAAAGCCGTGTACTAACTCTGAGCAGCCACCAATTGATGGTGTAGGGGGTGGGCTATTTATATCTGTCGGATTCAGGGCTCCGCAGACCCAAGAAATGTTCGAACTCTGGGGTGTGTGCGAAGAACTCAACCTATCCAGCCAACCAGCTCATCGTCCTACTGCCTAGCTCGATGAACAAGGAAGAAGATGGACTTGGTAGTTTACCCATGTTCGGGCCACCTTGCGGTGTAAGACCCTACTCCTGCTTTGTGGTGGTTTCGCCTCACGAGGGGCTGAGGATGAACAAGCACAAGGGATGAACAACCTCGCGGGGTCTGCTCTGGTGAGGGCATGAGTCGAGAGGTTCGGATACGATCCCCCTCTATGGTGGTGGCTAACCTATACTTATAGTGGCCTCGGTCCTCTTCCCCCAAAATGTAGGCAGGAAGGGATTCAACAACGGCCAATTTGAAAAGGGACAAGTAGTACATCTTATCCTGATGAAAGGTGGTCTTCGCCTGCAAAGCTTCTGGTTGTGACGCTGTGGTGGGCTCGGCGATGACATCCGTCCTGCCGTCCTGGTGGTCTTGGTCTCGTTGCACTGGAAAGGAAACCTTTGCCTGATTCCTTGGGAACCCACACCTGCGCTTGCCTCCTTAGCACCAAAGAGGAAACTGTCTTCTCTGCGCCCGCTGGCGCCCGCCTGGCCTTGGTCGTCACGGCTTGCGTCATCACAACCTCAGGTGGTTGGGCACCTGCATAGGAATCTCCGCTCCTCAGGAGCAGCCTGGGGAGGCCGCTCCCTCAGGAGGTCTTGGCATCATCCGCCTCGCGAGGCTTGGCCCCTCGTGAGGGTCTTGTCTTGATGGTCTTGTAGATGGGCCGTACTAGGCCATCGATGAAGCCACGCCATGGGCCGCAGGCAGGCAAGCCTAGGTACCCCAGTTCCCAGAACGCCGACAGTAGCCCCCGGGCCCAAGGTGCGCTCGGACTTGGCTTGGAGGCGAAGCCAAAGGGTAAGGACGAAGCGCTGTGGGCCCCAATCACCTGTGGGCCAGGCCGACGCATGGCACTTGATGGGACGTGGGTGTCTCCACTTCCCCATGCTGCCTCGGTAACTGCCCGACTTGACAACTGCCTGGTGCATGCAGAAAGGCCATCATTTCTCGGAGCATGAGAGGCCGGCAGTTAGCCTTCCTCCAGCTATAAATGGGAGAGGGGGCGGAGCCCCCAGCCCATCTCCATCTTCTTGCTACTCGCTCCTTCTTCTTCCTCGCCGCGCCGCCGTCTTGCTAAAGCATCCATGGCGACAGTGAGGAGGTTCTCCGCCGCGGAGAAGGGTAAAGCCCCGCAGGCAGAACCGGTGCTACTCCCACTGAAGAAGAGGCATGGCCGGCCCCGCGAGTCCTCCGCAGGGCCTACGGGAGCGCGGCCCTGGTACGAACGCGCACCGCCGGGTTTCCCCATTAGCGCGCATGCTCACGCACATAGCCCCGTCCATGGGAGCAGTCATGGAAGTCGCGGAGGACAGAGTCATAGGGGAGGGCAAGTGACGGCCGCGCGGTCACCTTGCCCGCAGGCCCATGCCGACGGCACAACCCGTGAGTTTTTGGTGTGGGCGGCAATGCCACCGCGCACGTGGATCCGGCTCCCGCGGTCCCTAGCGAGGGAGATACCATCGAGGGGGCCTGTCGAGCTGTGGTTGCAGCAGAACGGCTGCTGCAGCCAAGCCTCAGAGGCGAAGGTCGAGGCCATCGACTCCGGCGACGTCTTCATGACCCGGGGATGGGGCGCGATCGCCCGCGCCTGCAGCTCGGAGTGGAGGCACGCCATCCACTTCGAGTACGATGGGGCGTTGACGATCTTCTTCAAGGTCTTCGGGGAGGATGGCCGACGCCTGGAGTGCTGCCCCAGGGGAGGCGAACAGGACGACGGCCCCCTTTCGGGCTGGCGAGGTGGCGAGGCCTCCGGTGGTGAACTTGCCCTTGGCCTTGTCCGCGATTCTTCCGGCAGTAGCAGCGCTTCCTCCGGGCCAAGCTCCAACGATGATAGCTACAAGCCGCCGTGCCCAGGCCTAGGGGAGGAGCGGTGCCAGCTCGGCGTTGTTGGCGGCGCTGCCCAGGCCGCGATCCCTGGGAGGCTTCTTTTTCCTTTTGTTTTATTCCTGCGCAGAAATTATGAAGGGCCCTGATACGTCTCCAACGTATCTATAATTTATGAAGTATTCATGCTGTTATATTATCATTCTTGGATGTTTTACCATCATTTTATAGCAACTTTATATCATTTTTTGGGACTAACCTATTGACATAGTGCCCAGTGCCAGTTGCTATTTTTTTGCTTGTTTTTTACATCGCAGAAAATCAATACCAAACGCAGTCCAAACGCAGCGAAACTTTTTGGAGATTTTTTCTGGACCAGAAGACACCTGGTGGGCCAAAGAAGTACCAGAGGGGAGCTCCGAGGGGAGCACAACCCACCAGGGCACGCCTGGGGGCCCAGGCGCGCCCAGGTGGGTTATGCCCACCTCGGTGGCCTCCCGCACCGTCTCTTCGCCCTATAAATTGCCAAATATTCCAAAAACCCTCGGGGTAACCCTAGATCAGAAGTTCCACCGCCGCAAGCCACTGTAGCCACGAAAAACCAATCTAGACCCTATTCCGGCGCCCTGCCGGCGGGGGAAATCATCATCGGTGGCCATCTTCGTCATCCTGGCGGCCACCATGAAGAGAAGGGAGTAGTCCACCCTTGGGGCTGAGGGTTTGTACCAGTAGCTATGTGTTTAATCTCTCTCTCTCTCTCGTGTTCTTGAGATGGCACAATCTTGATGTATCGCGGGCTTTGTTAATATAGTTGGATCATATGGTGTTTTCCCCTCTCTATCTTGTTGTGATGAATTTAGTTTTCCCATTGAGATTTTGTTTTTATTGGATTGAATACTTTTATGGATTTGAGAGCACTTGATATATGTCTTGCATATGAATACCCGTGGTGACAATGGGGTATTATATTGATTCACTTGAGATATGTTTTGGCACTCAACTCGTGGATTCCTGAGGTGACATTGGGGTAATCTATGCATAGGGGTTGATGCACGTTCTCGTCTTTTGTTTCTCTGGTAGAAATCTTGGGGCACTCTTTGAGGTTCTTTGTGTTGGATCGAGTATTATGAATCTGAAATTGTTTGATGCATCTCGTATAATTAACTCATGGATATGTGGTGACATTGGAGTATCTAGGTGACATTAGAGTTGGTTGATGCGTATCATATGGTGTTATTTTAGTACGAACTCTTGGATAGATCGAACGGAAAGAATAATTTTGTGTTATTTTAGTACGAACTCTTGAATAGATCGAACGGAAAGAATAACTTTAAGGTGGTTTCATGCCCTACAAACAATTTCTTTTTATGTTCTCCGCTAGATAAGAACTTTGGAGTGATTCTTCATCGCACGTTGAGGGATGGTTATATGATCCAATTAGATTAGCATTGTTGAGAGATTGCACTAGCGAAAGTACAGACCCTAGGCCTTGTTTTCAAGCATTGCAATACCGTATGTGCTCTGTTTTATCACTTGCTACCTTGCTGTTTTTATTTATTCAGATTATAAAAATATATTTCTACCATCCATATTACACTTTTATCACCATCTCTTCGCTGAACTAGTGCACCTATACAATTTGCCATTGTATTGGGTGTGTTGGGGACACAAGAGACTTTTTGTTATTTGGTTGCAGGGTTGTTTGAGAGAGACCATCTTCATCCTACACCTCCCACGGATTGATAAACCTTAGGTCATCCACTTGAGGGAAAATTGCTACTATCCTACAAAACTCTACGCTTGGAGGCCCAACATGAGTCTACAAGAATAAAGTTGCGTAGTAGACATCAGGCCCCGAGGGGTGTGTAAAAACCATGACACCTTTGCTTTAATGCTTGTGCCCCCAACTTGTGTTTTGCTTGCGTCTCTTGCTTGGGCTTGGTTCCCCCCTTTTATTCTCGCGGTAGCTTAGTGCTCTACGCCGGCAGGACCCAGTCCCCAGGCAAGCTTCAGCCATTGCTGGTATGCCAGGTCACGATGCCGTGGTCAAGGCCAAGAGGTGAGCGGCCTGAGGTCCGGTAAGAGCCCCCGAGGCGCGGTGCTCAGCAGGTCCCCTTTAGCGTGCAAGAAGCTCCCGAAAGATTAAGAGGGGAGTTTCCCTTGCACGAGCGAAATCACGCGAGACGGAAATGCTGGTAATGGGGTCCATGCCCACGCGTGTGAGGTGAATTATCTTGGCGAGCCTGCACGGTCTCCTTGCCGCGAGGGCGAGTTTCTTCCATGATGTAGGCCGCGCCTTTTCTCCTGAAGGTGCTCCGTCCTTTTGCAGGGACCCTACCGACTCCATCTCCCCCGCTTGTCAGGGTGCTCTATGTCCTTGGGACCCAGCTCTCGAGCGAGGCTCGGTCGCCGCTGGTATGCCAGGTCGCGATGCCATGGTCAAGGCCAGTGGGTGAGGGCTTGAGGGCCAGTAGGAGCCCCTGAGGCACGGTGCTCAAGGCCCCCCTTTGACGTACAAGCAATCTGCACGAGAGAGGAGCGGCATGCCCCGCGAGGGTGCCTGAGAGGGGCTGAGCCCCTGAGGCCACCTGCGGTCCTAGTTGCGGGGGTTCCTGCGAGTTAGCCGTAAAACACAAGCCGCGCTTGCTATCCTGTCCGTGATCTTTCCACGAGAAGACGACAACACTAAGGACCCGGTGAGGTGGCGTGCGTGGGGCCAGCCATGAGCCAGAGCTCGGTCTCTTAGATTTATCAATGCTTCAGGGATGGACCCGAGCACAGATGCCGTGCCAGTAGCCCCCGTTGCGGGATGAGCGAGAGGCGGATCACCAACGCGTGGATCGCGAGAAGCAACACCGTAGGTAACGAGTCAGTAGGCGTAACGTTAACCACCATAATAACTTGAGAATGCATAACTGGTCCGGGGTACATGAATCAAAAATGACGTACTGCGGGCTGGGCCCTAGCAGCCTGAGGATGATGCAGCCCGGGGGGCGCCCTCAGTTGAACAAACCAAAAAGTCACCTGGCACCATCGTTGTAGAAGCGTTGGAGTAGCTGAAGACACGCACTGCAGAGGTCGCTCCTCACGGGCCAGCCGGCTCCTGAGGCCCGGGAGGCTCCGGAGGTCCGGGGGGGCTCACGAGGGTCCGGCACCTCCTCTGTCAAGATCGCCTGGTGCCTGGCCTCGCGAGCTGCCAGGATGCCCTGCATGCAGTGCTGGTGCAAGGCAGCCGTGTCCAGCAGGCCGAACGGCATGCAGACGTAGCTGCGGGGGCAGCCCCCACAACGTCCAACTCGGGACGGCCAGAAGAGCTCCTGAGAGGCATCCCTGTTGAGGCCTAGGATGATGACGCAGACGCGCAGCTCGCTACCCATGTCAGGGGCAGCAACTGCACTGGATGGTGCGGGGCGACGCTCGCTACGCATGGCTCGTGCCTCCTGAAGCTCCTCGATCGCCTTGGTGATGAACTCCTCAGCGCCTTGCGCCTTGCTCACGGAGGCGCGAGACGAAGCACGCCCCCACATGGTGCCCGAACGCCTCCCTCGTGACGCTGGTCAGGTCAGAGGCCCTCCAGATGAGAGCCCCCGAGCCCGTCCTGAGAGGGGCGCCGGGCGCGCCTTCCTATGTGAGAGGAAAGGGCACCCCAACAGCGGGCGCAGGGCCTGAGGCACGATTGCTAGACGCTCCAGCCTCCTGACGGCCCTTGAGGAGGAGCTGCTTCTTCTGCTTGGGGATGGCCTCAGGAGGTAGAATGGCACCCTCGCCATCTGAGTTCTCGACCGCCGCGGCCTGGTAGGCACGCTCGAGGGAGCACACCGCATCCTTCTCGTCGCAGGCAACCGTGATGTCACCACCACTTCCTGGCATCTTGAGGACATTGTAGCCGTGGTGAGTCGCTGCCATGAACTTGGCGAGGGCCGGATACCCGAGGATGGCGTTGTACGGGAGGCGAATATGGGTGACGTCGATGTCGATGAGCTCGGTATGGTAGATGTTGCGCTTGCCGAAAGTGACAGGGAGGCGAATCTGCCCTATGGGGACGGTGGAGCCATCGGTCACCCCTAAGAAAGGCTTGGTGGGCAGAAGCTGGTGGTTGGGCACTTGGAGCGTCTCAAATGTCTCGACGGAGAGAACGTTGAGCCCTGCGCCACCGTCGATGAGGGTTTTAGTGACAAGGACGTTGCTGATGGTGGGCGTGCAGAGCATCGGGAGCGCGCCAGCGGCGGCTGAGCACTTGAGCTGGTCCGTAGAGTCAAAGGTGATGGCGTACTTGGACCCCGGCTTAATCGTGCACTAACCATACACGCAAATGCGCACGATCAAGCCTAAGGACTCACTTGAAGATATCACAACACAACTCTAAAACATAAATAAAGTCATACAAGCTTTATATTACAAGCCAGGGCCTTGAGGGCTCGAATACATAGCTCGATGGCATACAAGCGTCAGCGGAAGCATCAGATATCTGAGTACAGATATATTACAGAGAGAGAAATAGGCCTTCACAGAGGCGGGGTAAAATAAAATACTACGATCGAAAGGCGTAGGCCTCCTGCCCTGGACCCTCCGATCCTACTCCTGGTCATCAAACGGCTCCTCTTAGTAGTAGTACTCGCCCCTGAGGGGACGCGACTCCTCGAGCTTGGGGAGGGCCGCGTTCACCTCGCGAGCGAACTGCTTGAAGATGCGATGAGAGGCGGGGGCCTGAGCACCACCCACGATGCAAGCGATCGCACGTGGCTCCTGGAAGCCCCCAGCCCAATCATCTTCTCGGTTGTCGTCGCTTCTCCTTAGAGCCGGTGGCAGCGGAGGAAGGCCAGCATTGCCCCGAGGACGGTCCTCGCGGGGCTGGTCACGCCAGGGGCCGTCGTGAGGCTGGCCCTGCCAGCGGTCCTCAAGAGGGTGATCACGCCAGTCCTGGCGGGGGTCGCGGTTGTCCCAGCGGCCTCCACCGCGACCTCCTCCGCGGCCGTAGCCACGGTCGTTGCGCTCGGGACGGCGGCCAAGGCACCTGTCACGGATTGCCCTGAGCTCCTGGCAGTCGTTGGTGTGGATGTTGTGGAAGACGCAGAACGGGCGGCTGCCCCTGGAGGATTCGACTTGGTCGCAGCCACGCTTCATCTCAGGTTCAGCCACGAGCATGGCGGGGCCCTTGCGCTTTACCTCCTTAGCCTTGCCCTTCTTGTCTTCAGGATCGACCTTTGGAGGCTCCAGGAGGGAGAGGCGACCTTCCTCTGCCCTCGCTCACCTGGCGGCCATGTTGAACATCTCCAGAGCTGAACACAGGTCCTCGTGAATGGCGAGCTCCTCCTTCATCTTGACATCCCGAATGCCCTTAGAGAACACCAAAATGATGGCCTCGTATGACACCTTCGGGATCTTGAGGCGGACGTTGGTGAAGCGCTGTATGTACTTGTGCAAGGTCTCGCATGGCTGCTGCCTTATACGCTGCAGGTCGCCTGCTGCAGGATCACGGTCGCGAGTGCCCTGGAAGTTGGCGATGAAGCGCTTGCGGAGCTCGTCCCAGGAGGAGATCGATCCACCCAGGAGGTTCAGGAGCCAAGAGCGCGCGCCGTCCTTGAGGGCCATGGGGAACCAGTTCACCATGACCTTCTCGTTGCCATTCGCCTCCTCGATGCTTAGCTCGTAGAGCTAGAGGAACTCAGCGGGGTCGGGGGTGCCATCATAACGTGGAGGAAGATCAGGCTTGAACTTGCCGGGCCAGACGACACGGCGCAGCTCCGGGGTGAAAGCAAGGTAGCCTGCCGCACTCACAGGGGCCGGTCGCATGGGAGGAGCTTGGTCTTGGCGCTCGCGTGCCACCGCCTCTGGCGGCGTGCGGTCTTGATGCAACGGCGCTGGGAGCGCGCGCGTCTCTCCCTGGGGCCACTGCACCACCTGGCAGCTTTCTTCATCGCGCGCCGGCGCTCTGCGCGGCGGGTCACGCTGGGGTGCCTCATGTTGGGGAACGTAGTAGTAAATCAAAAAATTTCTACGCATCACCAAGATCAATCTTTGGAGATACTAGCAACGAGAGAGAGAGAGGAGTGTATCTTCATACCCTTGAAGATCGCGATGCGGAAGCGTTGCAAGAACGCGATTGGAGGAGTCGTTCACGCAGCGATTCAGATCGCGGTCGATTCCGATCTAAGCACCGAACAATGGTGCCTCCGCGTTCAACACACGTACAGCCTGGTGACGTCTCCCAGACCTTGATCCAGCAAGGAGGAGGGAGAGGTTGGGGAAGACAGCTCCAGCAGCACGACGGCGTGGTGGTGGAACTTGCAGTTCTCCGGCTGGGCTTCGCCAAGCTCAAACGGAGGAGGAGGAGGTGTTGGAGAGGGGGAGGGCTGCGCCAGGGGAGAGGATGTGGCCTCCCTCCCACCCCTCCACTATTTATAGGCTGGGGGGAAGAGGGGGCCGGCCCCCTAGATCCCATCTAGGGTTGGGGGCGGCGGCCAAGGGGGGGAGGAGTGCCTCCCAAGTCAAGTGGAGGCCCTCCCCCTTTAGGGTTTCCCCTCTCCCATGCGCATGGGCCTTAGGGGGGCTGGTGCCCCTAGCCCATTAAGGCTAGGGCTCCCCCTTACAGCCCATGCTGCTGTATTGGACGTGGTGGAACCCTTTCCGGACTTCCGGACCCCTCTGGAATCCTCCGGAACCTTCCGAAAGCTTCCCGGTACAATACCGAAAAAACCCAAACTTTTTCCGGAACCCCAATAACAACTTCCCATATATAAATCTTTACCTCCGGACCATTCCGGAACTCCTCGTGATGTTCGGGATCTCATCCGGGACTCCGAACAACATTCGGTATTCACATACTATTTCCCATAACAACCCTAGAGTCACCGAACCTTAAGTGTGTAGACCCTACGGGTTCGGGAACCATGCAGACATGACCGAGACATCTCTCCAGCCAATAACCAACAGCGGGATCTGGATACCCATGTTGGCTCCCACATGTTCCACGATGATCTCATCGGATGAACCACGATGTCAAGGATTCAATCAATCCCGTATACAATTCCCTTTGTCTACCAGTATGATACTTGCCCGAGATTCGATCGTCGGTATCCCTATACCTTGTTCAATCTCGTTACCGGCAAGTCTCTTTACTCATTCCGTAATGCATGATCCCGTGGCTAACTCTTTAGTCACATCGAGCTCATTATGATGATGCATTACCGAGTGGGCCCAGAGATACCTCTCCGTCATACGGAGTGACAAATCCCAGTCTCGATTCGTGCCAACCCAACAGACACTTTCGGAGATACCTGTAGTGCACCTTTATGGTCACCCAGTTACGTTGTGACGTTTGATACACCCAAAGCATTCCTATGGTATCCGGGAGTTGCACAATCTCATGGTCTAAGGAAATGATACTTGACATTAGAAAAGCTTTAGCAGACGAACTACACGATCTAGTGCTATGCTTAGGATTGGGTCTTGTCCATCACATCATTCTCCTAATGATGTGATCCCGTTATCAACGACATCCAATGTCCATGGTCAGGAAACCGTAACCATCTATTGATCAACGAGCTAGTCAACTAGAGGCTCACTAGGGACATGTTGTGGTCTATGTATTCACACATGCATTACGATTTCCGGATAACACAATTATAGCATGAACAATAGACAATTATCATGAACAAGGAAATATAATAATAACCACTTTATTATTGCCTCTAGGGCATATTTCCAACACCTCATGCCTGGGCTCGGGGTCCATTCCGTGCAGAGGAGGAGGAGGCGCGCCGTGAGCCACGTCGCCCGCCATGGACGGCGGGGGACGAGGCGAACGGGACGGTGCAGGGGCCTCACCGACGGTGTTGACGAGCTCGGCGATGCGGGTGAGCCCGTCATCGTAGAGGTCGTTGGCTGGACGATAGCGCAGGAGCTCATGCGCCATGAGCAGCGCAGCCTACGCGTTTGCCGGCCCGCGACGAACGTGAGAAGACGATGCCATGGCCGGAGTGGTCGGCGGATGGCCGGAGTCGGGCGAACTCGAACCCGGGGCTACGGGGCACTAGTAGGGGTGCTGGGGGTCGCGTTGAGCTCTGGTGAGGCCCGGGAACTCGGGGCACTGCTCAGGCGTGAGCTCGGAGGCCAGTGGCTGCGACGGCAAGGCAAGCGGCGGCGGTGAGGTTCGTCTATGGTGGCTCAGGCGTCTAGAGACGATTAGGAAGGGAGGGAAGGAGCGCAACCGGCGCAGCGGCTCATAGTGGGGGTCGAGGAGCAGCTCGGGGAGGCCGGGGAGGTCACGGTGGCGAGGATCGATGGCGACGTAGAGGCGGAGCTCGGCGAAGGGGATCAGCGAGGGCGGCGTCGATGTGGCGTCCTGGCTTGTGCTGGTTGGCGAAGAAGAAGCGGAGGAGCGTCCCGGAGCTCCTGGTCAGGGCAGAGTGTCGAGGGGAGATCAATGGCCATGGTGGCACGCGGTGGACGGCGGAGGGCGCGCCGGTCCTTCCTCCAGAACGTCAGAGAGGGAGAGGTGGAGATGGGGGAAAGAGGGGAGCCAGGGGGCGCCGGAGCTGCGGCCTTATCCTCGAGGGGCGGGCGCTGGTGCGCTGTCGATCAAGAGAGAAGGGGGGCCGGGCTCGGGCGAGTGCGCGTGCGCGTGCGCGGTGGAGGCGACAGCGAGCGCGGGATGAACAGAGGAGGGAGACAAGGTGGGGAGTTGGGCTGGACCGCCCTGTAGACTAGAGCCCAGCCACAGTGGGCCTTTTCCTTTTCCTTTTCTTATTTTTGTTTTTCCGTTTTCTGTTTTCTTTTCTGTTTTGTCCTGTATTTTTATTTCAAATGACTTTTGCAAAATATGATACTTGCCAAAATAAATGCTATGCAATATTTACCACTGTTTTAAAAGGGTTTGGAGGCAAATGGATTTCATATTAATTGTAGATTAAACAAAATGTATTAACCCTTGCTGTTTTGGTACTGTTAGAGTCACTTAATTAATCTATTAAATGTTGGTTACAGTTTTAGCATTGTCTCTGGAATATTTGTTATTTAATGAACATTTTAGATTCTGATTTGAACAACTTTTATTTTCCACTTTGAATTTAATTGAAGTTTGAATTTCCATTTGAATTTGAACTAAAAGGGATATGATCCAAATGATGTTTAGGCACTGTTGATCATGATGACATGGCATTATCAAAACGGGATTACTGTAGCCAACCACTTGGGGTGTTATAGACCCGAGACGCTATTAGAGAGGAAAGCTTAGGAAATGACGAGGACGTCCCGCGGAGCAACTTGACTTAGCTTTTACATGGTATAGTGCCTGGTGGCCTGCTGCTTGCAGGGTGTGCCTCGTGAGGCTTCTGTTAACGAGATCTCCTGCCGGGGCGGCCGTGGATCAGCTCCTGAGGCAGAGCCTGTGAAGCCTTCCAAGGCTCAAGCGGGGGGGGGGGGGGGGGGGGGCTTACCCTCGGTTCGCCTCGTGAAGGGCCGCTTCGCGAGGTCTCCTGGATGATCTGCTCCTGAGGTAACCAAGCGTAGAAGGTTCCACCTCGGGGGAGCGACGCATGCTCGTCAGCTCACTCATGGGCGTCATGCGAAGAGATTAGATACCAAGAACCTTGGTGGGGTGGCGTGCACGGGAGCAGGCCCGCGAGCCAAAGCCCGGTTACTTGGGTTTTCAGTGCTACTGGGACTGATCTGAGCATAGGCACCGTTTCCAGCCCCCGCTCGTGTGAGGCTTAAGAGGGGGGTTGCGAGTGCGCGTGGCTCGCGGGGTAAAAATTCAACAAAATGCAGCATGACTCAAAAACCAAAGCTTTACTAAAGGAAGAAGATAAATTCGTTTACACAAGCCAGAAAGAGATGTGGCTGCCGTGTCTGGCACGGGATCAGCTTGAGGTTGGTGTAGCCCGTGGGGAGCCCTCATTTGATTATTCCACCAGCACGGAGCATGGGGCTTCCACTTGGGCGTGGGCATGATCGCGGTTTGACAGTTCCGCCAGCACAGAGCATGGGCTTCCACTTGGGCGTGGGCATGATCATGGTTTGATCGTTCCGCCAGTGCGGAGCATGGGGCTTCCACTTGGGTGTGGGTGGGAGCTCTCGCGAGGCCATTCGGCGGCACGTCGGGAGGCTTCGGGGTATGTACAGCCCCACCTCATTCTTACGTGAGAGGGTCACGGGTAGAACTTTCGGAGGTGTTGGATGTTCCAGGCGTTAAGCACAGGGACTCCGTCCTCCGTCTCCAGGTGGGCGGTGCCTTGCCTGGAAACATGGGAAACCTTGAAAGGGCCTTCCCACATGGGTGAGAGCTTGTGGAGCCCCTCTCTGGAGAGGATCCAATGGAGCACGAGGTCCCCGACCTTGAGGGTTCGAGCGCGGATGTAGCGGCTGTGGTAATGACGCAAGGCCTGTTAGTACCTCGCGGCGCGAAGGGCGGCCTATCGGCAGGCCTCCTCTAGGAGCAGCAGGTGGCCTCCCTCGAGCTGTCCTGACGCAACTTGTTGAATGCCAGGACTCGTGGGGAGCCAAGCTTGAGCTCTGAGGGGAGGACCGCCTCCTCTTGTAGACGAGGAAGAAGGGGGTTTTGCCTATGGGCTTGGTCACCGTTGTGCGGATAGACCATAGCACAGAGGGAAATTCCTCCAGCCAGCCCTTGCCATAGGCTTTGAGCTTCTTCTTGAAGCTTCTCTTCTTGAGGCCCTTGAGGACCTCGGCATTAGCACACTCGGCCTGGCCGTTGCTTTGTGTGTGAGCCATGGAGGTGTAGCAGATTTGCGTGCCTAGGCTAGCGTAGTAGGACTTGAAGAGGCCACTCGTGAACTAGGAGCCATTGTCGGTGATGATGCGGTTGGGGACGCCGAATCAGCTCACGAGGACATTGATGAACTTGACGGCTGAAGCCGCCGGGATGGTGCGCACGTGTTCAACCTCCGCCCACTTGGTGAACTTGTCAACGGTGACGTAGAGGTAGCGGTAGCCGCCAGCCACGCGAGGGAAGGGCCCTAGTATGTCCATACCCCAGATCGTGAAAGGCCATGAGAGTGGAATCGTCTGGAGCCCTTGCATCGGCTGGTGAATCTGCTTGGCATGGAATTGATAGGCTTCAGAGGACTAGACCAGCTCGGTAGCGTCGAGGAGCGCGGTGGGCCAATAGAATCCGCTGTGGAGCACCTTATCGGCGAGGGTGCGCAATGAGGAGTGGTGTCCGCAATCCCCTCCATGGATATCGGCGAGCAGCTCGTGCCCTTGGTCTTCCGAGATGCACCGCAACGATAAGCCGTTGGGGCGCCTGCGGTATAATTCACTGTCTCACAAGTAGTAAGCGGTGGGTTGCCGGATGACACATCCCGCTTCCGAGTCCTCTGCACGAAGAGTGCCGTGAAGCAGGTAAGCCTTGAATTCTGTGGCCCAGCTGCCTTCCTGGGGCTCCAGCGCCAGCAGCAGGTGGGCTCCTGAGGCCGGGCCGCAGTCTGGCGCACCCATGGTCAGCGCGGATGGAAGCTCTTCGCGAGGCGGCGCCGTGCCAACAGCAGACGGTGCGGCTGATGGCCTGAAGAGCCTTTCTTCGAAGATGCCGGGACCCTGGGGCTCGCGACGAGACGCTCGCTTGGCGATGTCATCCGCCTCCATGTTGACGCCATGTGGGATATGCTGCAGCTCCAAGCCAAGGAAGAGCTTCTCAAGTTTACGTACCTCCTCTAGGTAGGCCACCATGTGCTCATCCTTGGGTTTGTACTTTATGTTGGAGAAGTTCACCAGGAGCTGAGAGTCGCCCTTGATGACGAGGCGCTTGACGTCGAGAGCGGAGGCGTCCTTGAGGACAGCGATGAGGCCTTCATACTCTATGATGTTGTTGGAGACCTTCTCGTCATGGCCGAAGCACAGCTGGACCGCGTAGTAAAGCTTATCTCCAGCTGGCGAAGTGAGTACGACACCATCCCCCGCACGCTGCCTGGAGAAGGCGCCGTCAAAGTACAGGACCCAGCCACTGGGCGCCTCATCCCCAGGCAACAGGGACTTGTTTTCGTGAGGCTCCTCCTCGTACATGCCCATTCATTCTGCCACAAAGTCGGCAAGGGCCACGCCCTTGAAGACCCTGGTGGTGCAGAACTCCAGCTGGAAGGCCTGCAGCTCGATGTTCCACTCGGGAACTCTGCCATCGGCATTGGGGCTGCGCAAGATTTGCTCCAGGGGGTAGGCAGAAATAACCTTAATGGGGTGTCCTTGGAAATAGTGGCGCAGCTTCCTGGAGGCGACGAGAAGCGCGAGGAGGAGCTTCTGCTGCATGGGGTAACGTTCACACGCATCCCTCAACACCGTGCTGAGGCAGTACACAGGATGCTCGACGAGGCGCGTGACCATAGTGTTCATGTCGTGCTGGTCGGAATGCTCGGGGGGTGGCACCGCGGGGGCCTCCGGGAGCGGGGCACCAGCAGTCTCATGAGAAAGGGTAGGTGCCACCTGAGGGGGGGGAGGCCTCCTGAGGTGAGCCATCGGCAGGCACTGGCATGGCCCGAGTGGGCTTGGGAAATGTATTCTCGAGGGCGGCAGGTTTCCTCTTGGCGCAAACTTGGTCCTCTCGCTCTGCAACGAGGGCTGCGCTAGCCGTCTAGGGAGTGGCCGCTAGGTACAGCAGCAGGCACTCGTGAGGACGTGGCGCAACCATGATGGACAGGCTCCTGAGTTACCTCTTGAGGTCTTCGAAGGCCGCGTCCGCCTCAGGAGTCCATTCGAAGGGACCAGACCTTTTCATGATCTTGAAGAATGGCAAGGCCCGCTCACCGAATTTGGAGATGAAGCTCCCTAGGGAGGCCAAGCACCCCGCCAATCGCTGCATTTCCTTGAGGGTCTGGGGAGGGCGCATCCTCTCGATGGCCCTGATCTTCTCTGCGTTGGCTTCGATTCCTTGGTGGGATATGAGGAAACCGAGGAGTTTGCCCGAGGGGACTCGAAAGTTGCACTTGTCAGGGTTGATCTTTAGATTGACCTTGCGCAAGTTGGCGAACGTCTCCTCGAGATCTTTGATGAGTGTCTTGGCCTCGCGCGTCTTGAATTAATGTCATAGACATAGGACTCCACGTTCCTTCCCAGCTGGGGCCCCAGCGCAATGCGCATTAGCTGCTGGAAGGTGGCGCCAGCACTCCTGAAGCTGAAAGGCATGCAGGTGTAGCAGAATATGCCGCAAGGGGAGATGAAGGCCGTCCTCTCCACATCTTCCATCGCCATCTTGATCTGGTGGTAGCCAGAGAAGGTGTCCAGAAAGCACAACAGGTCGCACTCAGCAGTGGAGTCCACGATCTGGTCAATGCGCGGCAGCGGAAAGGGGTCCTGGGGGAAGGCTTTGCTAAGACTCATGAAGTCAACACACATGTGCTGCATGCTGCCCTTCTTGGGGACGGCAACCGGGTTGGCGATCCACTTAGGATGGCGTACCTCTCGGATGACCCAGCCTCTTGCAGTTTGTGCACCTCTTGGACAATGTACTTTTGCTTCTCTGGCACCTGGCACCGTGCTTTTTGTTTGACGGGGCGTGCATTGGGGCACACCGCCAAGTGGTGCTCGAACACCTTCCTCGGGACCTCGGACAGGTCTGACGCCTTCCACGCGAACACATCCTTGTTCGCCCGGAGGAAGGCGATGAGCGCACCTTCCTACTGGGGGAGGGGAGAGGTATTCGTACAAAGCAGTACGTGCCACATAGAGTGATGAATGTTGTTTTCTCCTCATCTTCCCGAGCCATGAAAATCTGATGATATCCAGAGTAGGCATCAAGGAAAGATAGAAGATCACAACCGGCCATGGTGTCCACAATCTGATCAATCCGCGGCAACGAAAAGGGATCTTTGGGGCAAGCCTTGTTGATGTTAGTGAAATCAATGCACAACCTCCACTTTCCTTTAGCTTTGTGAACTACGACAGTATTGGCCAACCAAGTGGGGTGCAAAACTCCTCTCACCAATCCTGCTCCTCCAGCTTCTATATTTCTTGTGTTATAAACTCTTGCCGCTCCAATGCTTACTTCCTGACCTTATGCTTGATGGGTCTCGCATCCGGGCAAACAGCAAGGTGGTGCTCCATCACTTTCATGCGAACACCAGGGATGTCAGATGGTTGCCATGCAAACACATCATCATTCATCCGCAGGAAAGTGATGAGCGCACTTTCTTAATTGCTGGATAGGTTGGCACTTATGGTGAAAGTGCCAGTAACATCCTCCTTGGCACGAATCTGCTTGGTCGCGGGTGCAGTAGCCTTAGCAGCTTTCTTGCTCTTCCTGGCGGAAGTTTCACCTTCCTCTCCAGGCGTGCTACACTCTGCGATGCACTTCCCGAAGGTCTTGCCGGTATTAGTTGTTGATTTCTTTTGGGTTGGCTCCTCGGAACTTTTATCGGCAAGAGCCAGTGACTTTCCGGCAGATGCGGCAAGAGGTTCCTAGTAAACTTGTCTGCACAGATCACTGCGTCCTTCCCGTCAGAATGGACCGT
Source organism: Thinopyrum elongatum (assembly GCA_011799875.1). Taxonomy (NCBI): domain Eukaryota; kingdom Viridiplantae; phylum Streptophyta; class Magnoliopsida; order Poales; family Poaceae; genus Thinopyrum; species Thinopyrum elongatum. The sequence goes on along the minus strand of CM022298.1, from coordinate 286,720,675 downwards.
GATCACCTCCATTGGTCCTGGCATCTTAAAAACGTTGTATGCATAATGAGATGCTTCCATGAACTTGGCCAATGCAGGGCGTCCCAGAATGCTGTTGTATGGCAATGGCAATTTGACAACATCAAAGACAATCTTCTCAGTTCTGTAGTTGATGGAGTCACCAAATGTGACCGACAATGTAATCTGCCCCTTCGGCTTGGTCCTTCCCAGGTTCACTCCTTGAGACATCCCTGTTTCTTGGAGGTCCTTGTCGAGAATTTGCATCTTCCGGATCACCGCGGGGGAGATCAAGTTAAGACCGGCACCAGCGTCAACCAACATCTATGAATGGTTTGCGAGACCAACAATGGCAAACTACCTACCCCAGTCGTTCGATCTGGGTGGTCTTCGACATCGAATATGATGGGCGTGGGTGACCACTTCAAAGGATTTTGTGCTTCCATCGTCGTCTCAGCTGCATTTATCTCCCGGGCCCACTGCTTGAGCTGCCGGTGAGAGGAGTGCAAAGATGCTTCTCCATCAACGCAAACACAATCAACTATGAAATTCTTCCTCAAAATCATCCTCATCCTAATCATCGTCCTCTTTGTCATCCTCTTTCTTGTCACGGCCGCGAGTGGGCCTCTCCTTTTGCTTCTCGGCCTTACCACGGTGGCCCCCATGGACAGCCCGGTTTTTCTTGCTGGAACCACCAGCACCGTCTTGGCCCTTCTCTTTGTGACGCTTTTCATACTCCTACTTCCGTTTCCAGCAAGGAGCTCTACTTGGCGGTAGTTGTTGAGATCATGGCCAACTGTATGGTGGATCTTATAGTAAGGACCGTCATGTTTCTCTCCGGCAGCAACTTGTCCACATGTACAGACGGCAACTTGCCTGCTAGCATCTTATGTCTTGGGCTTCTTGCCGGCAGTGCCTTCCATTGCCAGCACAGCCTTGCGCTTGTGTTTCTGGTTGCGCTTCCAACCTTTCTTCTTTGGGGTCACTGGTACAACAAGGTGCTATACAAATGGTTTTTAACCCCTTTCCGCGACGGCATTTGGAACCGTCGCCAAGTGAGTGTGGGCGATAGGGGGGTCCTTCCCACATGACCCAGAAACCATCGGAGATAGGCCCTCCTGGCACACACGCTCGGCAAAATGAGTTCGTGTGCGACGGGCGAGCGATCAAATACGGTTATACGTACAGTTGTGCTAAAAAATACAATTATATAGGCCAAATCGTTTTCGGTCGTAAGTACATCCCACACAGTCAGTCCCGGCTAAACGTTTCCGTTCGTATGTACATTCCACACAGTCAATCCAAGGTATACGTTTCCGCTAGTATGTACATCTCACAGAGTTAATCCAAGAAGTACATTTCCATTCGTATATACATCCCACACACTCACTCTAAGGAAAACATTCTGTTCGTAGGTACATCACACACAAGTTTCCCCATTAAATCGTTTGTGATAGCGTTGCCATCGCAGGCGATATTAACAATTTTATCGTTTGCATTATTGAATGCATCACACACAGTGCGTAGAGGAAACTATGTGGCATAGGCTGTCCATCACACACATTTTTTATGTGGTAAACGTTTGCGCAAGGTGGCCTAACGCAAACAGTTTTCAAGAGGATGTCGTGTGTGATTGTTCATTGATCCAACACGTTTTACTCCTAGAAACTATGTGCGTTGTCTGAGGTCATCGCCCACGGTGTTTTCTCAATAACCGTTTGCAATAGAAAAACCCAATTAGCAAGCTAATTGGCCATTAGCAGGGTAATTGTCCTACTATTAATAATCCATTTATTAATCTAATTGACATTTCATATTAAGCATACAATATATTTCATTTTCATATTAAGGAAGCAGGATTTCATAATTGAAATACATCGGAGTACAACATCATATAGCTTCAGTACTCAGCTACCCCATTACACAACTGCACCAGCACCAAGTTTCACATGCAACATCTATAACCTTTGGAAATTAGCATCATAGATGGTACATCGACACATGAATCTCATCTGGAAAATTGCTGAAGCGGAAGGCGAATATTGAACCTTCATTGATGTTGAAGGTCGTTGCAACTTTAGGCCAGTGCCTATGGATGATTGACCGTCCATCCTTCATCCTCTTCAGGAACACTACAATATTGAACCATGGGTGTTGTATGAATACCTTCCTCGCCTCCTGACCATACATATGGTTTGAGAGGTAATCATCAGTGAACTACTTTGGAAAGGCCTGAAAACAAGGATGTGCATAAATATCTTCTCTATATTGGAAATGGGGCAAAGGAATAAAAAAGCCAAGGTATAATAGTTAGTACCATCCTGTAGTGAACTAATGCCTTCTTCATTGCGCAGACAAAGATCTTGTTGTTTTTTGTCGCTAATTTCTTTATCCTAACAATCTTTCTGAGTTTCTTGACTTGACTGATATTGATGGACAACTCATTTCCCCATATGCAAAAAGGGTCGAACAGTGGATCAAAACCTCTGACATCAGGACCTACATGTGCAAGACCAAATTGTTAAAAACCTAAATATTAGAATGGTTCCTGCAATTGCACAATAATGTGCTATTAGACAAAGGACCATGCATGTGCAAACCTCGATTGTAAACCTCAGTGCTTCCCATTGTTTCCCTGCACTGCAACACAAATAAGGTAGTTAGTGATCAGGTTAAGTGAGGGTTGGCATGCTATCAGTAAAATATGTTGATGAAAAATAAGCACGTTACAGATCCACCAGATTAATTCAAGCCACATGGAAAACCCATTTATCCAAACCAAGCATGGTTAAGAACTAGGAAATATAGCAATTGTATATGTTTCTCATGTATTAAGTGCAGCCAAATTCGATTTATTCCTCACATGCACAACAATACAAAATTCTACCCACGACAATTGGACATTGCATTGCAGAATTGAACCAAGCAGTTAACTAAACACCCCAACAAATGAACCAAACATTAACTGAGCACCACATTGCATAATATAACATACTCCTAATAGAAGATCAGATAGTTAACCAAACCAAGCATGCTTTACAACTTGGAAATATAGTAATTGTATTTGTTTCTCACGTATTTAGAACAGCCAAATTCAATTTTTTCTCACATGGTATACAATAACAGAATGCACCCACAACAATTGAACATCGCATTGCAGAATTGAACCAAACAGTTAACTAAACACCAAAACAAATGAACCAAACATTAACTGAGCACCACATTGCACAATATATAACATACTAGAAGATCAGATAGTTAACCAAACCAAGCATGCTTGACAACTTGGAAATATAGCAATTCTATTTGTTTTTCATGTATTCTGTAAAGATAAATTCGATTTATTTCTCACATGGAAGACAATACAAAATTGCACCATGAAGAATTGAACATCACATTTGCAGAATTGAACCAAACAGTTAACTGAACACGACAACTAATTAACCAAACAGTTAATAAGTGAGCACCACATATAGAACATATACACTAGAGCAACATATTGCATGGTAAAAGTAGATAGGAGAATTCACTAGAATTTGTTAAGGAAAGGCAAGAGCAGCACATGCAACGGGTAAACCAAGCATGCTTAACCAGCATAGCTAGCAAACTGAACATAGGTCCTTATAGTGAGCTAATAAGACAAGCTACTCGTCATCATCGAAGATATCGATGATGATTGGCTCCTTAGACATGGAAGAGGGCGAGGCCTCCACATCGTGGGTGCCCTCGTCATAGTGGTGAGTTGCCTGAGCCGCTCCGGGCACCAACCTGCTGGTTCTCGAGTTGAGGTAAGCATGAGCACGCTGAGAAAACACCTCGTAGTCTTCGTCGAAGGCACCGACGGTGGCCTCGAGAAAATGCCATGAACTGTTGTTTAAAGCAGCCAACCGTGTCGCGACGTCGGCTCGCGAGGCATCGACGGTGGCCTCGATGGCGAGGTACTCCTCCAAGATATGGGGGTCGGCATGAATGGCAGCCATCGCGACCTCATCCGTGTGTGCAGCCGCGATTTGCTTCTCCACTCCCAAATGCTCCTTGAGCTCCTGGCTATACTGCGTGCACCATGTCTTAGGGCGGCGCTTATTTGGGGGAGGGGTCGGTGATTTGGGTGGAAGGTGTCGCGCCGGTGGTCGGGCATGTGGGATGTGGAAGGAGGAGGAGGATGGGGGTCGGCTTGCCTAGATCGATGAGGCCGAGCAGCGTGAAGGAGGGTCGCCGGCGAGGAGGCGGTGCTGTAAGCAAGGAGTGAAGGTTTCAACTTGGAAAGGAAGGTGGAAACAGGGGAAATGTGGCTTTTGGTAACGGGGAGGGGGCGGGGAGGTAGATATTTCCGCTGAAGCCGGAAATTTTGGATTGGTGCAGCGAAAAAACTTGCGCGCAAAGTGTCATCAGACACGGTCCCTTATTCAGAACTGTGTACGATATGTGAACATCACAAACAATTCATATAGCTTACCCCGTGTGTGATGAGTTTGAACGTGCAAATTTTGGTCCGAATTTCCCTGGTTACAGTGGTCATCCACGTGATTGCATAATTTGGGTACACAAAGGAGACTATAGCACACCCACACTTCTTAATCACGCAAGTTCAGCAATTAAACAGCGCTAGCTGACCTAAACATTACTCTAACACTAATTAAAGACCGGTGCTCTTAATTAAACAAAACAAAGAGTACTACTCCAGCTGGTGCTCGTCGATCTCCGCCACCTCCTCCATGTCCAGGTCGCGCCTGACGATCTCCTGTGGAAGGGGCTCCATGGCATCCATCGCACCATACTCAGCAAGCATCTCACCATCCTCATCTGCCATCTCTTTGGAAAAGGCCGCCATGAGCTGGGCATGGGCGGCTGTGATCTGGGCTTGGACGGGCTCCGTCGTGGCAAGGTATGCTGCGGAGGAACGGATGGCTGCTCGAACGCTCTCGGCGATTGCCAACTCTTCGGTCATGGGTTGCCGACCGTTGTCGGAGAAGTTTTGTTCGATTTGTGTGGTGACTGCCAGGAGCAGGGCGTGGGCGGCCTCGACATGGTCGTGGGCGGCCTCCATCGGGGCTAAGGCCGCCGCTACGGAACGGAGAGCTGCTGTGTCGCTCTCGCCAGTTGCTATCCCCGAGGCAGATGTTGCTGCCACCACCTGAGAAGCAACAGCGGCCGTTTGGGCTGCCTTGGCCGCCGGGTCGCAGATTGCGGCCGCGCTCAGGAAGCTTGTTAGCACGTGCCTGGCGACTGCGGCCACGCTCTCGCCGGAGTGGGCCGCCGAAGTTGCCCTCACGAAGCGGGTCCACGTCCCCATCTTTTACCAGCGACGATTGAATAGTGAAATGATATTTGGGGAGCAAGCTAGTGTGCTTGGCACTCCAGCTGTGGACTGTAGCCGACGCACCTTCTTGTGTAAGCCATATGCGTACTATACTCCGACGGTGCTCCAAGATATTTTGTGCTGCATCTCACACGGTTGGTGATAATAAACTGTGTGCGATCTACTTGATTTTTTGTCTTGATTTGAATTACATAATGGGGACACAGCAGCAAAGGAGGGTGTTTCAATTGCTAGAACTTTTATCTGTAGTTGTGGCACCCCGGCTCAGAGGAAACCGGAACGCCCCGTATTCCAGTCCCAGGGACAAGTCCACTGGAATACGGCACTGTTGGCATAGAACAAATCAGCTCTTTATTGCTATAAATATGGTTACAAAGATTACATCAACACGGCGACACTACGCCTGCTCAAAATAGCTCTATGCTAACAGCGGATCGACCTGAGGAGGCGGAGTATCTCTCGGCAGCGGAACAGCGTCGGCGGTGATGGACTCCACTCCGCAGGGACTCTGGCTAGAACGCGTATCCTAGCTCACGCAATCAACATCTTCGACAAACAAGCAGTCATGGCATGACCTGCAAACTGGCATGACACGCCAGGTGAGTACTTTGAATGTACTCGCAAGCTCACAACAAACATCAGCATTAAGGCAAGACAACATCATAGTAATCAAGATTAGGTTGAGATTTATTGTTACCGAAGGAATGGTTGAAATGAGCAATAACAAGCTACTCTTCCTGCATTCTGGTGACCAACTCATGATCACTCCAAGAACATCCAACGATCATCCTCGAGATCGTTACCAATACTTGCCCATGGCATGATATCCGACTGTTACCATACTCAGATGAGTTCCTTCCTTATCACTGTCATTATAACGGTTGATCTCCTATAGAGGTCTGAACGGGCTGTCCAATACCGTGGACACGGCTATTCGAATAGATTTAACACTGTGCAGAGGTTGTACACTTTACCCACACTACGGAACTCATGGCCTCGTGCTCCCATTCGGGTGGACCAACGACGTTCCGACGAAACCCGACTGACCCGTGACTCTTCCATCGTACGACCGGCAATCATACTCCTTCTTGGAGTCAAGCCCTGGGTGGCCCCGTGTCCTCAAGACACCTGCCAGCGTCCTGGCCAAACAAACTGTCCCAAACGGGGACCTGGATCCAATAACTCAACTGGGCTCACAGAGTTATCGCCGCCTACCGGGCCAGGGTAGCGCGCGCGCATAACCCTCCCTCTTTGGAGGTACCGGTGGAAGAGCACGCGGTCAGACCAAGTCAAGGCCGTCCCATACCGGCAAATGTGGCTGCACGAATAAGCCCGGACAGGTGACTCTCGATCAACCAACTAAGTTCACTTATTACCAGGTTGTTTCATCAAGTTAACTTAGTTGGTCAAATTAGGCATCTTATCCCCGAACAATCTTTCTGTCACAGCTGATACTCTGATATCATAGTAATCCAATAACCGGCATGCTTAGGCTACTGCTACTAGTTCATATCCACAAATGCCGGATGAAATCCCAAAATAATCATAGACGGTAATCTCAACATCATAACCTCAACGAGTGGGTAAACTACTAGTCATTAACAATCCGGTATTCAACATCTACTCATGCATGTCATAATCCAATCCATGCTACAGATAACATTCTTGCTATTAAAGTAATTAATTAAACTATGATATTGCATTGCAATTATGCAGATGAGGGTTGTGGCTTGCCTGGAGATGAAGGAGTCATCGGAATGAAGTGCGGAAATGTCGCGGGGACGAATGCCGGAAACAGTACTCTCTTGGAGGGCTGTTTACGGACAAGGGCAAAATGGTCATTTCTGCTGTGTCAACACAGCATGAGAATGACACCATCGGAACGGGCTCGATGAGACGAAGAAGTGGGCGCTGGTTTCACCTCGATCGGAGTTACGAGCAAAAAGTTATGATAGTTTGACTGCAGAAGAACCTTTCTGTAAAATAAATATTTACTTCTGGGTCCTCAGCAGTCTTCTGAAAAAGAACAGCGCGCCCGGGCCGGCCTGGGCCGAAAGCGGCTGAGGCCTGGGGCGCCTGCTGGGCTGCACAGCAGCCGCAGCAGCTGGGCCGGCCCACTCGCAGCCTCCTCTTTTTTTAAAAAAAAACCCGGCCCAGCTGGTCATCTCCTTCCCCCTCCCGGTCGTCTATTTCCACAGAAACAGATGCAGGGGCGGCCGTTCGCCGGTGTGGCCGCAGCTCCGGTGGAAGCGGGCCCGTGGCGAGGGGCGGGACGGACGCGGCGTTCGCCGGCGAGCCTGCATGTACTCGCGGCGAGGGCAGCGGTGCACCAGGGCGGCCGGACCATCGATGGGGGCGGAGGCGGTTCTGGCCGAAGGCGGGCATGGGGCTGCGGGCATCCGGCGGTCGGAGAGAGGAGCAGGGGAACTCCGCCGGAGCTCGGGGGGCGCTGGTGGAGGTCTAGGCAGGGAGGGAGGGGGGTTGAGGAGCTCCAATTCGAGCCGGACTCCGCGGCGGCCACGGCGGCCAAAGGAGAGGGGGAGGGGCTCTGGAGCTCAGATGGGAGCCTATGGAGAGTTAGTGGAGCTCGGAGATGGCTGTGGTGAGCTCGGGGAAGGTCCGGGGGCCCTATATATATAGCCGGTGACGGAGGAGGCCGAGCCTTGGCCGCGGCGACGCGTGCCCCGGGGTCTCGGCTCTTCCAGAGCTCGCCAGGAGGAGGGAGAGGATTCCAGGAGGGTTGAGGGGCGTCGGAGAGGGCTCAGGAGGGGTAGGGAAGGCTCGGGAGAGCTCGGGGCGACGGGACTTGTCGACGGCAGAAGCGGACAGGGAGCGGCGCGGCCGTTATCGGGCAAGGGAGGGGACGTGAGAGGAGGTGACAGGGCGGGGGAGAAATAGGACAAGGAGAGGGTGCTGTTGGACAAGATCATACGCGCGGATACGACGATCAGAGGAGGGGCCCGAGCAAGAAGTCACGCAGCTCGCGTCCACGGCGCGCCAGGGTGACGGTCACCGCGTGAACTTGGCCTTGCCACGCGTCCAAGTCAACTCCAACATGTCAAATCGATCAGTCACTCGTAGGAAGAGGTCAAGGAGGAAAGAAACGAGCATAGTGGCACATGAGTTGACCACAGCTTGCAGGTTTTGTCTGGAACAGGAAGGTGTTTGGAGTGGGCTGGGGGAGATCGAGCAGGATCTAGACTCCGATATTTGGCATGGGATGATCAAATGCTAAGGTGATCATGTCTGCAAATTTGCAGCTCATTTAGATGAAGATAAATAGCACTTGCTGTTCAAAGGGCCTCACTGACCAGATTTGCAAAGTATGAAGTAGCACTCACATACTTCATTGGATTGAGCTGAAATTTGGCAAAAAAGGGTTATTTGGACATATGAAGATGCTGTAAAAATTTCATACTAAATGGACATGCCAAAATGGTACTTCCTTCACAGCTATCTTCTCTGTCCAGAAACTTGGAATAATTCTATAGAATTATTGGGAAGATGGATTGAGCCCAAATTTTGTGGAGATGGATAATATGGATAGGAGGATGTCCTGGTAAATTTTCAGATTAAATGAAGCAATATAAAATATAGTTTCTTCACAACTGAAAAATATGACCAGAATCTAAGATTTGATGTTCTGCTCACATAGATGACTATATAGGGTTGAAACTTGGTGGAGAGTCATTATTTGAGCATATGAATATGCTTGTAAAATTTCAACTCATTTGGATACTCCTAACTAGTACTTCCTTCACAAAGATTCTAGTTGCCCAGAAACTTTGGAAATTAGCCAAGAGAGATTTAATATCCAAATAAAGTTGAATTTTGGCACGTGGCAATGATATGGATAGGAAAGAATGCCCAAAAAGTTTGAGAGCAAGTAGGCCAATATAAAGGGTACTTGCTTCACAAACTGACAACTAGGGCAGAATCAAAAAAGGAATTTTGGTGGATTATTTTTGAACATGGCAAGGAATATTTTGACATATCTGGATAAGATATGTCCCAAAGGATTTATGAGAATTATTTGGGAATTTTGGGAATGATAGAAATATGAGTTGCTTCACAACTCAGAGCTGACAGGGTTATTCCTTTAATAGAAAAAGGAATATTCCCAAGAAAAGAATATTGGGATTGGTCCAAGATGAAAATTACAAGGTCTTGGGATGATTTTGAGGTTGGCAAGCCACTTGGGAGAGGAATCAAGGGTGATCTCTCCAGGTTTCAGGACTACTAAGCCACAGAAAAGCAAATCCAGACCAAAATAAAAAGGAAAAAAGAAATGGGCAAAATCCAGGGTGTCACAAACCTACCCCCCTTAAAGAAATCTCGTCCTCGAGATTTGGTTGCTCAGGGGTTAAACCTGAATATTCCTCTTTGAGGAAACCGTTTCCCACTCGGGTTTCCTTTATACCTTTGTATTCTGCTCCCGCTGGTTACTCGGACTGACTGCCTGGCCCTGATGTGATTCGTTTCACTGGATCCTTATTCTGACAGGTCTTTCCTCATATATTATTCTGACTTTAATCCTTTTATGTCCAATGGCCTGCCTAGGTGCAATGAATTATCCTGACTACAGTACCCGTCCTTCTCGCAAGCCCGAGAGTTGTTCCTTATGGACGTGTTGTGATGAAGTCCAATACGGATGATCGTCCATTGACTCGTGAACAGATCCTCTCGAGGAACATGAAATCTTTTACTCATCGTGCTTGGGTGTCCTCAAAGGGCTGTATGTCCACCAAGTTTGAAACAGTACTGTGATTCATATCGTTCTCCTTCTCGCATGGTTTACTGAATCATCTTTGGTATCTGTACTATCTCAGGTATCACATTCGTACCAAAGATTTAATTGTCACCTGTCGTGACCAGCATAAAGGTGTACGGTGATATTATCCATAGACTTGACTGACAGTGGTCCTGGCAGCAGAATCTTGTTCACGGCAGGTTATTCTTTATCTGCTTCCCATATGTGAGGACATGTGCTGCGAGACTGTTGCTCATCCTTCTGAGTGCTCAGTCTGACAGGCTTGACTATTCTCTTCTGATGATTCTGGGAATATTTAGTTGGCTGAGCGGGTTGACTCGATATGGGGTCCTTGCAAATAGATTAGACCCCGTGGTGTGTATCCCCATGGTGACCGGTATCGAACCAGTCTATTCTGGCATTTGTACCAAGTGGATCATGTAACCATTATCATATCTGTATGGCCAATCTTGCTCCTTCATTATGGTTTTCTTTACGTGGATCCTTAGCTAAAAGAGCTTGGCCTTATGTATTCTCGATTCTTCGGGTGACCATGGGTACTGCCAGATGCAACATTCCGGCAGGCATATTACTTTACAAGTTGTAGCTGTAGGGTAATGACTATCTGAACCCTTGGATGAAATCGGCAAATAAACCAGTAGCCACCAGAACGGTCTTTACAACTCAGATCTGGGACATTACTGGAGTAACTCAACCCCGACTCAAGACGGCTGAAAAGCAGCTCAGAGCATGAGACGGTGTCGATAAGAATAAAGTAGCAGCTCCCTAAGACGGCCGAGAAACAGCTCAGAGCATAGGGTCACCGCTACGGAAAGAAATTCAACAACTGTCCGAGACGGCCGAAAAGCAGCTCAGAACACGGGCCAGTTACTGACAAAAGAAATAAAAATCGGCATCCACCCCGGACGGCCGTAAACAGCTCAGTACACAGGCGTGGTGCCGTTACTAAAGAAAGGCAGGCAGGGGTTCAGTAGCGTCCCATACAGCTTGCTACTACGCAGACAAGCACAGGTATGTTAATTGAAACCGGGCTGACATCCTGGTCTGAGTAACTCATGTAACCTTGGCAGCATGTTCATCATTTCCATAAAAACATGTGTAGCTGGCACTTGATTTCTGAGGCAGGCTTGTGTCCTGACTGGTTCTTGCATTCCGACCAACGGTTGCGGACTTGACTCTTGGGATGCGTTGTCATATGCTGCCAACTGTCTGGGGAGTATCTTGTACTCTGAGGCTTCCTTTTTGCCACATACGGACTGAGTGCATATATCTATTCCTTAATGTTTCTGCTGTGAAGGTTGCAATGATGCATACTGGATGCTAATAATCAATCCAAAATACCATTGGTAGTCAGGCTAGGTATTTCCCGATATCAGGCAGTCAGCGGAAAATTCCATATTGTTGAGCTGAGCCTCCAACTAACTGTCTCTTCACTGATTTCTTTGAGTCCGGTGTCGGGGAGAAATTTCCATAAGGGGAAATAAGGTAACACCAAGGGCCCAACGATAGAAATAAAAGCACACAAAGCACTAAGATCACACACCAGCAATATCATATATTACAGCTATCCACAATAATGATATGCATGCCTACCTAAGCACACAAATCTCGCGGAGACTCCGGTACTACGGTCTAACATGCTGTGGCGATGTGCACGAAAGGAAGTCAAGGTGTGGAAGGAGTTGGTGTAAACAAAGGTACACCAAACACGGCTTAACACTGGTTGCAGCTGGAAGGATACTGAGGCGAGGACGGACTTGATGATCGTGGATCGGGACACAGAGGTCACGACCACATCGTCATCAAGCGTACGAAAGAAACCGTACTTGTTCAGGGAGTGGATGGCTGGGTGGGATAGCGATGAAAAGACAGGCTTGCGGGTATTGCCCTTTTCTGATAGCCAAGATCAGTAAGGGTTGCCAACGCGGCTAGAGGGATGGCACGATCCGGGATAGAAACATCTCTATCACCGAACCATAGGGATAGCTGAAAAGGATAAATTGGTGTGGTACCTGTGCATCAATCCTGCAAAGGATCGATACACCAAGCACCTAGGCATCACTCCGCTGGGACAAAGATGACACCAACCACCAAGAAAAGATATGCCACTAGAGGGTACAGGTAGTGGATTGCCACCTATACTCACCAGATCAATCGTTAGTGATAACTAGTCTATATGCATGCTATGCAGCAAACAAATGCAACAAACAAGTGCAGCAAACCAACTAGACTCTATACTACCGGTTCTAACGCTCGCACCTAGACTGCGCATCCTATAGCCAGACCTGCTCTGATACCAACTCCTGTGGCACCCCGGCTCAGAGGAAACCGGCACGCCCCGTATTCCAGTCCCAGGGACAAGTCCACTGGAATACGGCACTGTTGGCATAGAACAAATCAGCTCTTTATTGCTATAAATATGGTTACAAAGATTACATCAACACGGCGACACTACGCCTGCTCAAAATAGCTCTATGCTAACAGCGGATCGACCTGAGGAGGCCGAGTATCTCTCGGCAGCGGAACAGCGTCGGCGGTGATGGACTCCACTCCGCAGGGACTCTGGCTAGAACGCGTATCCTAGCTCGCGCAATCAACATCTTCAACAAACAAGCAGTCATGGCATGACCTGCAAACTGGCATGACACGCCAGGTGAGTACTTTGAATGTACTCGCAAGCTCACAACAAACATCAGCATTAAGGCAAGACAACATCATAGTAATCAAGATTAGGTTGAGATTTATTGTTCCGAAGGAATGGTTGAAATGAGCAATAACAAGCTACTCTTCCTGCATTCTGGTGACCAACTCATGATCACTCCAAGAACATCCAACGATCATCCTCGAGATCGTTACCAATACTTGCCCATGGCATGATATCCGACTGTTACCATACTCAGATGAGTTCCTTCCTTATCACTGTCATTATAACGGTTGATCTCCTATAGAGGTCTGAACAGGCTATCCAATACCGTGGACACTGCTATTCGAATAGATTTAACACTGTGCAGAGGTTGTACACTTTACCCACACTACGGAACTCATGGCCTCGTGCTCCCATTCGGGTGGACCAACGACGTTCCGACGAAACCCGACTGACCCGTGACTCTTCCATCGTACGACCGGCAATCATACTCCTTCTTGGAGTCAAGCCCTGGGTGGCCCCGTGTCCTCAAGACACCTGCCAGCGTCCTGGCCAAACAAACTGTCCCAAACGGGGACCTGGATCCAATAACTCAACTGGGCTCACAGGGTTATCGCCGCCTACCGGGCCAGGGTAGCGCGCGCGCATAACCCTCCCTCTTTGGAGGTACCGGTGGAAGAGCACGCGGTCAGACCAAGTCAAGGCCGTCCCATACCGGCAAATGTGGCTGCACGAATAAGCCCGGACAGGTGACTCTCGATCAACCAACTAAGTTCACTTATTACCAGGTTGTTTCATCAAGTTAACTTAGTTGGTCAAATTAGGCATCTTATCCCCGAACAATCTTTCTGTCACAGCTGATACTCCGATATCATAGTAATCCAATAACCGGCATGCTTAGGCTACTGCTACTAGTTCATATCCACAAATGCCGGATGAAATCCCAAAATAATCATAGACGGTAATCTCAACATCATAACCTCAACGAGTGGATAAACTACTAGTCATTAACAATCCGGTATTCAACATCTACTCATGCATGTCATAATCCAATCCATGCTACAGATAACATTCTTGCTATTAAAGTAATTAATTAAACTATGATATTCCATTGCAATTATGCAGATGAGGGTTGTGGCTTGCCTGGAGATGAAGGAGTCATCGGAATGAAGTGCGGAAATGTCGCGGGGACGAATGCCGGAAACAGTACTCTCTCGGAGGGCTGTTTACGGACAAGGGCAAAATGGTCATTTCTGCTGTGTCAACACAGCATGATAATGACACCATCGGAACGGGCTCGATGAGATGAAGAAGTGGGCGCTGGTTTCACCTCGATCGGAGTTACGAGCAAAAAGTTATGATAGTTTGACTACAGAAGGACCTTTCTGTAAAATAAATATTTACTTCTGGGTCCTCAGCAGTCTTCTGAAAAAAAACAGCGCGCCCGGGCCGGCCTGGGCCGAAAGCGGCTGAGGCCTGGGGCGCCTGCTGGGCTGCACAGCAGCCGCAGCAGCTGGGCCGGCCCACTCGCAGCCTCCTCTTTTTTTAAAAAAAAAAAACCCGGCCCAGCTGGCCATCTCCTTCCCCCTCCCGGTCGTCTGTTTCCACAGAAACAGATGCAGGGGCGGCCGGTCGCCGGTGTGGCCGCAGCTCCGGTGGAAGCGGGCCCGTGGCGAGGGGCGGGACGGACGCGGCGTTCGCCGGCGAGCCTGCATGTACTCTCGTCGATTGCATCTTTCACCCGCCATTTCTTCCTTCCCCTGTATTTCTTGCTGTATTCTTTCTTTCCTCCTTTCTTGCACTTTTCTTTTCTTCATCCGGCGGCGGAAAGGAGCAGGGACTCCGCCGGAGCTCGCGGGGGGGGGGGGGGGGGGCTGGTGGAGGTCTAGGCAAGGAGGGAGGGGGTTGAGGAGCTCCAGTTCGAGCCGGACTCCGCGGCGGCCACGGCGGCCAAAGGAGAGGGGGAGGGGCTCTGGAGCTCAGATGGGAGCCTATGGAGAGTTAGTGAAGCTCGGAGATGGCTGTGGTGAGCTCGGGGAAGGTCCGGGGGCCCTATATATATAGCCGGTGACGGAGGAGGCAGAGCCTTGCCGCGGCGACGCGTGCCCCGGGGTCTCGGCTCTTCCAGAGCTCCCCAGGAGGAGGGAGAGGATTCCAGGAGGGTTGAGGGGCGTCGGAGAGGGCTCAGGAGGGGTAGGGAAGGCTCGGGAGAGCTCGGGGCGACGGGACTTGTCGACGGCAGAAGCGGACAGGGAGCGGCGCGGCCGTTATCGGGCAAGGGAGAGGACGTGAGAGGAGGTGACAGGGCGGGGGAGAAATAGGACGACGAGAGGGTGCTGTTGGACAAGATCATACGCGCGGATACGACGATCAGAGGAGGGGCCCGAGCAAGAAGTCACGCAGCTCGCGTCCACGGCGCGCCAGGGTGACGGTCACCACGTGAACTTGGCCTTGCCACGCGTCCAAGTCAACTCCAACATGTCAAATCGATTAGTCACTCGTAGGAAGAGGTCAAGGAGGAAAGAAACGAGCATAGTGGCACATGAGTTGACCACAGCTTGCAGGTTTTGTCTGGAACAGGAAGGTGTTTGGAGTGGGCTGGGGGAGATCGAGCAGGATCTAGACTCCGATATTTGGCATGGGATGATCAAATGCTAAGGTGATCATGTCTGCAAATTTGCAGCTCATTTGGATGAAGATAAATAGCACTTGCTGTTCAAAGGGCCTCACTGACCAGATTTGCCAAGTATGAAGTAGCACTCACATACTTCATTGGATTGAGATGAAATTTGGCAATAAAGGGTTATTTGGACATATGAAGATGCTGTAAAAATTTCATACTAAATGGACATGCCAAAATGGTACTTCCTTCACAGCTATCTTCTCTGTCCAGAAACTTGGAATAATTCTATAGAATTATTGGAAGATGGATTGAGCCCAAATTTTGTGGAGATGGATAATATGGATAGGAGGATGTCCTGGTAAATTTTCAGATTAAATGAAGCAATATAAAATATAGTTTCTTCACAACTGAAAAATATGACCAGAATCTAAGATTTGATGTTCTGCTCACATAGATGACTATATAGGGTTGAAACTTGGTGGAGAGTCATTATTTGAGCATATGAATATGCTTGTAAAATTTCAACTCATTTGGATACTCCTAACTAGTACTTCCTTCACAAAGATTCTAGTTGCCCAGAAACTTTGGAAATTAGCCAAGAGAGATTTAATATCCAAATAAAGTTGAATTTTGGCATGTGGCAATGATATGGATAGGAAAGAATGCCCAAAAAGTTTGAGAGCAAGTAGGCCAATATAAAGGGTACTTGCTTCACAAACTGACAACTAGGGCAGAATCAAAAAAGGAATTTTGGTGGATTATTTTTGAACATGGCAAGGAATATTTTGACATATCTGGATAAGATATGTCCCAAAGTATTTATGAGAATTATTTGGGAATTTTGGGAATGATAGAAATATGAGTTGCTTCACAACTCAGAGCTGACAGGGTTATTCCTTTAATAGAAAAAGGAATATTCCCAAGAAAAGAATATTGGGATTGGTCCAAGATGAAAATTACAAGATCTTGGGATGATTTTGAGGTTGGCAAGCCACTTGGGAGAGGAATCAAGGGTGATCTCTCCAGGTTTCAGGACTACTAAGCCACAGAAAAGCAAATCCAGACCAAAATAAAAAGGAAAAAAGAAATGGGCAAAATCCAGGGTGTCACAGTAGTGAACATGCAACTATAGGTGTGTCATCAAAAAATTGGAATTATTCTGGGTTCGTTTGGACATTTTTATACATTAACTTGGTTTTCTAGGCATTTCAGGTGCACAATTCAAAATTAAACTACATGCACATGCTCCGGTGCACCAAAATGTGTTGTAAAATCATATATGTGTCCATGGGTTTATGCTTATGTCCCATGCAAGAAATGGGGATGAATTTCAAACACCACGGCACCGTGGCTCTCCAGCAAACGTTGAGGTACTTGCTTTTGTAATTCTAGTAAATCCAAAACTCGTCTGAAATTCATGAACCTTGGCATGCTATTATGGAATGGCATCAACATGCTGGGGTAAAAACTATTGTCCCATTTGGGCCAGGTTATGGTATAAACTTCTCAATAACTAGAGCTTCTCACAAGAAGCCTAATGGTCCCGGTAGGGAAACATGTCACCTTTGTGGACAAAACGATTTTTGTCGCCTCTTCTTGCTTTCAAATTTTTTCCTGGTGTCAACATAGAACAACAGGAGTGTCGTGTTAAATTTTGGAATTTTCTGGGGATTGTTTGGACATTTTTATATGTTAACTGAGTTTTCAAGGCATTTATGTGCATAATTCAAAATTGAACTACATGCACATGCTCCAGTGCATAAAAACGGGTTGAAAAATCAAATGTGTGACCTTGGTTGCAAGATTAGGTCACATGCAAGAAATGAGAATGAATGTCTAACACCTCAACATTGTTGCTCGGCCGCTAACATTGAGATACATAGTTTTTAAATTCTAGTAAATTGAAAACACGTCTGAAATTTATGAAACTTGACATGCTATCGTGGAACGATATCAACATGCCGTGGTAAAAGTATTGTCCCATTTGGGGCAGGTTTGGGTATAAACTTCTCACAAACCAGAGCTTCTCACAACAAGCCTGATGGTTTCAGTAGGGACAGTTTCACCTTTCTGGACGAAACGATAGCCGTTGCCTCTTCTTGATTTCAATTTTTTTAGTGTCAACATAGAACAACAGGAGTGTTGTGTTAAATTTTGGAATTTTTGGGGTTCGTTTGGACATTTTTATACATTTACTGAGTTTTCTATGCATTTATGTGCATAATTCAAATTTAAACTACTGGCACATGCTCTAGTGCATATAAATTGGTTCAAAAATCAAATTTGTGTCCTTGGTTGCATGCTTAGGTCCCATGCAAGAAATGGGAATGAATGTCAAACACCTTGCCACCGTCGTTCGGCCGCAAACATTGAGATACATGGTTTTTAAATTCTAGTAAATCCAAAACTTGTCTGAAATTCATGAAACTTGGCATGCTATCATGGAGCGGCATCAACATGCCATGGTAAAAAATTTGTCCCATTTGGGGCAGGTTTGGGTATAAGCTTCTCACAAACCGGAGGTTCTCACAATACGCCTGACGGTTTCGGTAGGGAACGTGCCACCTTTGGGGACGAAACTATATCTGTTGCCTCTTCTTGCTTTCAAAATTTTTCTAGTGTCAACATAGAACAACATGAGTGTTGTCTTTAATTTTGGAATTTTTTGGGGTTCGTTTGGATATTTTTATACATTAACTGGATTTTCTAGGCATTTTATGTGCATAATTCAAATTTGAACTACATGCACATGCTCCAGTGCATATAAATCGGTTGAAAAATCAAATATGTGTCCTTGGTTGCATGCTTAGGTCCCATGCAAGAAATGGGAATGAATGTCAAACACCTTGCCACCGTCGCTCGACCGCAAACGTTGAGATACTTTGTTTTTAAATTCTAGTAAATCCAAAACTCGTCTGAAATTCATAAAACTTGGCATGCTATCATGGAGTAGCATCAACATGTCGTGGTAAATTTTTTGTCCCATTTGGGGCAGGTTTGGGTATATGGTTCTCACAAACCAGAGCTTCTGACAACAAGCCTGATGGTTTTGGTAGGGAACGTGCCACCTTTGGGGACGAAACGATATCCGTTGCCTCTTCTTGCTTTCAAAATTTTTCTAGTGTCAACATAGAACAACATGAGTGTTGTGTCAATTTTTGGGATTTTTTGGGGTTCGCTAGGTCATTTTTATACATTAACTGGGTTTTCTAGGCATTTTATGGGCATAATTCAAATTTGAACTACATGCACATGCTCCAGTGTAGAAAAATGGGTTGACATATCAAATGTGTGTCCTTGGGTGCATGCTTAGGTCCCATGCAAGAAATGAGAATGGATTTCAAACACCAGGGCATTGTTGATTGCCGGCAAAACATTGATACACTTTGTTTTTAAATTCTAGTAAATCCAACACTCGTCTGAAATTCATGAAACTTGGCATGCTATCATGGAATGGCACCCGATATGCTGTGGTATTTTTCGTGTCCATTTTGAGAGAAGGCACAATCGAATAACAGCCAACAAAGGCATTTTGAAACAAATAGCTGCCACTTTAACATCTCAAATGTTTTGTATAATTTAAATTGTGTGCGTTCTGTTAACCATTCACGTGATGCCATGCGTCACTCTTTTAATGGCTAGGAGGTGTCGTGCGAACATGTGCTTGACCAAACAGGAGGCGTGCAAGCGCAGTCCACTGCGCAGGCTAAATGTGAGGCGTGCTAGCTGTCCTCGAGTGCGCAGGCTCACTGGGGAGCGAGCCCTTTGACTTGCATGGCTGCCCGCCTTGCTCGCATCCTCTCCATTAATCGCGCCTGAGCCGCTGTTTAATACGGGCGGCCTTACTGTTCGCCTCCCATTCCCCTCCCGTAGACCTCCACCAACGCCATGGCGCAGAAGGATCATCTGCCACTAGTGTTCCAGATTGGTGAAGTCTACTCCGAGCCGGAGGAGATATAAAATAAGGAGGAATGGGGCCTCATGGACATGGCCCTGAACGAGTTGGCCGCGACGGTTGCTGCCCCTGCGCCCACCCCAGCTCCCATCCCCGTGCTCGCGCTAGCGACCATCCCCGTAGCATTGACGGGCTGGTCATCGAGCACTATCGCAGAGCTGGAAGCCGTGGGCATCAGCGAGGTCTCCACGGACCCGTGCGAGCTCGTGTACATGCAAGCGCTAGCGCCCGTGCCCGTGCGCGCCCCTGCACCCACCGTGGCGCCGGTCCCCGTGCGTTTGCCTGCACCCGCCGCGCGCGCGCCCCCCTCAGCGGCATAGGACGCTGGCGTCGACCGCTACCTCACATCGCCGTGAGTTGCCGTCCTCCCACGCCCCGCCCATCGATCGCGCGACGACATGATGTTTGATTTCCAAGTGAAGAACATTCTGTGCTGCCTTGCAGACATCAACAACGGTGTCCCGGAGGACGACAACGACAACACCGACACGTCATGCCGCCTCCGCCGCCATCGAAATTAGTTTTTTTTGGGGGTTTAATACTGTATCTCGATCATATGAATATAAGTTTGCAGTGTGACTGAATGAAAGATATGGTTTGAACGAACTTGCGTTTTTCTCTCTGAATGTACAAACTTATCAAACGATTTTCTTTAAAAAAAGTCAATGGTTTTTAAATATAAAACCCTCATCGCAAATGTTTTAGTTAGAACACCCGTATGCAAACCGACAGCTTCCCCAGGAAGCCAAAGGAAAATGTGCCGAGCAGGATTTGTGCAGCTCTTCATCGCAAACGTTTTTTATAGAACACCCGTATGAGAGCTATGGTCTTCCCCAGTAAGCCAAGGGCAAATTTGCCGCGCAGGATTTGTGCATCTCTTCAACGCAAACGGTTGAGATTGAATACGGTATGCAAAGCGAGACTTCGACGCTAAGCCAAGAGAAAATCTGGCACGTAGGATTTGTATATCCCTTCAACGCAAACAGTTTTTTTGGATGACCCATGTAAAACCAGGTACAGACAATTTGGTAAGATTTGCATCTGTCATATTGGGTATATTGCCATTTGTCAAACTGGAAAGATTGACATTTGTTGATCTAGTAACATTGCCATTTGTCAACCTTGTAGCACTGTGATTTGTCAAAATATGCAGCTAAAAATCACTAGCACCTTCTAAATTTTGCAACTAAAATTCAATAACTAAGCATAGATTTCATTCATAGATTAAAGCAGCCATTCTTTATACAAACAGTTCAACTCGACAGCTGAACCGACCAAACTTTTCCCCAATTGTTCCCAACCACGTACTGAAATAGCTAGTTCAACTATATATACTAGCTAATTTTAAGTACATTGTACAGTTCCACCACATCTATAGTCAGATGAACTGAACAAAATAGCCCCTAAATACTACTACCACGGAGGGGCTTTGTACTACTTCCGGCAGCCTCTCCTCTGCCGAGCGCGCTCAGTAAGAGGCAGAGGAGGAGGAGACTACCGACGAGCTGGACAACTGCAATACGGTGCCTGCCGCTGCTCCACCTTCAGTGATGCTCAGCTCGAACGCCCTCTGCCGCTCCAGATGACCCCTCTCGAAGCGGTGGTTCTCCTCGTAGATCTCCTGATTCCTTGCCTCTGCGGTAGCATGTGCTATGGCCATGGCGGTGGTAAGGCTCTTTGCGTGCTCGACAAGGCGCTCCTCCTGCTCCCGCAGGAACTCGATGTAGCGCGCAAGGTCGCTGACGCACGTGCATGCCTCCACCTCCGCCTCCCACCTTCGGGCGGCGGTGGCAGAGCGGGTGATGACCCCGATGGTCGACGGTGGGCTGGCGGCCATGGCGGCCGACGATGGGATGGTGGCAACGACCACCACCTCCTGCCTCCGGGCCGCGGTGGCGGAGCGGCTGATGGCCACGGTGGCCAGCAGTGGGGTGGCGGCCACGACGGCCACCTCCCGCCTTCGGGCCACGGCGGCGGAGCGGGTGATGGCCCTGGCTTTCGACGGTGGTGTGGCAGCCACGGCGGCAGATGGTGGGGTGGCGACAACGGCAGCCGGCAATAGCTGCAGATGGGCAGCGGCGGCGGAACGTGTGGTGGGTGTTCCGCACACACCCAACAGGGACCCCACGCGCACTACACTACGTCGGGGACTGCGCCGCCGCCACCGCGGTGTAGCTTCCCAGCTGGAGCTATCCTCTGTTGACAGCGGAGTGGTTGAGAGACAATGACGGACCGGTGCCATTAGCGATTGTGGGAGAAGTAGGCGAGATAAGCTACAGGGAGGGAGGGGAAAATGCTACGCAGGACTCGCCGACCGTGAGGGTTTATATAGCAGGCCGGTAAGCATTGGGATTTTGGGGGATTTCACCAAGTCGGGTGGGAAGCTTGCATGGGAACCTGCACAGTTGCGTGGGAACATGCTCACCACCGTTTGGCCAAAAGAACGCCCCCGCGCGCTGCTTAAGCTTGCGCTCGAAGCCGTCTGCGGCAGCGGGGTGACAAGACGTGCGAGAGGAGGATGAAAGGACACGTACAGATACGGTTAATAATAAAACATTTGCGATTTAATTACCTACTACCCCCGTCCTAGTTTATAAGTCGTCTATGTATTTTTGTGCCAAATTTTGACTAGAGATTTGACTAATAAAATACGAATGCAGGTCGCCAAAGATTATAATGTTGGATTCGTATTTGAACATAGTTTCCAATTATATAATTTTTATAACATGCATTAACATTTTGTTGGTTAAATTTATGGTCAAAATATGGCACATAATATTGAGGGGACTAATAGACCAAGACAGAGGTAGTAGCACACGGCCGCTCTCTACGCAGCGTCGCAACTGCCAGCCACCTTGTAGACGACCATTCCCTGCATGTTCAATTGCTCTATGCGTGTGGTTGCTCGCCGTTGAGCTGGCCACGGCGCGCTCTGCTCGTGTCCTGCCGCGCGCGCTCTACGCTCGCGTCCCTCCAGGCGCTCTACCCTCGTCCCTCCACGCGCTCTACCAGTGTTTGGGTCCAGCACATGATCACATATGTTCATGCTGCCATTATGCATGCGGTTGCGCCGGGCGCGGTGCCACAATGCAGTTACCCGCTGCAAAAACTGCCATGCGGACGCGCCGAGAATCCAGGCCGCCTGGCCCCCATTTATTCCTGCGGCCATTTTCCTTCATCTCTCGCGCCACACAACACAATAAGCACACCCACGATGACACATATAGAGAGGACATCCAGCGGATCCAATGGTGCTCCCCGTGGCTCCAATGGTGCTCCTAGCGGCCGACGACGATAACGGGGGGCAGTTCACCACGCATCACGTAGTGGACACCCACGTGAGGGGGAAGGCCCTCTCGGTGGTGTACACGAACGAGCCGGTCTCGGTGGAGAGCTCCATCCAAACTATGCAGTTGCTTGCTGAGGACAAGTACCAAGTGGTCGGCTTCGACCTCGAGTTCACCGGTCGTGCCGGGCACGATCTGAAGGTTTCCGTTGCCCAGTTGTGCATGCGACATGACGTCCTTGTCTACCACTACCATCTGGCCACAAGGCCTTGCGAGCATTTCTCCAGGTTTATCCACAGCTCCGACTACCATTTCGCTACGGTGGACACCACCAATGATCTAAAAGCGCTCAAGGTTTTAGGCTTGAAATGCCAGAATCTTGTCAACATCCAGGACCACTACAAGGTCTGGGGCAGCGATAACAACAAACAGAACTCCCTGGTTGACCTCGCCTCGGCCATCATCGACCCCTACTACATGAAGATGAAGGATGAGAGCAAGAAGGAAAAGAATGCCTGGCACAGTGTCTGGCATCAGGGACTGGATGAACAACACATCAAGTACGCGGCCAAGGACGCGTACACAAGCTACGAGATGTACAGGCGGATTGTTGACAAGAGGAAGTGTCTTCTTCCTGCCCCACACAAGGGATCGAGCCACAGAACAGTGGCGGGAGCGTCACAAGAAGTAGATGACTAGACGATCATTTCTCCTAGTTTAGAATGCATGCAATTGTTTATTGAGGTGTGTGCGAATGATCTGTATAGTCACTTATGTAATTGGATGTTTATTTCAATTCTATATATATATATATATATATGTTAGTCTTTTGTAGACAGAGAAAATCACATGGCTCATTAGCAGCAATCGTCTGTGTTATTATTGGTCTTCGCACACATTTCTGATTATGGACCTGTATGCCGCGTATCACACACATCTTGTTCAGTTGAACTGTTTCTGTTGTCTTGGTTCATCGCAAACAGTTCATCTGAGTGAACTGTATGCCCTCCATCGCACACACCTTGATCTGGCTGACCGTTTCTATTGTGTTGCCTAATCTCACACAGTTCATCCTAGTGAACTGTATGCCGTATATCACACACACCCTCATCTGGCTGCCCGTTTCTATTGTTCTGCCTCATCGCAAACAGTTCTATTGGATTAACCGTTTGCGACACATCGCACATGCAACTCTAATCTGAACCGTGTTTGATGTCATCGCAAACATTTTGTATCTTTTTTGACAGTTTTATTACATCACCGTTTGTGATTAATGCATCGCGCACAGTTTCGTTGAAGGGTCTCTGATTGGACTGTCGCGTTTGGACCAACCTGTAGTAGTGTGTGGACACTTCATCATCATCAGAATCGACGATGACAGTGTGCACTCCAGGAATCCGCCTCCCTTCCTAAGCTTGTGCACACTTGTCTGCAAGAGCCTATAGCTCGGCAATGTCTATCACATGCTTGATATTCATCTTCTTTCGCATCCTGATGTTGCACACATTGTTGTGAAAGGCGGCGATCACGACAGCAGGCTGCACGTCAGGAATGTTGTGTTGCACCTGGCTGAACCTCTGTATGAACTTGCAGATAGTCTCATTAGGTTTTTGCGACAACAAATGCAGATCGCTGGGCTTTCCAAGAGGTTTATGGCCACCCATAAATGCACCGTCAAACTGATTGCACAAATCCGCCAATGATGATATTGGTCCTTGCAGCAAATTCATCAACCAGGGTCGAATGTTTGGTTTGAGCGCCAACGGGAAGGAGTAGGAGAGAACTTTCTCATCTCTATCACCAACAGCTTGGATAGCTATGGTGTATACTGAGAAACTCATATGGATTGACCTTGCCGTCATACTTGTCGGGCAGGTCTAGTTTGAAGCTATGGGTGGAGGGCAAGCGAACTTGCCATAACTTGGGGGTAAACGCTAGACAACCTGTATCGTTAGGTTAGGCTCCAGGATCCCTCGGCGCAAGTACGTTTGCTGCCGGCCCAGCGCAAGCGTCTGATTGCCGGCGAGCCTCTCGGTGCTACTTTATGTACACGGGCATCTATCCCCTGCCGGTCCACCAAGACTTGGCATTGGTCTTGCTGGCTCCGTGCATCTGATGAGGCCATAGATACCTCATCTCGAACGTCGTTGTGCCGTTTTGGCATGGTGCGCATTACGTGGAGTGCACCGTTGGTGCTCCCATCAGTGCTGGTCCTCCAGTTCGCTCTCCGGCTTCCTGTGCTGGCTGTCTGGGGTCACCGCGTAGGCTCCCCTTGACGGGCGCCATCGTTATTGGCCAAAGCAAGCAGGCTCTGAATGGTGGCATGCCACTCTTCCATCTGAGGGGCTATCAGAGGGAAATTGAGTAGCATCTGGGCTTGCGCCATCACTTTTGCTGAAGTGCGCGCCATGAATGTTGCCGAGGTGTGGGGCAGCTCGCGACTCCTGGTTTGGCCAGGAGGAGCTCTGCACCGTGCCTGTGATGACACTTGGTGACCACCAGGAGTACGGGGTGGCTCTTGAATCCTGGCCGAGTCAGGAGGAGCCCTATTCTGATCCTGTGGTGGGACTTGCTGGTCACCAGAATCACGACGCGTCAGTGTCCATGATCATATTGGGAGTGCACGTCAGAGTTGCACTTGCGATGATGGCCTGGATCTTGAGAGTTGCAACGCGGCAGGTCATGCTCGCCACCATGACATGGAATGTCATGTTAGTCCTGTGATGGCCTTGGCGCGTCCTTCATAGGCCGCCCTTCGATGTCGCCTTGCCACTGAGACTTGCCACGCTCTTCTCGCCGTCGGTTTTGTGACTGGGGTCACCTGTACAATGGGGGAGCTGCCAGCCTCCGCCTCCATATCCGGTGCGAGAGTGCGAAGCTTAGTCATCCCCACCTCCATCCCCCATACACGGGTGAGACGGCGCCTTGGAGCATCGCCCTTTGCCTTCTTAAGCGCCCTGGAAGATGATGAAGTTTCTGACATGGCTGATGCAGATTCACGTGCGTGAAGCCCCTACCTGGCGCGCCAAAGATTTCGGCTTATGACAATCTATTGGACCGAGAAGCCCCTTTCGGTTCGGCGTGGGCCCGCAGCACACCAAGAGCAGCAACCTTCCCAGCAAAGTGCCCGCAGCACACCACATAGCACACGAGCGTTTACCTAGGGTCGGGTCGCAGTGATGCGGAAAACCCTTCTCCTGCTTTGGTGGATTAAGTGTTTGAGCCCTGCTTTGTAGAGAGCGCAACCTTCCCAGCAAAGTGCTCAGAAGGTGCTGCTAAGCTACTGTGAATGTACAGGGTTTCCATCCTTGTAAAGGTTGCCTTTGCCCTCCTTTTATAGATGAAAGGGGTCACCACAGTAGAAAAATGGTAATTACAGGGTAAATAGTGGTTATAGTGCTATCATACCTAACACTGACGGCATAGGACAAACACATGTGCCATGCTAGGTTGAATGCCGACAAGGAAGCACAGCTCCACCTGTACCACTAGCCCAGCTACCTTTTATTATCGTGACACGCCCTTGGACAGGTGTCAATAAAGTCGTTCTTCAGGTGGTGGATCGCCACGTGCCCCGACAGCCTCTACCTAACCGCCGGCGCGCTTGCCACCTATTGGCATGTTCCTAATAGGCGGTCGAGCTGGAGCAGCGAAGGGAGCTCGAGCTTTCCGGCATTGAGCTTGCCAGCGATGTGGAAAACACCTTGCTGGGAAGGTTGCTTCCCGGAAGCCCGAATCTTGATCTTGAGATGATCTTCTCGATGACCTTCCTGGATGTCTTCTTCACAGTATTTTTCACCATGACTTGCGTATTTGGGATGTCTCTACCTTCTGCCATGCCTTTCCTGATGTGGAGGCTGCAACTTGCCGGTGCATAGTCAGGTGGTGTAAACACCCAATGTTTACTACACTGGCAACTGCTTTAAGGTTCATGCCTATGCGAGCCAAGCCTCCCTGTTTGGAACCAAACATGTTTTTCTTGGCCCAACTCAGCCTGTTTGGAGGTCCTGGAGGCAACCAAACACGTCCATAGAAATCTCTTGTTCGCGTGTTTTGTTGTCACAATTGCAAGTTGCGGTCATGTTGAGGGTGTGTAGTTGCAATCTAGGGCAACATTTGTAATTGTATGTCTAGTGGTGGACATGTAACTAGGTTGAGCAAGTTGTGTATTGAGAGTGAACCTGAAATTGCGCCGGGGTGGAGCAAGTTGCATGTCAAGCGTGAATATGCAACTTGGCTGAGCAAGTTGTGTATCAAGGGTGGATATGCAACTGTGTTAGGGTCATGCATGCAGCTTGGTAGACATGCAATTGGGTCGAACGAGTTGTGTGTCAAAAGGTGGACATTCAACTAGGTCAGGAAGTGCCAAGTTGCGTGTCAATGGTGGACATGTAACTGGGTCAGGTGAGTTGCATCTCGAGGTTGGACATACAAGTAGATCAGGGTCAGCCAAGTTGCTTATCTAGGGTGGACATGCGAAAATGGCTCTACCACCTCCCACTCCACCTTCCACCTTCACCCACCTCAACCATGAGGATATCTAAGTTAGGCCTCTATGGAGGGCCTCTTGCATTGCGATTTGTCGCCCGACCTTGCCGTCGCGGATCAGGTGCGTTGAAAATTTCGAGCTTCAATCCATGTCTCACCATCCCGTTCTACCAAGGAATTCTTCATGGTTTTTTTTCCTCAGTGTCTTCTGCTCTCTCGACTGAATCAGTGGGTTTAGAATTGCAATGTTGTACTAGTGGCAGTCGTGTTGGCTTTCTTGTGATCCAACTTAGTTCTAGATCTTTTTGGTTCTCCATGGCTTCTAACGAAGTTTGTCATTTTATATATGGTTTGAAGAACCATATTTTGCCGGATTTCATTTGCCACTTTCAAGTCTATCAGAGTCATTCTTGGAGCCCTTTGAATTATGATTCAAGATGGCATGTCGATGATGAGTTGGTTGAGTTAACTACAAGGAGACCAATGGCCATTAAATATATTCTTCATTCTCTCGAATTGAGTGCTTCTAGTGATAATTCTTCGGCCTAATGTCCTAAGAATGCAAGACTTAACCCAATATAATAACCTTAAGATATAATATTAAAAATGTGCCTACCAAGTTCTATAACTTTCTATGAAAATATAAGTGAAGCACGAAAATTTATAACCGCATATCACCAGTTCTAATACTCCAATAGATAAAACTGAAGCAAAAAGAGTAATATAGCCAAGCCAAGCACCCTCTCTTCAGAGTGATGTAAATCTCCAGAGGTGATGATTACATTTATTCAAAAGCAAAAATAAAAAGGACTCTTCAAGATTATGCAAGCAAAGTGAAACTAGATAAAAGGGATCAAGAGGGATCATACAATTGTTGTTGATGCAGAACTAGATAACAGGAAAAGTCATAAATGCCCTTCTCAGACATGAACATTGTCAGGATAAGGATCCACTCAACAGCTGGCATGTGGTGCAGCAACGGTCAGAAATTTAACTCTCAATTTCATCGGGGCAATCTATTTCCTCACGATAGGAAAACCACGCTGGCGAAATCCTAAGTCCTCAGCCTGACCAAATTCGTCAGCGACCAGATGAACTTCATCACTGCCGCTAGCAAATTCGTCAGCTGTTTCGGAGATTTCCAAAGGCTTCACTCAAAGCAGCTTGTGTATGTATAAGTTTGAGCATCACTTTGGAAATGTGAACTATGATTCACCTAGACCCCCTTTAACAGTACGGTTTTTCCTATGACTAAAAAATAAGAAGAAAGAAACTATGAAAACATAAGTCCTCAAGCTTCAAAGTCTTCACATCAATTACTTCAAAAGGCCGTACCAATTTCTTCACTTGAAGAAATAATTTTTTAGGGGTGGTCTTCCATGGGTTAAACCAAATCTTCAAGGACTATAACTCCTGTGTACATTCACAAACACATTAGTCCCTCAACCCATTAGTCTTCAATACTCCAAAACCATTAAGGGGCACTTGATGCCCTTACAATCTCCCACTTTTTGGTGATTTTTGACAAATTTGTTAAGTTTTCAACGGGAGTGAATAATGGAAGTGTAAGTACTGAGTATGAAGAAATTGGTTACAAGATATTGAGGAACTCCCCTTGAAGATGTGCATGTGAAGAATTTGCTTTGGATTGCAAATGCACATGGCAGGTTGGAATTGTGGAGATCTCGCCCTATATCTTGGAATCCAATCTTGCATGATCATAATATATTGAAGAATTTTAATGCATGATGAAAATTCATGTCTGATGAAATACAACATGCATGAGCATATATCATTGAGGATCAGAGCATGCAGATAAAGTGTAGCAAAAGAGTCAGACCACCAACAGTTATCTAAGTTACAACTCATCAAAGAGCGAATCAAATGAAGACCAAGAGTTGTAACTTAGCAAAAACAGCCCATATAAAGACCCGCTTGAAGACTAACTCAGATTTCTTCCCCTTTGTTATCAAATGACCAAAAGGAGATGAAACTGAGGTCTAACGCCCCTGAAGAATATCATCTTGAAGAATCCGTAGGAGTGCTAACATTGGTGTGAGGGTCGCGTGAAGCGCCTGCTGCAGTGTCTTCAACTTCTTCATTTTTATCAGTGGAGCATGAAGGAGACACAGAGCTTGGGATGAGAAGAGGAACTTGTTCTTTCTTGAACTTCTTCTTGGGTGGCATCAACCAATCGAAGTCGGGTTGGAATTCCATCTCGACAAATTCTTCATCAGTCTTCAGATGTGAAAGAATGTCCCATGTCCTGCCAAATATTTCGCGGGTGTAGTAGTGGTTCTTACAAACGGAGTTATGCGTCCTTGTCATATTTGCATGAATAGTCGCTAGTTGATGCTTTGTGGAGTCATGATTTCTATCAAACTTTTGATGCCGGCTGATGAGGAGTTCATGGTCAGTCAAGACCCAAGGTGCTTCTGGCTGAGGAATTTGCCTTAATGCCTTTGCTGCCATATCTTGGCTTGTAGTTTCATCAGCAGTAGATTGGAAGGTTAGCTGACGATATTGTCCATCAAAGGGATGAATTCCTTCATCAATAACTGCCTTGTCTTTGCTAGGTACTAAGGAAATTGTTCTTTGAAGAATTTCTACCTCTGGCATAAAACTAGGATGATTCTGACAATCTGCCCTATAGTCGATTAAAGACCTGGATCTGATGAATCTCATGATCCATGGAGCATAAGGCTTCAACTCAAAGAGTGATTGAGCCACTATGACCAAAGTCTGTCGGGTCGGTGGGCCTGGGGGTACCCAGGCCCGTCTGCCTGCGGCCCAAGAAGTGGATCGTGGCCCACTACTGGACTTCATAAGGAAAGACCCTCGCGAGGCCCTTGCCTTGGGAGGCACACATCATCAAGCGTCATCAGGAGCCTCGCGAGGCCCTCCCATGAGGCGGTCTCCGGAGGCTGTCTCCCGAGGCCCCTCGTGGTGGCGAACAAGTCAGGAGCGGCTTAGCGAGCCGCGCAGTACTGCGTCTTCACGTGGGTGACGCCTGTGACAACGAGCAGATCCAGAGGCCGTGCCAGCAGGCGCGGATATGAAAGCTTTCCTCTTTCATGCTAAGGGAGCAATGTCGTGGGAAAACACGGCCACCTATGGGGCCATCAGCCCCTTGTGGTTCGGCAGGGCGGAAGGACGCATTGCACAAAGAGCGGAGGGCGCGGGGCAGCGCGACAGCGATCACACAGGCAGTTTTTACCCAGGTTCGGGCCATCGCGAGGTGTAAAACTCTACTCCTGCTTTGGTGGATTGATGAGGGGACCGTGGTGGAGACGCAGTGCTCTAGCCTGACAAGGTCGCCTTGGGGCGAGAGCAGCTACGCGCGTATAAGTGTACAAGGGTCTGAATCCTTTCCAAGGTTGCATGACCCTCCTTTTATAGGTCAAGGGGTCACCACAATGGCAAATCAGCCATTGCGTACTGATTAGATAGAGAACAGTGCTATCATACCTAACTCTGTAGACAGGACAAAGCGCATTAAATGCGCCGCTTAGTGTCACATCGTAGCGTAGCCCGGCAAGCCTTGCCGTGCTGTTCGGCCACCCTCTCGCCTGCCGGCGTGACACGTCCCTAGACGGGTGTCATTTGGAGGTGATTTCCTCCAGAAGTGGCTGCCACGTGCCAAGTAATGGCCACTTAGCCACTTGGGGGCTCGACACCACATCGATCGATGATTTGCATTGCTCTAAGGTGGAGCGGTGGAGCCTTGGCGGGGTAATCCACCCTCAGCATCCCCGTCAAGCCTGCCGGGGCAATCTTGAGACTTGTCTTCGGGGCAACCTCGTCCCCACCAGGCTCGCCTACCCGACAAGGGAGGTTTTTCCTTAGTGCTATCTTGCTCCTTTGGTTGGTCTTGGTCTTCTTGATCCGCCCTTTGATTTCCCAAAGAGCTGATCTCTTCTGCTTGGTCTGGTCTCGAATGCTGCAACCTTGTTCTCGAGCCTGTGTACAGTCTGGGCAACACACCTGGGGTTTGTTGCACCGACAGGAGCCCCCGGGCCTGGCCTGAACGCGCCATCGAGCATCGTCGGGGTAGGCCCTGTCCAGTACACAGGCGGGGAGGCTGTGGTAACTCACCCTTTGATGTCTTATTTGCTTCTTCATTAATCTGAGCTTGAGTCAGTTTTCGGTTTTCCCGCGAGTCGTGCAAGACGTTGCGGGGGAGATTATGAGCCATGATCCACGGGCTACCCATGTCCCACGTTCATGGGGTGGTAACTGCCATTCCACTATCTTTCCCACTTACATTGCTTTTGCCACATGTACCACATGCGTTGCGTGAGGTTGGTGGCGGACGCGGAGGGCGTGGAAATGCATGCCATGGCAGAAACCCAGACGCCATGGATTGGTGCTGAGGGTCGGCCTTGATTCCACGAGTCGTTGGTGGCACGGGGAAGCCGGATTGGAGGAGTGGGGCGGCTGCCTTCAGGGAGAGGAGCCAGCCCCCCTGCCCCGTTCGCCTATAAAAAGGAACGCAGGGCAGGGTGTTTCCCCACACATCTTACCCCTTCCTTCTCTTTAGCAGTTCTCGTCCACCATGGTGAGGGGCCGGGGTCGTGGCGGTTCTCCGGCGGTGGCGACGAGGGCTTCTACTCGACAGCGCCTCCCCCTCCTATCGAAAACGCGTGGGCGGAGCCCACCACGAGAGGAGGTGGGAGGGGGCGAGGTCGCGACCGTCATGGCGCCCAGGGTCGAGGAGGACGGGGTGGTGCTCCGATCGCACCTCCGCCGGCCACTCGTCCCCCAATGGAAGGTCATGTCGGAGATCAACCGCTGGAGTTCATCATCAGGTTGTATAAGCCCCCGCGCGGCCGCCTCCGCCTCCCTACTCCATTTGCGAGGGTGATGGAGCTTGAACAACCGCGCGCGCTGAAGCTGCACATGAGGGGTTGCTGTAATGGCAGCATGCGGGTGGATATGGATTTCCCCACCCCTCATGTCATGTTCTTCCGACGCGGCTGAAATTTTTTTGCCTGTGCCCACAGCATGTCGGAGGGGCACGTCCTCCATTTGAAATTAATGGATGCCGAGCTGCTCTCCATCAAGGTCTTCGGATGCTCGGGAGCTCCCTTAGGGTGCTGCGCGGAAAGCTCGACCGACGACAAAAGCTCCTCCTCGAGCAATACCGATGAGGAGGACAGTGAGGGCGATGACGACGGCGTCGATGGGGAGGGCGACAGCTCCGACTCTGGCTGAATGCTAGCCGCACCATCACCGTCAGGCGGCGGCACCATCATCTGCACCTGCATCTCATTCCTGGCAAGGCGATTTGCCGGGGAGTTGGATGCAGACGTGGGGATGGTGTCCTGGGCTCCTCCAGTAGTCTTCCAGCTGGACCCTGGCAGGCTTCCTCGTGGGCTGCAGCTTCGTTCGCACTGCCGTGTCCTGCTGGCCCTGGTGGCGGTGGTCAGGGGGACCCTTCCGCCGCTCTCTTCACCATCACCTTCGTTCCTGCCCTCCTGACCTTGTCGAGTTCCCTGTCATGGGGCCCGACGGGGTCAGGCCAGGCTTCTGCCCAGGCGCCCCTTTTGCCTTCTTCGTCTCCTACCGTAGTGCCTAGGAGGAGAGGGACAAGAAAGGGATTACGGGGCACTTATCTTTTTTCAGTTTAAATTATGTAGGCATTGGCCAAACTTTAGTCTAAATAATGTAAACTTCTTTATCCATGTTTGTGTTCTATAAGATCTGTACTTGCTTATCAGCATAATAATGAAAAAGACAAGCTTTGTCGGGCACTTGTGCATGTACCATATCCATGCAGAGATGAATTGCCTCTATTTTTTTTAAGTAAACATGCTTCCCTGGCAAGCTATCCTGCCGGTGCCCTTAGTTTGTTGCCGCGGGGCTAGGCCTGCCGGGCAATAAACCCCAAAAAGGGACCAGCCCCCCGCCAAACCTTTTCTGTCAAAGGCCACTACAACCACCTTGACCGAAGCAGCATTCGGATCAAAGGGTAGGAGCACCTTTGTTTCGAAGGTGGCGGGGTTTTCATATGCGCAAGTTTTCAAATTACAGAACAGGTATGGATAAGAAGGAACTTATCTGTTTGGCTTGCCGGGGATTGTCACGTAGGCTCGTCTCCATTTCTTCTCTTCGGGATCAATTCCACGGCAAGAACCCTGCAACTTAGTGCAGATGAAGACAATGCCACATGCGGCCTCATCTACATAATCATGCTATGCTCATGATATGCTTATGCATGCAAGTTTCGGGCCCCCCCCAGCGCTTCGTTTATTTATCTATTGCTCAGGGTCTGTGCCTGGCTTTGTACAAAGGGTTACATGCAACTTCGGCAAAGCTTATACAAAAGGGTGACTGCCTGGCAGGGCCCGACAGCCGCGCCTTATGGGTAGAACTTACGGAGATGCTCAATGTTCCATGAGTTTTGCAATTGAATGCCATCTCCGGTCTCCAGACGGACTGCGCCAGGTCTGGTGACTCGTACTACCCGGTAAGGGCCTTCCCACTTTGGCGTCAACTTGTTTGCACCCTTGGCGGACTGAACATGCCTAAGGACAAGGTCGCCTTCCTCAAAACTCCAGGCATGAACCCTGCGGCTGTGATAGCGACGCAGGGCTTGTTGGTAGTGTGCAACACGCGTAGCAGCCCGGAGACGGTTCTCCTCAAGTAGCACAGCGTTGTCACGCCGGTGCTGTTCCTGCGCTACTTCATCGTATGCAAGCACTCGAGGAGACCCGAAGATGAGTTCCGTGGGGATAACTGCTTCTGCCTCATAGACTAGGGAGGAGGGAGACTGCCCGGTAGCTCGATTTGGTGTCGTACGGAGGGACCAAAGAACCACCGGCAGATCATCGACCCATCGCCTGCCGCACTTCTGCAGTCTGTCAAAAGTTCTTGTCTTGAGACCTCGCAACACTTCAGCGTTCGCCCTCTCAGCTTGCCCGTTGCTTCTGGGATGGGCCACAGAGGCAAATGAGACCTTGCTTCCGAGGGCATGAACATATTGCATGAAGGTGCGGCTTGTGAATTGGGTGCCATTGTCGGTGATGATTTGGGTAGGTACCCCGAAGTGGCACACCAATCCTTTCAAGAACTTGATAGCTGACTGCGCAATCACCTTTCTCACGGGCTCCACTTCCGACCACTTTGTAAACTTGTCGATTGCGACGAACAAGAATTCAAAGCCCCCGGTAGCACGGGGGAAGGGGCCCAAGATGTCGAGCCCCCAGACCGAAAATGGCCATGACAAAGGGATTGTTTGGAGAGCTTGAGCAGGCTGATGGATATTCTTTGAGTGGAACTGGCAGGCTTCACACTTGGTGACTAGCTCAATTGCGTCTTGGAGGGCTGTGGGCCAGTAGAAACCTTGCCGGAAAGCTTTCCCAACCAAGGCCCTGGATCCGATGTGGGAGCCACACATACCCTTGTGTATCTCTGCCAGCAGTTCCTTTCCTTCTTCCCGGCAAACACACTTCAATTTCACACCGTTGGGCCTTCTTTTGTATAGCGTGTCGTCAATGAACTGATACATACTGGCCCTCCGGGCTACTCTTTCATCTTCTTCTTGTTCTTCGGGAAGTTCTCCTGTTTGGAGGAAATGAACAATGTGTCGCGCCCAAGTTGGAGCCTGGGGCTCGGCAACAAGGGCTAGCGGCACCTCCTCGTCGATGGGAGCGCATGCCTCAACCGCAAGGACTGGTAGTTTGGCTGAAGGGCCCAGCTCACTAATCGAAGGGGAGTTGTTCCTGCCAAGCTCTCTGCTGGGGGCTTCGGGAAGCTCTGCCGGGAGAGGCTTGCCGGAGTTCAATTTCCTCCTCTTGCTGGCCATTGTTCCTGGGGATACGGAGGGTTGAGTCAGATGGAGAACAAAAGTCCCTGGTTCCACAGGGAGTTTTTGCGCAGCACACTTTGACAGATGATCAGCAATGCTATTTTCCGCACATGGTGTGTGCTCTGTTTGCAAATCCGTCAAAGCGCTCCTCCAACTTTCTCACTTCCTCGACGTATGCCTCCATCAATGGGCTTTGATAATCCTTGTTGACTTGTCTCACCAGAAGTTGCGAATCTTCGCGTATGATCAGCTTCTTGATTCCCAGTTCTGTTGCAATCCTGAGCCTGGCAAGGAGCCCTTCATATTCTGCAGTATTGTTGGTAGCCTTCTCCCTAGGAAAATGCATTCGAACAACGTACTTAAGGTGCTCCCCAGTGGGAGCAACGAGAAGCACGCCAGCTCCTGCACCTTGTAGGGAGAAGGCACCATCAAAATACATAATCCATTCTTGGGGCGATCCCTTGCCGGGGACGACGGTTTGCAGTACTTCTTCATCAGGGGTTGGCGTCCACTCCGCAATGAACTCTGCCAGTGCTCTGCTCTGAATAGTTGACGTGCTTTCAAACTTCAAACCAAAGGTGGATAATTCCAAAGCCCATTCCACGATTCTGCCGGTGGCCTCGGGGTTTCGGAGTATGCGTTGCAAGGGGAAGCGGGTGACAACCATGATCTCGTGGGCGTGGAAGTAGTGGCGCAGTTTCCTTGAGGCCATAATGAGGCCAAAAATCAACTTTTGCATGCTAGAGTACCTCGACCTAGCCCCCTGCAGCAGGGAGCTGACGAAGTACACTGGGCGCTGCACCACCTTCTTCCTTGCCGTGATCTTGGAACTGTCTCTGCTGCCTTGCTCTTCCTTGTCTTGGACTGCATCTGACCTTGCCGGGACGGGTTCACTTCCCTCTGTAGAGGGGGCGGTGGCGGCGGCTGCTGCCTCATCTACCTCCCACTGTGCCACCAGCGCTGCACTAACCACTTGATTGGTCGCTGCTAAATATAGCAGCAACGACTCTTGTGGTTTAGGAGCGACTAAGATGGGAATAGAGGAAATGTAGGTCTTCAAATCTTGTAGCGCAGCGTCTGCTTCCGGGGTCCACTCCACGGGCCCTGCGTTCTTTAAGATTTTGAAGAAAGGCAAGGCGCGTTCGGCGAACATGGAAATGAACCTGCTCAGCGCGGCAACACATCCAGTCAAACGCCTCACGTCTTTGACTGTCTTGGGTGCTTGAATCTGCTCGATAGCCTTGATCTTGTCGGGGTTGGCCTCTATCCCCAAGTGGGACATAAAGAAGCCAAGTAGCTTGCTGGAAGGAATGCCAAACACACACTTCTCTGGGTTCAGCTTCAAGTTGATCCTGCACAGATTTGCAAAGGTCTCTTCCAAATCCTGAATGAGAGTCATTCTGTCCTTGGTTTTGACCACAATATCATCCATGTAGGCTTCAATATTTCTGTGCAGCTGGGACTGAAAGCCAATCTGTACTGCTCTTGCAAAAGTGGATCCAGCGCTCTTCAACCTGAAGGGCATTCGTACAAAATAGTACGTGCCACATGGAGTTATGAATGCGGTCTTCTCTTTGTCCTCCTTGGACATGAAGATCTGGTGGTATCCAGAGTAGGCATCCAAGAAGGAGAGCAGGTCACATCTGGAGGTGGAATCCACAATCTAGTTGATGCGTGGTAAGGGGAATGGGTCCTTCGAGCATGCTTTGTTCAGATCTGTGAACTCTATGCAAAGCCTCCATTTCCCATTCGCCTTGCGCACCACCACTGGATTTGCTAACCATGTTGGGTGCAATACTCCTCTGACCAAACCAGCTGCCTCGAGTTTCTTGATCTCCTTGGCAATAAACTTCTGCCGCTCCAAAGCTTGCTTCCAGACCTTCTGCTTGACGGGCCGGGCGTGTGGGCAGACAGCAAGGTGGTGCTTGATTACCTCCCTTGGAACACCGGGGATGTCAGATGGTTGCCCGGCAAACACATCGACATTTGCCCACAGGAAGGCAACGAGCGTGCTTTCCTATTTGTTGTCGAGGGTGGCACTGATGCTAAACGTACCATCAGTTCTAGCCAGCCTTGCAGGGACCTTCTTCATAGTGGGTGCAGCAGCTTTGGATCTCTTGCAATTGGAACTCTCCGGCAAGTCATCAACAGGCGCAGCGCACTCCGAAGAGGTACGCTTCCCGGATTCCTTGCTGGCCTCCTTACTGGCTTTCTTCTTTTTCTTGCTTTCCTTGGCGGGAGCAGTTGCTTCCGCGGCCTTTGCAGCGACTGCTTCCCGGTACATCTTGTTCACGCATATGATTGCGTCTTTCTTTTATGATGGAATAGAAATGACGCCCATTGGCCCTGGCATCTTCAAAGTGTTGTAGGCATAGTGGGATGCCGCCATGAATTTGGCCAGGGTAGGGCGACCAAGAATTCCATTGTACGGCAGGGGGAGGTCAACCACATCAAACACAATCTTCTCCGTCCGGTAGTTTAACTCCCCCCGAATGTTGCCGGCAGTGTGATCTTCCCCTTAGGACGACTCCTGCCGGGGTTGATCCCTTGGAATGTACCAGTAACCTTGAGCTCTTCATCTGCTATCTAGAGTTTGCTGATGACCTTCAGAGAAATCAGATTCAACTAGGCCCCGTCGTCAACCAACATCTTTGTGACCTTGAGGTTGTGGATCGTTGGTGAAACCAACAACGGCAAACACCCTACTGCGGTAGTGCGGTCAGGGTGATCCTCCTCATCAAAGATGATGGGCGTGCGGAACCACTTGATCGGCTTCTGAGAATCTGCCGCTGGCTCCACAGCATTGACCTCACGCGCCCACTTTTTAAGTTGGCGGTGAGAGGAGTGCAAAGAAGCACCCCCGTCAATGCATAGGGCATCAGTGGCTTTCTGGAACTCCTGCTCGCTGGTTTCCTCTTCATCTCCTTCATCACTCTCATCCTCGCAATCCTTCTTCTCACGGCCTTTGGCAGGTTTCCCTTGGTACTGAGGAGCCCTGCCGGGGCGACCTGTTCTGCCACCTCGGCCCTTCCCGCTAGCGCCATCTTGGTCTTTTTCCTTATCACGCTTCTCGTACTCAGCCCTTTGCTTCTTGACGAGTTTCTCAACCTAATGACACTCCTGAAGATCGTGGCCCTTGTTCCGATGGATCTTTCAGTACGGCCCATCACCCTTCCCAGCCTTCTCGGTAGCCGTGGCTTCCCGGCAATCAGTGCACGCGGTAGCTTCCTTGACGGGAACATCGGTCTTGGCATTCTTGCCGGTACTAGGTGCACTCGATCCTTCAATGGTCATCACCACTTTATCCTTGCGCTTCTTGTTCTTCTTCTTCTGGTTGGTGGCGTCGTCGTCATCCTCTGAGTCGATGTCGACGCCATCTTCTTCACCGGGGAGTTGTCTCCCCTCTTCTACTCGGGCACACTTATCCACCAGAGTGTATAGCTCATTCACAGTCTTGGGCAACCGAATGTTCATTTTAGAACGTATCCGGCGGTTGCGCACGTTGGACTGGAACACGGCTATTACAGCTGCTGGGTGGATGTCTGGGATGTTCTTGTGCACTCGGCTGAACCTCTACATGTACTTCCGCAGACTCTCTCCTTCCTTCTGCGGGAGTAGCTGCAAGTCGCTGGGCCACCCTGGTTCTTGATGGCCGCCCGTGAAGGCTCCAACAAACTCATGGCACAGGTCAGCCCAGGTCGAGATGGAATTATCTGGCAAGTGCATCAGCGAAGATCTCACATTTGGCTTGAGTGCCAAAGGGAAGTAGTTGGTGAACACCTTCTCGTATCTTCCCCCGGCAGCTTCAACAACGACGGTGTAGATGCTCAAGAACTCTGCTGGGTTCAACCATCCATCGGACTTCTCTGGTATTTCTGGCTTGAACGTGCGAGCACATGGCCAACGGACTTGCCGCAGCTCGCGAGCGAAGGCGGGGCACCCAACCTCGAAAGGTAGGTACCCACCTTCACCGGGTGTGGGCTCGTCGACGTCGTGGCCATTGCGCCTATCAGACTGGTGTTAGGTTTCGCAGCATCGTTCGATGGTGACGCGTGCGTCTTCCCTCCGCCTGTCTTCCAGGACTCGCCGCTGGTCTCGTCGTGCTGGAGGATTGGACGAGGCCATCGATACATCGTCGGGTTCTTGGTTGTGTGGCTCTGGCTGCGGCCCCTGCGCTGGCTGCCGCGGAGGGGATTGCACCGTGGGGGTGGCCCCTTCGATACGGCCAGCGGCTCGGGCCGTTGTCGCCGCCTGCGGAGGCCATGATGGATCCTCCCGCCTAGGCAAAACCAATCAGGCTCTGAATGGTGGCTCTCCACTCATCCATCTGATCGGCCGCCGGTGGAAATGTCAATAGGAGTTGGGCCTGCGCCATGGCCTCCGAAGCAGTGCTCGGCATGGATGACGATGTAGACCGTAACATCTCCTGGCTTCTGATGGTGCCGGTAGTGGCAGCATCATGCTCCCGTCGCCGTGAGCCGGTCGCCAGGGCGGCGTGGAAATGAGGTGGATGTGCTTGGGGATCGGCGGCTCCGTTCGGCGCATCGGCTTGGCTAGCCCGTCCTGGGGGTGGCACGTGCCCTGTGGCCGCACCCGCAGCGGGGACGGCCGGAGGGTTGCGGTTCGCCCCAGGGCGAGCGCCACCGTTGTGGCTGCGCCCTTCGGTGGGGTGGAGAGGCGCGAACGGGATAATCTCTCCTCCTGCACCCTGTGGAGCGTGGCCGCTGGGATGTTGTTGGCGCTGTCCTTCTCCGTGCCTCCTGCTCCCGTTTTGGCCATAGGGGAGGTGGCGACGACGCCGCCTGTGTCGGCCACGTCCCTCGCAGCGTCCATGTCCCCGTGCGCCCTCGTAGCCCCCACGGGGTCGGCGGCCACGTGTGAAGGGGCCTTCGAGGTGGACGGGTGAGCTGCGGCACCGGGTTTCTTCTTGGGCGCCATGGATGATGAAGCCGTCGATGAAGAAAACGATGATGAAGATGACGCGCTGCGTACGCTCTCGGGTTCGCACAAGCGCTTCCCCCTACCTGGCACGCCAAAGATGTCGTGGGAAAACACAACCACCTATGGGGCCATCGGCCCCTTGTGGTTCGGCAGGGGGGAAGGACACATTGCACAAAGAGCGGAGGGAGCGAGGCAGCGCAACAGCGATCACACGGGCAGTTTTTACCTAGGTTTTGGCCGCCGCAAGGCGTAAAATCTACTCCTGCTTTGGTGGATTGACGAGCGGACTGTGGTGGAGACGCAACACTCTAGCCCGACAAGGTCGCCTTGGGGCGAGAGCAGCTACGCGCGTATGAGTTTACAAGGGTCCGAATCCTTTCCAAGGTTGCCGTGGCCCTCCTTTTATAGGTCAAGGGGTCACCACAATGGCAAATTAGTCATTGCGTACTGATTAGATAGCGAACAGTGCTATCATACCTAACTATGCAGACAGGATAGAGCACATTAAATGTGCCGCTTAGTGTCACATCGTAGCGTAGCCCGGCAAGCCTTGCCGTGCTGTTCGGCCACCTTCTCGCCTGCCTACGAGACACGTCCCTGGATGGGTGTCATTTGGAGGTGATTTCCTCCGGAAGTGACTGCCACGTGCCAAGTAATGGCCACTTAGCCACTTGGTGGCTCGACACCGCATCGATCGATGACTTGCGTTGCTCTAAGGTGGAGCGGTGAAGCCTTGGCAGGGTAATCCACCCTCAGCGTCCCCGTCAAGCCTGTCGGGGCAATCTTGAGACTTGTCTTCGGGGCAACCTCGTCCCCACCAGGCTCGCCTACCTGGCAAGGGAGGTTTTTCCTTAGTGGTATCTTGATCCTTTGGTTGGTCTTGGTCTTCTTGATCCGCCCTTTGATTTCCCAAAGAGCTGATCTCTTCTGCTTGGTCTGGTCTCGAATGCTGCAACCTTGTTCTCGAGCCTGTGTACAGTTTGGGCAACACACCTGGGGTTTGTTGCACCGACAAGCAAGGACAGTGCGCCGGTTCCCAAAGCAATCCCCAAAGGTTACCCATTTTGTGCAAGATGACCAAAATGATGGGCGCGCCAGGATAGAGGTCAACACCGAGCCCACCGACGCGTCACGGCAGGAGGCTTTTGCAGGCGAAGACCGCCTTTAATCAGGATAAGCTGCAACCCTGTCCCCCTTTGAATTGGTAGTTGTGGCAACTCTTCCCGCCAAGTGTTTTCGGGGAAGAGGACCAGAGGCTGTATAAGAAGAGGGCATGGCACCGTGGTCGAGGGGGATGGTCAACTCGTCTAGGATCTGCCCATCGACTCATTTGGCAACTAGAGCTGAGCACTTGTACTCCATCTCCCCAAGCAATCCCAACCAAGCAGGAGTAGGGTTTTACACTGCAAGGTGGCCCAAACCAGGGTAAGCTGCCATGTCTACTATTCTTCTTCCTTAGCTCAAGCACGCCGGAGCATTGCCGTGAGGTTGTGAGGTAGAGTAGGGCAGTAGGAACGAGCGCACCCCAGAGTTCGAACCTTCTTGGATCCCCGGAGCACCGATTCCGCCATTTGGCGCGCCAGGAAGGGGTGTGCCGCCGTTCTTCCGCTTCACTTCGACTCCCGCATTCGCAAACTCCATGGCTGGCGTTCGCCGTGTGCGTGCCAAGCGTTTGGCAGCTCGCGTCGCCGAGCCGGCGCCTGTGGGCCGCGACGGTCGCCACCACTCCACTGGGAGTGCAGCTGCTGCTGCCACTGACCCTGCTGCCCACGAGCAACAGGACTGCTCCTTGCACCCTTCCATGCAACAGGACAGCCACACCGCCACAGCCTCTTCCTCACACACCCGTCGTGGACCGACGAACGCGTAGGCCGTGCTGCTCATGGCACATGAGCAACTCTGCTACCGCCCGGCAGACGCCGGCTACGACGCCTGGTTGGGCCACATCACCGAGCTCGTCAACGCCACCAGAGAGGCCCCGGCACCCTCCCACTCGCTCTGTCCTCCGCTGTCTCGCGCTGGGGATGAGGCGCATGGGGCGCCTCCACCAACGCCCCTGCGCAGTGACCTCGGTGAACCACAAACGTGTCCCCGCGTGACCAGCCCCGTGGGGCGCTTCCGCCGGCCAGAGAGGAAGCCAGCTGCTAGATCATCCACCACGCGCCGCCCGACGCACGCGTGCTCCTCGAGCAACAACGCTAGCGCCAGGATAGGATCATCCAAGAGGTCGCGACTGCCAGGCACCAGAACCGGGCCGCCCTCGCACGCAGCGTTCCCTCAAGAAGTGTGGGCTGCCGGGCCTTCACTCGCGAGCTGCGCCGGGTGGTTTGGCCCGTCAATTTCAAGCCAGAGGTGCCACCACGCTACGATGACATCCCCAACCCCACGGAGTTCCTCCAGCTCTACGCGCTAAGCATTGAGGCGGCAACAGCTATGATAAAGTCATGGCGAACTGGTTCCGCATGGCCCTCATGGACAGTGCGCGCTCCTGGCTCATGAACCTGCCCGAGGAGTCAATTTCTTCGTGCAGGGAGCTCTGCGAGCAGTTCGTCACCAACTTCAAGGGCACACATGGCCGCGCCCTCACAGTCAATGACCTGCGGCATGTGTAGCAGCGCCCTGGTGAGACCCTCTGCGAGTACATCCAGCGCTTCAGCCAGGTGCGCAACAAGATCCCACACGCCTTGGACGAAGCCATCATCTTGGCGGTCTCTAATGGCGTCACGGTTGTTCGGATGCGCGAGAAGCTCACCATCAACGACGACCTGAGTTCGGTGCTGGAGCTATACAACATCGCCGACAAATGCGCCAAGGCTGAAGAGGGCCGCCTGTTCATCCACAACGACCCCGACGCCGCTCCCGACGACAGCAAGGCCAAGGGCAAGGAGGTCAAGCGCAAGGGCCCTGTCATGCTGGCGGAAGAGCCCGAGCAGAAGCATGGCCGCGACCGTGACGCACCCAATAAGGACAACCGCCCATTCTGCGTCTACCACAATGTGTGCACTCACAACACCGAGGACTGCTAGGAGCTCAAGTCACTCCGTGACGAGTGCCTGGGCCACCGTCCGAACCGCAATGACCGTGGCGCCGGCCGTGGAGGCGGCCGTGGTGGTGGCCAATGGGACACCCGCAATGGCAACCCCCGCCAGGGCTGCCGTGACCAGCCTCGTGAGGGCACCTAGCGCGACCAGCCTCGCGAGGTGCACCCTCAGGCCAATGCGGCCCTTCCGCCGCTGCCGTCGCCGCCTAGAAGGAATGACACCAACCATCATGACGAGGGGCCGAGGGCTATCATTAGCCTCGTGCGATAGCCTGAATCCTCGGAGGAGCTCACGCCCCTGCGTCCAACCGCCTCTTGAAGCAGTTCTCCTGTGAGGTGAACGCTGCCCTCTTGAGGCGAGAGGCCACGCGGCCCCTCAAGTGGTCGCAGTACGCCATCACCATCGACTCCAAGGACTGCCTCAAATCCACGGCCGCTGCGGGCGCGCTTGCCATGTTGTGCATCCCCACCATCAGCAACGTCTCGGTGACCAAAACCCTCATCGATGGAGGCGCCAACCTCAACATGCTCTCCTTCAAGACCTTCGAGACGCTCCAAGTGCCCTACGACCAGCTGATGCCGACCAAGTCATTCTCTGGGGTAACCGACGGCTCTACCATTCCCCTGGGGCAGGTGCGCCTCCCCGTCAACTTTGGCACGCGCGACAACTACCACACTGAGCTCATCGACTTCGACGTGGCATGCACACTACAAAAAAAATACACTTCCGTGATGATACATGTTTGTCACAGTAGGTCATGTTTTCTATCATGCATGTACATCCTTGACGATTTTATGACAGAAACAAGATAGTCATACCTGTGCTGTCATAGAAGTGTTCCATGATATTACCAAAATTATCATCACGGAAGTGTCCACTTCCATGACGATAAATGGCGCGTCATGGAAGTGCTTTCGTTTTGGGTAACCGACACGCGGGATCCACCATAACAGGTCACCGTTAAGCTATCGGGTTCCGGTTTGGATCTGATAACCCACTAACAGCCCGGACCAATAGGGATTTTCCACGTGTAAAATTCTCAATGGCCAGAGGAACCACGTGTCGGGTCAGCGTTGGGACAGATGTCATCCACTCATTGGACGGGAGGCGCCTATGATATGTCGACACGTGGTACGGCCCAACAGAGGCCCATTCAGGTGAAAAGGCC
The DNA here is from genome assembly GCA_011799875.1 of Thinopyrum elongatum. Classification (NCBI taxonomy): domain Eukaryota; kingdom Viridiplantae; phylum Streptophyta; class Magnoliopsida; order Poales; family Poaceae; genus Thinopyrum; species Thinopyrum elongatum. The sequence continues at coordinate 286,676,630 of CM022298.1, read as the reverse complement.
GGCCTATTTGACTTGGTCAAAAGGTAGCGGGCCGGCCCACGAAAAGCCTGTTAACGGCCTGTTCGCATATAGCCCATTTATAGCCCGCTAACTCACGGCCCGTTATGGCCTATCCGAATTGGGCCTAGTAGCGTTATCTAGGCCGTCCAATATGATTCCAGCCCGTTGTAACTTCCGGCCCATGTATGTCCCATGACGTCTTTCGGCCCATACGAGGTCCTTTGTAACTCTTGGCCCTTTAAAGGCCCGTGGTGAAACTGGCCCATAATGAACAGTGTAATGCTTTACACCCATTAACAACCCATTATTCCGTTGGGCTGTTTCCAGCCCGTGTTACCTTTCGGTCTTCTAAGGGCCCATTTATTCTTGGGCTCATTTCCAGCATTCGGTTACTTACGGCCCGTTACTGGCCTGTTCTGCTTGTGGACCAATTTCAGCCCGTGGTTACAGTCGGCCCGTTTGTGGCCCGTTAACCCATTGGGCTGTTTTCATAGCGTCATCAAATACGGCCCATTAACGACCCGTGATGCCTGTCGATAGAATTAAGCCCGTCATACATTTCGGCCTATTAACGACCCGTTATGGTCGGGCCATAAACACACGATTTCCACTCTAGCCCATTTACGGCCCATTTTGCGGACCATCACTGGTCCACGAATAATACGGCCCGTATAAGGCCCATTGAATATACAGCCCATCGAGGGCCCATGGATCCTACGGCCCATAGGAGGTCCATGGTCACTAAAGCAAGTAGCAGGACCATGGTTACAATGGTCCGTATGTTGCCCATGGTTATTGTGGCCTAGTTATGAAAAATAGGTTATTGTGGCCACTAGAAAAACACGAAAAAAGAACTGCAGTGACTACAAGCAAACAACTAAACAAGACAATAAGGGAATAAATAAGCAAGCAACTAACGCTAGGCTATTACGGCTATTACGCATATTACATCCAGTGGGCATCAAAGTTCGCCACCAGTGCAAATATAGGGAACAAAGCAGCATATCACATACACTGGTTGTCAAAGTTGGCCACCAATGCAAATAAACGCCGTAGCAAAACAAGTCCAGAACTGAAACCACTTTAGAAGAGCTCAAGAAACAATATCCTAGGTACCCAGCATGTTGGCAAGATGCTTAGCAAGCTTATTAACATTCTCTTGTTTGGCGCTTAAATCCTCCAGCGCTTGCTATTGCACCAGAAAGTATGCATCTGAATTCTGCAGGGACTTCCTCAGTCCTTCGGCTTCATGTCGCAGCACATCTGATCGATGTCTTTCAACTTGAAGTTGAGACTCAAGAAGACGAACTGATTCAGGCAGTGAGTTCGAAGAGCTTGTGCCAGCAGTAGTAGCCAGTAACTCGAACACTACATCAAGACATGACTTTTGGGTTGTCTCACTATCGTCAAGATAGTTTTTATCAGCTTTCTTGGAGACCAACAGGGATGTCTCACTATCTTGAACCTTATCTGCATTACTTCCTTTACCATTGCATAACGGGGTACTCTTCTCCAATATTTTGTCCGCATTCTAAAAGAGAAACAAGCGAACACATCACAGGTTTACCATGTTGTATATGAAACTCATTTTGGTAAATCAGTTCAGTAGTAAAGTGGACAGGATAACAGCATGAAACAAACATATATCTATGTACCATGGTCACTATATGGTCTATATCATTCTAGTTTTTGTTGCCTAATCAAGATAGAGACACTGTTTAAATAATATTTGTTTAAGACAAAGCAGCATAGACAGAATATAAGTGTGGGAAACTATAGAGCAATAACAACACTTGTAATGTGCATGACATGAGAACATAACTGTTTAGTCAATTGAAACTGAAATCAACATAGAGCAAGTTACAACAGCAAACCAGTTAAAGAAACAGGTTTAAAACTTACCTGTTGCGCCATTGGAGTTTCAATTCCATCCTTTAAATTTGAAAATAGTTGGTATGAGTAAATACAGTGATGCAAGAGCAAAGGAGTATGAACCATAGCTAGAGAACCTGACCTGAGAACAATTCTTCTTCTACTTTAAGCGTTGAGTTGGGGTTCGGAGTGGTGGTCCTCGTGCTTTGCGCATTGCAGTTGCCTTACTAACTGCTCGTGTTTGGGTGCTCTGTGGTGGAGACGGTGCTGTGTCAACTGGAACTGGGTTACTATCAACTGGGGTTGGGGTTAGAAGGGGCGCAGCTGGTTCTCTGTCCAACTGGGTAGGGGTACAATCTGCGGGAGTCTGGGTTATGTGTGGTGGGGCTGGTTCTTGGGCAAGTACAACCGTGGTTCTATCTGCATCGACTGGTAGCACTATCTTTTCTGAAGACCGTGTTGTTACTCCCTTAGATACTGCCATCACCCTCTCCAATTCAAATGGCTGATAAACAAGAAAAGTAATTGAATGTACAGACATTGTATGATAGATAGGTGCAATGGATAGTGGGGAATAAAGAGGGCATGAAATAATTCACATTTATGTTGTCTAACCAAACAGGATAGCATGACACAATTTCACATATATGATGGCTAACTAAACAGGATAGCATGACACAATTTCACATATATGATGGCTAACTAAACAGGATGGAAAGACATAGATCAAAATATGATGACTATGTAAACAGGATAACATGATATAACTATATAATGTGTTTATTAAATAGGTTTGCATGCCATAATTCACATACATGCCGCCTATGGAAACATGATAGCATGATATAATTCACGGATAGAATGACATAATTCAAAATATGATGACTACAAATACTAAACAGGATGAGATGATATAACTATATGATGTCTTTATTAAAAGGGTTGGCATGCCATAATTCAGATAGATGCTGTCTATGTAAACATGATGGCATGATATAATTCAAATATATGATTTATATACTAAGCAAGTAAGCAGATGGCAATCGCATATATGATGTAAAAACTAAGCAATGCAAGACAACATATGCATGATATGAGTAATATAACCCTGCCAAGTTTGAGCATAGACCTCAGCGGGGAAATAGGACTGGTCATCTGTCTCCGAATCCTCCTCTGAGGAGCTATCTGTAACCAGTAACATATCTGCTTTAGCAGGTAGCATTGTCTGCTCTGAAGACCTTGTTTTCACTCCAGATACTTCCATCACCGCTTCAAATGGCTGATGCACAGGAAGTAGTTGAATATACAAACGTTGTCGACAAATGGAATACGTAATACAAAAAAAGGATAGCATGATATAATTCACATATATGATGATTGGCTAAACAGCATGGCATTGCATAATTCACATATATAATGCCTTGCAACAAGATAGCATTGCATAGTTCACATATATAACTTCTTGCAACAAGATGGCATTACATAATTCACATATATGGTAATTAGACACTAAACAGGTGGCATTCACACAAAGCATGTCTAAACTAAGCAAATGACATAGCAATGCAAGACACCATACGCACGATATGAGCAACATAACCCTGCCAAGTTAGAGCATACACCTCGGAGGGAAATAGGACTGGTCATCTATCTCTGAATCCTCCTTTGAGGAGCTATCCGTAACCAGCGAGATATGCACTTCGTCAGATAGCATAGTCTGCTCTAAAGACCTTGTTTTCACTCCAAAATTTTCCATCACCGTGTCAAATGGCTGATGCACATGAAGATTAGTTGAATATACTAACATTGTTGACAGATGTAATACGTAATGAAAAAAAGGATGGCATGATATAATTCACATATAAGATGACTGGCTAAGCAGGATGGCATTGCAAAATTCACATATATGATGCCTGGCTAAACAAGATGGTGTTGCATAATTCACATATACGATAAAGAAACTAAACAGACGGCATTCACACAAAGCATGTCTAAACTAAGCAGATGATATTTGATGTATAAATTAATCAATGCAAGGCACCATATGCATGATATGACCAACATCAGCATGCCAAGTTAGAGCGAAGACCTCAGGGGGTAAATAGGAGTGGTCTTCTCCTTCTGAATCCCCCTCAGAACAGTTATCTTCCTCTTGATTACAATCTAAAGCGGGTGGAAGGGGGCTGCCTTTGCGCCCACCATGGAGCGACGTCTGCATGAAATTTTATTGCCACGCAAGGCTCGTCTCTTTTGCTCTACATGTTCAGTTCCATTGTGTACAATAACTAACATGCATAGGAATAAAACATAGCGAGATTATGTAAGGAGTGCATGCAGAAATCTAGAGTGATGGTAGCAACCTGTGGATAGACCCAAAACCAATGATAGCAGGCAGATAATGGTTTCAGTTAAAAAATACAGATAATGGCTTCTTTACTGTTTGTTTCCCACCCAACATGAAACTCATAGTAGACACCAGGGATTAATCAGATAGTAGACAGATACTATTGATTGCAGCCCCGATATGTACCCCACAACCATTTAAAAACTCAAGTTTGAGCATTAGTTTGGAGCTGACTCAGAGTCTAATCAGTGAACAGGACAATAAAGTAACATGTAATATTAAGCGATGCATAACATAAGCTGACACGAAAGAGTGCGACCTCTCTTGCGGACTCGTGTAGTCCTCGAGGTCATCTGCTTAGTTGATGATGGTAATGCAGTTGTCGTGGCTGCCGGCGGTGGGGAAGAAGATCTGAGGCGGCGAAAGACAGTCTAGAGGGCGGATCCCTACTGTGGTGGACCCTTCTGTCGTTGGAGCAGCTGAGCTGGGGTGGACGACGGCGCAGCAGGAGTGGGATAAACCACACAAGGTTTTCTTTGACAACTATATGTAAGAAAAGTAATTCTGTAAGGGCTCATTTGAATTGGAGGATTCTAACAACTCAGGGATAGGAAATACACAGTAATAGGATAGGAATGCATGTGCAAAGAATTTAAAATCACAGGATTTCTGTCAATATGGGTGTTTGGTTCATAGGAATTGGAAGGTCACAGGAATGCAAAGAAGCATGGTCAAATTAAGTCAAACCACAAGAAAATGTACAGTTATAATGCTATTATGCTACTATCACTTAGTCTTGTTCTTCATGAATAGGAATTTGAAAAGGAGGGCCAAGTGGATATTAAAATTCCTACTGTTTTTCTTTGAAAGAGACACTAAAGGAACAAATCCTACAGTTTTCCTTTGCTCCATTCCTTTGAACCAAATGCATTAATATTAGTATCATAGGAAACTTTCCAATTCCTATGTTTTTCCTTAACTTTTCCTTTCAACCACTGGCAATTCTAGTATGCAGGCTTGAACAGGCAAAAGCCTACACTCTAAAAATGTTTCTGTGCTACTTGTACTACTTTGGACCTAGGCCAGTGCCCTATTAACTCAACTCCCAGGCCCATCTACACATGCATAGCTCAAACGCGCAGAAATAAATAATGATGGCTTTCGAGAGAGTCCATCACGGATAGCTAAGTTGCCTGGTACCTCACTGCTTGTCATATAGTAGGAGAAACTAATCGTATTTCACGTTACTACATGTGCTCAGTGGACAATATATATAACATGTAGAGTAAAAAAGCGATGCAACAAGTGTACAACCTCTTTGGCGAAGCCATGTCGATCTCAGCATGATTGGGTTGGTCGGTGAGGATGCTCCGGCTGATGTAGCTGTCAGAGGAGGGGAAGAAGATCTTAGGTGTCTGGAGATGGAGCCGAGGGTACTGCTCCACTGTGATGGAGGGTTTCGTCGTTGGAGCAGCTCCGGTGAGTTGTACGACGGCGAGGTTGAAGCAGGACAAGAGAGACAACGTTAACCTGAGTGGAATTCTAATAGCATCTCCAATAGATGATGTAAAATACATAACCACAAAGTGCTAGATGTAAAATACATCAGCCGCTCATCTTTGAACTTAACTGTCGAAACTGAATTTAACTGTCGAAACTGAATTTTGCTGTCGAAACTGAATTTTACTATCGAAAATGAATGCACTAGTAGCAGAAAAGCAGTAGCAGCGCCCGGAGCAGCAGCGCGTGCGAGAGCCAGGGCAGCTGGTCATGTAGAAGCATTTGGGGTAGCAGCTGCAGGGGCTCGAGCAAGAGAAGGATCTACTGCTCGTGCAGCAGCAGCACGAGCAAGAGTAGAGCAGCAGCGCAAGCAAGAGTAAGAGCGAGAGCAGCAGCGCGAGCAAGAGCAAGAGCAGACCAGGCAGGGGACCGAGAGCATGAGCAGAGCAACTGCGCGAGCAAGAGCCAATGCATCAGTAGCTCCTACTGATGTGGATGTCGCCGCCGAGGGAGCGACGCCATGGAGGAGGTGGCCGGCGACGCCGGCGTAGATGGAGCCACGCCATGTCGGCTCGGGACCAAGCGCTGGCAGCACCGTGAGATCGAATCAAGAAGAAAATGCAGCGATTCGTGTAGAACCTCATTGGTGGAACTGATTAGGCCTCAGCTTCATCCGAGGAATCAGTGATGATGCTGCTCTTCCAGTGGTGCAGGTGAAGACGGCGGTATGGGAATGGAGGTGGCACGAAAGATGAGGGGAACATCGGGGCAGCTCCTTGCAGGTGGAGGACGGGGTGGCTGAACCGGCAGGACGACGAGATCGATGACGGATCCTCATCCGGTGCGGTGGATGAGGGATGTCGAGGTGTTGCTGTGCACGACGTTGTCGGGGAAGAGGCTCTGGCTGGGTGGGCGGACGGAGGAGGGTGTGGGGCTTCGCGGGTTTTCGCGGCCTCGGTGTACAAATGGGGGCGGAGGGGATGGGAGGGGGAACCATGGCTTAGGGACACACTTGTCCGAAATGTGGGGTAAGTTACGAAGGTAGCCCCACCGATTTGAACTAGGTGGTTCTCTCAGTTCAGGGGTATCACGGGAATTTCATGTGTCGGGATTTGGCAGGAGGTGGGAGTTTTCGCGTGCGTTGTAATTTTGGGATAGCAAGGCGCGGGTTGAGATGGAGGGAATTTTAGGAGCACAACGAGACAAAGAGATATCTTAAAATTTTGGGATAACAAGACGCGGGTTGAAATTTCCGGACAAGCCTAACGTGTATACTATGGGTGTGTTTGGTTTGTGCCCAAGGTTGCCCCACCAAAGCATTCGCTAGCCAAATTTTTTGTTGCCCATGATTTAGCCAACATTGGCAAGAAAAATGAACTAGAGTTGGCTAGAGTTCATTAGCATGCCAAAAAATTGGCAACCATCCAAACAAAGACCAATCTTTGGGTCATGACCAAAATTTTGGTAAGGTGCACTTTGGCCACAATCCAAACACACCCTATATCAAATCAATTCGCACTTCCCTCGAAGAAAAAACAAAAAGAAATCAATTCGCACCACACAAGAGAGTCTAGTCCCGTGTACTGTTCCAAATCAATTCGCACTACAAATGCCATTCAAAACTTTGAATCCATGTTATGTTCAATTAAAATATTTTGCTACGTGTATAATGCATGCTAGCTGCTACTCAAATGAACGTTTTAGTGCATTCCAAACGTATATCCTACTGCTTCAATATGAACTAAATTTGAATTCATTTCTCTATTTGAATAAGATCTACAATCATGATTGTTGTCAAGTTAAACCATTTGAATTCGTTTCTCTATTTTACCAAGATCTACAATCATGATTATTGTCAAGTTATACCATCGTTTGTATATTATCTTCACAGCACACCATATGATTACTGTCGAGTTAGATATGAACTATGTGTACTATATGAACTCGAACTCGATTTTTTGAATCCACTTTATGTTGATTTCAAATCACAGTACATTTCAAGCTCTAGCTAGATCTTCATAATCTAAACCATGTCTCATATGAATAATGTGTTTATCACATAATGTATGGTGCCCCGCCCCCTACACCTACAAGTATTTAGATGTGAGTTGCAAACGCCACACATTATCACAAATTCAAATAAAATGTGAGATTGTTCGATATATAGTATGGTTTAGATTGTTCGATATTTAGTTGTGAGCTGCAAACGCCACACATTATCACAAATTCAAATAAAATGTGACATTGTTCGATATATAGTATGGTTTAGATTGTTCGATATTTAGCTGTGAGTTGCAAACGCCACGCATTATCACATTATGGTATTACATGTCCAAAACCACACCACGCGTATCACCGCTATATTCATGCATGCATAGGTTTATAACACTATGATCTCTTATTCAAATATATGAATCCACTTTCATATCGAATTATGATCTTTGTTAGTATCTTACACCCACACAATCCTCTAACCTTTGTAGCTAGCACTAACTTTCTCTCATGCATGCACACGCCCTCCTCGCCCTCCCCCTCCCTCAGCATTCTATCCATCGCGCACCTTCCTTTTTTTCTTTAGGTCGTTCTCCCATGGTCTCCACAACTCCTTTCTGACACACACCGATCGGTAAACCTCTCCAGCGATGTCTGCCTACAACATACACATGCACTTTCCATCTCCTCCTTTCTGTGTCCATGCCTCGTGTCTCTCATATGGTCCCACACACGTGTAAACTCTCGCCCCTCTTTTCATCGATCTCACAATCGCACACTCCTCCCCCTATCTAGCTAGTAGGCCTCTCGCACCACCTCCTAGCTCCATCTCTCTCTCTATCCATCTCTCTGGGCCTTATTTGCCTCTAACAAATGGATGTACACTGACCGATCTCCCGCTATACATATAGCTAGCTAGGTCATTTATAACTCGTTTTCCCCACGCGCCGATCGATCTACCTCATTAGTTATGTCTCTCCCTTCCTCCGACACGCAACAATTGATCTACCGATCTAGTTTGGTCTGCATAACAAACACATGGTCCCCCTTCATCATCCATGCATGCCTCCCGACACATCTATCATGCACACGCACACACAGAAACACATCCCCACTCTTCTTGATAATATTGCAGTTGTACCCTCAGTTTGTCTAGTAGGCCTCTCCCACCATCTCCGAGAAGCAACTCCTCCACCCCTCTAGCACTCTACCTCTCTCTCTCTCTCCCTCTCTCTCTCTCTCTCTCTCTCTCTCTCTCTCTATATATATATATATATATATATATATATATATATGTCCCAACCTATTCCCCGTCCTTCACTTATGTATGGATGTCGACCGATCTCCCTCAAGACATTGCTAGGTCTCTCCTTCTCAACACATATACGAGTCGATCTACCTCTCTAGTTAGGTCTCTGCCTCCCCCTCCCCCCCCCCGCACACCGATAAATCGAGCTCTCTAGTCATGTCTCCCTGCAACACACAAACTTGCCCTGTGCCCTCTGACATTCTGGTAGGTCAGTCGCCCTATATCTTTGACGTGCACACACACGATTTCGATGGCTCTCTTCATCGATCTCGCACCCACACACTTGATCCTCTCTTTGACTCTATCGATATCTATGACCCCTCCCTCTCTTCTCGTGGATCGCCCCCTCTATATATGATATAGATAGGCCTCTATTTCACACACATTGCATGTGTGAAATTTTTGTTTGAGATATCATCGACACATATTCCCACAAATACATTCACGAAATCACCCCCCCATAACAAAAAACACTCACGAATGCACACGCCATCTCTCTAGGTTTGTATCTCTCGCACACACACCCACGTAGGTGGGGGACGTGCACGAAGAGAAGAGGTGCACGCATGGCGCACGTACTCCCGTCTCTTTCCCAACCACACCCGTGCGGGTACACGGTGGAGCTCATTTCTGTACGAAAAGGTAGCCCACGTGGTAATTTGACATGTGTACTGGTTGTCCACTTGATGGAGGATCGTGTACCACGGGTGAACAAACAAATTGCGACTTGACGCGTTATTTAAAAAAAGAGGCAAACCATATGGGTCCTATCTTAAAGGCAAGGCTCTATACACTGGAGATGCTCTGTATTACTTTTGATGTGTCCCGTCAACTCGCAGAACAAGGAGAAGCTTGCTTAGTACTCCCTCTCCCCCGCCCATGGGCGCGGTGGCTCACAGAGTCGCAGGACAAGGAGAAGCTTTGCTTACTATGCCTATGCCCGCTCCCTCGCCCACGCGCGCGGTGGCTCGCAGGACGAGGAGAAAATTTTACTACTCCTTCCCGTCTACGTATATACACTCCTCGTCCTTACCTTGGTTAGAGAGATTATCATATTGTTTGAAATATATGTCTTTTAGCAGATTTCAATATGAACTACTAGTACATACTCCAAACACTGATGTATATAGACGTATTTTAGAGTGTAGATTCACTCATTTTGCTCCGTATGTAGTCCATATTGAAACGTACGTAGTAGTACGCACTCTCCCTCGCCCCTCGACCCTCGACCCTCGCCCACGTGGTGGACGTGCAGCAATTCATTCGGTCTCAGATAGCAAGAACCATATACTGTAGTACCATTATTGCTCGTCTTCTCGAAGAGGCGAAGAGCCAAGCTCAAGGTTAATATTTTTGAGATGCCAAGAGCAAGGTTTATAGGAGAATGAGTAGTAGTAGTACTAGTAGTACGTAATGTACCAGTGGTACATACTGTATGAGGAAGAAGGCAACAAGAATGTATGTTTTGCGTGACAGTCTCTTCTTAAAGGACGTGCTAGACCTAGTGGACCTCATTGTTGCAATGGGAGTACTATCATAGATGGCACGATTCAGAGTGGTGGGCAGCGGGAATAATTCAGAGCTGCTTAGTCTTAAACCCCATGAAGATGTCCCATCGAAAGGAATAGCCATCCTCTACATGTGTTCCTATGTAAAATGAGTAAATGAGACAAAAAGAGAAAGAGACAGAGTAAAAAAAATCACCAGCCTTAGAGCAAGCCCTATTGTATCAATGAATGATATTTTTACGTCGTGATTGGCATGGCTATATTATTAACCATGCTGCGGAGGTAGAAGTGGATTTTTATTTATTTGCGGAGGTAGCAGCGAATGGATATTCAACGAGGAGTGAAATGATGGTTGCTTCCTCGGTTAAACATAGAGAAAGATGGGCCTCGTGATTTGACGGCTTATTAGTCATTATTACTGCCTATACTCTTTGTCCATATAATAACCACGTGGTAGAGTACTAGTGGGCTATACTTAACCATGCTCGAAGAGAAGAGGTGCACGCACCCACGCACGTAGTACTAGTAGCACTCTTTGCGTCTTTTGGGTCTTCCCCAACCACCCACGTGACTCGGTGGAGCTCATTTCTGTACGATGATGCAGCCCACGTGATAGTTTGACACGTCTAGTAGTAGTTACTCACTTAATGGAGGGTCAGGAACCACGCATGAACGGTGCTGCGTCATTTATAAATAAAGTTTTTTTCTTCAGTGGCACGTACGCAATATAAATAGGTTCATATGGAGAGAAAAAGAAACTGCTCCACTATATACATAGCCAGGACGAAACGGCTGTGGCCACATCTCTAACTATATACACGGTTGCTTGCTGGGGTTGCTGTCTTCACACTCTCTCGCACAAAATGGCTATGGCCACATCTCTAACATCCGGGTGGATCACGTCCGCTGGGGGAAGGGGTGGATGCTTTGTGTAGATGCGGTTGCCGTCGCCGATAGTGAAAACCCACTGTCGGCGCGTCCCGATCAGGGGTCCCCGCTGTTCTCTCTCACAAAGCCGGTGCGGTTGCCTTCGTCCCTTGCTCACTGCCGCGATGTGGGCAGTTGCCGCCTCCTGCCGCCCTCCTCTAAGCTAGCTACATCCTGACATCCCTTAGGTACAACTTCCTTTACAGCCGGCTTGCACCACTGCCCCAGCTGCCCACATCGCTCCATGTGGATATTTCTCTACTTCTTTGCCTCGCACGTACCTCTACTGGCTTCTACTGTATTTGTGATGAGTTTATGTCTCATCAACTAGTCCCACTAGTCTTATTCTAATCACGCTTCTTCAATTTCTTTGCCACAGGGATGCTCAGCTCGATTTTAGTGAAACTGCACAAAATGATCCGACGGTCAAAGGGTTGCAAACCTCATTTGTTCGGAAGGTTCAATGTCGCCAGCAAATTAAAGCCTGGTTAGGGTTTAGGGTTCAAGGCCTAGGGACTACATGGATCATTTTTTTCTTTAGTTGTCTCTGTTCCAAAATAAGTGTCAACTTTAGTAGTAGTACAACTTTGTACTAAAGTTTGCATAAAGTTGAGACACTTATTTTGGAACGGAGGGAGTACATATTGGCTATGATCTGTCAATCATTGAGATGCAATAGCATGCATGTTAGTCTCCTTTGTATTTGATGGAATGTTGCAACGGGGCTACCTTGGACGCAAGATACATGAAACAGAAGCTGGAAGCTTCATAGCATTGTACAAATTTATCTCGCTGAGAAATTACAGTACGTACTACTATGTACTAAAGAGTTATGTGTCGCACGGTGTCCAGAAAATATGGGGATAGTGTGAGGTGGGCCATGTAATCACTGAGCTTGCGTGTTTTCACTGCTTTCGCACTCCTCCGCTGTAAGAATGGAGAAAATTGTAAAGAGTGGAGAAGGTCTACCTCCTTTCGCCGAAACGTGGGACATCCAGCATCCGGTGCACGTGTCATGCACCAAAGTAAAGTGTACAGTGCAACTGAGACTCAACACGGTCGTACCACCTCAGTAATAATGACCAATGAGCCGTGAAATCACATAGACCTGACAGTAAGTTGGATGGACGAAGCAACCATCACTCTTGAATCCGCTTCTCCCTTCAACGCAGGCGCCAGTGAGAGGTCACGTCGGCTCTGCCCGGGCATGAATGCGGCACCGATTCTCTGGAGCGGCATTGACCGTTTCGGGCGGGAAGCACGCGCGGGCGATGGAGGGGCTTTGGGTGGGCCAGGCTGGTCAGGAGCGGGCGTGGCAGCTGTCCTGACCGAACGCCCGGAAACTAGAGGATGCCCTGACTCTCACGGCTAAATCATAGTACTACACACCATCTCTCTGTAGGAGTAGGTCGATGTGTCGCTCTCTCTAACACACACACACGCACACACAGGTTCATAGAATAGGAATATCGTGGGAGTGAGAAGCCACAGGAAGTGAGATAAATGGAGTACGTACAAGAAGAGAAGAGGTACACGCACATCCGTCGGAGCATCGCACTATAGCCCAGCCGACCACAGCACAACAGCCGAATCTGTGCCTCTCGTCCCGGCGCCGGCGGCCAGCCGCTATATCTGCGGCCGCGGGAATTGATGCACGCGGTTGCCGGATTTGGAGCATTCCGGCCGCCTACGACTGCTCCTTGCCATGGAGTGTCCGGGTACCGGGTCGCACAACAATGGCAATGCCTCCACGTCACGTGCAAGTACTGAATCCGCCTCTAGCCGCTCGGATCTATCCCGTCGGCGGATCACCGGCAAAGACATGGTTGGCCACCGTCCGGGCTTGACCCTAGCCCAGCGGCTAGTCGGTTCACCGTTGCCGCTCATAAAGTGCAATGGCTGCCCGCGACAGGTCCTGCGCCGCGTTTCGACCACGCCACAACATCCCGGATGGGTGTTCATCAAGTGCAAAAAAGATAAGGTGCGTAGTACTTCTTTTGATTCGGCTGTGCTCGCTTATTCGGCGCATGTTTGGTAGCTTATACTCAAACTTGAGTGTAGGATGGATGCAAGTTTTGGTTTTGGGAAGAAGAATACATTGATCTATTGATAGCACAAAATTTGGTAGATGCTCGTGCACTCCTTGCAAGAATAGAGGCTAGAGATGAGACTCGAGATGATATTAGATGTAATGCAACATCTAGTTCTTTAGAATCGAAGAAGAAAGAAGTGTGCAAGCTCGAGAAGCCACAGATCAACAATGAAGACATAGAGAAGATATTAATACAATTAGTAGGAGCAGTTATGGAAATTGGATATCTTTTAAAATGTCTAATTGTGGTTCTTGTTTTCTTTGGTCTTGCTCTCCTAGCAAAGAATTGGTGAATGTACTTCCCTGTATCAAAATGTCGTTGATGAAATAAAGAAATGTGCTAGAAAATAAATGTGTTCACATTCCAAGGTGCATTAAATTGATGCATGCAAGGATTAAAAGAAACCAACCAGTGCATGTAACCATTCCTACTCATTTAGTGGTCGTCCATGAATATATTGTAATTAATGCAGATTAAAGTTTGAGTAATTTTGTAAACTACGAGATGGAGTACTACATTTCTCCTTTCATAATCTGCATTGGTTGATGAGATTTCAAATTTATGCCCTATTAACCGGAAAGTAGTGAGTAGTTAAAAATTTTGGTCAAACTTTGACAAAAAATATATGACATGGCGTAAAAACTTGGACTAAGGTAGTACTCCCTCCGTCTAGGTGTTAAGCCATCTTACGAAAATCAGATATTCCCAAAATGTTTGGGCGTCATCCATTAACTTCGCATCTCAATCCCGTCCTAGCCTCGTTGCTAGCGAGCGTTACTTACTTTGCCTTGTTATCTCCCTTGGAAACCCAATGCATGGAGCGCAACTACGCGTTGATTAGTCAAGGAATCAAAGCCAGCTTGCATGTGAGTTAATACGTGGCCCTGCATGGTAGCTAAAACGGCATCTCTTAATTGTTGTGATTAATTGTTGCGTTTAGAGAGAGAGAAATCAAGGCTTTGATTGGAGGAAGGACCGGTCAAGTTTCTCCTTCTCCTCCAATCTGCTTGCACCTTGGTCCCGCTGCACCTTCTAACATGACTTATACACCTAAACGGAGGGAGTAGTACGAGATACGGTGGCACACTGACTTAGGCCGAATACAAGTGCCCAAAATTATTGGAAGAGAGCAAAGTGTACATACAAAATAATTAAAATTGAATTTATTGTTTTTTTTTGAAATGGAAGCAAAAGATTTGCCTCGTCCATTAAATAAGAGGAGAATAGAGTTTGACAGTTTGCAAGAGACCATACAAATAAACAGCATGGCAATTACTCTCAATACGCCCTAGTTTCTTAGCACCCGCTGTAACCCTTAGTACATACGGTGGCACACTGACTTAGGCCGAATACAAGTGCCCAAAATATTTCAAATTGGAGGATGGTGTAGCCCACCTTTTTGATATTTTGACCATGTGTGGTTCAGTTGTTGCTTTTCATACCACACGTGAATGATAGTAAGTGTGACCGGGAGGCGTGGAGCATTAATTTCGAGTTGACTCCTTGGAGCGTTAAATTTTCTTCACGTAGTAGTATTAGCTTTGCCCTACTAGTAGTATTTTTCTTCACTAGTAGTACGTTAAATAAAGAGTTCTGTTTCGTGCACAATTTAAAATGATTTTTATGGAGAGAAAAAGAAAACCACTCCAACTATATACGCTGCAACCTCAGCGCTTGTTTCTAGGGTTTGCTCTCTTCACACTCTCTCTCCACTATATATATACACGCTGGAGCCTCAACGCTTCTAGTTGCTCTCTACACACTCTCTCACCCTATCCAGATCTAAACAAGACTGCGTTGGCCTCTCCTCTCTTTCTCTCACCTCACTGCTGGTCAAAGAGCCGGCAGGATCTCGTCCGTTGGGGAACGCAAGGAGGCTTAACGCTGTCGCCGTCGGCGAGGGAGGGAATCCATTGCCGATGCCGTTGTTCTCTTTCACCCAGCGGCGGCGCGGGAGGGCCTCTGACCCCTTCTTCCTCGCCGCCATACGTAGTGTGGGCAGATCGGCCTCCGGCCGCCCACCGAGCCACACCCCGAGAACCTTAAGGTATAATTTTCTTAATCCACAGGCATTACTCTAGCTGCATGTGAAAGTTTTTCGCTTCTGCACTCAAATCTAGATGTTGGATCAAACTGGAAAGTAGTGGGGAAAGTTGTATAGCATGAATCTAGGACGTGGTTCAAAGAGGAAAGGAAGGGGGAAAGTAGTACAGACTAGCTATCCAACACCTATGTTGGTCGAAAAGGGAAAACAATCACAAACGCAGTACACACATTTGTAAGGAACTGATCTTTCTGTGGGTGGGGGACAAGGTTGTATAGTTTGAGAAGGACTAGATTTGCTGCCCTCACATAGGGAAAGGTGTCTAAAGATAACAAAAATGGGACCAACACAAATATGTTCCTTGGTTGTTTGTTGCAACAGACTATGCATCACCCCTTTATACATTGGTACATGCACATGGTGCTTGTGCGTCCACTGTCCCATACAACTCTTTAGCTGTTGTTAATCTAATAATGCCGCTGGAAAATTGAAGCAATGCCACAATTAAAAGCAAATTACATGTTTAATGAATTTTATTGTTAATATAATCTCTCTGTTAATATGAATCAATGCCACTGTTTGAGAAATGCTACTGTCTTGCTTTCTTTCCCATTTAGATAAGTTAGATGCTTCTTTTTGTGGGCTTCTGTGTCATCCACCGTTATTGACCACTAATTGTTTCCTTTGAACCTCTGTGTAAACAGGGTTATCTACCTCACCACATTGCTATTGCGACCTTTTGTTGCACTGCACAAAACACTTTTGTTTTAAGAGTGTTTTGTGCAGTTCAACCAAAATGTCACACCGACAACGTTGCTTGATTGCTTGATCTTAGTGGAACTGCACAAGAGGAGATCTGACTTCCTATCTGTGTTGGCAAATTTGTTTCAGATCTTCTTCTTGTGAGTTGTTTCAATTCCGCGTCATGAGAGGTCGGTACTGGCCTTCTTCCACATGATTTTGCAGTGTGCTTTCATATGTTTTACTACTTATACGGTAATGTTGCTTGATTTTAGTGAACTGCACAAAAGGAGACTAGACTTCCAATCTGTATGTGCACCCTAATATCCCATTGAGGTAAGATAATGATATTTCGCAATTGTTGGCCTGTATATTGCTACTATCATCCGAAAAGTAATATTGTTGTTTAGTGCTATACTTGTGCTCCCTAATTGACATGCCAAATCTTACATTGAAGGCGAAGCTTGTCTGTTATTGACCCAAGTGATGAAGGGGAAGAACAAGCGGAAGAAGAACAAAAATCAACTCCCGGTGCTGTAATGAAGTGTCACACCCTAGCTAGTTCAGGCATTAGAGTGTTGCATCATGTTTAAGCTTTTCCGGAAACCTGAAATGGGGATGATAGAACCCCCAGCACCCCCTGGAAACAACTAGGGTTTACTAAAATCTTTTTCAATGAACCTGAAATGCCCTTCTAAAATGTCCATCATTTTTGTCTTGGGTTAGAACCTCTGCCAAAACTGGTTCACATTTTTCTAGGTCATCATAAGGTCATTGAATTAAATCATATGTAACTTGCATTTGGGCATTTAAATGCTAGTAAATATTTTAAATGTCCAAATAATCCCAAACTGAAATGTTCCATGTTGGATATACTCTATACAGTGGGCATGAGCAGTTTGGTGATTTTTGAAAGTGCCTAGGTATTTTTAGAAAAGCCACAAACTTGCAGAAATAAGAAAACAGAAATAAAAAAAAAGAGGAAAATAAACTCACCTGGCAAAGTCACCAGCCGGCCCACCTGGCGGCCCAGCACTGTGCTGACCCATGCCAGCCAGCTGCTTCGTCCCCGCCAGGCAGGCAGGGAGGTGACGCCGGCGTGCGCGAGCCCGCCACGGCGCCAGCTGCTTGTCGCTCGAGCCGCTGGACGCCTGGACGTCCTCCACGTCGTCGCCTCGACCCCCTCGACACCTCATTCTCCCCCCTGCGCCTCTCTCTCTCGCTCTCTCCCCACCATGGCCGACGCAGCCACAGCCGCGCCACCGTGAAACCCGCGTCCACCGTCGTCCCCGAGCCGCGCTGCCGTGTCCACGAGCTCCGTCGTCGTCCTCTCCATCGAGCAGACCGAGCCCCGAGCGCTCGTTCGCTTCGGAACCACCGCAACAGCCTCGCCCGACCTCGCCGTTGCCGGAGATCCCTTTCGCCGTCACCACCGCAGCAGCTCGTCCCCGACCTCGCCGACTGCTCCGTCATGACCGCCGTGAGCTCAGCTACCTCCCCATCTTTTCCGTTCTCGCTCTCGAGCCCTGCATCGACTGCACCGAGCTCGGCCGCACCCGCCGCCGCCTCAGCACATCGCCGTCGTGGCCACAACCACGTTGGCTCGATTTCGAGCACGCCATCGTCTTCACCGCATCCCCAGGAGCCCGCAGCACCACTCCACGCACCTTGCCGTGCCCCCTAGCGACGAGCCCGAGCTCGCCCGAACTCCGGCAGTCGCACAGCTCGTCGCCGGCGTCGTTTCCGGCCACCCCAGCTCCACCCACTGCCACCACTCGACGCGGCTCACTCCCCGCTTCACGTAGATGTGCTCCGCCGTTGTTTTGGTCGTCGGAGGACGAAACCCGCACCACCCCGCCGCGTCTGGCCTCGCCGGCGGCTAAACGCCGGCGAGTCAGCCCAGTTTGACCAGGGATTTGACCCCCCCTGGGTCACTGACGTGTGGGCCCAGGGCCTTAACTAATCTGGTTTAGGGTTAGATTAGTACTAATTAACTTAGGTTAGTTAGTTAGACACTGACATGTGGGCCCCAGCGTCAGTTTTGACCTGGACCGGCCCCGTTGACTGCTGACGTCACCCTGACGCAATGCTGATGCAATAAGTATTTTCTGGATTTATTTTAATCAGGAAATTCCAGAAAATACCAAAAACTTCAAAAATTCATAGTAATTCAACCGTAGCTCCAAATCAAACAAATTATATATGAATTTGGATCAGAAAAATCCAATCTTTCCATCTGTACTGGTTTCATGCATGTCAGAACACTTTAACCTTGCTGATTAGATGAAACAAGTTATTGCACTAATATGACCTCTTATTTTGGGTTTGCATTTGAATCCTTGACTCAAATGAACTCAAACCAACCTGTTCTAAGATGCATTAGCCAAAACACACTCATTTTGCCATGTCATAGCATGCATCATATTGTTGCATATTGCCATGTGATGATTGTGTTTCGATGTGTTCTTCGTGGTAGGTTCTGCCTCCGAGGATATTCACGAGTATCCAACTGAAGGGCAGTATTCCACTACCACTCTGTCAGGCAAGCAACCCCATTGATCATTTCGATACAAACCCATCTTCTCGCTTTTGCTCTCGTTTACTGCATTAAGACAACGCGTTTCAAACTGCTGTGTGTTGCGGTAGTTGAACCCATATCCTCTGCATGACCTGTCATTGCCACAGTAACTAGATGAAACCCACTAGCATGTGTAGGAGTTGATTGAGCCATGTCTGTGTTTCCTACCATGCTATGCCTGCTATGCTTAGAGTTGTGTCAGGTCTGGCTCATCAGGGTGATGAACTAGAGTGAATGGTTGTGTCGGTAATGAGGGTGAAGTGTTGAACATGTTTTGGTAAAGGTATCGATGAGAGGCCATGTAGGAGTACATGGTGGGTTGTTTCATTGAGGCCGCCCTTAAGAACTGAGATCTGTATGCGTGATTTAAGATTCAGCTACTACCACACATTGGGATCCTTAATTGACTCTCTCGACTTATTAATCACCCCGTCCTCTGTCCAGGAGTTGCAAGTAGTTTCTGGTGTTTGTAGTTGCTGGAGGCCGTGCGCAGCGCTGACCTTAGGGGTGGGCTGTGATGCGGTAGGCACGTGGCACGGTGTACCGGGTCGCCCGTTTGGTATCTCGGGAACCCTGCACACATCGTTTGGGGCCGTTGAGGACACCCCGGCCGGATTTCCTTGCGGATGGAACCCGAATAGGCGATAAACCTGGACTAGAGACTTGTGTGGTTAGTCAGGTCGTGGTCTACACCCACGTCGGTTTTCGCTTGAAGTCTGCCGAGCACATGTCGTGTGCAGACGCTAAGTGGTGGAAACATGTGTGACGAGGTACACCCCTGCAGGGTATAAAACTATTCGAATAGCCGCGTCCGCGGTAAAGGACTACTTGGTCGCTTATGCAGTTCATAGACAAGTTAATGGTTACTACTAAAAGACTCAAGATAAGTGTGAGTACCGCGGATGGCCCTCTCGTAGGATTACGAGGGAGGATCCACGATGGAGTATTGTGATTGTGTTTAGTGGACTCGTGTGCGAAAACTAATTTCTCAAGTGGTGTCTCGTAGGATAGTGTAGCCAAGAGTCAAAGCTGGCTTGCTGCAATAACTCCACCACCCTTCTTGAGGATGTGCATATATATTAGGATCTGTTGTAAGACTTGCTGAGTACCTTTGTACTCATGTTGCTATAATAATTATTGCAGACGAGAACACCGCCCCCTCCGAAGGGTTCCTTGTAGATCTCGACGTTGACGAGTGACTTGCCACCCAGGTGGTGACCTGAGCTTGTGAAGGGCCCATGTAGATAGACAGGCTTCGTCAAGCCTTCTTTCTTTCTAGTGTCTGTACTCAGACTAGTTGCTTCCGCATGTGCTTGTATGTTTGTATGACTTGAGTGTCGGGTCGTGTGACCCCTATCTGTATGAACATGTTATGTATGGCTCCCCAGAGCCTTTTAAATAAAGTACTTTGAGTTGTAGAGTTTTGTTGTGATGCCATGTTGTATTTACACACTATCGAGCATATTGTGTGTATGATTGAAATGCTTGCTATGTGTGGGATCCGACTATCTAGTTGTTTATCCTTGGCAGCCTCCTTATGGGGAAATGTAGTCTGGTGTCTCCACTGAGCCTTGGTAGTCCGCTACAAACCCGGTTTACCGGAGTCCTGCTAGCCCAGCACTGCTGCTCCGGAACACTTAGACTGGCCGGCATGTGTTTCACTTCGTTCCTGTGTCTGTCCCTTCGGGGAAATGTCACGCGGTGATATCCGGAGTCCTGCCTAGCCTGCTACAGCCCGGTTTCCCGGAGTCCTGCTAGCCCAGTGCTACAGCCCGGATTCACACGCTGCTGACCGACATGCTCGATGTTGATTCATGTATGCCTGTCCCCGTAAGTTAGCGCCGCTTTGGGTTCACGACTAGCCATGTCGGCCCGGGTTCTCTGTCATATGAATGCTAGCAACGCTATCATATACGTGAGCCAAAAGGCGCAAACGGTCCCGGGCCATGGTAAGGCGACACCCGTGGGAATACCGTGCGTGAGGCCGCAAAGTGATATGAGGTGTTACAGGCTAGATCGGTGTGACTTAGAATCGGGGTGCTGACAGCGTTGGCATCAGAGCCGGACTGCCTGTAGGTTCGTTGAGCCAAACTGGTCGATGTCGAGTCTAGAAATGCTTTAGTTATATGTAGGGGAATTGATTGTGGGAGGGACGTAAGGCTCTTTTTACTCCTTTACCTTATGCCCTCTGATCTGAGCCATCCTCTTCTCTTTCTACGTGGGTTAAGGACTAGGCTCTCTTTTCTCTATCAGGTTCACGTGTTACTAATCTGTAGTAACTTATAGGATTATTGGTTACAAGCCTCAGTTCAGTTTCTACTACTTCTAGTATGTTGTCAGTTGAACCAGAACCTTGATATGATGTTGTTGAGTGGCTTGCAAACTGTTGTGAATGTCTCAAATCTTTTTCTGAGCATTTATAGCCGTTATGCTGTCCGATTTCTCCTAGAAAATTCTAATGCCTTTGCCTTATTTCGTGTTTCCAGATGGCCACTCGCACCCAAAATCAAGTGGTTCGTCTGACTCGGTGCCTCGATGTACCTGGTCACACGGCCATGCTGGTCCGAGTGATGATCGAGACAGGCTATCGATGGTATCCAGAGTATACCGTCGAAGAGCAGTTTCGAGACTTCAACCAGAGCCAATATCTTTGTACAGTCAGGATATACCCTTCCTATCCTGGAGCTACTGAACCCCTCCATTGCTCATATGGACTTGGGGTTACCATCGAGATGTCCGTGCAAGACGCTGCTTACTCGATGATGACTGTCATGCGAGCCAGACTTGCCTTGCTTCGGAACACTGATTTCCGCTATATGCCAGCATCACTCCCTAGGGCACAAGGGTACTATCAGGCCCTTTACACTGACTCTATCCATGAGGATTCACTACTCCGCACCACCACCGAGTTGCTTGAGGACAAGGACCGTGAGAATCGTGCCTTGCGAATGGAGCTCTTTAACACTCGTTCTGATCACTGGGCCACTCTGACACGGTTTGCACCTGCCGTGCAGGCTGGGTATATGGACATGAGGGACTTGTACCCCGTGCGGTCTGGTCTGCCAGATTGTATGGATTGGCGTGATGTAGGAGGCATCACTCCTCCCCATGGACCCCGTCTGCCACCGTTTGTTGGACCAAGGCCACATCCGAGTCCTTTTGGACCGCAAGCTCCACAGGACCGACTGTTTCCAGATGATCATGTTCAGCTCCCAGGACATGGTGGTAATCTCTATGAAGATTACTACGGAGACGTCTGAGTTGGTAGCAGCTTCACTAGTATTGTAACAGTTGTATTTTCCACAGTCCTGCGTGACTTGTGGATACGACTTGGTGTGTATCACATTCCGGAGGTGTAGAAAAATAATGTATAGGAGCTTGGAATGCCTTCGATGAGATGTAACGTCTTTCACCGTAGTTGTACTTTAGCCTGGGCTTGTACTAAACTATGTACGGTGTGTATGACCGATGGTATATATATGGCAGTTTCTATATTACCATGTCGTGCAAGGACCATCTCAGCATTTCATGTCGTCCATTACATTCTGCACTTCCTTGCCAGCATTTTGCCATCCTTGTCTAAGCCGTTGTCTTGTCTCTCCTAGGATGGTTAATACCCGCAACAACCCTGCTGCCCCGGAGCAGGGTGAAGCCAGTGCAGCTAGGGATGGGAATCTGCCTCACCCGCCTTCTCTGGCCGAAGTTATGCTGGAGGCAGAAAGAAACAAGCGTGAGACCAACCGCTTGCTAGCCCGCATTGAGGAGAATACTGCACATCATCAGAGGAACGAATTGGTGTCAATCAATGACTTTATCAAGTTGTACCCACCGACATTCCATCATTCCGTCGAGCCCCTCGATGCGGATGATTGGCTTCGCAGCATCACCAATAAGCTACGTTCCGCCAACGTAGCCGAAGCTGATAAGGTTATCTACGCTGCCTATCACCTCGAAGGCCCTGCTAGCCTTTGGTGGGAAAACTATGAGGCCATGCTCCTGGCTGGGCAGATTACCACTTGGCTGACTTCAGTGAGGCTTTCCGTGAGCATCACATCCCGGAAGATCTCATGGATCGTAAGAGGGAGGAGTTCTGCAATTTCACCCAAGGTAGACTGACCGTGGATGCATACAGCCGTGAGTTTGGAAATCTAGCACGATATGCTCCTGAAGAGGTATCCACCGACGCCAAGAAACAGGCAAGGTTCCGCAAGGGACTTAGCCCCGAGCTTCGTCGTGATCTTCGTCTGCACGAGTGCACCTCTTTTCAGAAGTTGGTGAATAAGGCCATCAGTGCTGAGACAGGTCAGACTGACTATGACGCCTCACGCAAGCACTCCCGTGACTTTGGTTCTTCATCCGGTTCTGGATATCAGAAGCGCTGGGTGTGGATTCCAAACACAGCCCTGCCACCCAGGTTCACTCCGAGGCCATCCTTTGAGGCGCCTCGCCCCAATCAGTAGTTTGCACCGCCCAAGGCCTATGGTGGCCCCTCTGCTAATGCTGCTCCACGCTCCAATGTTGTGACATGCTTCAAGTGTGGAGAGACGGGTCACTACATGCACGAGTGTCCCCAGAACAACCACCCCAATCAGCCCGGAAAGTCCGTTGGTCGTGACAAGCCAACGGGAAAGACATATTACGCTAAGCCAGCCACCACTGCATGTGGCCATGTCAACTATGTTTCAGCTGAAGAAACTCATGAGGATCCCAACGTCGTCCTTGGTACGCTCTTTGTTAACTGCCATCCGGCAACTGTTCTATTTGATACTGGAGCATCTCATTCTTTTATCTCTGAGAGCTATGATCGATTGCACAACACCACATTTTGTGACATGCCCACCTCCATGGTAATTCAAACCCCTGGTTCTAAATGGCAAACCTCTCAAGTAAGCCATGGAAATGAAATTCTTGTCGATAGATTGGTCTTCCTTGCATCACTGATAGCTCTCAAGTCCTCGGACATAAACATCATCTTGGGTATGGACTGGATGTCAGCCCATTATGCTAAGATTGATTGCTCTACTAGAACTGTTCAACTCACCCATCCATCGGGCAAGACAGTCAATGTTTTGACCCGAGTGTCTAAGCGTCAGCTCTACTCCCTAAATGCCAACCCTCTTCCAGACCTTGAAGACATTCCGGTAGTCCGTGACTTCCCGGATGTCTTTCCAGAAGAACTGCCAGGTGTTCCACCTGACAGGGATGTCGAGTTCGTGATAGACCTTGTTCCAGGAACCGTCCCAATCTCTAGAAGACCCTATAAGATGGCACCCCTAGAACTAGCCGAGCTTAAGATACAACTCGATGAGTCCTTGAAAAAGGGTTTCATCCGTCCTAGTTCATCTCCATGGGCTTGCCCCATCCTCTTCGTCAAGAAGAAGGATGGAACGGATCGGATGGTTGTAGATTACCGACCTGTCAATTTGGTCACTATCAAGAACAAGTATCCGCTCCCCAGGATCAACGATCTGTATGATCAGCTCGCTGGATCCTCAGTCTTTTCCAAAATGGATTTGCGGTTGGGCTACCATCAAATCAAAATCAAGAACGGGGACATTCCTAAAATGGCCTTTGTTACTCGTTATGGCCAATACGAGTACACCGTCATGTCCTTCGGTTTAACCAATGCTCCAGCCACTTTCTCTCGGTTAATGAACTCAATCTTCATGGAGTATTTGGATAAATTCGTCGTGGTATACCTCGATGATATACTCATCTACTCCAAGAATGAGGAAGAACATGCCGAGCATCTAAGGCTAGTATTGATGAAACTTCGAGAGCATCGTCTTTATGCCAAATTCTCCAAGTGTGAATTTTGGTTGCCAGAAGTGACCTATCTAGGCCACGTGATCTCTGGTAAGGGTATTGCTGTCAATCCCGAGCGAGTTCAAGCCGTCCTTGATTGGACTCCACCTGAAACGGTCAAGCAAGTTCGGAGTTTCCTTGGCTTAGCGAGCTACTGTCGCCGCTTCGTCGAGAATTTCTCCAAGGTTGCTAAACCTTTAACTGAACTTCTCAAGAAAGATAAAAGGTTCGAGTGGACCCCACAGTGCGAGTTCAGCTTTCAGGAATTGAAAAGACGCCTGACATCTGCCCCCGTACTTGTGCCACCAGATTTTTCTAAGGACTTTGTTATCTATTGCGACGCCTCGCGACAAGGACTAGGTTGCATACTCATGCAAGATCGTCATGTGATTGCCTACGCTTCTCGACAGTTGCGTCCACATGAGGATAATTATCCCACACATGATCTAGAGCTTGCAGCTGTGGTCCATGCACTCAAAACATGGCGACATTACCTTCTCGGTAATCGTTGTGAAATTTACACCGATCACCAAAGTCTGAAATACATCTTCACCCAACCGCATTTGAATCTTAGGCAAAGACGTTGGGTCGAGTTGATTACGGATTATGACTTAGGAATAACTTACACCCCGGGCAAAGCCAATGTCATGGCTGATGCGCTAAGTCGTAAATCTTATTGTAACAACTTGATGTTACAACAAAGTCAACCACTTCTCCACGAGGAATTCCGTAAGCTTAACCTTCACATTGTTCCTCGAGGATTCCTATCCACCCTGGTGGCGAAACCTAACCTTACGGATCAAATCATAACCGCTCAGCAGTATGATAGAGGAATATCTCGGATCAAGGAGAACATTGCTAGCGGAGCTGCTAAGTGTTTCTCCATGGATGAGCGAGGAGTTGTTTTCTTCGAGAACCGTATAGTGGTTCCCAAGAAACAACAGCTACGGCAATTGATCCTTAAGGAAGCTCATGAATCCCCTCTCACCATTCATCCCGGTAGTACTAAAATGTATCAAGACCTACGCCAGAGGTTTTGGTGGACTAGGATGAAGAGAGAAATCGCTCAATACATTGCTAATTGCGACATATGTCATCGTGTTAAAGCAGAGCATCAACGGCCTACTGGCACCCTTCAACCTTTGGTTACTCCTGAATGGAAATGGGATAAAATCGGTATGGATTTCATTACCGGGTTTCCCAGGACCAAGAGAGGGAATAATGCTATCCTCGTCGTTGTCGATCGTCTTTCCAAAGTAGCCCACTTCCTACCTATTCGTGAGAGTATAACCGCTAGCCAGCTAGCTGACTTGTACATCTCCCGAATAGTGTCTCTTCATGGTGTTCCATTGGAGATTAACTCAGACCGTGGAAGTCTTTTCACCTCTCGATTTTGGGAAAGTTTCCAAAATGCTATGGGAACTCGTCTCTCCTTTAGCACCGCCTTCCACCCTCAATCAAGTGGTCAAGTAGAACGAGTCAATCAAATTCTGGAAGATATGCTCCGAGCTTCTGTCATCTCTTTCGGTATGGATTGGGAGAAATGTCTTCCATTCGCCGAATTCGCTTATAACAATAGTTATCAAGCTAGCTTGGGCAAAGCCCCTTTCGAAGTTCTCTATGGACGAAAATGCCGAATGCCTCTTAACTGGTCAGAAACCGGGGAAAGACAACTCTTTGGCCCGGATATGATTCAAGAAGCAGAAGAGCAGGTTCGCATTATTCGTGAGAAATTGAAAACAGCCCAATCTCGTCAAAAGAGCCAATATGACCGCAAACATAAGCTCATGACTTATGAAGTTGGCGAGAAGGCTTACCTTCAGGTTACTCCTCTGAAGGGAACCCATCGATTCGGTATCAAGGGTAAATTGGCTCCTCGTTACATTGGACCCTTTCGCATTCTTGCCAAACGAGGAGAAGTTGCCTACCAATTGGAACTACCTCCGCATCTCTCCAGAGTTCATGATGTCTTCCACGTTTCTCAACTCAGGCGTTGCTTCTCGGATCCTATCCGTGAAGTGGACCACGAAACGCTTGATCTCTGAGATAATCTCACATATCGAGAATATCCCGTTCGTATCCTTGACCAAGCCGAACGTACCACTCGACGCCAGAATATCAAGTTTCTCAAGGTTCAATGGTCACACCATTCCGAGAAAGAAGCTACTTGGGAAAGGGAGGATCGTCTTCGACTTGAGTACCCCACCTTCTTCCCGGAGGATCCTAAATCTCGGGACGAGATTCTTTTGTGTGGGGGTGAGTTGTCACACCCTAGCTAGTTCAGGCATTAGAGTGTTGCATCATGTTTAAGCTTTTCCGGAAACCTGAAATGGGGATGATAGAACCCCCAGCACCCCCTGGAAACAACTAGGGTTTACTAAAATCTTTTTCAATGAACCTGAAATGCCCTTCTAAAATGTCCATCATTTTTGTCTTGGGTTAGAACCTCTGCCAAAACTGGTTCACATTTTTCTAGGTCATCATAAGGTCATTGAATTAAATCATATGTAACTTGCATTTGGGCATTTAAATGCTAGTAAATATTTTAAATGTCCAAATAATCCCAAACTGAAATGTTCCATGTTGGATATACTCTATACAGTGGGCATGAGCAGTTTGTTGATTTTTGAAAGTGCCTAGGTATTTTTAGAAAAGCCACAAACTTGCAGAAATAAGAAAACAGAAAAAAAAAGAGGAAAATAAACTCACCTGGCAAAGTCACCAGCCGGCCCACCTGGCGGCCCAGCACTGTGCTGGCCCATGCCAGCCAGCTGCTTCGTCCCCGCCAGGCAGGCAGGGAGGTGACGCCGGCGTGCGCGAGCCCGCCACGGCGCAAGCTGCTTGCCGCTCGAGCCGCTGGACGCCTGGACGTCCTCCACGTCGTCGCCTCGACCCCCTCGACACCTCATTCTCCCCCCTGCGCCTCTCTCTCGCTCTCTCCCCACCATGGCCGACGCAGCCGCAGCCGCGCCACCGTGAAACCCACGTCCACCGTCGTCCCCGAGCCGCGCTGCCGTGTCCACGAGCTCCATCGTCGTCCTCTCCATCGAGCAGACCGAGCCCCGAGCGCTTGTTCGCTTCGGAACCACCGCAACAGCCTCGCCCGACCTCGTCGTCGCCGGAGATCCCTTTCGCCGTCACCACCGCAGCAGCTCGTCCCCGACCTCGCCGACTGCTCCGTCGTGACCGCCGTGAGCTCAGCTACCTCCCCATCTTTTCCGTTCTCGCTCTCGAGCCCTGCATCGACTGCACTGAGCTCGGCCGCACCCGCCGCCGCGTCAGCACGTCGCCGTCGTGGCCACAGCCACGTTGGCTCGATTCCGAGCACGCCATCGTCTTCACCGCATCCCCAGGAGCCCGCAGCACCACTCCACGCACCTCGCCGTGCCCCCTAGCGACGAGCCCGAGCTCGCCCGAACTCCGGCAGTCGCACAGCTCGTCGCCGGCGTCGTTTCCGGCCACCCCAGCTCCACCCACTGCCACCACTCGACGCGGCTCACTCCCCGCTTCACGTAGATGTGCTCCGCCGTTGTTTTGGTCGTCGGAGGACGAAACCCGCACCACCCCGCCGCGTCTGGCCTCGCCGGCGGCTAAACGCCGGCGAGTCAGCCCAGTTTGACCAGGGATTTGACCCCCCCTGGGTCACTGACGTGTGGGCCCAGGGCCTTAACTAATCTGGTTTAGGGTTAGATTAGTACTAATTAACTTAGGTTAGTTAGTTAGACACTGACATGTGGGCCCCAGCGTCAGTTTTGACCTGGACCGGCCCCGTTGACTGCTGACGTCACCCTGACGCAATGCTGATGCAATAAGTATTTTCTGGATTTATTTTAATCAGGAAATTCCAGAAAATACCAAAAACTTCAAAAATTCATAGTAATTCAACCGTAGCTCCAAATCAAACAAATTATATATGAATTTGGATCAGAAAAATCCAATCTTTCCATCTGTACTGGTTTCATGCATGTCAGAACACTTTAACCTTGCTGATTAGATGAAACAAGTTATTGCACTAATATGACCTCTTATTTTGGGTTTGCATTTGAATCCTTGACTCAAATGAACTCAAACCAACCTGTTCTAAGATGCATTAGCCAAAACACACTCATTTTGCCATGTCATAGCATGCATCATATTGTTGCATATTGCCATGTGATGATTGTGTTTCGATGTGTTCTTCGTGGTAGGTTCTGCCTCCGAGGATATTCACGAGTATCCAACTGAAGGGCAGTATTCCACTACCACTCTGTCAGGCAAGCAACCCCATTGATCATTTCGATACAAACCCATCTTCTCGCTTTTGCTCTCGTTTACTGCATTAAGACAACGCGTTTCAAACTGCTGTGTGTTGCGGTAGTTGAACCCATATCCTCTGCATGACCTGTCATTGCCACAGTAACTAGATGAAACCCACTAGCATGTGTAGGAGTTGATTGAGCCATGTCTGTGTTTCCTACCATGCTATGCCTGCTATGCTTAGAGTTGTGTCAGGTCTGGCTCATCAGGGTGATGAACTAGAGTGAATGGTTGTGTCGGTAATGAGGGTGAAGTGTTGAACATGTTTTGGTAAAGGTATCGATGAGAGGCCATGTAGGAGTACATGGTGGGTTGTTTCATTGAGGCCGCCCTTAAGAACTGAGATCTGTATGCGTGATTTAAGATTCAGCTACTACCACACATTGGGATCCTTAATTGACTCTCTCGACTTATTAATCACCCCGTCCTCTGTCCAGGAGTTGCAAGTAGTTTCTGGTGTTTGTAGTTGCTGGAGGCCGTGCGCAGCGCTGACCTTAGGGGTGGGCTGTGATGCGGTAGGCACGTGGCACGGTGTACCGGGTCGCCCGTTTGGTATCTCGGGAACCCTGCACACATCGTTTGGGGCCGTTGAGGACACCCCGGCCGGATTTCCTTGCGGATGGAACCCGAATAGGCGATAAACCTGGACTAGAGACTCGTGTGTTTAGTTAGGTCGTGGTCTACACCCACGTCGGCTTTCGCTTGAAGTCTGCCGAGCACATGTCGTGTGCAGACGCTAAGTGGTGGAAACATGTGTGAAGAAGTACACCCCTGCAGGGTATAAAACTATTCGAATAGCCGCGTCCACGGTAAAGGACTACTTGGTCACTTATGCAGTTCATAGACAAGTTAATGGTTACTACTAAAAGACTCAAGATAAGTGTGAGTACCGCGGATGGCCCTCTCGTAGGATTACGAGGGAGGATCCACGGTGGAGTATTGTGATGGTGTTTAGTGGACTCGTGTGCGAAAACTAATTTCTCAAGTGGTGTCTCGTAGGATAGTGTAGCCAAGAGTCAAAGCTGGCTTGCTGCAATAACTCCACCACCCTTCTTGAGGATGTGCATATATATTAGGATCTGTTGTAAGACTTGCTGAGTACCTTTGTACTCATGTTGCTTTAATAATTGTTGCAGACGAGAACACCGCCCCCTTCGATGGGTTCTATGTAGATCTCGACGTTGACGAGTGACTTGCCACCCAGGTGGTGACCTGAGCTTGTGAAGGGCCTATGTAGATAGACAGGCTTCGTCAAGCCTTCTTTCTTTCTAGTGTCTGTACTCAGACTAGTTGCTTCCGCATGTGCTTGTATGTTTGTATGACTTGAGTGTCGGGTCGTGTGACCCCTATCTGTATGAACATGTTATGTATGGCTCCCCGGAGCCTTTAAATAAAGTACTTTGAGTTGTAGAGTTTTGTTGTGATGCCATGTTGTATTTACACATATCGAGCATATTGTGTGTATGATTGAAATGCTTGCTATGTGTGGGATCCGACTATCTAGTTGTTTATCCTTGGCAGCCTCTCTTATGGGGAAATGTAGTCTGGTGTCTCCACTGAGCCTTGGTAGTCCGCTACAGCCCGGTTTACCGGAGTCCTGCTAGCCCAGCACTGCTGCTCCGGAACACTTAGACTGGCCGGCATGTGTTTCACTTCGTTCCTGTGTCTGTCCCTTCGGGGAAATGTCACGCGGTGATATCTGGAGTCCTGCCTAGCCTGCTACAGCCCGGTTTCCCGGAGTCCTGCTAGCCCAGTGCTACAGCCCGGATTCACACGCTGCTGACCGACATGCTCGATGTTGATTCATGTATGCCTGTCCCCGTAAGTTAGCGCCGCTTTGGGTTCACGACTAGCCATGTCGGCCCGGGTTCTCTGTCATATGAATGCTAGCAACGCTATCATATACGTGAGCCAAAAGGCGCAAACGGTCCCGGGCCATGGTAAGGCGACACCCGTGGGAATACCGTGCGTGAGGCCGCAAAGTGATATGAGGTGTTACAGGCTAGATCGGTGTGACTTAGAATCGGGGTCCTGACATGAAGCACTGGAACTATGATGACACAAGTAATGATATAGTTTTGCATCTTAATTTATTGCTATGGCTGGAATGAGCAATTGTTTTGCCACTGTGATTTGATGCCACTCTTAATGTAATATGTAATTATCTCTACTTGTGCAAACAGGGATCTTGTTTGAACATAACATATATTTTAGTGGAACTGCACAAGAAGATGTTGGAAACATTAAACTAATTGAGGAGTTTATAGTAAGTATGGCAACCACAGTAGATAATAACAGATGGTTCCGGAGAAGTGCTTCATCTGCATTCTCTACACAATAAGCCTCCTGACAAAGGTTGGTACCGGCCCACAGATTTCATGGATATGATCGAGCTTTGTGATCTCTATTGGTGTTGTGCTACTGTTTAGCTACTGTCATGAGAAAGTTGTATTATTTTGCATGTTAATCTAAGGCTGCTAATAAATTGAGGCACCGGTTTGCCACCGTTATAGCCACTGATAAAATTAAGTAATAATACAATTCAAGTTGAGCTGCTGTGTTTGGTATCATATCATTTCCTATGAGGATAATGAGGATGCATCTCTTTGTGACTATACATTTCATCAGTTACTCCCATTGTTAATGTAATGGCTATTTTAAATATTTCCTTTCCTTCTTTTCGAGCAAACAGGGATGCTAGGATTTAGTTGTTCTCTTGTCTTTGCACAACAAGATCATCGTCCTCTGAAGAAGAATATGCCAGGATGAAGAAGCCAAGCCCTTCTCTTCTTATTAGAAGGAGCAGTTGAAGGATGGTTACATTACTGCCCACAAGAACAAACTAACTTCAGCTTAGAAGGACTCACAGATCTTCATCTTTGTTGCTGTGATGGCCAATACAATGTTGTTTAAGATTCTTTCTGGTGAGTTCTATTTTTTTAAATGTGTGCTCTGCATGGATCATGTAGGTTGCGTGTTTAAACTGTAAATTCATAATACAGTTTGCTTTGTACTAATCACTTTTCTGTATTTATGCAAACAAGGATGCTCAGCTTGATTTCAATGGGAACTGCACAAAATGTTCCGATGGTTCGTGCCCTCCATTATACTTCATCATGCACAATAGATTGAATGTTCTCGAATCATTCATTTCCACCTCCAGCCTCAAAATTAGCTACAAGAAAGGAGGTGCCGATATGTTCAAGGCCTTGCAACATATAAAGGCGAAATCATAGAAGCTACGCGCGAAGTTGGTTGATTTTAATGGAACTGCACAAAAAGAACAACTGGTTTATTTAGCACGAGGTGACATGTCAATGTCCAAACTGATGGCAAACCCGGCCCCTTCCACAATCGTAGGCATTTGATATTTTGGAATGGGAAAACCTTGTCAAAGTTTGCTCATTGATGTACGCAAAAAGCATTTGATATTTTGGAATGGGAAAACCTTGTCAAAGTTTGCTCCTTGATGTACGCAAAAAGACACGCATTTGATATTTTGGAATGGACAACCTTCTCAAATTTTGCTCATTGATGTTAGCAAGAAGACATGCGTTTGATATTTTGGAATGGGACGCCCTTTGCCGTCAGCAGCATCGATCGATTTTTCTTTATTCTTTAGTTGTGAAGTAAATATTGGCTCTGACGTGTGAATCATTGAGATGCATAATCATTACATTTCATACATTCTTCAACTAATAAGGGGTGCGCCAGAGGTATAATTAATTAACCTAATATATGATCTCTGGCGCCCATTTCCCGTGTCCGGCTGAGCCGAACAGAAGCTTCTTCTCCAGCTCAGCTCTCCGACTCCACGTCGCCGCCAAGAAGCTAATCGGCCATCAATGTTCAACCCGCCAAGCTTGGCTTCAATCAAAGGGTAGCAGTGGTGGCCTTACTTGGACCCGAGCGGCGGCAACCTACTGTGTTCAACTCTTCCTTGTTTTCTGTGTGGCGCGGCCTCGTTGGCATCGGGGCGGGGCCTCGATGGAGCCGGCAATGTCCTCTGTCTCGTTGCCGGCAGGGCGGCGCCTCGGCGGAGCGGGGCAAATCCTCCCCCTCGTTGCTGGCAGGGCGGGGCCTCGGTCGAGCCGGCGATGTCCTCTGCCTCGTTGTTGGTGGGGCGGGGCTCGGCGGAGCAGGGCCTCGCAAAAGCCGACAAAGTCCTCTCCCTCGGTGCCGGCGGGGCGGGGCCTCGGCGGAGCCGGCATTGTCCTCCGCCTCGTCGTCGGTCTCGCCAAATAGCGCCTCGCCCGCTTCATCGCCCTCTTTGTAGGCGGCCGCAACCTCCGCCACCCGCATGCGGTACCGCCAGTGCATGAGGCGGCTCTCGCGGGCTGAGCGATACGATTCAAGCAGCGCCTCCTGCTCCGACCGCTCCGCGGCGATCTCCTCCTCCGCCTGCAGGTGCTCCTGGAGGACATGGTGGTTGTAGGTGGCATTGGCCTGCGCCTCCCGGAACTACTCCTCATGCTTCTGCCTCACCATGTCCATGTATTGGGCATGGGCCTCACCGATGGTCATGGTGCCATGCACCGACGAGGATGGCGCGGATGAGGGGGTTGGCGCCGGATCGTCGACTACCACGTTCTCCATTGGGACGTCGTCGTCCTTCGGCTGCCTGCCGGCCAGCCAGTCGGCAGCAATTGTTGCCATCTCCTTCTAGTCCGTCGTCCGCCCGTCCCGAAGAGCGCTGGAGCGCGACGAAGCCATGGTGGGAGTGGTGTGAACAGGAGAAAGGAAACGGAGGCAGATGACTGCGGCTATGGCCGGCGTAGCAGTTTATATAACAATGGTGGGCGGCAGAGTGACTGACGGGTGGCGCCAGAGTAGCCGCCTCAGCAACCGTGTATCATTAATGCGGGCAGCAGACCGATGGATGACACTTGTGTCGTTTGAACGCGGAGCAATCACCTGCACCGGGAAGCGGCGCAGGCGGTGCTGACCGTTTCGGGCAGAAAGCGCGCGCGGGCGAGGGAGGGGGTCTGGGTGGACTCGTGCTTGGCAGCGGTCTGGTCCAGCAGCCGGACATGCTGGCTTGCCAGCGAGCTCGCCGAGCTCAGTGACAACAATCAGACGATGGATGTGGCTTCCGACCAGGAGCCAGCGCCACCGCCCAAGCCGGTTCATGTCGTGTTCACCATAGAGCAGGTGCAGCCGCACTTCGACACCCTAATGGTGGAAGAGCTACCAGCACAGGAGGACCTATGCTGCAACCTCCGTCTCCTCAACGAGCACCGGCTCGCGGAAGGACTAATCGCCGGCGAACAAGCGAACGACAATGTCGTCGTAGACATGTGGCCCTATGATCTTGGCTTCCTGAATGAGCAGCGGGCGCTGTATCAGACCATCTGTAGGGCCCGCGAGGCCCTCTCTGCCATCCTTCTAGTTGTTGCGCTCGCCGTGGCGCCGCCGTCTCACATTGTCAACATGGTCAACGAACATGAGGAATCAGGTGATGACTTTAATTGGAGAGGATGACAGTGGGGACCCACCAGGGCCATAGCCGCACGTACACAAGTGCCTCCTTATTATATACAACTATAATTTTTTTGCTTCCTCCTGGTTTCCTGACATCACGGTCCCACACCATTGTTAACCTATATAGTCAATAAACAAGAGAATTGCACAAGGACCGGCCGACAGCTCGGACCCAGCAGCTCGAGCAGTATTTGTGTTTTTGAGGTGTGAGCAGAGTTTTTCTTGAGCGATGTTTTTGTTGTTGTTCAGAGGAGATCACCTGGGCATGCTGTGGCCTGTCTAGCCCAGGCTATTATTTTATGTCGACCAAATATCCAGCCCAGATAATAATTTTTTTCAAGCTGAGAATGGCTAGCCCAGCCATACTTTTTTTGAGGAATACCCAGCCCAGGTCAACTTGTTATTCTCTACGCCGCTGGGCTGCAAATCTTTCCTAAGAGGGATGCATTAGGCTTAACAAGAAAATGGGCTTTAAGAAATAATAAATGGGATGTAATTATAAGAACTAGGCTTTAACTATAAAAAAAAGCACCAAACACGTAATTAGTTAAAAAAAATATTATTTTTAGATTTTGAAAATTTTAATTTCATTACTTGTTGCGCGCGCAATATTTTGTTGGATTTTTTTCGTTATACAAATTTATTTTGAAATTATATTTAATCTAACTTAAAATTTCGGGATGAAAATATTTTGGATCCCATCAAAATGTGGGAAATTTTATTCAATTCTGTTCTGAGCATTTGGTTGAAATTATTAAACGTTGTCCTAGCTAGAAAATGGGTTGGAATTTTAACAAACTATAAATGTGCTGTAGTAAATTCCATTAGAATTCAAAAATGGGCTATACATTCTTACAAATCGCAAATGGGTTATATGTTCTCTGCCACATACTTGTGGGCCTACTAGGTTGATGCGTACGCAAGGCTTTGTCAACTTATAGTCAACACACGATTCTAGCAGCAGTGGCCATTGGATGTCCATCCAACAGATGTCGTGCTTCTTCTTCAATCTCGGATATTCTTGCTTCAGCCGCCCAAACCACCGCGGGCGGTACCGCCTGCTACCGCCTCCCGTGGCTGGCTATGCTACCTCGTAGGACTCACCGGCCCACCCTACTCCCATCGCCGTCCAGGCCATTTCTCTACTCACCAGCACCTCCTGTTATTCTCCGGCGATGGCAGCCTCACACCGCAGCCGAACCAGTGAACCCTCATACTCCCCTCCGCATGGCATCCACCTGCCTCGTCTTCCCTGGCTCCGCATCGTTCCCTTCCTAGGCCTCGCCGTCGTCCACCGCATGGGTGCTGTCCGCGCGGAATGGTCAATGAACGAAAGCCATCGGAAGAGGACTATACGCGGTGAGGCTGACAGATGGACCCACCAGCTACATCTTCGCACGCAAGGAAGTGCGTCCATATTACGGGCAAAAAAATGATTCTTCCCCCTGAAAGCTGGGACCCACCAGCTATATCTTCGCATGCAAGGAAGTGCGTCCTTGTCCTCCCTGACAGCATGGACCCACCTGGTCAAGGCGTACGTAGCATTTTCTATCTGGTCGCGAACGTGTACGTACATATTGGTCAATTGGTCTCTCTGCAACGATGAAACGTGGCTGAGCAAGCAGCGGCTCGTGTAGTAGTACAGCCCCCGACGTAGCAGTTCAGGCAGTCTCTTCTAAACCGTGTACACGTACGTACAGCCACGTGCCAAAAAATACGGCCATGTACGTACATACGGGCGGGGTCTCGAACGCGTACTCGCGCATACATACAGCTAGGGCTCATGTACATGGAGAGGCAATGCACGGTAGCAACAGCGTCCTGTTCATCGGGCAGCCAACCGGCTGGGTCGGAACGGAGAAACAACATACTGTTCATCGGGAGGTAACAGACTGGGTCGGAATGCGTCCTGTTGAACGGGAGCCAACCGGCTTGGACGGAACAGCCGAAACGGGGTCTGGCATACCGTAGTACGGAGGAAACGGCCTTCTGTTCGACCGGCTACGGTCGAAACGGCATCCTGTTCATCGGGAGGGGTGTGGCATACTGCAAAACGGAGGAAACGGACTTGCGTTGGAGCGCTACGGTTGAAATGGGGGTCCTGTTCATCGGGAGGGGTGTGGTGTACCGCAAAACGGAGGAAACGGACTTGTGTTGGAGCGCCTACGGTTGAAATGGGGTCCTGTTCATCGGGAGGGGTGTGGCGTACCACAAAACAGGACTCCATGGGCTACTATTCATCCACCGTCGACTTCCTCCTGCCTCCACCAGCTACTGTTCATCCACCGGGTCCCGTTCATCCAGCCTCCACCGGCTACTGTTCAACCAGCCCTCCATGGGGTCCTGTTCATCCAGCCTCCACCGGCTCCTGTTCAACCAGCCCTCCACGAGGTCCTATTTAACCAGCCCTCCACGGGGTCCTGTTCAACCAGCCCTCCACGGGGTCCCTCCACCGGCTACTGTTCATCCACCCCCACCTCCTTGATCGGGGTCTTGTTCATCCAGCAGCAATGGCCTCTACTACCACGGGATCCTGTTCATCCAACCCCCATTGGGAACTGTTCATCAAGAGGCAGCTTCGATCGGCTTCAGTTAGCAGCAGTAGGGAACGAATCACTCGGGTTCAGTTAACAGCCAAGGATCGACCAGGGTTCAGTAACGTAGCTAATGCAATCACTCGGGTTCAGTTAGAGCCCAACGCCTCGCTTGGGTTCAGTTAGAGCCCAATGCCTCGCACACACGTGCGTATGTCTATGAGAGAAACGCCCAAACCTCTGTGCATCGCTCGGCCCTGACCACCCACCGTAACCGGGAACTCCCTGAAATTTTCCTCGCCCTCACTTCTACCATGATTTTTTCTGTCATGGTCGGCCCAAAGAATGTCATGCAGGTGCGTCTCCGGCCCGCCCAGGACGAAAAGCCCATTTTCTGTCATGATTTTTTGTCATAGAAGTAGGAGCCCACAACATCTATGATGATACCGGGTTTTGTCACAATTATCATCCTAGAAGTGTCATAAGCATGACAAATTTTTTTTTCGTTCGGCCCAAAATGTCACGGATGTGTCTTTTTTTGTAGTGACATCGGCCTCCCATACAACGCTATCCTGGGATATCCGGCACTCGCCAAGTTCATGGAAGCAACCCACCATGGCTACAACGTCTTCAAGATGCCTGGCTGCAGCGGTGTCATCACCGTCGCTTGCGACGAGAAGGACGCGGTCTGCTCCCTCGAGCGTGCCTACAAAGCAGCCGCGACCGAACACTCTGATGGCCAGGATGGCACCGGCCCTCCCGAGGCCGCGCCCGCAAGGAAGCAGCAGCTACTGCCCTCCCCAGGCCCCACCAAGGCGAAGAAGGCGGCAGATGATACCAGCACTGCAGGCTTCACCCTTGTCGTCGGCGGCCGCCTCCCTCCCGCATAGGAAGGCGCACCCGGCACCTCCCTTTGGGCAGGCTCGGGGGCTTCCACCTGGAAAGCGTCTGACCTGACCGGTGTGATAAGGGAGGTGCTCGGGCACCACTTGGAGGCGTGCCTTGACTCGCGCCCCCGCAAGCAAGGAGCACGGCGCCAGGCGCCAAAGGCACAAGAATTCATCATCCAGGAGGTTCACAAGCTGCGAGAAGCTCGGGCCATGCGCGGCGAGCGTCGCCGTGCGCGTTCCATCAATTTTGTCGCCGCCCCCGAGGAGGGCAGCAAGGTGCGTGTGTGCGTCGACATTGCGAGCCTCAACAGGGCCAGTTCCCAAGACCTCTTTTGGCCCTCGCGCGTGAGCCAGAGCAGAGGCCTTGTCAGTAACTACACTCGCATGCCTTTCATCCTAGAGAACGCTGACGCTACCTTTCAAAGGTTGGTACGGCTCACAATGGTGCCTCGCGGGACTTCAACCCCTCATGAGCTCCCAAGGCCTCAGGAGCCAACCGACCCCTGAGAGGCAAACCCCCGCAGCACGATTCGTCAAGCAGCCAGACGCTCCCGCAGCAGCATGTTGCCAGGTTACTTTTTGGTTCGTTTGAAATTGAGGGCGCCCCCCGGGCTGCATCATCATCAAGCTGGACTGGGTCCATCCCAGCAGCCGCATCACCTTTCTAGTCGTGTAAGCGAATCTGGTTATACTTTAATGAGCTTATGTTGCCTGCTTAACCCTGTGTTTGGTGCCATGAGAGCGCCACGCCCTCGCGACACTTCTCCCGACCGTCCCATGAGCGGGGGCTTGGCATGGTGCCTGTCCTCAGGTCTGTCCCTGCAGCGCTGATAAATCCAAGCGATCGAGCTCCGGCTCGCGGGTCCGCTCCCGTGCACGTCACCTCACCGAGGTCCTTGGAGCATCATCTCTCATGGAACAGTCACGAGTAGGTTGGCGAGCGCGCATCGTCCCCATGCCTCAAAGTTTTTCAAATGTACAGTGCCCCAGGAGCCAAGCGCTTGGGGGTCCCATGTAACTACCCGAAGGGCCTCGCAAGACAAAAACTCCAGGGATCGAGTCATGGCCTGCCTCATGCCGCTTCGCACAAAATGATAAGTCCAATCGCCTCACGAGTGTAGTTGTCGCTGCCGAGAGTGCCCTCCCCTCACGGCTTCGGCGGAGCTTGTCACCTCTTTTTTGTGCGAGCCGCTTACACATCAAATGGGGGGCTCCCAGAGCATCGCACCTCAGGAGCCCTCACTGGCTCTCGGTGCCCCTCACCCCTGGCCTTGTTCTAGGCATCACGACCTGACATACCAGCGGAGGCTGAGACTCGCTCGAGGGCCGGTCCCTAATGTCGTAGAGCATTTTGGAAAACAAGAAAAAGTGGAGCAAGCCTTGCGAGGAAGCATTGGGATGAAACTTCTGTTTTAAACCACAAAAGCGTTAGTCAAGGCGCAAAAGGCATCACTTTCTCACGCACTCCTCGTAGGGCTTGCTTCGATCCAATGCAGGTGGACGATGGGGTAAAGATGAAAACTCCGAGAAACATGTCCTGACGCCACGTGAACTCCTCGCGAGCTGCGACCACCTCGCGTCGCACCCCGAAAAGCTAAGTTAACCGCCCTGCGCGATCCTATGTGCTTTGGTGCCATTCCTTTTTTTCGCGACTTCTCCTAAGACAGAAGCCTCTCCTCTCGTGTGAACCGCTTGCGCATCAAGGGGGAGCTTCCTGAGCATCATGCCTCAGGAGTGGTTACCGGACCTCGGGACCCTCACCTCCTGGCGTTGTCGAGGCATCGTGACCTGACATACCAGCGATGGTTGAGGCCTATTCGGGGCTGGGTCCTGGCGACGCAGAGCATTAAGGTGATTGCGAAGAGGAGGAGCAAGCCTAACGAGGAACACTAGGAATGACCTCGATCCACAAAAGCTTCAAATTTAAGACCCGAGGGTCACAGTTCCTTACACGCCCCCGCGGCGCCCGCATCGTTCCAGTGCAAGAAACAGATGAAAACAAAAGAAAAGCTCCCGGCGGAGGCCGCTGTCCCCAGGGCGCCGGCTCAGGTGTCCTCCGTGCCCTAGTCAGAGTCCTCGTCCTCGCTCTTGATGCTAGGGGAGCTGTCGTTGCTCCCGCTTCCGTCGGAGGGGGACGCGTCACCGTCGTCGTTGCCGGAGGTGTCGCTGTCGTCGCTCTCCATGCAGCACTTCAGGCGGCAGCTGGTGACCCCAAAGATCTTCATGATGAGCGTGGCAGCCCCGCCATACTTGAAGTAGAGGACGTGCCCCTTCTTCAAGCCGCGGGCGAGGGCGAACGACTTCCACCATCGCTTCAAGAATATGAAGCCGATGGGTGAGAACTCCATCGCCACCCAGGAGGGGCCGTCGCATCAGCCGTCCGGTTGCAACCACAGGTCCAGAGGTGCGCAGTTCGCCATCTCCTCCGCAAAAGAGTCTGGGAGCCGGAGCCAAGTGCAGAGCTGGTGGTGCATCCCCACGATGGATACGCGGGCCGCGTCAGTAGAATGGCTCCACGCCTGAGGTGGCAGGGCGGCCGCGCCGCCTCGATTGCCTCGGTCGCGGCCTCCTCGTCCTCCGTGCCCCCGCCCGCGGGCTGCACCTCTTCTGCGGCCGCCTGAGTCGGTGTAGGCCACCGCAGGAGGGCGTCCGCGTCCGCGGGGAAGCGCCTCGGGCGAGGCGGCGGAGGTGCGAGGATGACCTCTCCCCATCGCCAGTTTCAGCAGCTCTACCTCCTCCACAACTGCTTTCCCTTTCTTGGCGGCAGAGAACCTCCTCGTAGGCGCCATGATGATGAGCGGCGCCAGAGGCCATGCTCGGCGGCGGGAGGAAATGGAGGAGCAAGAAGAAGAAAGATGAGCCAAGGGGTCCTCCCCCTTGCACTTATATAGCGTTCGGCGGAGGGCCGGTCCGTGCCTCCTTGCCTTCAGAAGATGGATCCAAAATGAGGGAAGAAATGATGGCCTTGCGCCATGTGCGGGCAGGCTTTTATGTCAGCTGGGCGGTTCCCGAGGTGTCATGGGAGAAGTGGGGGCGCCCCACGTCCCATCGTGCGCCACACGTCAAGCCTGGCCCGCAGACGGATGGGGCCCCCGCCGTCTCACCCCTCCTTGCAGGTGGAGTCATGCGTGCTGTGGGCCCGGGGGCTATTGTCGGGTCCGTGGGACTGGGGGTACCCAGGCCCGTCTGCCCGTGGCCCAAGAAGCAGATCCTGGCCCACTACTAGACTTCATGAGCAAGATCCTCGCGATGCCCTCGCCTCGCAAGGCACACGTCAGCAAGCGCCATCAGGAGCCTCGCGAGGCGGTCTCCTGAGGCTGCCTCCCGAGGCCCCTCATGGAGGCGAATAACTCAGGAGCGGCTTAGCGATTCATGCGGTACTACATCTTCACGTGGGTGACACGCGTGATGACGAGCGGCGCCAGAGGCCATGCCAGCAGGCGCAGATATGAAGACTTTCCTCTTTCCTGCTGAGGGAGCAAGGACAGCACGCCGGTTCCCAAGCAATCCCCAAAGGTTACCCATTTGGTGTAAGAGGACCAAGACAATGGGCACCCCAGGACGGAGGTCACCACCGAGCCCACCGGCACATCATGATAGGAGGCTTTTGCGGGCGAAGACTGCCTTTAATCAAGATAAGCTGCAACCCTGTCCCCCTTCGAATTGGCCGTTGTGGCAACCCTTCCCGCCAAGTGTTTTCGGGAAGAGGACTAGAGGCAGTATAAGAAGAGGGCAGGGCACTGCCATCGATGGGGATGATCGACTCATCTAGGATGTGACCATCGACTCATTTGGCAACTAGAGCTGAGCGCTTGTACTCCATCTCCCTTAGCAATCCAAACCAAGAAGGAGTAGGGTTTTACATCGCAAGGTGTCCCGAACCTGGGTAAACTGTCGTGTCTACTGTTCTTCTTCCTTAGCCCGAGCACGCCGAAGCATCGCCATGAGGTTGTGAGGTCGAGTAGGTCGGTAGGAACGAGCGCACCCCAGAGTTCAAACCTTCTTGGGTCCCCGGATCCCCTATTCCGACAAAGTCCTCATGAAGAAATCATGGATATTTATGGGAACCCCATGAATGATGTAAAAGAGCAGATTCTTCATGATGCCAACAACTTCTTCAGTGTCAGAATTGTGGTCTTTGATGGGCTGAGGGTCTTGGCAAGAATGTGTTAGACAGTGCAAGGCATATAAAGCAATACCTTCACTAAGAAGGTGGTCCTTGTAGCTTCTCCTTCAGCCAATGGCTTCATCAGAACTTGCATCATATGATTGGGCAGCTCTAGTTCTTCATAGATCTTCTTTGCTTCTTCAAGGGGTTCATCAACACGTGCCTTGTAGTGAGTGTCTTCAGTCATCCAGTACAGAGCCCATGTCAAAATGTCATCAACATTGCCTAAGAAGTGCAATGTGGCATAAAACTGAAGAATGAGTTCTTCATTCCAGTCGCAGACATCCAAACAGAAGCTGAGTAGCCCATCATCATGAAGAATGGCCAGCACGGGCCTGAAGCATGGAATTGACTCCATGTCCACATGAGGAATATGATGATGCGGGAAGACCTTGTTCTTGTAGAACATTAGAGATGCATAGAAGTTCATCTGCGTCTTGGTCCAAAAGCGTAGATGCCTGATCTTGGCTGATTCATAAGGGGACTCGCCTATGAAGAAATTCTTCTCCTCGAAGAATTTGGCGTTGTCGTACTGAGGCCGCCTGAGGCTTCTGCCAATCTTGGGCATAGCAGGAACATGCTGAAGATTTGTCTTCTTTGGCCTCACATCAAATACAGGCCTTGGAGAGCCAGTGGAGTCATTGGGATCGGTGATGGCCTGAGATTTGGCAATTTCTTCAGCAGTTGCAGTTGGAACAGTGTCAGTATCTACTAAAGGCACTAACTCTTCTTGTTGAGGAGATGAATTGATAACATCCATGACCAGGTCTTGTTGTGCCACTTCATTAGCTGATGTAGTAGGAATTTATTCAACAATGGTCTGAAGAGAAGGTTGACGTTCTTCAGAACTAGTGTGAATTTCTTTAGTTCGCGCGGGTGACTGAGGCACTTGCGTCAAAGGAATGGTGACAGGTGATACGTCTCCAACGTATCTATATTTTTTTATTGTTCCATGCTGTTATATTATCAATCTTGGATGTTTTATATTCACTTACTAGCAACTTTATATCATTTTTTGGGACTAACCTATTGACATAGTGCCCAGTGCCAGTTGTAGTTTTTTGCTTGTTTTTTTACTTCGCAGAAAATCAATACCAAACAGAGTTCAAATGCCATGAAACTTTTTGGAGACTTTTTTCTGCCCAGAAAACACCCGGGAGGCCCAAGAAGTGCACCAGAGGGGGCTTGTGGGGTCCACTAGGCTCTAGCGCACCCTAGTGGGTAGTGGAGCCCACAGGCACCCCCTCCACCCCTTATCAGCTCTATAAATATTCTAAAATTGCAAAAACCCTAGAGGAGTCGAGAGAAAACATTTTCCGGTGCCGCAAGTTCCAGAATCACGAGATCCAATCTAGAGGCCTTCTCTGGCACTCTGCCGCAGGGATCAACAATCACAGAGGGGTTCTTCATCAACACCCTTGCCCCTTTGATGATGCGTGAGTAGTTCACTACAGACCTATGGGTCCGTAGGTAGTAGCTATATTGCTTCTTCTCTCTTTTTGATCTTCAATACAATATTCTCCTTGATTTTCTTGGAGGTCTATTTGATGTAATGACTTTTTGCGGTTTGTTTGTTGGGATTCGATGAATTGTGAGTTTATGATCAGTTCTATCAATGAATATTATTTGAGTCTTCTCTGAACTCATTTATGCATGATCTGTATAGCCATGTATTTCTTGTCTGAAACTTTGGTTTGGTTTGGCCAACTAGATTGTTTTTTCTTGCCATGGGAAGAGGTGCTTTGTGGTGGGTTCGATCTTGCGGTGCTCAATCTCAGTGACAGAAGGAGACATGACATGCATGTATCGTTGCCATTAAGGATAAAACGATGGGATCTATTCCTACATGAATAGATCTTCTCTACATCATGTCATTGTTCTTATTGCATTACTCCATTTCTTCATGAACTTAATACACTATATGCATGTTGGATAGCGGTTGATGTGTGGAGTAATAGTAGTAGATGCAGGCAGGAGT
Organism: Thinopyrum elongatum; assembly: GCA_011799875.1. NCBI lineage: Eukaryota > Viridiplantae > Streptophyta > Magnoliopsida > Poales > Poaceae > Thinopyrum > Thinopyrum elongatum. The sequence goes on along the minus strand of CM022298.1, from coordinate 286,632,570 downwards.
CGGTCTACTAATCTTGGACGTGATGCCTATATACATGATCATTGCCTTGGATATCATCATGATTATTCGCTTTTCTATCAATTGCCCAACAGTAATTTGTTTACCCACCGTATGCTATTTTCTCGAGAGAAGCCTCTTGTGAAATCTACGCCCCCGGGTCTATTTCCTATCATATTAAAACCCAAAAATACCTTGCTACAATTTTTCTTTATTTATTTTATTTTGTGTTTTTCTTAGATCTATTTATCCAATCTCATACATTTTAATCTATCTCAATACCGAGGAGGGACTGACAACCCCTCTAACGCATTGGGTTGCAAGTATTTGTTATTTGTGTGCATGTGCTGTTTACATAGTGTGGGTGGATCCTCCTACTGGATTGATAACCTTGGTTTCATAACTAAGGGAAATATTTACCGTTGTTGTGCTGCATCATCCCCTCCTCTTCAGGGAAATACCATTTTTTCCGCAGATACAAGCAATCAGGTAGAATTTCTAGCACCGTTGCCAGGGAGGATCAAGTCTTCCATTCACGTCTCAATCTCTAGCACCGGGGAGATGCCATCAACATCTATCAAGTACCCAATCACAAATCTCATCTCCTTGCAATTTACTTTATTTTCTATTTGCCTCTCGTTTTCATCTCCCCCACTCCTAAAACGTTTTCAGAAAAACACAAAAATATTTGCCTTTTTTTGCCCTCTTTTTCGTTTGCCCTTTTCCCGTTTGATCTTTTGTTTGCTTGTGATCTGCTTGCCTACTCTATAACTATGGCTAGTTCCTCCCCTACTACGTGTACCCCTGAGAATGAAAAGGGAGGAGAGAGTTTAAAAGATGCTTGGTATAGAATTTGTGATGCTCATAATAGATCTATTCAAAAACAATCCACTACTATTCTTGTTTGCAACATTTATGTGGGCAATACTACTTGGTATAGATTTGTTCTTGATACTATCACCGGAGGGAATTTCTTGATGTGCCCCCCTTTGGATGCTTTTAATGCTATGGGAAATTTAGTGGGATCACCTCCTATCATTGTCAATGAAATGGTTTTAACTCTTGAGAATGTTATGCAAAGGCTAGATGCTATTGAAAAGAAAATGCTCACTGAAGAACATATTGAAAATTTAGATAAAAGGATTCATAATCTTGCTAAAAAAATTGGGTTGAAGGTAGGAGATACCCTAAAATTACTAAAAGAGAAAAACCCCGTAGTTAAAAAAAGGGTAGAAGAGAGTCCTGCTCGGATTGATAAATTGGAAGAAATTTTTAGTAACTTGAGCTCGACTTTTTCTTCCGTTAAAACTATCAAAAAAACTCCTACTAGTAAGAATTGCAAGTCTACACATGTTCCTAAAAACAAGGGTGCCACCTCTAGTAGCAACAATGAAGATCTTAAAATGATTAGAGTTCACCCAAATTTCATAGATTTGATAAAAGAACCAATCTATAAAATTGCGTCTGTCGGATTCAGGGCTCCGCAGACCCAAGAAAGGTTTGAACTCTGGGGCGTGTCCGAAGAACTCGACCTATCCAGCCTACCCGCCCATCGCCCCACGGCCTAGCTCGATGCACACGAACAAGGGAGAAGATGAACACGGCAGTTTACCCAGGTTCGGGCCACCTTGCGGTGTAAGACCCTACTACTGCTTTGTGGTGGATTGGCCTCACGAGGGGCTGAGGATGAACTAGTACAGGGCATGAACAACCTCGCGAGGGCTATGCTAGTGAGGGTGGAAAGGATCTGATCTCTCCCTCCTATGGTGGTGGCTAACCTATACTTATAGTGGCCTCGGTCCTCTTCCCCCAAAACATAGGCGGGAAGGGATCCCACAGTGGCCAATTTGAAAGGGGACAAGTAGTACATCTTATCCCGATGAAAGGTGGTCTTCTCCTGCAAAGCTTCTGGTCGTGACGCGGCGTGTCACACCCCTAGCTTATGGTAATACATTAGGCTAGCTTTGGTGTTGCATCATGTTTAAATTTGCATGAAACTTGAAATGGGGATGGCATAAACCCCTAGCACCACTTTAATCAACTAGGGTGTACTAATATAATTTTCAATGAACCTGAAATGCCCTTAAAAAATGTTCATGATTTAGGGAAAAAGGTGAAAGCTCTAACCATAAATAGTGCACATTTTGCAGGACTAAAATGGACATTGAATTAAATTAGACCATATTTGAGTTGGGGCTATTTAAATAATATATATATTTTAAAAGCTCCAAATATTTTGAAACTTGCAGAGGGCCTCTGGAATATTTCAGAGTGAGTCCCCAAAAAGTTTCAAAACCATCTAAAATGTTTTAGTGCCCTAACTAAAACAAAACAAAAAAGAAAAACTAGAAAACAGAAAAGAGAAAAGAGATAGAAAGAGAGAGAGAGAAACTTACCTGCGGCCCAGTACTGTGTGGCCCAGCTAGGCCAGCCCCCTAGCGCCGTCATCCTCCTGGCGCCAGTCGGCTGGGCGTGTGGCTGACGCGCGCGCACGGCGAGAGCGCCACGCCACCAGCTCGCCTGCCTGCCTCCCCGCCAGCGCAACGCCGCGGATCTTCTCTTCGGTGCTGTCCCGATCGAGCTGGCCTCTCATTCCTGCCCCCTACTCTCTCCCTCGCTCTTCCCCGCCATGGCGGACGCGTGCCCGAGCTCGCCGCCGCCATAGCCGTGCCCACCGAGCTGCCCTCGCCACCCCTCCGTGTCTGCAAGTTCCACCGTCGTCCGCTTCTTCGCCCCACCCTGGCCCCGAGCGCTGGGAGGGCCTGCATAGCCGCCTCCATCGACTTCTCCCCCGCTCGGCCACCGAGATCGCCACAGCCGCACCGGCTGCACCAAGTCTCCCCTGAGCTAGCCGACCCCACTGTCCGAACCGCTGTGAGCTCCTGAGTCAAACCTCCCTCTTCTCTGCGTCGTTTTCTCACCGTAGACGTCACCCCCTTGATGACCGTAGCACACTGCCACCCGAGCTCACCATCGACGTAGCTCCGGTGACCATTTGGTCACCCCGGCGAGCCCAACGCACTCATAGAATCCCGTAGAGCCTCGCTAGCGCAAAACCCCGCGCGTTTGCATGCCGTGGCCACAAACCTGAGCGCACCCGAGCTCTGGCCGCCACGAATGACCTCGTCGCCATTGACTCCGGCCACCCCAGGCCCAGCAACGGCCACCACCCGACGCGGCATCGAGCTACCTCTCCAACGTGCCTAGCCGCGCGTCATTTGGAGCAGCACAGAGGAAACCCGAGGTGCCCCGCCGCGTCTGGCCTCGCCGGCGTCGAACCACAGGCGGGATTAGCCCGTTTTGACCAGTTTTGACCCCTCTGGGTCACTGACATGTGGGCCCTGGCCCCTGACTAATTCTAGGTTAGGTTAGTTTTTACGCTAATTATTTTAGTTAGTGACTGAGTCACTGACCAGTGGGTCCCACTGGTCAGGTTTGACCAGGGGCAGCCCAGTTGACCTGCTGATGCTAGGCTTACATCATGCTGACATCATAATCATTTTCTGGCGATTTTATATTTCAGAAATGAATTATAAAATCCACAAAATTGTTTAAACTTCAAAATTTTCATAGAAAATTAACCATAGCTCAGAATGAAATAATTTATATATGAAAAATTATCAGAAAAATTCAAGGAATCCATCTATAGCATTTTAATGCATGAATAACCAACTTATACTTGCTGTATAGGTGAAAACATTAAAATGGCATTTTAAATGCTTATATTAGAGTTTGCATTTGAACCTTTGGTTCAAATGGACTCCCTAGCACTTGTTGCTAGTTGTATTAGCACAATCCACAGTATTATTGACATGTCGTATTCATGCATCATATTGTTGCATTTTTTGTGTATTGATTGTCGGAACTGTCCCTCTCGATAGGTCCTGCTCCTACAAGTGGCACCGAGCCCCTGTCTGAGGAGCAGTACTACCCTGTTGATCCCCCAGGCAAGCAATCCCCCTTGATCATTCCGATACAACCCCACTCGCTTGCTCCTATTCTCTTTTACTGCATTAGGACAACAACGATTCAACTGCTACTTTCTGTTGCGGTAGTTGACGGTGTCCTGGACTAGGGGGTACTCACCACATCGTCTCCTGATTAGTTGGATTGGGCCGAGGACCCCCAGGGCCGTTTACTCATGGGCCAGTTCGGACAGCCGAAGTATACACGAGGAAGATTCCACAAGACTTGGTGATCAAGACAAGGACTCCTCTCCACCGGCGTATTTGACTAGGACTCTTGTTATCCTAGGCCTCTGGTACATTATATAAGCCGAGGCTAGGCTAGTCGATAGGGAGACCAGATCATTATGACATCAATCATCATACCTCTAGGGTTTAGACCAGATCATTATGACATCAATCATCATACCTCTAGGGTTTAGACCAGATCATTATGACATTACTCATCATACCCCTTGGGTTTAGACCACAACATATGATCTCGAGGTAGATCAACTCTTGTAATACTCATATTCATCAAGATCAATCAAGCAGGACGTAGGGTATTACCTCCATAGAGAGGGCCCGAACCTGGGTAAACATCATGTCCCCCGTCTCCTGTTACCATCGACCTTAGACGCACAGTTCGGGACCCCCTACCCGAGATCCGCCGGTTTTGACACCGACATTGGTGCTTTCATTGAGAGTTCCGCTGTGTGATCGGGAAAGGATCAATGGCTCGCCCGCAGATCAACTGCGACGTCGGCATCTTCGTCGCCGGCTTGACTGGTCACCTTGGCCCTATACCGAGGACTGTGCTCCGTCTCCGATCGTCATGTTCGGACGAGGGCCTTCATCAACATCAACTCTGATCTCTATCAAGATCGTGGAGAAATCATCCATATAGCCCGGGGGCTCAACTTCAACATTGTCCTTGGGCGATCGTGCTGTTTTTCTATACAGCGGATTCGTATTCGCTGTTGCCACTTCCTCGAGTGTCGTTTTAACGATTGCTTCGGTGTAATTGTGCGGAATTAAGTTTACACAACCATGTAAAATTTCGCCGAGTTTCGATCTAGGAATCTCCGGCGATCTCCGATATACCGGAGCCCTGTCGAATCTGGATGGGAATCTGGACGAGTATGGAGCGTGGTGTCCAGCATCTAGCTCGCACGTCCTTTGGAAGATCGAACCGTTGATCGGCTGCGCAATTCCTATATGTACCACCCCTCAAAATTTCAGCTCCATCCGACGGTTCAAACTCCAGGAACCTTCCGATGAGTGGACCAATTTTCAGATCTGTTTTCTGCGCGAATATGGATCCGACCCGAATTTATGTTTCTTTATGAACGTGATATTGGACGACCTTTTTAAAGGAATTTTCTTCTAGGGTATTGTGCGTTGTTTTTAAACACGTGCCCATAAAATTTTAAGCCTCCTCTGAGGTAATCTTCACCATCACGCTGGTGTCAATCCAGTCCGGCAATATTGCTCCACGGCTGCCGACCTGCGCTAGACGCGTCGTTGCTTTTTGAGCCGAGCTCAACTTCTTCGGGTCATCATCTCGGCGAGCCAAACAAGAGTTCGGAATCACCAAGGATAAATCATTACCAATATCGCCGCCCCACGGATTACACGGAGCGGGCACACCGGCACCGCCGCATGGCCACTTCATCAAGCCGGCATTGACCGCGTCACAAGTTACGACCTACGTCGGCATGGCCGCACTGTTGCTTCTTCAAGCCGATGTCCATCACGCCGAACTGCTTCAACACCTCGGCTGACATGGCAACTGCAACGTCTACTTACCGACCTGCTCCGTCACCTCGGCTAGACCGGGGGCTTCGCCATCTCTTCATCAACCTACTCCGGAGACTTCGGCATCACCAGCCGACCAGCTTTGTTACGTTAGCTGCACCGGGGGCTTTGCCTCGGCGAGACAATCTTTGCCAGCGTCGCCATGCCGTCGCTTCATCACCCATCAGGCAATGGGTGTGCGGATCGAGTCCCAATTTTGGAAGTAACCTTTCTTCGGACTACTACAACAAATAAACCAGGTGCTATTAATCCTAGCAATTTTTGCTTGTTTGGGTTTATTTTTCCCAAGGAATTATTACTCTGGTTTGTTTCATCATTTGTACACAGGTCTATCAAATGGTGGCCACATTAAACGATGGTCGCGCGGTAGTTCGGTCAGTTTCCATACATAGTTCGGCGAACGCCGCATCCGGAACTCGGACCGACCTGTGAATTCGAGCTTTGCCACGCCTTTACCGCATCACGCCGACGCCCTGCATCGGCATTGACTTCGACGCCAGGCCACATCTCTTTAAATAAATTATCTTTGCAAAAAGCAATTATGCAAGGATTTTATATATATTTATATTATTCTTTTTGGACCGCACTATTTTATGTGTGCAGGTGATTGACTTCGACTGCGTCACGCGGTCACTTCGGCAAGCCAATGTCGTCGTCCCAATTGGCATAAATCGGCTCGCATGATCATCTTGTTGATTGAATTGCCATACCGACATGTTCGGTTGCCTCGGGGACTTCGGCATCATCAAGAGTGTCCTACCTCTCCGGGTGTTTGGCGCACGGGCCATATTTCTTTTATTACTCACTTTGCATGAATTATTAATCATGCAACCTTTTTTATTACTGTTATCTCCGGCTTGCACTATCTTCCATGCATAGGTAAATGATCTGTATTGGGCAGCGCTGTCACCTCGGCTGAACCGGTGGCTTCGTCATCACTTCATTAACCCACACCGGGAACTTCAGCGTCATACTGTCGGCCTACTCCGTCGCCTCGGACGGACGGGGGGTTCCACTTCGCCACATTGGCCATGCTGTGTCGCCACTTCGGAGTGCCGAGCTCTTCGCTCCTCTATCTCGGGACCGGCTTAGGGGCTGGGACCTCGTCCCGCCGTAAACTCGGACCGCGTCATCGATGCCGAGCACATTAACCAGCTAAGTCGCTTTCATGCCCAAAGTTTTAAATTTTTAATTTCTGTTCGGTTCGACCGTGCTCACGTGAGTTGTTTGTTAACAGAAACTCCCTTTACCCATGTTAGCTGGGGGCTCTTAAATTTACATGAGCTGTTTTATAATAAGTGTGTTTTCTTGTTCGTTGCAAAGTCTTTTTCATCACTCCTTCCTCGACTCGAGTGTGTGGTCAATAGCCGGATAGCCTCGGTCCAATCTTGACCCACTTGTAGTCTTGAGATCGGATGTGTCATGTTAAAGCACGACAGAAGCACAAATATTTTTTTAGACCAATTTTCGGATTGGCACCAATTGACTTGATTTAGTTTGGACGTGGAGTTTCTGCATAAGTCTTTTGGTTTTTAAGCCTATGGCACTTTTAAACTATTTGTGTGTTTCCAGCATAAGTCTCGCAGTGCAATGCCGGACACCTTTAGAGATTCGGCAAAACATTCTCGGGTATTGCTTTATATGCATCGGTTTCAAATTGTGTCTTTGGTCAATAGTTGGGTTGCCCGGCTCCTGTGCTTGCCTCCTACGTTCTGCTTTGTTCGGCTAGGTGTGCAAAGGGAGAACCACTGCGATTGTGCTTCCAGCTAGCATGGTTAAGCGCCTCAGTGGAGAAAGCCGAAAACTGACTGTCACAATAAGTGTAAACTGGTCAGCGATCCGATGACTGTGTTAAATTATAATATCGATAGAGGTCACTCCATGTTAAATGACGGTCCGTTCATAACATTGGCCGAAGTGTTTACGGCTTGACCTCGACTATCGCTGAACATTAACTAGGGGCTAGTAACTGGCCTCCCAACTTTAAGCTCCTATGACTAAGTGAAAGTTATAAAGCCCGCATATCTGATTGCCTTGTTTCCGCTAACACAACCGCCTTCGGGCACCGAGACGTCGGCCAAGGGTTGTTTTGTTATTGCGAAAACACCCTGCGTAGCATCTACAAGGGGGTGGAAGCAGACGATGGGCCACTTTCAAATGATAAACGGTCGCAACGGAGTCAAAATAAACATATCATCGGCGTTTGTATTTAATATACGAGGGCCTCCTTCCTCAATCATCGTTATAAAGCCATAAATATGCATCAATTTGACTTAAGATTTTGGCCAAGCTGTGTTGCCTGGCTCCTGTGCTTACCCCTACGTTCCCGATTATTCGGCTAGGTGGTAAAGGGAGCACCTCTGTGATTGTTACTACCGGGTCATCCGAGTAAGTACCTCAGACTGGGTGAAGCCGAAAGCTAGCAATCTTAAAGGATCACTTTGGTCGGCAACGACGGAAGTGAAAATTTTGGTTCATTAATACCATAGAGTTCGGGAACTTTCCCCGAACTAAATCCTCAATATTTTCCTCCCACATTGATCGGAGGTGAGGTTTCATGATCATGATAAACATGACGACCCAAAGAAAGGAACCGATAGCGGGACTATTTTCTTTGGAAGATGTTTCTTACGTTAAAACGTAATATAACATATCTCTCCGTGTACCTTTGTTCATAAAACCGTATGACCAGATTGCCTTGTTTTCCATAAATCTTTGCCCTTATAACGGCTTTATAAAGTAGGAAAACACTCCTCGGCTACTGGCCGAAGAGGTTGAAGCCGATGGTCGGTCAACAAAGTTTTGTACAATGCGGATCCGAGCACTAATGATGTAAAGTACTTGGATACATAGAGTCATTACACATAATTTGTGATTTTACTATGGACATCGATCCTTAATTCGGCCACCCGTGCCCGCATTAAGACTCGGGGCTACTGTGCTTCGGGCTTATTATTTACAAATATTAAAGGGGCACATCGATCCCCTGATCTGGTGTTGCCACCCGAGCAGTGTCTCGGGGGCTACTGCATTGCTTGTTCAATGCAGAAAATTCAAAGTGCTTTGTGTTCGGCTTGACCGAACTATAGGCAAACGCGTCTTCGGACAACAACAGGTACCATCTGGACCTGTCTGGCATCAAGCTAATATATTACGGCAACTTCTCAAGACCCTCTCTCAAGGCCCATTCGCCGATCACTATTATCTCTAATATATTACACTGCGTTTCTATTCCTACGTATGCTGCCGAGCTAGGAGTTGATCCTCAGGCAGATTTCGCGCATCGACCTGAGTCTCAGGGGCTACTTGGATCAGCGGTTTCATGTTTTCCTTCAGGTGCATCTCGGGTTTTAGACCGACACACACCTTGAGGGCTACTGGCTATATATCTCGGCGGAGAATAAATTGCACCAATAAAAATTATTCACAAAAAATCAGCCCGCAGTCGGGGTGGTGCACCACCTCGGAAGCAGTCCGGCATAAAGCTCGGGCGCCAGTGGCTGGCTCCATAGAGGGCACTTCCGGCATTAAGCTCGGCTGAATTCATTCAATCTTTTAAATACTGAGGTAGTTTATGACACCTCGGACGCTGACCATCGTTAGAGCTCGGATACAGTCCGGCGTTAGAGCTCGGATACAGTCCGGCGTTGGAGCTCGGATACAGTCCGGCGTTTGTGCTCGACTGCAAAAGATACCTCAAATACAGTTCGGCGTTGGATCTCGGATGCAAGAGGACACCACCGCATGGGAACAACTTCAAACCCGAGGTGTGGCGTAAAAAACTTACAAGGCATTGATAAAGGCCGATAACTTAAAAAGACTCCTCGGATACCCGACGTATAACTCTTCGGATACACCTCGGCGATCCTCAAGATCGGAGATGGGAAGATTTGTTGAACCAGTTTTCAAGACCGACGACCGAAGATGAAGAACAGTTTGGAAGAATCGAGGAGCGTCCCCAACTTGAAGACCGGTTCAGGGGGCTACTGACGGTGTCCTGGACTAGGGGGTACTCACCACATCGTCTCCCAATTAGTTGGATTGGGCCGAGGACCCCCAGGGCCGTTTACTCATGGGCCAGTTCGGACAGCCGATGTATACACGAGGAAGATTCCACAAGACTTGGTGATCATGACAAGGACTCCTCTCCACCGGCGTATTCGACTAGGACTCTTGTTATCCTAGGCCTCTGGTACATTATATAAGCCGAGGCCGGGCTAGTCGATAGGGAGACCAGATCATTATGACATCAATCATCATACCTCTAGGGTTTAGACCAGATCATTATGACATCAATCATCATACCTCTACGGTTTAGACCAGATCATTATGACATTACTCATCATACCCCTTGGGTTTAGACCACAACATATGATCTCGAGGTAGATCAACTCTTGTAATACTCATATTCATCAAGATCAATCAAGCAGGACGTAGGGTATTACCTCCATAGAGAGGGCCCGAACCTGGGTAAACATCGTGTCCCCCGTCTCCTGTTACCATCAACCTTAGACGCACAGTTCGGGACCCCCAACCCGAGATCCGCTGGTTTTGACACCGATAGTAGTTGAACCCATTCCTCTGCATGACCTGTCTTTGCCACAGTAAATAGTTGAAACCCACTAGTATGTGTAGGACTTGCTTGAGCCCATGATGTGTTCTTACCCATGCAATGCCTACTATTTCTTAGAGTATGTCAGGTCTGATTCATCTGGGATGGATTGGAGTGGTATGTTATGTCCTGATGTTGAGAATTAAGTGTGTGAACCTGATTTGGTAAAGGAAGCAATGAGAGGACATGTAGGAGTACATGGTGGGTTGTCTCATTGAGACCGTCCTTAAGAACTGAGTTCTGTGTCTGTGTTCCAAGAATAGTTACTACCACACGTTGGGATACTTAATTGACCCTCTCGACTTATTAGCTGCCTTGATCTCTGTCCAGGAGTTGCAACTAGTTTCTGGTGTTTGTAGGCTGTGCTAGGGGCCGTGCGTAGCATCGCCCGACGGGGTGAGCTTGTTGCGGCAGGCACGAGGTATGGTGCACTAAGTGTCACCCATTTGGTGCTCTTGGGAACCCTGTTCTCATCGTTTGAGGAGGTGATAGAAACTTTGGCCGGACTTCCTTTGCGGATTCAACCTCAAATAGGCCATAAACCTGGACTAGAGTTATGTGTGGTTAGTCAGGTCATGGCCGACACCCTCGCCTGGCCTCCGCTTGAAGGTTGCCGAGATACATGTCATGTACATGGTGAAAAGTGGTGAGAGCGTGTGTGAAGAAGTACACCCTGCAGGGTTAACATGATCTATTCGAATAGCCGCGTCCGCGATTATGGACTACTTGGATACTTACATGGTACATAGTCAACCTGAAGTGGATACTCTAAAATGCTCAAGACAAGTGTGCGTGCTATGGATGGCCTTCTCGTAGGAAGACGGGAATTAGTCCATAGTGGTGTATTTATGTGGTGGTTAGTGGACTCGTGTGCGCTTTCTCACCTCAAAGAAGGTACTTGTGGTCGTAGAACATGATAGCCACTGAGTCAAAGCTGGCTTGCCGCAGCCAAACCCCACATTGCCTTCTTGATACTAATGCATGTATGATAGGATTTGATGTAAGTCTTTCTGAGTACCTTTGTACTCATGTTTGCTTAATTTATGTTTTGCAGAGGAGACTTCGGTCTCACTAGTAGTTCCGTGTGGACTTCGACGAGTGGCTTGATACCTCAGCTACGATCTTGTACTCTTGGATGGGTTGTAGATAGTCAGGCCTGCTAGCTTTCTATATTTTTAGTTGTCTGTACTCGGACAAGTTTCATGCTTCCGCTTGGCTTGTATGCTCTGTATGTTGGGTCATGTGACCCCTGTTTGTAATAAATGCTATGATGGCTCTTCTGAGCCTTTATCTATATGAGTTTTTGAGTTATGTTGTGATTCCATGTTGTACATCACATACTTGCATGTTATGCGTACGTGTAACGTGTATTGCTATGTGTGGGATCCGACACCTAGTTGTTTATTCTTGGTAGCCTTCCTTATGGGGAAATGTCTCCTGGTGCTTCCACTGAGCCATGGTAGTTCGCCACTGCTCCGGACCACCCAGGTTGGTCGGCATGTATCCTTCTTTGTTCCTGTGTCTGTCCCTTCGGGGAAATGTCACGCGTTGTTCCTTTAAGTCCTCGTAGCTTGCTACGACTTGGGTTCATACGTTGATGACCGACACGTTCATTGTTGGGTTACGTATGCCTGTCCCTGTAAGTTTGTGCCACCTTGGGTTTACGACTAGTCATGTCGGCCTAGGTTCTCTGTCATATGGATGCTAGCGACACTACCATATACGTGAGCCAAAAGTCGCAAACGGTCCTGGGCCAGGTAAGGTGGCACCCATGGGGATACCGTGCGTGAGGCCGCAAAGTGATATGATGTGTTACATGCTAGATCGGTGTGACTTAGGATCAAGGTCCCGACAGCTTTGGTATCAGAGCCTGATTGCCTGTAGGATTACCAAGCCAAACTGGTCGAAGTTGAGTCTAGAAATTCTTTAGTTATATAGGGGAATTGATTGTGGAAGGGAACGTAAGGCTCTTTTTACTCCTTATACCTTATGTCCTTCTGATCTGAGTCATCATATCTTCCTACGGGGTTCAGGAACTAGGCTTTCTCTTCTGTCTATCAGGATCATGAGTTACTATTCCGTAGACTCATAGGAATGATTGATCAGAGTCATATTCCAGTTTTCGAGTACTTCCTGTGTAGTTCATTTAGTACTATCACAAAACCTTCAGTGATGATGTCGAGTATGGTACTACCCCATCTTTTGCAGGTTGTCCCATTTTGAGAATTTTATTGCCGTTATGCTGCCAAAATTGTCCTAGGGATTCGAGAGATTCTAATGCTTTTGCAGTACATCCCGCATCTTTATGTTCATGCTGAATCCATCCTTGTTTTTCCTTGGTTTTGTTCTTCAGGATGTCGCCGGTTACCCGAGGTCCTGTTGCTCGTAGCCGGAACCCCGGAGATGGTAGGGATGAGGATCCTCCTGACCATCCTTCGATGGTAGAATTCATGTTAGAGGTTGAGAGAAACAAGCGTGAGACTAACCGCTTGTTGGCACGTATTGAGGAGAACACCGCACATCAGCATGATAGGTTGGTTTCCATCACCAACTTCATTGGCTTGAACCCACCCACCTTCCATCATTCCGTTGAGCCACTCGATGTAGACGACTGGCTCCGTAGCATCACTCATAAGCTATGTTCCATGAACGTAGTTGAAGGTGACCAGGTCACCTATGCTACATATCACCTGGAAGGTCCTGCTAGTCTTTGGTGGCAGAACTATGAGGCTATGCTTCCAGCTGGCCAGATTCCTACCTAGAGGGATTTCACCAAGGCTTTCCACGTGCATCACTTTCCTCAGGCTCTCATCGATCGCAAGAGAGAAGAGTTCTATAGTTTCACCCAGGGCAAGATGGCTGTTGATGCTTACAGTAGGGAGTTTGAGAACCTCGCCCGCTATGCCACAGAGGAGGTGTCCATGGATGCCAAGAAGCGGGCTAGGTTCCGGAAGGGTCTCAACCCTAAGTTGCATCGTGATCTTCATTTTCACCATTGCGATACATTCCAGGCTCTTGTGAACAAGGCCATTAATGCAGAGACAGCTCAACTCACTTATGAGGAATCTCGTAAGCACACCCGTGACTTGATTTCTTCTCCCGGCTCTAGTTCTCAGAAGCGTCGGATTTGGGTTCCGAACTCTGCTCTTCCACCCGGTTATGCACCGAGGCCATCTTATGTGACACCTCACCCAGTACAGCCGTATGTTCCACCCAGGCCTATTGGTGGACCGTCTGCCAATGCGGGTTCACGTCCTACTTCAAGGACATGCTTTACATGCGGAGAGCCAGGACACTATGCACACGACTGCTCTCAGGAAAGTTGTGCTCCACCCCAGTCTAAGAAGTCTGTTGGCCATGGTAAGCCATCAGGCAAGATGATCAGTGCCAGGCCAGCTCCCACTGAACGTGGACGTGTGCATCATGTCTCAGCTAAAGAAGCTCATAATGATCTGAATGTCGTTCTTGGTACACACCTTGTCAATTGCCATCCAGCATCGGTTCTATTTGACACCGGAGCATCTCATTCTTTCATTTCTGAAAGCTATGCACGCTTACACAACGTGTCATTTTGTGACATGCCCTCTCCACTAGTCGTTCAAACTCCTGGTTCTAAGTGGCAAACTTCTAGCATTTGCCATGGAAATGAAATTCTTGTCAATAGACTTCTATTCCTTGCATCACTTATAGCTCTCAAGTCTGCAGATATTAACATCATCTTGGGTATGGACTGGATGTCAGCTCATTATGCCAAGATTGATTGTTCCACTAGGTCTGTTCAGCTTACACATCCATCTGGCAAGGTTGTCACTATTTCTACTAGAGTTGCAAAGCGTTAGCTCTATTCTCTTAATGCCAGCCCTCTCCCAGACCTTGAAGATATCCCCGTAGTCCATGACTTTCCGGATGTTTTTCTAGAAAAACTGCCAGGCATTCTAGCTGACAGGGATGTAGAGTTTGTCATAGATCTCATTCCAGGAACCGCCCCAATTTCTAGAAGACCTTATAAGATGGCACCCTTAGAGCTAGCTGAGCTTAAGAAGCAGCTTGATGAGTCCTTGCAAAAGGGTTTCGTCCGTCCTAGTTCTTCTCCTTGGGCTTGTCCCGTCCTCTTTGTCAAGAAGAAGGATGGTATGGATCGGATGGTTGTAGATTATCGTCCCGTTAATTTGGTCACGATAAAGAACAAGTATCCGCTTCCTAGGATCAATGACTTGTATGATCAACTCGCTGGATCCTCAGTCTTTTCTAAGATGGATTTGAGGTTAGGCTACCACCAAATCAAAATCAGAAATGGGGACATTCCCAAGACGGCTTTTGTCACTCATTATGGCCAGTACGAGTACACCATCATGTCCTTCGGTTTAACTAATGCTCCAGCCACATTCTCCCGCTTGATGAACTCGATCTTCATGGAGTACTTAGATAAGTTCATCGTGGTTTACGTTGATGATATCCTTATTTACTCGAAGAATGATGAAGAGCATGCCGTACATCTTAGGCTTGTGTTAGAAAAACTCCGAGAGCACCGTCTTTATGCCAAGTTCTCCAAGTGTGAATTTTGGTTGCCAGAAGTGACCTATCTAGGCCACGTGATTTCATGTAAGGGCATTGCTGTCAACCCTGTAAGAGTTCAGGTCATTCTTGATTGGACTCCACCTGAATCAGTTAAACAAGTTAGGAGTTTCTTTGGTCTAGCAAGTTACTGTCGTTGCTTTGTTGAGAACTTCTCCAAAGTGGACAAGCCTCTCACGGAACTTCTCAAGAAAGATAAAAAGTTTCAGTGGTCCCCACAGTGTGAGCACAGTTTTCAGGAACTGAAAAGACGCCTGACTTCTGCTCCCATACTTGTGCCACCGGATTTCTCTAAGGACTTTGTTATCTACTGTGATGCCTCATGACAGGGACTAGGTGGCATTCTCATGCAAGATGCCATGTGATTGCCTATGCATCTCGATAGTTGCATCCACATGAGGAGAATTATCCTACACATGATCTAGAGCTTGTGGCCGTAGTCCATGCACTTAACACATGGCGACATTACCTTCTTGGTAATCGTTGCGAGATTTACATTGCTCACCAGAGTCTCAAGTATATCTTCACCAAGATGGATCTAAATCTCAGGCAGAGACGTTGGGTAGAGCTGATAACAGATTACGACGTAGGCATAACCTACACCCCAGGCAAGGCCAATGTCATGGCTGATGCGTTGAGTCGTAAATCATATTGCAACAACCTCATGTTGCAACAGGGCCAACCACTTCTCCATGAGGAATCCGTAAGCTTAACCTTCACATTGTTCCTCATGGCTACCTTTCTACTCTGGTGGCAAAACCTACCCTTGAGGATCAGATCATAGCTGTCCAGCTGTATGATTCGGGTATTAACCGGATCAAGAAGAACATTAAGAAGGGAGTTGCTGGTAGCTTTTCTGTAGATGAACGAGGTGTTGTCTTCTTTGAGAACCGCTTGGTGGTTCCCAAGAGTCGACATCTTCGAGAGTTGATCCTTAAGGAGGCTCATGAATCTCCTCTCACGATTCATCCCGGTAGTACTAAGATGTATCAGGACCTATGCCAGAGGTTTTGGTGGACTAGGATGAAGAGAGAAATTGCCGAGTTTGTTGCCAACTACTACGTCTGTCATCGCGTTAAGTTAGAGCATCAGAGGCCTGCTCGCACCCTTCAGCCTTTAGCTATTCCTGAATGGAAATGGGACAAAGTTGGTATGGATTTCATCACCGGCTTTCCCAGGACCAAGAAAGGGAATAATGCTATCTTCGTAGTCGTCGATCGTCTTTACAAAGTGGCTCACTTCATACCTGCTCGGGAGAGTATCACCGCTAGTCAGCTCGCTGACTTGTATATCTCTCGAATAGTGTCACTACATGGTGTTCCACTAGAGATCAATTCTGACCGTGGTAGTCTTTTCACTTCTCATTTTTGGAAGAGTTTCCAGACTGCCATGGGAACCCATCTTTCCTTCAGTACCGCTTTCCACCCTCAGTCAAGTGGTTAGGTGGAAAGGGTCAACCAAATTCTCGAAGACATGCTTAGAGCTTGTGTTATCTCATTCAGTATGGATTGGGAGAAGTTCCTTCCTTTCTCCGAGTTTGCGTATAACAACAGCTACCAATCCAGCCTCAAGAAAGCACCCTTCGAGATTCTTTATGGATGAAGATGTTGAACACCTTTGAACTGGTCTGAAACCGGTGAAAGACAGTTCTTTGGACCGGATATGATCCAGGAGGCAGAAGAGCAAGTTCGCATCATTCGTGAGAATCTGAAGACAGCCCAATCTCGTCAAAAGAGCCAGTATGACCGTCGTCATAAGGAAGTGGCTTATGAAGTTGGTGACAAGGCTTACCTTCGGGTTACTCGTTTGAAGGGTAACCATTGTCTCAGTATCAAGGGCAAGTTGGCTCCTCGTTACATTGGTCCTTTTCGCATTCTTGCTAAATGAGGAGAGGTTTCCTACCAATTGGAACTACCCCCACATCTTTCTCGGGTCCATGATGTTTTCCACGTCTCTCAACTCAGGCATTGCTTCTCGGATCCCATCCGTGGAGTGGACCACGAAACGCTTGATCTCCAAGATAACCTCACTTATCGAGAGTACCCAGTTCGCATTCTTGATCAGGCAGAGCGTGTCACTCGACGTCAGAACATCAAGTTTCTCAAGGTTCAGTGGTCTCATCATTCTGAGAGAGAACCTACCTGGGAGCGAGAAGATCGTCTCCGACTGGAGTACCCCAATTTTATTCTACTGACTCCTGAATCTCGGGATGAGATTCTTTCGAGTGGGGGCGAGTTTTCACACCCCTAGCTTCTGGTAATGCATTAGGCTAGCTTTGGTGTTGCATGATGTTTAAATTTGCATGAAACTTGAAATGGGGATGGCATAAACCCCTAGCACCACTTTAATCAACTAGGGTGCACTAAAATAATTTTCAATGAACCTGAAATGCCCTTAAAAAATGTTCGTGATTTAGGGAAAAAGGTGAAAGCCCTAACCATAAATAGTGCACATTTTTGCAGGACTAAAATGGACATTGAATTAAATCAGACCATATTTGAGTTGGGGCTATTTAAATAATATATATTTTTTTTAAAGCTCCAAATATTTTGAAACTTGCAGAGGGCCTCTGGAATATTTCAGAGTGAGTCCCCAAAAAGTTTCAAAATCATGTAAAATGTTTTAGTGCACTAACTAAAACAAAACAGAAAAGAGAAACTAGAAAACAGAAAAGAGAAAAGAGATAGAAAGAGAGAGAGAAACTTACCTACGGCCCAGTACTGTGCGGCCCAGCTGGGCCAGCCCACCAGCGCCGACGTCCTCCTGGCGCCAGTCGGCTAGGCGTGTGGCCGACGCACGTGCACGGCGAGATCGCGACGCCACCAGCTCGCCTTCCAGCCTCCCCGCCAGCGCAACACTACGGATCTTCTCCTCGGTGCCGTCCCGATCGAGCCGGCCTCTCATTCCTCCCCCTGCTCTCCCCCTCGATCTTCCCCGCCATGGCCGATGCGTGCCCGAGCTCGCCGCCGCCATAGCCGCGCCCACCGAGCTCCCCTCGCCGCCCCTCCGTGTCTGCAAGATCCGCTGTCATCCGCTTCTTCGCCCCACCCTAGCCCCGAGCGCTGGGAGGGCCTGCATTGCCGCCTCCGTCGACTTCTTCCCTGCTCGGCCCCCGAGATCGCCACCGCCACACCGGCTGCACCAAGTCTCCCCCGAGCTCGCCGACCCCACCGTCCGAACCGCTGTGAGCTCTTGCGTCCAACCCCCCTCTTCTCCGCGTCGTTTGCTCACCCTAGACATCGCCCCTTCATGACCGTAGCACGCCACCACCCGAGCTCGCCGTCGATGTAGCTCTGGTGACGATTTGGTCAACCTGGCGAGCCCAACGCACTCATAGCATCCCGTAGAGCCTCGCTAGCGCAAAACCCCACGCGTTTGCACGCCGTGGCCACAAACCCAGGTGCACCCGAGCTCCGGCTGTCGCGGATGACCTCGTCACCATTGGCTCCGACCACCCCAGGCCCAGCCACGGCCACTACTCGACGCGACATCGAGCTACCTCTCCAACACGCCTAGCCGCACATCATTTGGAGCACCACAGAGGAAACCCGAGGTGCCCCGCCGCATCTGGCCTCGCCGGTGTCGAACCGCCAGCGGGATTAGGCCATTTTGACCCCCTCTGGGTCGCTGACATGTGGGCCCTGGCCTCTGACTAATTCTAGGTTAGGTTAGTTTTAATGCAAATTATTTTAGTTAGTGACTGAGTCACTGACCAGTGGGCCCCACGGGTCAGGTTTGACCAGGGGCAGCCTAGTTGACCTGCTGACGCTAGGCTTATGTCCTGCTGATGTCATAATCATTTTCTGGTGATTTTATAGTTCAGAAATGAATTATAAAATCCAGAAAATTGTTTAAACTTCAAAAAAAATCATAGAAAATTAACCGTAGCTCAGAATGAAATAATTTATATATGAAAAATTATCAAAAAAATTCAAGGAATCCATCTGTAACATTTTCATGAATGAATAACCAATTTATACTTGCTGTAGAGGTGAAAACATTCAAATGGCATTTTAAATTCTTAAATTAGACTTTGCATTTGAACCTTTGGTTCAAATGGACTCCCTAGCACTTGTTGCTAGTTGTATTAGCACAATCCACAGCATTATTGACATGCCATATTCATGCATCATATTGTTGCATTTGTTGTGTATTGATTGCCGGAACTATCCCTCTCGATAGGTCCTGCTCTTACAAGTGGCACCGAGCCCCTGTCTGAGGAGCAGTACTACCCTGTTGATCCCCCAGGCAAGTAATCCCCCTTCATCATTCTGATACAACCCCACTCTCTTGCTCCTGCTCTCTGTTACTGCATTAGGACAACAACGATTCAACTACTACTTTCTGTTGCGGTAGTTGAACCCATTCCTCTGCATGACCTGTCTTTGCCACAGTAAATAGTTGAAACCCACTAGTATGTGTAGGATTTGCTTGAGCCCATGATGTGTTCTTATCCATGCCATGCCTGCTATTGCTTAGAGTATGTTAGGTCTGATTCACCTGGGATGGATTGGAGTGGTATGTTATGTCCTGATGTTGAGAATTAAGTGTGTGAAGCCGATTTGGTAAAGGTAGCGATGAGAGGACATGTAGGAGTACATGGTGGGTTGTCTCATTGAGACCTTCCTTAAGAACTGAGTTCCGTGTCTGTGTTCCAAGAACAGTTACTACCACACGTTGGGATACTTAATTGACCCTCTCGAATTATTAGCTGCCTTGATCTCTATCTAGGAGTTGCAACTAGTTTTTGGTGTTTGTAGGCTGTGCTAGGGGTCGTGCGTAGCGTCGCCCGACGGGGTGAGCTTGTTGCGGTAGGCACGAGGCACGATGTACTAAGTGTCACCTGTTTGGTGCTCTTGGGAACCCTGGTCTCATCGTTTGAGGCCGTGATAGAAACTTCGGCCAGACTTCCTTTGCGGATTTGATATGTCTCCAACGTATCTATAATTTATGAAGTATTCATGCTGCTATATTATCATTCTTGGATGTTTTAAAATCATTTTATAGCAAATTTATACCATTTTTTGGGACTAACTTATTGACATAGTGCCTAGTGCCAGTTGCTGTTTTTGTTTGTTTTTTACATCGTAGAAAATCAATACCAAACGGAGTCCAAACGCAGCAAAAAATTTTGTGGATTTTTTATGGACCAGAAGACATCTAATGGGCCAGAGTAGCACCTGTGGGGTGCCCCGAGGGGGGCACAACCCATCAGGGCGCGCCTGGGCCCCCAGGAGCGCCCCGGTGGGTTGTGCTCACATCGATGGCCTCCCGCACCGCCGCTTCGCCCTATAAATTGCCAAATATTCCACAAACCCTCGCGGAGACCCTAGATCAGAAGATCCGCCACCGCAAGCCTCTGTAGCCACGAGAAACCAATCTAGACCCTGTTCCGGCACCCTGCCGGAGGGGGAAATCATCACCGGTGGCCATCTTCTTCATCCCGGCGGGCACCATGATGAGGAGGGAGTAGTCCACCCTCGGGGCTGAAGGTTTATACCAGTAGCTATGTGTTTAATCTCTCTCTCTCGTGTTCTTGAGATGTCACGATCTTGATGTATCGCGGGCTTTGTTAATATAGTCTGGTCATATGGTGTTTTCCCCTCTCTATCTTATTGTGATGAATTGAGTTTTCCCTTTGAGATTTCGTTTTATCGGATTGAATACTTTTATGGATTTGAGAACACTTTATGTATGTCTTGCTATGAATACCCATGGTGACAATGGGGTATCATATTGATTCACTTGATATATGTTTTGGCACTCAACTCGCGGATTGCCGAGGTGACATTGGGGTAATCTATGCATAGGGGTTGATGCATGTTCTTGTCTTTGTTTCTTCGGTAGAAATCTTGGGGCACTCTTTGAGGTTCTTTGTGTTGGATTGAGTATTATGAATCTGAAATTATTTGGTGTTAATTTAGTACGAACTCTTGGATAGATCGATCAGAAAGAATAGCTTCGAGGTGGTTTCGTACCCTACAAACAATTTCTTCTTATGTTCTCCGCTAGATAGGAACTTTGGAGTGATTCTTCGTCGCACTTTGAGGGATGGTTATATGATCCAATTATATTAGCATTGTTGAGAGGTTGCACTAGTGAAAGTACGGACCCTAGGCCTCATTTTTAAGCATTGCAATACCGTTTGTGCTCCGTTTTATCAATTGCTACCTTGCTGTTTTTTATTGTTCCTATTACAAAAATCAGTATCTACTATCATTACTACACTTTTATCACCATCTCTTGGCCGAACTAGTGCACCTATACAATTTGCCATTGTATTGGGTGTGTTGGGGACACAAGAGACTTTTTATTATTTGGTTGCAGGGTTGTTTGAGAGAGACCATCTTCATCCTACACCTCCCACGGATTGATAAACTTTAGGTCATCCACTTGAGGGAAATTTGCTACTGTCCTACAAAACTCTGCGCTTGGAGGCCCAACACGAGTCTACAAGAACAAGTTGTGTAGTAGACATCAAGCTCTTTTCTGGCACCGTTGCCGGGGAGGTGAGTGCATGAAGGTATATCTTTAGATCTTGCAATTGAATCTTTTAGTTTCTTGTTTTATCACTAGTTTGGTTCGTAAAAGAAAAGTACAAAAAAATATGGAATTGAGGTGGTCTCATATTATTCATCTTTATCATGTCTTTCGTGAAAATGATGGAAAGGAAAATTGTGCTCAATTGTTAGAAGAAGAATTCAATAAAATGTTTGACAAAAAATCTTTGAATGATGAGCACGGTTGCAATATTTTTGGTATGCATTCTTTGAATATCCATGATGTTAATGATATGCAAAGCCATAAGCTTGGAGATGCTATGTTTGATGAAGATGATATTTTTACTCCCCCAAGTTTTGATGAGAAAATTTATTATGATGATTGCATGCCTCCTATTTATGATGATTATATTGATGAAAGTGGATTTGGAGAGGTCATGACTTTATTTAATGATGAATCCACTATTTTGGAAGAGGTTGCAATTGATTATGACAACAAAGTTCCTATCTATGATGATTATGGTGATGACATATATGCTATAAAGAGTAATGATATCCATGAAACTTGTCATCATGATTTTAATGCTCAATATGATTATGCCAATCAATAATCACATGATAGTTATTTTGTTGAGTTTGCTCCCACTACTATTCATGAGAATAAATTTGCATATGTGGAGAGTAATAAAATTTCTATGCTTGTGGATCATGAAAAGAATACTTTATGTGATAGTTATATTGTTGAATTCATTCATGATGCTACTGAAAATTATTATGAGAGGGGAACATATGCTTTTACATATTGCAATAATATCATGTTTTCTCTCTATGTGTTGAAAGTATTGAAGTTGCACTTGTTTTGCCTTCCTATGCTAGTTGATTCTTGCTCCCATAAATTATTTGCTCACAAAATCCCTATGCATAGAAGGTGGGTTAGACTTAAATGTGCTCGTCATATGCTTCATGATGCTCTCTTTGTGTTTCAATTCTTATCTTTTATTCGAGCATCATTGAAATCATCATGCCTAGCTAAAAGGCATTAAAAAAAAGCGCTTGTTGGGAGACAACCCAACACTTTTACCTACTGTTTTTGTGTGTTCACATGGTTAGGCTACTGTATTAATCTTGTTTTATAGCTTTTGTTTCAATAAAGTGCCAAGTAAAGCCTTTGGGATAGTGTGGATGATAGTTGACTTGATTCTGTGCAAAAACAGAAACTTTTGCGTCCAGTCCAGAAATTACTGTATTTCACTGGAACATGGAAACATTCTGAATTTTTTAAATTTGATGGGTATACAAAGTTCCTACGTTTTCCTAATTTTTAAGAATTTCTAGAGCTACAGAAGTATGACCTTAATTCAGATCTTTATGTACTGTTCTGTTTTTGACAGATTCTGTTTTAAATGCATAGTTTGCTTGTTTTATGGTTTCTATGGCTTATATTTCTTATATAAATTGTGGAAATTGTAGATTAAAGTAGGCATTGTGTGATAACACTTATGAATCTTGTCTTTGACAGTACCAAAGTGAATGATTTGTCTTTATCATACTAACCCATCTCACGAAGTTCCGTTAAGTTTTGTGTGATTGAAGTTTTCAAGTTTTGGGTGAGATATCGATATGAGGAGAATAAGGAGTGACAAGACCCTAAGCTTGGGGATTCCCAAGGCACCCCCAAGGTAATATTCAAGGAAGATACAAGCAACTAAGCTTGGGGATTCCCCGGAAGGCATCCCCTCTTTCGTCTACGACATTACCGGTAACCTCACTTGGAGCTGTAATTTTATTCGTCACATGATATGTGTTTTTCTTGGAGCGTCATTTTCTTTTATTAGGATTTGCTTGATGTTATTTATAATAATGTTTTTCATCTTTTATTTCAATAAAAATGTCAAGTATAACCTTTGCCATGCTTATTTTGCAAGTATATGAGTTGCTGTTTCAAAACAGAAAGCTTATCGCTGTTGCAAAAATTCTCAAGAAAATTCAGCATGTGATAAATTGTTGAAACTTTTTGAACAATAAGATCTGATAAATTTTCTACAGTTTGGTAAATTTTCAGAATTTTTGGAGTTAGGGAAGTATGAGTACAATTTTCAGAATTTACAGACTATCCTGTTTAGACAGATTGCTGTTATGTTCACATTGTTTGCATATGTTTGCTTGTTTAATGATTCTATTTGAGGATAGGAGTATTAAATATGCAGAGGCATTTAGTAAGCAATGTTGAATAATAATTTTTCTGATTTGCTACAGTAGAGAATGATAAGGTTTTTGCATTGGTTTATACTAACTTATCTCACGAGTTCTTGTTGAGTTTTGTGTGTATGAAGTTTTTAAGATTTAGGGAAACCGTGATATAAAAGGAATTAAGGAGACGCAAAAGCTCAAGCTTGGGGATGCCCAAGGCATCCCAAGATAAAATTTCAAGAAGTCTCAAGCATCTAAGCTTGGGGATGCCCCGGCAGGCATCCCACCTTTCTTCATCAACAATTATCGGTTAGTATCGGTTGAGCCTAAGTTTTTGCTTCTTCACTTGAGTTGTGCTATTCTTGGAATGTCATTTTGTTTTGTTTTACTTGCTGTTTTAATAAAATACTTAGATCTGAAAGTTTTTAAATAAGAGAGAGTCCTCAATTAGCTACCCCTTTACTTAACTACTCGCTTGATCTTCACTTATATCTTTTTGGAGTAGTTTGTCATTTACTCTCGTGCTTCACTCATATCCTATGAGTAAATTGTTGAATGAATTGAATATCATGAAGTTGAAATTATATGTTCATATCATGCCTAGTGGTAGCTTCACATTGGGTTTATAAAGTGAAATCTTTTGAAGCTTGACAATCACAATATTGGTCATACAAGCAATTCATGAATGATTACTATAAGGAAGAAAACTTTCACATGCAAATACACTATCTTGGAAATCTTTTGTGATTGTGAGCCCCCATCAAAATATTATATGCCAAAATTGTTGACGTTGGACAAGGAAGACAACGTAATGATTTATGTTTGTTCATATTCACATAGAAGTTATATTGTCATAGATCCTTCAACATGTGGTGCTTGCCCACATCTTTGCTAGCCAAAAATTCCGCACCAAGTAGAGATACTACTTGTGCATCCAAAAACCCTTAAGCCCAAATCTTATTTTCAAGAGTCCACCATACCTACCTAAGGATTGAGTAAGATCCTTCAAGTAAGTTGTCATCGGTGCAATAAGGCAATAAAAATTGCTTCTAAAAGTGTTAGATCATTTAGTGTAAGAGAAAATTGAGCGTTGTACGAACTTGTGATGGCAAAGAATAAAAGCGACAGACTGCATAATAAAGGTTGCTATCATAAGGGGCAATATAACATGACATTTTTTTGCACTAAGGGATTGAGCATACAAACAAAAAGCGCATGGCAACCTCTGCTTCCCTCTGCGAAGGGCCTACCTTTTACTTTTATGTATTTACTTTCATGCAAGAGTCAAAGTTTTTCTCTCTATTCCTTTTTATTTTTCTCTTTTGGCAAGCATCATGTGGTGAGGAAAGATCTAGGCACATATATCCAGTTGGATATGGGTAGCATGAGTTATTATTGTTGACATCACCCTTGAGGTGAATACGTTGGGAGGCGAAATTATAAGCCCCTATCTTTCTATTTGTCCGGTTGAAACGTTTTGCTCTTGTGTATGAGGTGAGTGTTAGCAATCATAGAAGGCTATATGATGGTTGAGTATGTGGAGCTCTTACTTAGACTCTGTTGAATAAGTTGAATTGCAATTGTTGGGTGACTAAGAATATAGGTTGTTGAGTTTCAAGAGAATTCATTGTTTGAACCTTAACATGTGAATTGGTTGCCACTTTAACATGATGAGTTTTATGAGAAAGAGTTGCTGTTATGATGCTAGGAAAAGTGATTGAAATTACTATTGATCAAACTTATGCACTTTGCTAGCATTCACACTTCATAAATTATTTCTTTTATCATTTACCTACTCGAGGACGAGTAGGAATTAAGCTTGGGGATGCTGATACGTCTCCAACGTATCTATAATTTATGAAGTATTCATGTTGCTATATTATCATTCTTGGATGTTTTACAATCATTTTATAGCAACTTTATACCATTTTTTGGGACTAACTTATTGACATAGTGCCTAGTGCCAGTTGATGTTTTTTGCTTGTTTTTTACATCGCAGAAAATCAATACCAAACGGAGTCCAAACGCAGCGAAACTTTTTGTGGATTTTTTATGTACCAGAAGACATCCAATGGGCCAGAGCAGCACCTGGGGGGGTGCCCCGAGGGGGGCACAACCCACCGGGGTGCGCCTGGGCCCCCAGGCGCGCCCCGGTGTGTTGTGCCCACCTCGGTGGCCTCCCGCAGCGCCTCTTCGCCCTATACATTGCCAAATATTCCAAAAACCCTCTCGGAGACCCTAGACCAGAAGTTTCGCCGCCGCAAGCCTCTGTAGCCATGAGAAACCAATCTAGACCCCATTCCGGCACCCTGCCGGAGTGGGAAACCATCACCGGTGGCCATCTTCATCATCCCGGCGGCCACCATGATGAGGAGGGAGTAGTCCAACCTCGGGGCTGAGGGTTTGTACCAGTAGCTATGTGTTTAATCTCTCTCTCTCTCTCTCTCTCTCTCTCTCTCTCGTGTTCTTGAGATATCACGATCTTGATGTATCGCGGGCTTTTGTTAATATAGTCAGATCATATGGTGTTTTCCCCTCTCTATCTTGTTGTGATGAATTGAGTTTTCCCTTTGAGATTTTGTTTTATTGGATTGAATACTTTTATGGATTTGAGAACACTTTATGTATGTCTTGCTATGAATACCCGTGGTGACAATGGGGTATCGTATTGATTCACTTGATATATGTTTTGGCACTCAACTCGCGGATTCCCGAGGTGACATTGGGGTAATCTATGCATAGGGGTTGATGCACGTTCTTGTCTTTGTTTCTCCGGTAGAAATCTTGGGGCACTCTTTGAGGTACTTTGTGTTGGATTGAGTATTATGAATCTAAAATTATTTGGTGTTATTTTATTACGAACTCTTGGATAGATCGATCAGAAAGAATAGCTTCGAGGTGGTTTCGTACCCTACAAACAATTTCTTCTTATGTTCTCTGCTAGATAGGAACTTTGGAGTGATTCTTCATCACACTTTGAGGGATGGTTATATGATCCAATTATATTGGCATTGTTGAGAGGTTGCACTAGTGAAAGTACGGACCCTAGGACTCATTTTTAAGCATTGCAATACCGTTTGTGCTCCATTTTATCAATTGCTACCTTGCTTTTTTTGTTCCTATTACAAAAATCAATATCTACTGTCATTACTACACTTTTATCACCATCTCTTCGTCGAACTAGTGCACCTATACAATTTTCCATTGTATTGGGTGTGTTGGGGACACAAGAGACTTTTTATTATTTGGTTGCAGGGTTGTTTGAGATAGACCATCTTCATCCTACACCTCCCACGGATTGATAAACCTTAGGTCATCCACTTGAGGGAAATTTGCTACTGTCCTACAAAACTCAGCGCTTGGAGGCCCAACACGAGTCTACAAGAACAAGTTGTGTAGTAGACATCAGGATTCAACCTCAGATAGGTGATAAACCTAGACTAGAGTCGTGTGTGGTTAGTCAGGTCGTGGCCGACACCCTCGCCAGGCCTCCGCTTGAAGGTTGCTGAGATACATGTCGCGTACATGGTGATAAGTGGTGAGAGCGTGTGTGAAGAAGTACACCCCTGCCTGGTTAACATGATCTATTCGAATAGCCGCGTCCGCGGTTATGGACTACTTGGATACTTACATGGTACATAGACAACCTGAAGTGGATACTCTAAAATGCTCAAGACAAGTGTGAGTGCTATGGATGGCCTTCTCGTAGGAAGACGGGAATGAGTCCATAGTGATGTATTGATGTGGTGGTTAGTGGACTCGTGTGCGCTTTCTCACCTCAAAGAAGTTACTTGTGGTCGTAGAACAGGATAGCCACTGAGTCAAAGCTGGCTTGCTGCAGCCAGACCCCACATTGCCTTCTTGATACTAATGCAAGTATGATAGGATCTGATGTAAGTCTTGCTGAGTACCTTTATACTCACGTTTGCTTAATTTATGTTTTGCAGAGGAGACTTCGGTCTCACTAGTAGTTCTGTGTGGACTTCGACGAGTGGCTTGATGCCTCAGCTACGATCTTGTACCCTTGGATGGGTTGTTGATAGTCAGGCCTGCTAGCTTTCTATATTTTCAGTTGTCTGTACTCAGACAAGTTTCATGCTTCCGCTTGGCTTGTATGCTCTGTATGTTGGGCCATGTGACCCCTGTTTGTAATAAATGCTATGATGGCTCTTCTGAGCCTTTATCTATATGAGTTGTTGAGTTTTGTTGTGATTCCATGTTGTACAGCACATACTTAAATGTTATGCGTACGTGTAACGTGTATTGCTATGTGTGGGATCCAACACCTAGTTGTTTATTCTTGGTAGCCTTCCTTATGGGCAAATGTCTCTTGGTGTTTCCACTGAGCCATGGTAGTTTGCTACTGCTCCGGAACACCCAGGTTGGCCGGCATGTATCCTTCTTTGTTCCTGTGCCTGTCCCTTCGGGGAAATGTCACGCGTTGTTCCTTTAAATCCTTTTAGCTTGCTACGCCTTGGGTTCATACGTTGATAACCGACACATTCATTGTTGGGTTACGTATGCCTATCCCTGTAAGTTTGTGCCACCTTGGGTTTACGACTAGTCATGTCGGCCCGGGTTCTCTGTCATATGGATGCTAGTGACACTATCGTATACGTGATCCAAAAGGTGCAAACGGTCCTGGGCCAGGTAAGGTGGCACCCGTGGGGATACCGTGCGTGAGGCCGCAAAGTGATATTATGTGTTACATGCTAGATCGGTGTGACTTAGGATCGGGGTCCCGACACGGTGGTGGGCTCGGCGATGACATCCGTCCTGCCGTCCTGGCGGTCTTGGTCTTGTTGCACCAGAATGGAAACCTTTGCCAGATTCCCCGGGAACCCACGCCTATCCTTGCCTCCTTAGCACCAAAGAGGAAACTGCTTCCTCTGCGCCCGTTGGCGCCCGCCTGCCTTGGTCATCATGGCTTGCGTCATGGTAGCCTCATGAGGCTAGGTACTTGCATAGAAATCTCCGCTCCTCAGGAGGCCGCCTGGGGAGGCCGCTCCCTCGGGAGTTCTTGGTGTCGTCCGCCTCGCGAGGCTTGGCCCTTCGCGAGGGTCTTGTCCTGATGGTCTTGTAGGTGGGCCACACCAGGCCATCGATGGAGCCACGCCATGGGCCGCGGGCATGCAAGTCTGGGTACCCTGGTTCCTAGAACGCCGATAGTAGCCCCCGGGCCCAAGGCGCGCTCGGACTTGGCTTTGAGGCGAAGCCAAAGGGGAAACGGCGAAGCGCCGTGGGCTCCAATCGCCTGCGGGTTAGGCCGACACGTGGCGCTTGATGGGACGTGGGCATCTCCGCTTCCCCATGCCGCCTCGGCAGCTGCTCGGACTTGACAACTGCCTGGTGCATGCAGCGGGATCATCATTACTTGGAGCATGGGAGGCTGCCGGTTAGCCTTCCTTCACCTATAAATGGGGGGGAAGAGCCCCCTGCCCATCTTCGACTTCTTGCTGCTCGCTCCTTCTTCTTCACCATGCCGTCATCTCGCCAGGGCATCCATGGCGCCAGCGAGGAGGTTCTCGGCCGCCGAGAAGGGAAAGGCCCCTAAGGAGGGACCAGGCTCGCCACCGACCAAAAGGGGCCGTGGCCGTCCCCACAAGTACGCCGCGACGCCGATGGTGGCTCCCCGAGGGCGTGGGCGCACTTCGCTGAAGGCTGGCACCACCTCTGGTAGTCGTGGGAAGGCTCCCTCCCACGACGGAAGCTACCACGGCCGAGGCGGCCGTGGCCAAGGAGGAAGGCATGCGGCAGCCACTCGGCCATCGCGCCCGCGGTCCCATTTAGCCGACGTGTCCTCGGAGTTCGTGGTATGGGCGGAGAGGCCGGCAGGTGTCTAGTTCCAGCTCCCACGCTTCTTCGCGGGCGCGCTGCCGACCGGGGGACCTGGCGGCCTCTGGCTGCAGGCCGATGGTTGCTGCAGCAAGGCCTCGTGGGTGGAGGTCGAGGTCACCCCCGCCGGTAACGTGTTCCTGAACCGCGGGTGGCAATTGTTTGCTCGCGCGCGCGGCCTGCAGGGGAGGTGTACTCTCCACTTCAGGCATGACGGTGCCGCGACCCTCTATGTCAGGGTCTTCGGGGAGGACGGCGGGTGTCGGGGGTGTTGCCCCGAGGGCGACGACGACAATGACGATGTCCATTCCTCCGACGACAACGGTCGGGGGCCGCCGGCATCCTCGGCGGTGAGCTCGCCCTTGGCGACGGCCGCGACGCCTCCAGCAGCGGCCGCTCCTCCTCTGGGGAGAACACGAGCAACGGCGACTACAACGAGCCGCCATGCCGCCGAGATCGGACCCGGGAGGGCGACGAGCCGCCTCGCCATTGCGCTCTGGTGAAGCAAGAGGAGGACTCCGACTGACCGCGGGTGTTGCTGGGGTCAGGGCTCAGGATCCGCGGTGGATGCGGGGCTGCTTTGCTTTTTTTTGTTCCTTTTCCCTGCATCAAGAAGTAGAAAGCCCTGCCATGGCATGTAATGAACCATGGCACTTGCACTGTTATGTTAACGTTTTATATCGCATCCTGGCATTCGTGTCACTACTAATTGACG
The DNA here is from genome assembly GCA_011799875.1 of Thinopyrum elongatum. Taxonomy (NCBI): domain Eukaryota; kingdom Viridiplantae; phylum Streptophyta; class Magnoliopsida; order Poales; family Poaceae; genus Thinopyrum; species Thinopyrum elongatum. Next base: position 286,602,384 of record CM022298.1, on the reverse strand, counting down.
GGTTCTTGCTGATTGTGATTAGGATAACTTAGCTTAGTGTGCTTGCGGTAGACTCCCGTGTCGCGAGGGCGTGCTTCTCTGGAGCTTGGATCTCCCGCGCGCCCCTCGTTCCAGAGGGATCCTACAAGAGGTTTTCTTCTTGAGGATCCAAAGGTTCTCAGGCCTCAGGAGGAGCCCAGTGGCCGCGAGGCCGGTCTTTAGCAGGTCTTGAAGACCGTGAACATAAGGGACCTCCGGAGGGGCCTCACAGAGCGCCGTGCCTCGCGCGAGCCCCCGAGTGAGGGCCGATTGCCGCTGGTACACCAGGTCGCGATGCCCGACGAAGCCAGGAGGTGCGGACTCAGGAGGGCGTGCACGCCCATTGGCTCGTTTTAAGAGCGTCGCGCGAGGATTAGGACGCCAAGTCTTTGGCGACATGTGTTCACGAGCGTGCCCAGCCGCACACACCGTGCCCAGCCCCCACGCGCGGGACACGCGAGGAAGAGCGACGGGCGACTGCCACTCTCCCTAAAGCGAGACTTGAAAGAGTGAACGCTGCGAGTAGAAAAATTCCCAACCCTTTCAAATAACGACGTGAGAACTTCAAATTTCATTCCAAGAAGTGGCAAATCAGCTACAGAAAGCAAGCAAAAGAACAGCCGCGTCCGGCACCTACACTAGTCTTCTGGTCTTCCCGCCAGCGCGGAGCATGGGGCTTCCACTAAGACGTGGGTGGGAGCCCTTGTGAGGCCCAAGAGCAGCACTCAGGAGACTCCGGGGCGTGTACAGCCCCACTCATTATTACGTGAGAGTGTCATGAGCAGAGACTTGAGAGGCGCATGGCGCCCGCCCGTTACGGGTAGAACTTCCGGAGGTGCTGGATGTTCCAGGCATTCTGGATGGGGACCCCGTCCTGCGTCTCCAGGCGCGCGGCGCGAGGCCTGGAGACACGGGTGATCCTGAACGGGCCCTCCCACATGAGCGAGAGCTTGTGAAGCCCCTCCATGGAGAGCACCCGCCTTAGGATGAGGTCGCCCACCTCGAGGGTCCTGGAGCGGACGTTGCGGCAGTGATACCGCCGCAGCGCCTGCTGGTACCTTGCGACACGGAGCGAGGCTTGGCGGTGGGCCTCCTCCCCGAGCATGAGATCTGTCCCCCGCGAGGCATCCTGGCATGCCTCGTCAAACGCCAAGACCCTGGGGGAGCGATGTTTGAGCTCATGTGGGAGGACCGCCTCAGCCCCGTAGACAAGGAAGAACAGGGTCTCACCGGTGGGCTTAGTCGCGGTGGTGCGGATGGACCACAGCACGGACTGAAGCTCACCGAGCCAACCCCTGCCGCAGGCTGTCGGTGTCAAAACCGGCAGACCTCGGGGTAGGGGGTCCCGAGCTGTGGATCTAGGATCGATGGTAACAGAGACGATGAACGCGGTGTTTTACCTAGGTTCGGGCCCTCTCTATGGAGGTAAAACCCTACGTCCTGCTCTTGTATATATTGATGAAGTATCAAGGTACAGAGTTGATCTACCTCGAGATCATATGTTGTGATCTAAACCCAAGGGGTATGATGAGTAATGTCATAATCTATCTATCAACGAGCCTAGCCTCGGCTTATATAATGTACCGGAGGCCTAGGATGACAAGAGTCCTAGTCAGCTACGTTGGTGGAGAGGAGTCCTTGTCTTGATTACCAAGTCTTGTGGAATCTTCCTTGTATATGTCATCGGCTGTCCGAACTGGCCCATTAGTGAACCGCCACGGGGGTCCTTGGCCCAACCCACTGGTCGGGAGACGACATGGCGAGTACCCCCTAGTCCAGGACACCGTCAGTAGCCCCCTGAACCGGTCTTCAAGTTGGGGACGCTCCTCAATTCTTCCGAACTGTTCTTCATCTTCGGTCGTCGGTCTTGAAAACTGGTTCAACAAATCTTCCCATCTCCGATCTTGAGGATCGCCGAGGTGTATCCAAAGAGTTCATACGTCGGGTATCCGAGGAGTCTTTTTAAGTTATCGGCCTTTATCAATGCCTTGTAAGTTTTTTACGCCACACCTCGGGTTTGAAGTTGTTCCCATGTGGTGGTGTCCTCTTGCATCCGAGCTCCAACACCGGACTGTATTTGAGGTATCTTTTGCAGCCGAGCACCAACGCCGGACTGTATCCGAGCTTCAATGCCGGACTGTATCCGAGCTCTAACGCCGGACTGTATCCGAGCTCTAACGATGGTCAGCGTCCGAGGTGTCATAAACTACCCCGGTCTTAAAAGATTGAATGAATTCAGCCGAGCTTAATGCCGGAAGTGCCCTCTATGGAGCCAGCCACTGGCGCCCGAGCTTTATGACGGACTGCTTCCGAGGTGGTGCACCACCCCGACTGTGGGCTGATTTTTTGTGAATATTTTTTATTGGTGCAATTTATTCTCCGCCGAGATATATAGCCAGTAGCCCTCAAGGTGTGTGTTGTTCTAAAACCCGAGATGCACCTGAAGGAAAACATGAAACCGCTGATCCAAGTAGCCCCTGAGACTCAGGTCGATGCACGAAATCGGCCTGAGGATCAACTCCTAGCTCGGCAGCATACGTAGGAATAGAAACGCAGTGTAATATATTAGAGATAATAGTGATCGGCGAACGGGCCCTTGAGAGAGGGTCTTGAGAAGTTGCCGTAATATATATTATCTTGATGCCAGATAGGTCCAGATGGTACCTGTTGTTGTCCGAAGACGCGTTTGCCTATAGTTCGGTCAAGCCGAACACAAAGCACTTTGAATTTTCTGCATTGAACAAGCAATGCAGTAGCCCCCGAGACACTGGTCGGGTGGCAACACATGATCAGGGGATCGATGTGCCCCTTTAATATTTGTAAATAATAAGCCCGAAGCCCAGTAGCCCCCGAGTCTTAATGCGGGCACGGGTGGCCGAATTAAGGATCGATATCCATAGTAAAATCACAAATTATGTGTAATGACTCTATGTATCCAAGTACTTTACATCATTAGTGCTCGGATCCGCATTATACAAAACTTTGTTGACCGACCATCGGCTTCAACCTCTTCGGCCAGTAGCCGAGGAGTGTTTTCCTACTTTATAAAGCCGTTATGAGGGCAAAGATTTATGGAAGACAAGGCAATCCGGTCATACAGTTTTATAAACAAAGGTACACGGAGATATATGTTATATTACGTTTTAACGTAAGAAACATCTTCCAAAGAAAATAGTCCCGCTATCGGTTCCTTTCTTTGGGTCGTCATGCTTATCATGATCATGAAACCTCACCTCCGATCAATGTGGGAGGAAAATATTGAGGATTTAGTTCGGGGAAAGTTCCCGAACTCTATGGTATTAATGAACCAAAATTTTCACTTCCATCGTTGCCGACCAATGTGATCCTTTAAGATTGCTAGCTTTCGGCTTCACCCAGTCTGAGGTACTTACTCGGATGACCCGGTAGTAACAATCACAAAGGTGCTCCCTTTACCACCTAGCCGAACAATCGGGAACGTAGGGATAAGCACAGGAGCCAGGCAACCCAGCTTGGCCAAAATCTTAAGTCAAATTGATGCATATTTATGGCTTTATAACGATGATTGCGGAAGGAGGCCCTCGTATATTAAATACAAACGCCGATGATATGTTTATTTTGACTCCGTTGCGACCGTTTATCATTTGAATGTGGCCCATCGTCGGCTTCCACCCCCTTGTAGATACTACGCAGGGTGTTTTCGCAATAACAAAACAACCCTTAGCCAACGTCTTGGTGCCCGAAGGCGGTTGTGTTAGCGGAAATGAGGCAATCAGATATGCGGGCTTTATAACTTTCACTTAGTCATAGGAGCTTAAAGTTGGGAGGCCAGTTACTAGCCCCCAGTTAGTGTTCGGCGACAGTCGAGGTCAAGCCGTAAACACTTCGGCCAATGTTATGAACGGACCATCATTTAACATGGGGTGACCTCTATTGATCTTATAATTTAACACAGTCATCGGATCGCTGACCAGTTTACACTTATTGTGACAGTCAGTTTTCGGCTTTCTCCACTGAGGCGCTTAACCATGCTAGCTGGAAGCACAATCGCAGTGGTTCTCCCTTTGCACACCTAGCCGAACAAAGCGGAACGTAGGAGGCAAGCACAGGAGCCGGGCAACCCAACTATTGACCAAAGACACAATTCAAAACCGATGCATATAAAGCGATACCCGAGAATGTTTTGCCGAATCTCTAAAGGTGTCCGGTGTTGCACTGCGAGACTTATGCTGGAAACACATAAATAGTTTAAAAGTGCCATAGGCTTAAAAACCAAAAGACTTATGCGGAAAGTCCACGTCCGAACTAAATCAAGTCAATTGGTGCCAATCCGAAAATTGGTCTAAAAAATTTTTTTGTGCTTCTGTCGTGCTTTAACATGACACATCCGATCTCAAGACTGCAAGTGGGTCAAGATCGGACCCAGGCTATCCGGCTATTGACCACACACTCGAGTCGAGGAAGGAGTGATAGAAAAGACTTTGCAATGAACAAGAAGAAAACACACTTATTATAAAACGGCTCATGTAAATTTAAGAGCCCCCAGCTAACATGGGTAAAGAGAGTTTCTTTTAACAAACAACTCACGTGAGCACGGTCGAACCGAACACAAAATAAAAATTTAAAACTTTGGGCATGAAAGCGACTTAGCTGGTTAATGTGCTCGGCATCGATGACGCGGTCCGAGTTTACGGTGGGACGAGGTCCCAGCCCCTAAGCCGGTCCCGAGATGGAGGAGCGAAGAGCTCGGCACTCCGAAGTGGCGACACAGCACGGCCAATGTGGCGAGGTGGAACCCCCCGTCCGTCCGAGGTGACGGAGTAGGCCGACAGTATGACGCCGAAGTTCCCGGTGTGGGTTAATGAAGTGATGACGAAGCCCCTGGTCCAGCCGAGGTGACGGCGCTGCCCAATCCGGATCATTTACCTGTGCACGGAAGATAGTGCAAGCCGGAGATAACAGTAATAAAAAAAGGTTGCATGATTAATAATTAATGCAAAGTGAGTAATAAAAGAAATATGGCCCGTGCGCCAAACACCCGGCGAGGTAGGACCCTCTTGATGATGCCGAAGTCCCCGAGGCAACCGAACATGTCGGTATGGCAATTCAATCAACAAGATGATCATGCGAGCCGATTTATGCCAATTGGGACGACGACATTGGCTTGCCGAAGTGACCGCGTGACGCAGTCGAAGTCAATCACCTGCACACATAAAATAGTGCGCTCCAAAAAGAATAATATAAATATATATAAAATCGTTGCATAATTGCTTTTCACAAAGATAATTTATTTAAAGAGATGTGGCCTGGCGTCGAAGTCAATGTCAATGCAGGGCGTCGGCGTGATGCGGTAAAGGCGTGGCAAAGCCCGAATTCACAGGTCGGTCCGAGTTCCGGATGCGGTGTTCGCCGAACTATGTACGGAAACTGACCGAACTACCGCGCGACCGTCGTTTAATGTGGCCACCATTTGATAGACCTGTGTACAAATGATGGAACAAACCAGAGTAATAATTCCTTGGGAAAAATAAACCCAAACAAGCAAAAATTGCTAGGATTAATAGCACCTGGTTTATTTGTTGAAGCAGTCCGAAGAAAGGTTACTCCCAAAATTGGTACTCAATCCGCACACCCATTGCCTGATGGGTGATGAAGCGACGGCATGGCGATGCTGGCAAAGATTGTCTCGCCGAGGCAAAGCCCCCGGTACAACTAACGTAACGAAGCTGGTCGGCTGGTGACGCCGAAGTCTCCGGAGTAGGTTGATGAAGAGATGGCGAAGCCCCCGGTCTAGCCGAGGTGACGGAGCAGGTCGGTAAGGAGACGTTGCAGTTGCCATGTCAGCCGAGGTGTTGAAGCAGTTCGGCGTGATGGACATCGGCTTGAAGAAGCAACAGTGCGGCCATTCCAACGTAGGTCGTAACTTGTGACGCGGTCAACACCGGCTTGATGAAGTGGCCATGCGGCGGTGCCGGTGTGCCCGCTACGTGTAATCCGTGGGGCGGCGATGTTGGTGATGATTTATCCTTGGCGATTCCGAACTCTTGTTCGGCTCGCCGAGATGATGACCCGAAGAAGTTGAGCTCGGCTCAAAAAGCGACGACGCGTCTAGCGCAGGTCGGCAGCCGTGGAGCAATATTGCCGGATTGGTTTGACACCAACGCAACGGTGAAGGTTACCTCCGAAAAGGAGCAAAATTTGTGAGCATGTGTTCGGAAACAAAATACAATACCCTAGAAAAAGTTTCCTTCAAAAAGGATGTTCAATATCCCGTTCATGAAGAAGATGAATTCGGGTCAGATTCGTTTTCGCGCAGAAAATAGATCCGAAAATTTCTGCTCTCATCGGAGGTTTCTCGGAGTTTGAACGGTCGGATCGAGCTGAAATTTTGTGGGGTGGTAGATATAGGAATTCCGCAGCAGATCAACGGTTGGATCTTCCAAAGGACGTCTGAGCTAGATGCTGGACACCATGCTCCAAACTCGTCCAGATTCCCGTCCAGATTCGATAGGGCTCCGGTATATCGGAGATCGCCGGAGATTCCTCCATCGGAACTCGGCGAAATTTTGCATGGTTGTTGTAGACTTAATTCCGCACAATTCCACTAAAGCAATTGTTAAAACGACACTTGAGGAAGCAGCGACAGCGAATACGAATCCGCCGTATAGAAAAATAGCACGATCGCCCGAGGACAATGTTGAAGTTGAGCCCCCGGGCTATATGGATGATTCCTCCACGATCTTGATAGAGATCGGAGTTGATGTTGATGAAGGCCCTCATCCGAACATGATGATCGGAGACGGAGCGCAGTCCTCGGTCGAGCCAAGGTGACCAGTCGAGCCGGCGACGAAGATGCCGACGTCGCAGTTGATATGCGGGCGAGCCATTGATCCTTTGCCGATCACACAGCGGAACTCTCAATGAAAGCACCATTGTTGGTGTCAAAACCGGTAGACCTAGGGGTAGGGGGTCCTGAGCTGTGGATCTAAGATCGATGGTAACAGAGACAATGAACACGGTGTTTTACCCAGGTTCGGGCCCTCTCTATGGAGGTAAAACCCTACATCCTGCTCTTGTATATATTGATGAAGTATCAAGGTACAAAGTTGATCTACCTCGAGATCATATGTTGTGATCTAAACCCAAGGGGTATGATGAGTAATGTCATAATCTATCTATCAACGAGCCTGGCCTCGGCTTATATAATGTACTGGAGGCCCAGGATGACAAGAGTCCTAGTCGGCTACGTTGGTGGAGAGGAGTCCTTGTCTTGATCACCAAGTCTTGTGGAATCTTCCTTGTATATATCATCGGCTGTCCGAACTGGCCCATTAGTGAACTGCCACGGGGGTCCTCGGCCCAACCCACTGGTCGGGAGACGACATGGTGAGTACCCCCTAGTCCAGGACACCGTCATAGGCCTCGAGCTTCTTCTTTAAGCTCCTCATCTTGAGGCCCCTCAGGACCTCTGCGTTGGCGTGTTTGGCTTGGCCGTTACTCCGTGGGTGCGCCACTAAAGCATAGCATATCTGCGTTCCAAGGTTAGCACAATATGTTTTGAAGAGGTTGCTTGTGAACTGAGAGCCATTGTCAGTGATGATACGGTTGGGGACCCCGAAGCGGCTCATGAGGCCCTTGATGGCTGAGCCAGCTGGGATGGTGCGCACAGGCTCCACCTCCGCCCACTTGGTGAATTTGTCGATGGCAACGTAGAGGTAGCGGTGGTGGGCTCGGCGATGACATCCGTCCTGCCGTCCTGGCAGTCTTGGTCTTGTTGCACCGGAATGGAAACCTTTGCCAGATTCCTCGAGAACCCACGCCTGTCCTTGCCTCCTTAGCACCAAAGAGAAAACTGCTTCCTCTACGCCCGCTGGCTCCCGCCTGCCTTAGTCGTCATGGTAGCCTCATGAGGCTGGGTACCTGCATAGAAAGCTCCGCTCCTCAGGAGGCCGCCTGAGGAGGCCGCTCCCTCGGGAGGTCTTGGTGTCATCCGCCTCGCGAGGCTTGGCCCCTCGCGAGGGTCTTGTCCTGATGGTCTTGTAGGTGGGTCGCACCAGGCCATCGATGGAGCCACGCCGTGGGCCGTAGGCAGGCAAGTCTGGGTACCCTAGTTCCCAGAATGCCGACAGCGTCTCTTGACTTTGTTTGTATGAACTCCTAGAGACTATGGTTGTGTGATTGAGGAGTTGGAAACTAAAGATGACAATACTTGAATCTATGCATTATGCCTAGCTAGGGGCATAAAACGATAGCGCTTGTTGGGAGGCAACCCAATGAATAAAATATTTTTTATCTTTTTGTTTCTGTTCATGTGTGTTTATACAATTATGCCTCTGTTATGCTTGTGCTTTTTATGTTTTAATTAGTGTTTGTTCCAAGTAATGCCTTTAGGATGGCTTGGGTGATAGTTGATTTGATCTTGTTGGGAAACAGAAACTTTTACGTCCAGTAGAAGAATTGTTAAAAATCACTACAGGAATGAAAAACTCTGAATTTTTTACAAAAGATTGATATATGAATTTCCTATGTTTTCCTAACTTTTTAGGAATTTTGGAGTTACAGAAGTATGAGTAAAATTCGAGTCTTTACAGACTGTTCTGTTTTTGACAGATTCTGTTTTCGTTGCATTGTGTGCTTATTTGATGAATCTATGGACTATACCGTGGGGGTATTAGCCATGGTAAAGTTAGAATACATTAGGTATAATGCAATAAAAAATATGAATGGGTTTGTAACAGTACTTAAAGTAAATATTTGTTTTCTTATACTAATGGATCTCACGAAGGTTTTTGTTAAGTTTTGTTTGATTGAAGTTTTCAAGTTTTGGGTGAGATCATGATGGATGAAGGAATAAGGAGTGAAAAGAGCCTAAGCTTGGGGACGCCCATGGCACCCCAAGGTAATATTCAAGGAGAACTAAGAAACTAAGCTTGGGGATGCCCCGGAAGGCATCCCCTCTTTCTTCTAACGACCATCGGTAATTTTACTTGGAGCTATATTTTTATTCGGCACATATCATGAGTTTTGCTTGGAGCGTCTTGTATTATATGAGTATTTTCTTTTTTTATTCTTAGATTGTCATAATCATCCTTGCTGGACACACCTATTTGAGAGATCCATAATTATGCTATGATTTGTTAGAATTGCTCTATATGCTTCACTTAAATTTTTTGAGCTATGGAATTGCTCTAGTACTTCACTTATATCTTTTTAAGCACGGTGGTGCTTTAACTTTGAAGAAATATGCTCTCATGCTTCAATCAGATTATTTTGAGGGTTAGTAAAGTTTTAAAGAAATATTCTTTCATGCTTCACTTAGATTATTTTGAGAGTTAGTAAAATTTTGAAGAAATATCCTCTCAAGGCTTCACTTATATTATTTTGAAAGATGAAAATTGTTTTGAAGAAGTATGTTCTCTCATGCTTCACTTAAATTTATTTGAGAGCTTTGTTAGTTGCAATGGTAAAATATGAAATTAGTCCCAAAGTGATAGATATTCAAGAGGGATCTAATAAAATTTTTCATGAAGATCATTGGATATTATAAACTTGATTCCTTGTAATAGTTTTGAGACATGGAGATAGTAATATGTGAATCATGTTGGTGAGTAATTATGCTTTAGTAGGAATATTGGTGTTAAGGTTTGTGATTCCCTATGCAAGCACGAAAGTCAATAGTTATGCAATGAAATTACATCCTACTTTTGGTGCATTATTCGGTGTTAGTTATGTTTAATGCTCGTTTATGATCGTTTTCATTTCTTGGTTGGTCGCTTCTCAATCTATTTGCTAGCCTCCATTTGTACTATGTGGGAATACTACTGGTGCATCCAAACTCCTTAAACCAAGTTGTGCCAAATGAGTCCACCATACCTACCTATATGCGGTATTTTCATGCCGTTCCAAGTAAATTTGTACGTGTCAACTCTAATTTTCAAAATGAATTTCCTTTTTGTGTGCCTGTACCGCTCATGAAGCGGCAGGGGGTGGCCAGTATTTTCCATGCTAGATATTTTATTCTCAAGATGAGTGTTTATTCACTTGTCATTGCATGAGAGTGTGGCAAGGTAATAGGGATGCCCAGTCCCGAAATAAAAAAGAATATTATTTAATGTTGTCAATAATAAATTCCTTAGAAAGTGTTGGTATGGAAGGCACCCATGGATACAGCTAGCCATGGATTGTGAAAGAATGGTGGAAAAGGAATAAACTTTATTTTATGTTTGGAAACCGCCTATGATCTATCTAGCATGGAAAGTATTGGGAATTCTTGGTCGTTTTTGTTGACAGGAAAAGCATGCCTCTCAAAACAATTTTATCTCTCAATTTAAGCTTTGAGCTCCGACACCTCTACAAATCTCTGCTTCCCTCTGCGAAGGGCCTATCTATTTACTTTTATGCATTTTTTATTTTTATTGAGTCTCCATGTTCTCTTATAAAGCACCAACTAGGGAACACTATTATCATACTTGTGCATTGGGCATAGTTAATATTTGAGTGTGTTTCATGAATGGATCAATGATTGAGCATAATGCGCTAGGGATAGCTTTCTTTAGTGTTGATATTTTGAAAGACATGGTTGCTTGTTGATATGCTTGAGTATTGATGTCCTCATGTCAAATATAGACTATTGCTTTGAATCATCTAAAAGTCCAAATGTCCATGCTACAAAAGAAGAGAATGTGTGATGAACATGTTACGCAACATTCCGCATAAAAATTCTGTTTTTATCATTTACCTACATGAGGACGAGCATGAATTCAGCTTGGGGATGCTGATACGTCTCCAACGTATCTATAATTTTTGATTGTTCCATACATGTTTTATATTCATTTACTCGCAACTTTATATCATTTTTTGGGACTAACCTATTGACATAGTGCCCAGTGCCAGTTGTTGTTCTTTGCTTGTTTTTTTACTTCGCAGAAAATCAATACCAAACGGAGTCCAAATGGCACGAAACTTTTTGGAGAATTTTTTCTGCCCATAAGACACCCGGGAGGCCCAAGAAATGCACCAAAGGGGGCTTGTGGGGCCCACTAGGAACCAGGGCATGCTAGAGGCCCCTGGCGTGCCCTGGTGGGTAGTTGAGCCCATAGGCACCCCCTCCACCGCCTATCAGCTCTATAAATATTCTAAAATCCCAAAAACCCTAGAGGAGTCGAGAGGAAACAGTTTCTGCTGCTGCAAGTTCCAGAACCACGAGATCCAATCTAGAGGCCTTCTCCGGCACTCTGCCGGAGGGGTCAACGATCATGGAGGGGTTCTTCATCAACACCCTTGCCCCTTCGATGATGCGTGAGTAGTTTACTATAGACCTACGGGTCCATAGGTAGTAGCTAGATGGCTTCTTCTCTCTTTTTGATCTTCAATACAATGTTCTCCTCAATGTTCTTGGAGATCTATTTGATGTAATGACTTTTTGCGGTGTGTTTGTTGGGATCCGATGAATTGTGAGTTTATGATCAGTTCTATCTATGAATAATATTTGAGTCTTCTCTAAACTCTTTTATGCATGATCTTTATAGCCTCGTATTTCTTCTCTGAAACTTTGGTTTGGGTTGGCCAACTAGATTGATTTTTCTTGCCATGGGAAGAGGTGCTTTGTGATGGGTTCGATCTTGCGGTGCTCCATCTCAGTGACAGAAGGAGACATGACACACATGTATCGTTGCCATTAAGGACAAAAAGATGGGGTCTATTCCTACATGAATAGATCTTGTCTACATCATGTCATCGTTCTTATTGCGGTCGATGTGTGGAGTAATAGTAGTAGATGCAGGCAGGAGTCGGTCTACTAATCTTGGATGTGATGCCTATATACATGATCATTGCCTTGGATATCGTCATGATTATTCGCTTTTCTATCAATTGCCCAACAGTAATTTGTTTACCCATCGTATGCTATTTTCTCGAGAGAAGCCTCTAGTGAAATCTGCGGCCCCCGAGTCTATTTCCTATAATATTAAAACCCAAAATAACTTGCTGCAATTTTTCTTTATTTATTTTATTTTGTGTTTTTGTTAGATATATTTATCCAATCTCATACAATTTAATCTATCTCAATAACATGGAGGGATTGACAACCCCTCTAACATGTTGGGTTGTAAGTATTTGTTATTTGTGTGCAGGTGTTCTTTACATAGTGTGGGTGGATCCTCCTACTAATTGATAACCTTGGTGTCATAACTAAGGGAAATACTTACCGTTGCTGTGTTGCATCATCCCCTCCTCTTCGGGGAAATACCAACACAGATACAAGCAATCAATAGGCGAATTTGGGTGTGTTGTTTCCCAAAATTCATCATGCAAGACAGGCATTGTGGCACCATCAGTGTCCACATCCTCTTCAGTTGCTTCAGTGCTTCCAGATAAAGCTACAGTTTCTTTAGTCATCAGAATTTGCTGAGGCTTCCACGATGGCACTTGATGATGTGAAGCATCTGTTTCAACTTCAATTTCTTCATCCATCTGCTCTGTGGTAGCAGCAGAATGGGTATCTTCTTCTTCATCAGGTGGAGGAATAACATATTCCACCCCAAAAAGGAACAATTTGAAGATTTGCAGTGGTGCGAGCAGGGGGCGCTGATGAAAGTGGAATAGCATCTATTGGTACAACTGAAGACAATGGAGCCGTCTTCAGTTTCTTCACTTGTTCAATGGTAGTTGGAGGAGTTGAAGCTTTTCTCTTCTTGGCTTCATTCTCAGCTGCCTTAGTCTTCTTCACTTATGATGCATAAGGAAGAGTGATGATCTTCAAAGATGAAGTCTTGGGTGGCGCTGCAGCTGAGGAACTTGGTGGTTCAATTTCTTTAGGCGTGACTGATGCAGTCGCCCTGGCAGTTTCTTCAGGCGCAACTTCTTCAGTTGCCCTGGCTTGATCTTGTGGAGGAGGTGAATGCACAGATTCACTGGCCCGAGGAGCTTGCTGGGGAGATGAAGAACTTGTGGGAGGTGCAGAGCCAAATCTTGGAGCCTCATGCTTGTTGTGGTCCTCAACCACTTTTATGGTGGCAGTGGTGAATCTGTCTTTGATGCCACAATAGTAATTGGCTTCACGCTCATATTCTTCAGACAGTTGTTGGATTTCAGATTGCAAAAACACGAGCTGCTGAGGAGATATGGAAAGCACATTCTTCCACAACTCCTTCTCCTTCTGCTATTGCTGTTTCTTCACCAGCTTAGCTTGTGTAATGTTGTGTTTCTCATTGAGGATGAAGGAAGACAACACATGACTAGGACCCGGAGGCAAGTTGAGGTCGTCAAGAGGCGTGTGTGGTTTCTTCACCCATATGTCAATGAAATCAAGGATCTTCTTTGGATCCAGAAGTAGGGAGGCTGAAGAATTCTTGGCGATAGCGGCTTGTTCTTGTTTCCTTCTAAGAAATCCAGCAAGTTTATCTTCATCCGCATCCATGTTCATCAGCTTGAGGCATGACGGCCTTGCTCTTGGGACTTGGCCTGGTACCATGGCCTGTAGTGACCTTTGTCTTCAGCTTGGGCGTTGATGAAGATATATGCTCACTAGCTGAGGCACTTGATGCAGCTATGGTGGCCGTTTGAAAGCCTTCGGTGCACTGGCAAGAAGCGAGCATGACTGACATTGAAGCACTTGCTGCTGCCACTGAAGAACTTGTGGCTGGTGGAGGCACTGAAGAGTGAGCATCCTTTAGAACTGTTGCCTTTGACGAAGTTGGCTTGACCGCTGAGGGCGTTGGAGCTGAAGGCTTTGGTTTGTGTGTAGCCTTCTTTGCCATGGCCTTGTTTGGTGCATTCGCACTGCCACTAGCACTTGCACCTACTTCAGATGAGGCCTTTGAGGCCTTGTTGAATTCCTCAACGGCCTTCTTGGCCTGTTTCGCCAGCTTGCCCTGACGCCTTGGCAATTCTTTGGGAAATTCTTCACCCCTTCTCACACTTGAGGGATCAATTACATGTCCTTCAGCAAGTGGTGGCCTATTGCATGGAAGCTTTACATCAAACTCCTTCATGTAATTGGGAGTCACATATCTGTACTCCCTCCATTCGTATGCCCATCCATGTTTGATCCTTTGCATGCACATTTTGCGCTGCTCCTTGGTTTCTTTGCCATGAATTGCTTCATCTGGCATGCAATACCCTAAGTAAATGTCCTCAGGGATCTCAAAGGTAGTATGTTCCTCCTTCCTCTTTCTTCCTTTCTGAGGCCTTTTACCATTAGCCATTTTCTTCAACTGAGGTTTTTGAACTATTGATGACTCTAAAGATGTTTGAAGATTTTCCTCAAGCAGCACTTCAAATGAATTAATTTGATGAGAACCTAGAGATTCGTCAGAAGACATGTGTACCTGTGCACATAGTATAGTTGCGAGGAAATTAGGAAGAGTCACATGCGCTCTCAACTATTTTTTTCAAAATAAACCAGTTGAGGAAATTGTCCCTTATCGTCTTGATGAAATTCACCAAGTGTCGTTCCAGAGTTGTACATATTGAAGCAATTGCACAATTGAGGAATCTAACAGTTAAGCATAACTTAGATGAAATAATCAAGACTGGCCTAAAGGAAGTGCGGAAGAATTGAAAGTGAGGTAAAAACAACACTTGAAGATTTTTAGGTAGAGAGGAGATCAAACTTGGTAGTAAAAATAAACTTTTATTTACCCCAAGGATGAACTAGATGAACTGGATGACGGCGTGAAGGAAATCGTCAGTTCGATCTTCCGTGCCCTAACTTGGTGACGAAAGACAGCTACGGCGGCGACGGAGGTGAAGAAATTCGTGTCCGACGCGAGTATGTCAACGAATAAGTCAAGGCAGTGAAGCTTTTCTTCTCCGACGGTGATGAATTCCAGCGGCGGGTGCTAGGGTTCGGGAGTGAGAGTGACAGGGGCGAGGGAGTGAAGTGAAACTAGGTTGATGGATTCAAGCATATTTATAGCCGCGGTGAAAACCGAGCGCCCCAAAGATTTTGGACCGATAAGCCGCTGGCGTTTTGCATCTATATGACGTGCGTGACGCATGCATTTTTACATCCTTATCCATGCGAGTGGTGCACGGGATTAAGTTACTGTGGCAACCGACGAAAATGATTTAAAATTTTAAAAAGGTGTTCATAATTTCTTCAGCTATCAAGGACATAGTGAAGACTTTGAACGGTGTCAAGTAGAACACGTATGAAAAATTTGTGAATAGAGTGGGTTGAGTTTAGCATAGAGGGGAGCGGGTACGATCACATCCACATAGGCGAAAAAATCAACTTGAAGAATTAGCAATATGTGGATGCTGTTGAGGACATGAAAACTCATATATATCAGCTCAAGCAATGAAGAATAACCTCAAATGATGAAGTTGAAAAGCTTGATGAAATTGCAAATGACGAAAAACTCAAATTTGAAGAATGGCAAGAAGAGGTGGTGGCGTTACCCACCATATAAGAACTATGATGACTTCAGACACCGCGTATATTTGTCGTAGGGTTCTGAGAGTCAAGTTGTTCATAATTTATTCACACTTAGAGGGTAAGTCATCATAGATTGAAGAAATACGTTACTTCGTGTGTTGTGCATCAAAGTCATCGAAAATGCATAAACGTTAGGATCTGTGTCCAGCTCAGAGAACATTCAAAGATTCTATAATGTTTAGCTTACACTGCAACATGCAAAACCTTCTCCAATACAAAGACTTAGTGAAGATATCTGCAAGCTGGTCTTCAGTCTTCATGTGGTCGATGACAATCTCTCCCTTCAGCACATGATCATGAAGAAAATGGTGACAAATCTGAATGTGCTTCATCCTTGAGTGTTGCACTGGGTTGTGGGCGATCTTGATAGCACTCTCATTGTCACAATAGAGAGGGACTTTCTTCACGTTGAAGCCATAGTCCTTGAGGGTCTGCTTCATCCATAGTAACTGAGAGCAGCAGGCACCAGCGGCAATGTACTCAGCCTCTGCTATGGAAAGTGTGACGTTGCTCTTCTTTGAGGAGCAACAGACAAGAGATCGTTTGAGGAAATGGCATGTGCCTAATGTTGACTTGCGATCCACACGATCTCCAGCATAATCAGAATCAGAAAATCCAGCTAGATGAAAAGATGAACCCTTGGGATACAATAATCCAAGCGTTGGTGTGTGAGCTAAATATCGAAGAATTGGCTTCACAGCCTGATGGTGTGATTCCTTCGGTGCTGCTTAAAATCGGGCACAGATCCAAACGTGAAGCATAATATCTGGCCTAGATGCACATAGGTAAAGCAACAAACCAATGGTGGAGCGATATACCTTCTGATCGAAATCTTTACCATTTTCGTCAGTGCACAGTTGACCATTGTTAGGCATTGGAATTGTGAGGCCTTTGGAGTCTTGCATGCCGAATTTCTTCAGGCAATCTTTGCAGTATTTCTCTTGAGAAATGAAGATGCCATTGGGTTGTTGACGAATTTGAAGACCAAGGAAGAATTTCAACTCTCCCATCATAGACATCTGATATTCTTCACGCATCATATATGCAAGTTCGTCACTGAAATGCTTGTTAGTGCAACCAAAGATAATATCATCACCATATATTTGGCATATGAACAGTTCACCATCATAAGATTTTGTGAAAGGAGTAGGATCAAGTGAACCGGGTTTGAAACCCTTTTTCTTCAGGAATTCCTTCATTGTATCATACCAAGCCCGTGGGGCTTGCTTGAGGCCATAGAGAGCCTTGTTGAGTCTGAGATTTTTTCAGGATGCTTCGGATCCTCAAAAGCTGGTGGTTGAGCAACATATACTTCTTCCTCAAGCTTACCTTTGAGGAATGCACTTTTCACATCCATTTAATATAAGAGAATGTTGTGATGGTTAGCATATGCAAGTAGTATACGAATAGCTTCAAGCCTAGCAACAAGTGCAAATGTCTCATCGAAATCAATACCGTCGGCCTAGTGGGAACCAGGGTACCACGGGCCATCTACCAATGGCCCAGGAAGGGCCCCTTGGCCCAACTCAGGAGGCGGACCACCAGCGGGCGCCCCAAACCAGCAGCCTCGCAAGGGCCTTACCCCGTGAGGGGCTTCCCCTATGAAGGACTTCATCAAGACCACCATCACAGCAAGCAGCCCCATGAGGCCCCATCGCGGTGCGCCCTCCTGTGAGGCCTCCCAAGGAGCCCACGCAGCGCGGGTCGCATTCCCATCACTTGGGTGACATCGTCAAGGTAGGTGTCATCCTGTGCGGCAGGGGCAGTTTCCCCTTTGGTGCTAAGGGAGCAGTTGCGCCTGCCTGCCCCCAAAGCAAGTCCCAAAGGTTTCCCCTTCGGTGAAAGAAGACCAAGACGGTGGCACAATAGGACGGAGGTCATCATGGAGCCCCCGGCATGTCATGGGTAATAGCTTTGGCAGGAGAAGACCACCTTTTGTTAGGATAAGCACCAGCGCCAGTCCCCTTTCAAATTGCCGCCCCGTGGTAGCCCTTTCCCGCTCATGTTTTCGGGGAAGAGGCCAAAGACTCCTATAAAAGGGGCAGTGCGGCCACCATAGAGGGGGATCGAGTCCTGATCGACCCCAAGCGCCATTGCTGACCCTTGAAGCGATCCCGCTCATCTTGTAGCTCCAAGAGCATAGTCAATAAGCAATACAACCACGCAGGAGTAGGGTTTTACACCGCACTGTGGCCCGAACCTGGGTAGCTCGCTGTGTCCTTGTCGTGCCTATCGCATTGCCTCGTACATGTGATCCAAGCCCCTAGAGCTCGAACCAGCGTTTTGGAGGATTTCCCATGGCTCAGAATCAATCCCCCGACATTTGGCGCGCCTGGTACGGGGCTTGGTCTTTGCGCCTCGAGCTTCAACACCACCATGACCGACGCTCGACATGCCCACGCCTAGTGCCGGGCCAACCGCGTTAGAATGAAGCCCATCGGAGATGCATGTCACCGCCGAGCTCGCACAGCCACCATGGGCATGGAGCTGGAGGCGGAGGCCTCCTACGACCACCCTTCGGTCGGGCAGCACCACTAGTAGCCGCCGCCGGCACGCACTACCACGACAACCTAACTTGCCCGCCACGACCCGCCGGCTCCGCAGGCAGCGCTCCACATGGCGCAAGAGCTGCTGCACTGCCGCCCCACCGAGGACGACTATTATGTCTGGCTCGCCCGCATCACAGAGCTCATCAACATCGCCGGGGATGCTCCGGCACCATGACGCCCCCTGACCCCTCCGCCTTGCGTGGCATGTGGTCGGGGCAGAACGTGCCTCCTCCATGTCCTTCGCGCAACGATGACGCGGCGGGCCATCACCGCGCACCCGTGCCAGAGCCCTCTCATGGCTCGTCTTCGTCGCACGATGGTGATCCAAGCTGCCAGATCGTCAAGCGCGCGCATCCTCCTCGAAAAGCAGCGCGACCACTAGAACCGCATCATCATAAACGTCCCCGCAGCTGGTCACCAGAACCGCGCCACCCTCGCTGGTACAGTGGGGGCTGCCTCACTCTCACTCTTGAGCTGCACCGCGCGGTGTGGCCCATGAAGTTCAAGCCAGAGCTATCGCACCACTACGACGCCAGCACCAACCCCATGGAGTTCCTGCAGCTCAACACCATGAGCATCCAGGGCTCGGAGGGGGACGACTGCGTGATGGCGAACTGGTTCCCCATGGCCCTCAAGGACGCTGCACGCTCATGGTTGATGAACCTTCCCAAGGCCTCCATCTTCTCTTGGGCTGATCTGTGCTAGTAGTTTGTCCCCAACTTCAAGGGCACGTCTAATCACCCTCTCACGCTTAGCGCCCTGCGCGCCATCTGCTAGCGCCCTGACAAGACCCTCCAAAAGTACATCCAGCGCTTCAACCAAGTGCGCAACAAGATCCCGCGCGCCTCCATTGCCGCGGTCATCGCTGCGTTCTCCAATGTCGTCATGGATGTCAGGATGCGCGAGAAGGTCACCATCAATGACGAGCTCGACTCCGTGGTTGAGCTCTTCGACCTCACCGACAAGTGCGCCAAGGCGGAGGAAGGCCGTCTCTTCGCCTACAACGACTCTGACGCCGAGCTTAGCATCACCAAGCCTAAGGCCAGGGACTCCAAGCGCAAGGGCCCTACCGTGCTTATGGCAGAGTCCGAGCGGAAGCACGGCCGCGACGAGGCCAAGAAGTATGGGCATCCGTTCTGCGCCTACCACAACATGAACTCCCACGCCACTGAAGACTGCCACTAGCTCAAGCCGCTTCGCGACGAGTGACAGGAGAAGTGCGGAGACCGCAACGAGCGTGGCCCAGGCCGCGACGACAACCACAAGGGCGGGCACTAGAAGGACTGCGACAATGACAGCAACAACAACAATCGCCAGGGTTGGCAGAACCAGCCTCGGTAGGCCAACCTTCAGCAGGCCAACGCGGCCCTGCCGCGCCCCAACAGGAAAAACGACAATCTGCTTGAGGACGACGGGGGCTACCAGGAGCCTCGTGCAGTGGCTTGCATCCTTGGCGGAGCTCAGGCTCCCCCATCCAACTGCCACTTCAAGAAGTTCTCTCGCAAGGTAAACACATCCCTCCCGGAGCCTGCAGATGCCAAGCCCCTCAAGTGGTCACAGTACCCCATCGGCTTCGACTACGGCGACCACCCCAAGTCTACAAAGTCCGTGGGCACCATCCCTCTGCTATGCACACCCACCATCAATAATGTCGCACTCATGAAGACTCTCATCGACGGCAGTGCCAGCCTCAATGTGATCTCTGTGGACACCATCGAGCTGATCCAGGTGCCCTACAAGCTCTTGATGCCCACGAGGCCCTTCTCAGGCATGACTGGCGGCTCCATGGTACCCCTCGGGCAGGTGCGGCTCCCCATCACCTTCAAATCTTGCAGGAACTACCACACTGAGCTCATCGACTTCGACATGGCGCACTTCAGCCTACCATACAACGCCATCTTGGGCTACCCCACGCTCGCCAAGTTCATGGCAGTGACCCACCACACCTACAACACAGTCAAGATGCCGGGCTGCAGCGGAACCATCACCATCCACTCTTACGAGAAGGATGCAATGCACACCCTCGAGCATGCCTATAAGGCTGTCGCAATCATGTACCCTACAGACAAGGACGAGGCAGGGCCTCCTGAGCCCGCTCCCGCGAAGAAGAAGCAGCAGTTCTCCCAGATCCATGCGGAAATGAAGAAGGTGTCGCTGGACGGCAACGGCTCGGGCCCCTCCCTCACCATCGGGGCTGGCCTCTCCCCCAAATAGGAAGGCACACTCGATACATTCCTCTGGGCAGATGCTGATATGTTTGCCTGGACGGCATTAGACATGTCAGGTGTACCGAGGGAGGTGATCATGCACCACTTAACTGTGTGTCCCAACACACGACCCATGAAGCAAAAGGTACGGTGCCAGGTACTCGAGAAGCAAGAGTTCATCGTTCAGGAGGTCGAGAAGCTTCAAGAGGCAGGGATCATCCGCGAAGTACTCCACCCCGAGTGTATCGTCAACCCTATCATCGTCCCCAAGGAAAATGGCAGCAAGCGCATGTGCGTCGACTTCACCAACCTCAACCAGGCCTGTCCCAAGGACCCCTTCCCCCTCCCACGGATCGACCAGATCGTGGACTCCACCACTGGGTGTGATTTTTTATGCTTCTTGGATGCCTTCTTAGGATATCACCAGATTAAGATGGCAGAGGGGGACAAGAAGACGTCCTTCATCACCCCTTGTGGAGTGTTCTGCTACATATGCATGCCCTTCGGCCTGAAGAGTGTGGGAGCCACCTTCACGAGGCTGATGCGCATCGGCCTCGGGCCCTAGATGGGAAGGAATGTGGAGGCCTACATCAATGACATCATTGTCAAGACTTATCGCGGACCTTGAGGAAACTTTTGCCAACCTGCGCAAGATCAACCTCAAGATCAACCCCGCCAAGTGCGTCTTCAGAGTCCCTTTAGGCAAGCTGCTGGGCTTCCTGGTGTCCCACCGCGGCATCGAGGCAAACCCTGAGAAGATCAAGGCCATTTAGGAGACGCGCCCTCCCCGAAACCTCAAGGAAATGCAGCGCCTGGTGGGATGCATGGCCTCGTTCGGGCGTTTCATCTCCAAGTTCGATGAGAAAGCTCTGCCCTTCTTCAAACTCATGAAGAGGTCGGGCTCCTTCAAGTGGACTCCTGAGGCTGATGCGGCCTTCAAGTGCCTCAAGAAGTACCTCGCGAGCCCTCCTGTCTTGGTCGCCCCACGCCCTCGTGAGCCTCTGCTCCTATACTTGGCGGCCACCCTGTTGGGGATATAACCCCACGGTATAACCCTCCATCTAAAGGCCGGGTCATGTTACTAGCGACTTATGGAGGTAGGCTCAAGATGGGCCAGGGCGAGCAAGACTGAAAAGGGCGGCTCACGAGATGGGCTGGCTTAAGGCCCGAAACAAGAAGACGGTGGGCGGCCCAGAGGTGTAAGCCGCCATGTGGCGTCTTGCCATAGAAGGCAAGGCGACTTAGAATTAGATTCAGTCACGGGTCACAACATGACCCAGACTCTTGTAAGCCGGAGGCCTCGACCTGTATATAAAGGCGGGTGCCCGGCACAGATAGATCAAGTTACAATCAATCGATAGCTAGGTCAAGCGAATCCGCTCCCTTGTAATCGATACTCAAGCAATAAGCAGAAAAGCAGGAGTAGGCTTTTACCTCCATGGTGAGGGGCCGAACCTGGGTAAACTTGTGTCCTTCGACCCGCTCAACCCTGACAAGCTAATCACCGTTTGCGATGGCCTCACGTCTAAGTCCTCACACTACGACATCTGCCGTGACAAAACCACGACAGTTGGCGCCCACCATGCGGCCAGCGCATGGTGGTTTCAAGTTCTTGAAGGGCTCTTTCCCAGGGATCGAGGGATACGCCATTGGCAGGATGACCAAGAGTCGCCACGGCAAGCTCTACATCGACGACGCTGGGTGGGGCCCCGAGGCTGACTCAATTGAGTACGGGTATCGGGTCCCCTTTGGCGAAATCCATGTCTTCATCGACAAGATCGGCGGATCTGAGCCAGAGCCAGACATCTTCACCGACCTCGTCGAGCCGGCTCGACGTGCGCAACCCGTCTAGAGCCAAGCCGGGCGGAAACACGCCTTCGCGGGCTTTACCCAAGGTGTGGAACTCGCGGAAAATTCCGCATCTGGAGGAGAGACTCTCCTCTACTAAGGTGATGAGTCCTCGACCGAAGAGACGAAGTCAATCTATCAGCTCCAAGACGGCGGGCTCGGGGGCTATTCCGATGGTGACATTATTCCGGACCCCTATGTGCTGCCGTCCCGAGCCGCCATCTTCATGGCAGGGATGGCGCCGGCTCTCAACACTATGGCAGCTGGAGCCACGACAACAGCAGATCCTTCAACGTCCGGCTCAGTCAGGCCTTCGGCTCAAGTTCTGTCTGAGCAGATGAACACCTTAACAACTTTGTTGGCAACCGAGGTCACTGCGGAAAACCAAGCAGAGCGCAATGTGGAGATCGCAAAGCTCAGGGAGAAGACGACCAAGGCCTAGGAGGATATCAACGCCGAGAATGCCCAGACAGCCGAGTTGCAGGCCCAGGTTAACACGGAGAAAGAACGTCTAAAAACGCAGGCTTGGGAGTTGAACCTTGAGCAGCATGCATCTAACACGATCCATCAGCGAAGGTACGAGAGTCGTCTACCTTTGAGTTATGAGCCCACACGACTATTCAACATGCCAGGAGCAGGCCCAAGTACGCCAGGAGCGCTGGTCATACCCCAATTAACCATGGACACACCTAGGAACAGGGTAACAACCCAGCCTCACCAGCCAGAACCGGTTAGGAGGGAAGAGCCGGGACCTAACCCACCCCCCGATCGGACACTACCGCCTCACTTTTCGACACCATCGGGTCACTTCTCTAACCCGGTGGATAACATGGTGGCAGCGGTAACCCGGCTTACTGCGATGCCCATCACTGTGAGTCGCCAGTTGCGGTCGAAACCAGGAACGCCATTGAGTTGTTGCAGATGGCAATTGCTCAACAGGCTAACTACTCTTATAGTCGGCACCGTGTACACTCGACACCATTGCCAAGTCACAGCTACAGCTGGCACGCTGAGTCGCCAGCGGTTTCAAGTAGTGACAGACATCGTAACCCGCCACAGGTTAACCCGCCCCCTAACTAGAGGGCTAATGCTCAAGCAATTGTGGACGATGCATGAGCCCGCCGAGTGCCAGAGGTAGCAAGCCAGGGGGCTTATGAGCCGCCCCCTGTGGTTCCTTCAGCTTCGGTAGGAGCCGGGTTGAGTGCCAGAAGCGTTGGAGTGCCGTGCCTAGTACCGGCTTTACGTAATGAGCGCATGCCTAGGGATTTTAAGGGTCCCCGCAAGATTCCTAATTACACAACGGATCTCCCTCCAGAAGCTTGGATTGAAAGCTATGAGCTGGCTATGGATATGTTGGACGTCAGTGATGCAGTATGTGCCAAATACTTCACCATGATGTTGGAGGGGCCGGCTCGCACTTGGTTGAAAAGTCTGCTCCCCAATTCTATCAACACATGGGCGGAGTTGAAGGAGCGCTTCATCAGAAAATTTCAAGGAACCTACAAGCAGCCAATGACGATTGTAGATTTGGAGCATTGTGTGCAGTGTGAGGATGAGTCGGGCCATCATTGGGCCCGCCGAGTCGCCACCACTATCCACTCCTCCAAAAATATTGGGGCGGCTCAAGCTGTTCTGATCCTGGAGAAATTTTTTCATTTTGAGGCTCTTAAGCAGAAGTTAGGGCAGCTTAAATGTAAGTGCACAGATATGGGCAATCTCATGGATGTACTTACCAGATATGATGATTCTGACATTGCGAGGGATCCTAGCTCGGATGAGGATAAATTGAGTAAAGGCAAGAAATAGGGTGGTGGCAAGGGTCAGCACCTGAATGCCTCAGTGTAGAATGGTAATCCCAATAACCATGGCAATGGTGGCAAGTGCAGACACCCCGATGGCGGGTCATATTTTGTTGCTAACGCGAATGTGGGGTTCAAAAATCAGCGTCATAATGAAAAGCAGCCTTATAATGGGGGGAAGCCCAAAGATTATGAGGAAGCCCTTAATGGGTCGTGTCCGAAGCATAGCTATCCTAACAAGCTGTCTACTCATGCTTGGAAGGATGGTTATATTATGCGAGAATTCAAGAACCAGTCTTTTCAGCATCACAGCAACAATAATGGTCCATCTGGCGGGTCAGGCTCTAGAGGTTTCCAGGGAGCCGGCTTCGGTGGTGGCGGCTGAAGTTCTGGTTATGAGGATCAGGGCAACCATGGTGATTATAATCAGCAGTCCGGACACGGTAATCAGCAGCAGAATAATCAGTCAGGATACCAGAGTAATCCTAAGCAGCTCAACAGTGGCCAGTATCATGTGTTCACTACGAATACTTGTAAGCGTGACCGGAAGGTCCAGAAGAGGGCAGTCAACATGGTTGAGCCGGCGGTGCTACATTACTTAGGATGGTCATAACAGACGATCACATGGAGCCGGGCGGATCACCCGCCCCGGGTAGACGATCCGGGTCATCTGGCCCTGGTAGTGGCCCCTCAAGTGGGTGGTTATAAGTTCATGAAGGTACTAATGGATGGTGGAAGCAGCATCAACATATTATATTATGATACTTTTCGATGGATGAATCTGACTGACAAGGACCTAAAGCCGTTATCCACAGTGTTTCATGGAGTGGTGCCTGGCAAGTCGGCTTACCCCGTCGGAAAGATACCTCTGGAAGTGGCTTTTGGTGATGAGCATAACTACAGAGCAGAGACGCTGTGGTTTGAAGTAGTTAAAATCAAGAATACTTATCATGCTCTGTTTGGACGCCCGGCTTACGCTAAATTCATGGCTCGCCCTTGTTATATCTATTTGTAGCTTAAAATGCCAGGGCCAGAGGGGACGATCACAGTTCATGGGAATCGCAAACTCACCCTGGAGTGCGAGGAAGGAGATGTGGCTTATGCAGAGTCGACTTATGCTAGGGAGGAGCTCAAGTATTATAAAGATAATGTTGACCCGGCTGATATGACCCCTCTGAAGAAGCCCACAACCGAGAAAGACCCTCTGCTCCAATTTAAGTCGGCTAAAGATACACAGCAAGTTGACTTTGTGCCTGGTGATTCTTCTCAGCAGTTCACCATTGGGACAGGGATGGATCCTAAATAGGAAAGCGGGCTCATCGAGTTCATCTGTGAGAATCGGGACATCTTTGCATGGAAACCTTCTGACATGCCTGGTGTACCGATAGAATTTGCTGAGCACAACCTTAATGTGGATCCTAAGATGAAACCTGTTCGACAGTTCCCCCATCGTTTTAACGAGGAGAGGCGTAAGGCTATTGGAGAAGAGGTGGCCCAGCTCCTACCTGTTGGGTTTATAATTCAAGTGTTCCACCCTCGGTGGTTGGCTAACCCTGTGCTTGTGCTTAAGAAGAATGGCACTTGGCGTATGTGTGTTGATTACATAGATCTTAACAAGGTGTGTCCTACTGATCCGTTTGCTCTCCCTCGCATTGACCAGATCATTGATGCCACGGCGGGTTGTGAGAGTTTGTGTTTCCTGGATGCTTATTCTGGTTATCATCAGATCAAGATGGTAGTGGAAGATCAGGAGAAGACATCCTTCATCACACCTTTTGGAGCTTTCCGTTATGTGTCTATGCCTTTTGGGCTTAAGTGTGCTCAGGCGACTTACCAGCGTTGTGTTCATAATTGCTTCCACGGACAGATTGGGCGCAATGTTCATGCTTATGTAGATGACATTGTAGTGAAGTCAAGGAAGAAGGAAACTTTGCTTCATGATCTGAAGGAAACCTTTGACAATTTCCGAGTGTACAAGATGATGCTTAACCCAGCAAAGTGCGTCTTTGGTGTGCCAGCAAGCAAATTGCTAGGTTTTCTTGGTGTCCGAAAGGGGCATCGAGGCTAACCCGGAGAAGATTGAGGCCATTACCTCTCTCTCTAAGCCGGCGTGTATCAACGATGTTCAATGCCTGGCAGGTCGTATTGCAGCCCTGAGCTGGTTTATAAGCCGCCTACATGAGAAGGCGATTCCTCTGTATCAAATGATGAAAAAGACTGACCACTTTGTCTGGAGCGATGCTGCTAATGAAGCGTTTGAGGCACTTAAAAAGCAGTTGGCTGAGCCGCCCATCTTGGCTGCTCCGATTGACAAAGAACCTTTGCCCCTATATGTTGCGGCTAACAATAAAGCTGTCAGTGTGGCAGTTGTCATGGAGCGTAAGGAGGCAAACAAAGAATACCCGGTTCAGCGGCCAACTTATTATGTCAGTGAAGTCCTGACGGAGTCCAAATAGAGATACCCACATTGGCAGAAGCTGGTGTTTGGAGTGTTCATGGCTAGCCGCAAGCTTAAGCATTATTTCCTTGGGCATCCAATCACTGTGGTTAGTTTTGCCCCTTTGGGGGATATCATTCAAAACAAAGAAGCCACTAGCTGAGTTGCTAAGTGGGCAATCGAGCTTGGGCCACATAATCTGAAATATGTGCCCAGAACAGCCATCAAGTCCCAAGCTTTGGAAGATTTTGTTAATGATGGGACAGAGCTGCAAACACCTGAGGAGAAGCCCGACAATACATACTGGACGATAAACTTTGATGGATCCAGGAAATTGGAAGGCTCGGGGGCTGGAGTTATTTTAGAATCTCCACGAGGTGACAAATTTTGTTATGTCTTAAGGCTCATGTTTCCTTGTACTAACAATGCAGCTGAGTATGAAGCTTTGCTCCATGGGCTTCGAATGGCTAAGGAGATGAACCTAAGCCGGGTTAGATGTCTGGGCGACTCAGACTTGGTGGCACATCAAGTTTCAGGAAAGTGGGATTCTAAAGACCCGCTCATGGGGGCTTATCGTCAAGCTGTGACTAACATTGCTGGTCATTTCGAAGGGTGCCAAGTGGATCACATTGATCGGCGGCTTAATGAGGCAAACGATGATTTGTCCCGGTTGGGTTCTCAGTGCAAGCTGGTCCCTCCTAATGTGTTTCTTGATGTCTTGCATAACCCTTTTGTAAAATTACCATCAGAGGAAGACTTGGCTATTCCTGATCCGGAGGGGCTGTTGGTGGCGGCTCTTCGCGCTATTCTAGACTGGACGATGCCTTACCTAACATGAGGTGAGTTACCAGAAGATGCAAATTTGGCGTGACAGATCACAAGATGGTCTAAGTCCACGACCATTGTCAATGGCGAGTTACACCGGTGCAGTGTGACTGGCGTGTTCCAACACTGTGTTTCCCCTGAAGAAGGACGTGAGATACTGCAGAAAATTCATGCAGGGGATTGTGGTCATCATGCCGGGTCAAGATCTTTGGTTGCCAAGGCATTTTGTCATGGTTTTTTCTGGTTGATAGCTCATGTTGATGCAGAGGACATTGTTAGCAAGTGTGATGGATGCCAGAAATTTGCAAGACAAGCTCATGTGCCGGCTCAAGAATTGTGGATGATCCCCATCACTTGGCCGTTTGCGGTCTGGGGGCTTGATATGGTCGGGCCGTTCAAAATATCTAAAGACAAGAAGACCCACATTTTGGTGGCAGTTGATAAGTTTACCAAGTGGGTTGAAGCAGAGCCAGTTAGCAATTGTGAAGCAGCGACTGCAGTTCAGTTTGTGAAAAGGTTGATCTTCCGCTTCGGTTATCCTCATAGTATCATTACTGATAATGTGACAAATCTGTCTAAAGGTGCTATGAAGGAATTCTATCAAAGGGAACACATCCATCTTGATGTATCCTCGGTGGCTCATCCACAGTCCAATGGTCAGGCAGAGCGTGCTAACTAGGAGATATTGCGAGGGATCAAGCCCCGGGTCATGGTTCCTTTGGAACGTACCCGGGTTGTTGGGTTGAAGAGCTTCCTGTAGTTTTTTGGAGTATCAGGACCACCCCCAACAGATCAACAGGCTACACGCCCTTCTTCATGGTTTATGGCGTAGATGCGGTTCTCCCAAACGATATTCGTAATGACTCGCCCAGGGTGGCGGCTTACGTGGAAGCAGACAACGAGATGGCACGTCAAAATGCTCTGGATGCCTTGGATGAAGAACGCGATCTCGCGGCGGCTCGATCGGTGATTTACCAATAAGACCTGCGTCGTTATCATAGTCACAGAGTTCGAAGCCGGACGTTCTAGGAGGGCGACTTAGTTCTCCATTTGATTCAAGATGAGACAGGCATGCATAAGCTATCACCTCCTTGGGAAGGACCCTTTGTGGTTAGCAAAAACCTCAACAATGGGTCATATTATCTCATCGACATACATGAACACAATAAGTCATGTACCTCTGAGGAGGAGACCAACAAGCCTTGAAATATTGCTCATCTTCGGCCTTACTACACTTGAGCCACTGGCTCCAATCATTGTACATACATATCACGTATATATTTTTATGATCAACGTAATAAAGCCTGCATCCCCGAAACTCGGGGCCTTTGTTGTTTCATCTCATATATTGTGCATGAGTCTTTTATTAATTAGTCATAAGGGCACTTGGGGGCTTCCAACTCATCGAGTTTAGCTATCTCACCTTCTTGACCCGGCAAAAAAACGCCACCCTATTGGTTAAACCTGCCTGTATGCAAGATGCTACTCCGAAAAGATGACCCGCTGTACTCTTGACAAGTCAATCTTTATGACCCTGAACTTGTGAAAGTTAAAATGGCGGCTTAAGTCATGTAAGAGCCGGCTTACAGAAAGCAAGGATAAACCAAGGCTATCATGCCAGCTTCGTTGAAGCAAGACTTGAGCCTCGAAAGCCGGTCTTTTTGTCGAGCCTCGAAAGCTGACTAGCTGTTTATTTAGTATTAATATTGCTTCTGTATCTACAGGAGTATTATATTCTTAATCATGCTTATGGCAATAACAGTGAATCAGTGGGTCAAAAGAATTCTGGGTTACTTGTGATGAATATTGATCTTTTTCTGATCATGAGTCGCCGTCCTTGTAAACCGCCTTTCTTGACAGTCAATCTTTATGACCCTGAACTTTTCAAAGTTAAAATGGCGGCTTAGGGCCGGCTTACGAAAATCAAAGGGTAAACCAAGGCTATCATGCAATGTTTTATTAAAGCAAGATTCGAGCCTTGCAGGCCGATCTTTTTTATCAAAGCCTCATAGGATGATTCATAATTATTTTGATATATATATATATATATATATATATTTGTGCTATTTATTTCTGTTTTTGTAGGAATTTTTATCTTGGTCATATTATCGCAACGACTTTAAGTCGCCGGGTCAAAAGGACTACGGGTTAGCATTGACCAATATTGAGTTTCTAGTGACCATGAGTCACCGGGTTATCAACCCGCCATTGCTTCTAAGCAATTAGTTATTATGATTATATGTCGCCGGTGTGTACATCTCTGGTTTATTTTTGCACCAATTATG
This sequence comes from Thinopyrum elongatum, assembly GCA_011799875.1. Taxonomy (NCBI): domain Eukaryota; kingdom Viridiplantae; phylum Streptophyta; class Magnoliopsida; order Poales; family Poaceae; genus Thinopyrum; species Thinopyrum elongatum. The sequence continues at coordinate 286,572,998 of CM022298.1, read as the reverse complement.
ACTTGGTGGAAATTTTTGCAGATGTCAGTCTCTGCACTTTCAGGTTGTTACAGGCGACTTAGCACATACAGGTGCCAACAACAGTTGTTGATATTTCAAACACAAGACACCCAAACGGGTCAAGTAAACATGTGTTGATCTTAAAATTTCAACCAACAGATAGGCAAGTGTTTGCTCAAATGATTAAAACTTGTGCGAAGGCACGACAAAATGACCAAGTATTTTCAACTAGTCCTATTACAAGGCTACAGCTGAGCCCATGATATTTAATCAAGTTTTTGCAAGAGTTTCAAATTACTCTTGTAAGACGGTTTCTGTGTCATCCGGGTTAGCACCCAGATGCCCCCCCGTTGATGAAGCTTCTGGGTTATCCTGCCCCACTTCTTCTATCTGAAGGTTGTCTAGTTTCCAATTCATATTTGTTAAAGCCTAGAAGACAACTTCGTCATTCAAGATTGGAGACGGGTCAACATCGGGGGCAAATAGATGCTTACGCCGTTTTGGAGTTAAGTCACAGGAAATCAAGGTTTGCGGCGGGATTCGTGCATTATTGCTATCATAAGCCGGTTGGTACTTCTTTAGTTCCATGTCGGCGACAAGTTGACTCGCCAACATCCGAGATTCCCTCACACAGCGCTAATAGTCGACTTGAGAAAAGGGAGTCCCATCATCTTTATATTCAGGGAACCTACGGGCCATCTCTGCAGGATCCAGTTCAGGTGAATAAGCCATTGCCCGGCTTAGCGCTGTGGTTGCTCCTGAGCGGGCAGATGATCTCTTCAGCCCTTCTACTTGCGTGGGGATAGTTGACAGCTTCTTCAGGGCGTCCTTGATAAATTTTGGCAAGTACTTTTCGCCCATTACGGCCTTTAAAGTCCGCTTGCTTCCAGTGTACAGCTGCTCCGTGAGTGAGTATACCGCTTTCAGCTTGATGATGCTATCTAGAAGGCTACGAGTTCTATCACCTGCACAGAATTAGCATATATGAGTCGCCAGGCGAGTTAGTATTTATTTATGAGCCACCAGGCGAGTTAAATGTTTCTTCAAAGCTGGATGCAGGACTTACCAAATATGGCTTGGGCCATTAAGGTTATATGGTGCTTTAAACCAGCTAGTTCCTCAGTAACTAGGGCCAATTGTTGCTCGGCGGCTTCTGCCCGTTTGGCCAAGGCGGCTCTCTCTGTCTCAAAAGACTCTTCCGCCATCTCAAAATCTGCCTTGATTTTTCCATCTTTTCCAAGGAGGATTGCAGGCGTGACTCTGCTTTGGACGGTTGGGCTTGTTCAACTTTCATGTCTTTTCTCAAGCTGGTCAAATTTGACTCGGCATTGCTAGAAGCCTCCTGCATAATGAGATAATTCAATTTTTTAGATGCTGATGTAAGCCGGTGATAATATTAAGCCTAGTGCCTGGGGGCTCGGTCAGTTCAAGATCAATGGAGAAGTCCCAAGCAGATTGCCAGCAATATACTTGGCACTTGGGGGCTAATGCATGTCATTTTTTCTATCTTAAAAAGTATAAGAAGACCCGGTTCATCTCAGAAAGATGAGCCGGCCCTTGGGGGCTGCAGGTCGATTCTTCAAAGTATACTCATATTGCAAGACCCGGTTCATTTCATGAAGAGAAGCCGACCCTTGGGGGCTACATGGTGTTTTCTTTTAATGAGTTGTTTAAAGAACCGCCTTGTCATTGCACGATAACCCGGCCCTTGGGGACTACACTTCAGATTCTACAGATTTTTCTCTAAGTCTTAACCATACTCAAGCTTTTCGTATGATCAAGACTTGGGGGCTACATAAGTATATATATCAGGAGAAAATGGAATGTACCTCATACTTCTTCTTCATCATGCTGACCAGACTGGCCTCCATGTCCCGGCTTGTAGCCAGGCGGCTTAGGTACCCAACATGCAATTCTTCTGCACTGAAGTCCTCATAATTTGGCAGTTCAAGTTTTGATTTGCCCTTTTCAAGCAAGGGCGTCTCCTCCTTGGCTGTGTGCTTAGCTAGCACGTTGGAGGTTTCTGGCGCTTTATGACCCACCCCAATAATGGCAATGTCATCATTGTTCTTCTCAGGAGGAGTCTCCTCAGTCGCCTTGATGGGGCTTGAGGCAATGATGGGACTCGGCAGGTTAAGGTTATCCGTCAGGTAGCATCAACACCTGTGGCCTCAGAGGCCGTTACTTCAGTTTGCAGGGGCGGGTCACCCCGATCGTCCTGACGATCTTCAAGTTTGTCAATGTTGACCTCTGGGGTCACCAATACCTGGTCCTCTGACTCAGGGATCTCGGGGGTCTTGGAAGAGTCGCCCGTTTTCCTTTTCTTGCTCTTGGCTTGGGCCCTGTGATCAAGATAATAGGTTTAAGAACACATGACAACAGGTTAAGCTATCAATATTTAAAGTACAATTACTTACCCTGGGTTTATGACTAAAGCCGGTAGATAAGTTGCGGAAGAGCCTCCTGAGGATGGTGGCGACTCCTGGTAATTGGAGTCAGAAGGATTAAGTGGTTTCGTGACAAGGCCGGCTTTGGGTAAAGAAGGAGTTGGACTGTGTGGCACCTCGTTACGCCGCTTGCGAGTAGAAGATTCACGAGTTAACCCGGCCACCAGATCTCCAGAGCCGCCACTCCAAGTTTGGTGCCTCAACTCATGCTGAGTTTTCTTCAAAATAAAGTACGGGTCTAAGTGAGCATCTGGATGAGAAAAGCTTACTTTTTGGACGACCCGCCTTATCTTCTCTGGAGGCAAGGAGTTTGAGCCAGAAGAGATGGAAATAATCTCAGTATCCGAGGTCCGGCTTGTTGCTACCTCATCCTAAGAGTAAGAGGTGTCAGCTTATTCGATAAAGAGGCAGCCAAGAGAATCAAGTTCTACCTCTGATTGATCATCAGCATCCGCTGACTCGCCCATGGCAGCCGGCTCAGTCGCAGCGGAGGGTTTGTTCTTTTTTTGGGATGGTGCAGTCTTGGTTTTGACTGCCTGTCATGAGAAACCACGGCCACCTATGGGGCCATCGGCCCCTTTGTGGTTCGGCCGGTGGAAGGGCACATTGCACAAAGAGCGGAGAGCGCAGCGTAGCACGGCAAAGATCACACGGGCAGTTTTTACCCAGGTTCGGGCCGCTGCGAGGCATAAAACCCTACTCCTGCTTTGGTGGATTGATGTGAGGACCGTGGTCGAAACGTAGCGCTCTAGCCTGGCAGGGTTGCCTCTAGGCGAGAGCGGCTACGCGCGTCTGAGTGTACAGGGGTCCTAATCCTTTTTATGGTTGCCATGGCCCTCCTTTTATAGATCAAGGGGTCACCACAATGGCAAAGCAGTCATTGTGTACTGATTAGATAGCAAACAATGCTATCATTCCTAACTCTGCAGATAGAGCAGAGCGCATTAAATGCACCACTTAGTGTCACATTGTGGCGTGCTCGGCAAGCCTTGCCGGACCGTTCGGCCACCTTCTCGTCTGCCTGCTTGACACGTCTCTGGACGGGTGTCATTTGGAGGTGGTTTCCTCTGGAAATTGCTGCCATGTGTCAAATAATTTTCACTTAGTCACTTGGGGGCTTGACACCGCATCGATCGATGACTTGCGTCACTGTGAGGTGGAGCGATGGAGCCTTGGCGGTGTAGGCCGCCCTTGGTGTCCCCGACAAGCTTGCTGGGCCGTCTTGAGTTCTGTCTTCGGGGTAACCTCGTCCTCGCCAGGCTCGCCTGCCCAGCAAGGGAGGTTTCTCCTTAGTAGTGTCTTGCTTATTTAGCTTGTCTTGGTCTTCTTGATCCGCCCTTTGATCTCTCAAAGAGCTGATCTCTCCTTGCTTGGTCTAGACTTGGATGTTGCGAGCTTGCCTCCAAGCCTGTGTACAGGTCGGGCAACATACCTGGGGTTTGTTGCACCGACAGGAGCTCCCGGGCCTGACTTGAACACGCTGCCGAGCGTCCTCGGGGTAGGCCCTATCAAGTACATGGGCGAGGAGGCTTGCGGCGGTTTGTCCCTTGAGGTCTTCTTTGCTTCTTCATTAATCTGAGCTTGGATCAGTTTCCGGTTTCCCCGCGCGTCGTGTAACGCCAATTGTAGTGGGGCCATCTTTGTAATTGCCCGTGAATGACTTTAACGCACGGGCCATGAACTGCCAATTCACTCTTCCCATCACACTCTTATCCCTGGCCACATATGCTGCATGCATTGTGTGGGGTAGGTAAAGGAGGCGCGTGGTGTGGGAGAGCATCAAGGAAGGGGCCCGGTCTTCTGGGGTTGGTGGAGAGGGACGACGGTTACCCACCGAGGGATCAGCTCCCAGCCCCCAGCCCGCCTATAAAAGGGGGGCGAGGGGAAGCGGAAGTGCCCATCCACGCACCTCTTCTCACCATTTCATTCCTTCTCCTTGAAATGTTGAGAGGGAGAGACCGGGGCCAGGCCCCGGGCTCGAGCTTGGGGTTGATGATGCCGAAAGCTTGTGTAGGCGCCCGGGGAGTGAGTCTGGTCCGGGGCCGAAAGGGATGTGGCGGTCGAGCCACTTGTAGCGCAGGAGGTACCAAGCTTTTCCACTATGGTGGAATGCTTGTCTCCTCTGCTCGGGTCGGCCGTCTAGCTGGGAGTGCTAGACCTTGTGGTGAGTCGCTGCGGCTTGTCGCCCTGACGTCGGGGCCCCCAGGGTTTCCGGCCTCTGCCTGGGGTGCAGCGCTTGGGTCTTTTGGTAGTCCCAGCACTGCCCCCTTTGGTGAAGCGTGGCGAATGTTGAAGACGGCGGCATCTTCCTGCCCTCCGAGGTGGGGAGCGATGCTCCTTGCGCGTCTTGGATGCCATCGTCGCCTGCAGCTTCTCTGGGGGAGGCAACGGCTCGAGGAGCTGGTGTCCCCCTGGAGTGGTGGTGATGAAGAAAGAACGAGGGAAGACGGAGAAGGCGGGTGGCAGGGCGTCAGGTCAGAGTACGATGGCACCGATGCCTTCGCCTCGTATTGCTGACCTGCTGCCTCGTCTTTCCGTTCTTCCCCTCCCTCCCCGGCACCATCATCACCGCCCTCTTGGTTACCGGGGAGGGGGTCGCTCTCTTGGTGCCTTCGCCTCCTCCAGTAGTCTTCCAGCTGAGCTCCGGCGGTTCTCCCCGCCGGTGTTTTCACTGGGGCTTCTGGCTGGTCCTGGAGGTGGTGACCAGGGCACCGCCGAGCTGCTCCTTTCGCCCCTCTCCTTCGCAGCCTCACCACTCTCGATCTTGTCAGGCTGCGCCTGGCAGGTCCTGACGGGATCGGGTTGGGCATCTGCTCAGGCACTCCTTTTGCCCTCTTCCCCTTCCACCGCAGTGCCTAGGAGGAGAGGGACAAGAAAGGGATTACGGGGCACTTATCTTTTTTCAATCTAAAATATGTAGGCACTTGCCAAACTTTAGTCTGAATTATGTAATCTTCTTTATCCATGTTGGTGTTCTGTAAGATCTGTACTTGTTCATCAGCATATTAATGAAAAAGACAAGCTTTGCCGGGCACTTGTGCATGTATCAAACTCATGCAGAGGTGAAATGCCTCTATACCTTCAAGTAAACAAGTTTCCCCGACAGGTTATCCTGCCGGTACCCTCGGTTTGTTGCCGCTGAGCTAAGCCTACCGGGCACAAATCACAAAGAGGGACCAGCCCCTCGCCAAGCCTTCTCCGCCAAAGGCCACTGCGACCATCCTGACCGAAGCAATGTTCGAGTCAAAGGATGGGAGCACCTAAGTTTCGAAGGTGACGAGGTTTTCATATGCACAAGTTTCTACTTACAGAAGACGTAAGGCTAAGAAGAGAACTTATCTGTTTTGCTTGCCGGGGATCGTCACGTGGGCTTGTCTTCATTTCTTCTCTTTGGGACCAAGTCCACAACAAGAACCCTGCAACTTAGTGCAGATGAAAACAATGCCTCATGCGACCTCATCTACATGATCATGCTATGCTTATGCATGCATGCAAGTTTTGGGGGCCCCCAGCTCTTCGTTTATTTCTGTTGCTCAGGGTCTTCACCTGGCTTTGTACAAGGGGTTACATGCAACATCGGCAAGGCCTGTACAAAAGGGTGGCTGCCGGGCAGGGCCCGACAGCCGCGCCTTACGGGTAAAACTTACGGAGATGCTCAATGTTCCATGAGTTTTGCAACTGAATGCCATCTCCGATCTCCAGATGGACTGAGCCAGGTCTGGTGACTCGTACTACCCGGTAAGTGGCTTCCCACTTCGGTGTCAACTTGTTTGTACCCTTGGCGGACTGAACGCGCCTAAGGACAAGGTCACCTTCCTCAAAACTCCAGGCATGAACCCTGCGGCTGTGATAGCGACGCAGGGCTTGCTGGTAGCATGCAGCACGCGTAGCAGCCCGGATACGGTTCTCCTCAAGTAGCACAACATCATCACACCGGTGCCGTTCCTGTGCTACTTCATCGTAGGCAAGCACTCGAGGAGATCCGAATATGAGTTCTGTGGGGATAACTGCTTCTGCCCCATAGACTAGGGAGAAGGGAGTCTGCCCGGTGGCTCGATTTGGTGTCACACGGAGGGACCAAAGAACCACCGGCAGCTCGTCGATCCATCGCCTGCCGCACTTCTGCAGTCTATCAAAGGTTCTTGTCTTGAGGCCTCGCAGCACTTCAGCGTTCACCCTCTCAGCTTGTCTGTTGCTTCTGGGATGGGTGACAGAGGAAAATGAGATCTTGCTTCCGAGGGCATGAACGTATTGCATGATGTCGCGGCTTGTGAATTGGATGCCATTGGCGGTGATGATTCGGGCAGGTACCCCGAAGCGGCACACCAATCCTTTCCAGAACTTGATAGCTGACTGCGCAGTCACCTTTCTCACGGGCTCCACCTCTGGCCACTTTGTGAACTTGTCGATACCGATGAACAAGAACTCAAAGCCCCCGGTAGCACGGGGGAAGGGGACTAAGATATCGAGCCCCCAGACCGAGAAGGGCCATGACAAAGGGATCATCTGAAGAGCTTGGGCAGGCTGATGGATGTTCTTGGAGTGGAACTGGCAGGCTTCACATTTGGTGACTAGCTTAACCGCATCTTGGAGGGCTGTGGGCCAATAGAAACCTTGCCGGAAGGCTTTTCCAACAAGAGCCCTTGATCAAATGTGGGATCTCTGCCAACAGTTCCTTTCCTTCTTCCCGGCAAATGCACTTCAATTTCACACCGTTGGGCCTTCTTCTGTATAGTGTGGCGTCAACGAACTGATACATACTGGCCCTCCGAGCTACTCTTTCAGCTTCTTCTTGCTCTTCGGGAAGCTCTCCTATTTGGAGGAAATGCAATATGTGTCGTGCCCAAGTTGGGGCCAGGGGCTCGGTAACGAGGACCAGCGGCACCTCCTCATTCGCAGGAGCACACTCCTCGAGCGCAGGGACCGGTGGCCTGGCGGGATGGTGCAGCTCACTGATCGAAGGGAAGTTGTTCCTGCCAAGCTCTCTGCCGGGAGCCTCGGGAGGCTCTGCTGGGAGAGGCTTGCCGGAGTCCAGTTTCCTCCTCTTTCTGGCCATTGTTGCCGGGGATACAGAGGGCTGAGTCAGATCGAGAACAAAAGTCCCTGGTTCCACAGGGACTTTTTTCGCAGCGCACTTTGACAGATGATCATCAATGCTGTTTTCTGCACGGGGCTCATCCTCTGTTTGCGATCCATCAAAGCGCTCCTCCAACTTTCTCACTTCCTTGACTTATGCCTCCATCAATGGGCTTTGGTAATCCTTGTTGACTTGTCACACCACAAGTTGTGAATCTCCACGGATGATCAGCTTCTTGATTCCCAGTTCTGTTGCAATCCTGAGCCCGGCAAGGAGCCCTTCATACTCTGTAGTATTGTTGGTAGCCTTCTCCCGGGGAAAATGCATCTGGACGACGTACTTAAGGTGCTCCCCAATGGGAGAAACGACAAGCACGCCAGCCCCCGCACCTTGTAGGGAGAAGGCACCATCGAAATACATAATCCATTCTTGCGGCGCTTCCTTGCCGGGAACGACTGTCTCTAGTACTTCTTCATCAGGAGTTGGTGTCCAATCTGCAATGAACTCTACTAGTGCTCTACTCTGAATGGTTGACGTGCTTTCAAACATCATACCAAAGCTGGACAACTCCAAAGCCCATTCCACAATCCTGCCAGTGGCCTCAGGGTTTTGGAGTATGCGTTGCAGGGGGAAGCAGGTGACAACTGTGATCTCATGGGCTTGGAAGTAGTGGCACAGTTTCCTTGAGGCCATGATGAGGCCAAAAATCAACTTTTCACACCAGAGTACCTCAATCTAGCCCCCTGCAGTAGGGAGCTGACGAAGTACACTGGGCACTGCACCACTTTCTTCTTTGCCGCCACCTTGGAACTGTCTCCGCTGGCTTGCTTTTCTTTGTCTTGAACTGCATATGACCTTGCTGGGACGGGTTCGCTTTCCTCTCCAGAGGGGACAGTGGCTATGGCTGCCGCTTCATCCACTTCCCGCTTCGCCAGCAGCGCCGCACTAACCACTTGATTGGTTGCCGCTAAGTATAGCAGCAACAGCTCTTGTGGTTTGGGAGCGACCAAAGTGGGCACAGAGGAATGATAGGTCTTCAAATCTTGTAGCGTAGCGTCTGCCTCTGGGGTCCACTCCACGGGTCCTGCCTTCTTCAAGATTTTGAAGAATGGCAGGGCACTTTCGGTAGACTTGGAAATGAACTTACTCAGCGCAGCGACGCATCCAGTCAAACGCCTCACGTCCTTGACTGTCTTGGGTGCTTGAATCTGCTCGATAGCCTTGATCTTGTCGGGGTTGGCCTCTATCCCTCGATGGGACACAAAGAAGCCAAGTAGCTTGCCAGAGGGAACTCCAAACACACAATTCTCCAAGTTTAGCTTCAAGTTGATCCTGCGCAGATTTGCAAAGGGCTCTTCCAAATCCTGAATGAGAGTCATTCTGTCCTTGGTTTTGACGACTATATCATGCATGTAGGCTTCAATATTTTTGTGCAGCTGGGACTCGAAGCCAATCTGTACTGCTCTTGCAAAAGTGGATCCGGCGCTCTTCAACCCGAAGGGCATCCATACAAACCAATACGTGCCACATGGGGTTATGAACGCGGTCTTCTCTTCGTCTTCCTTGGACATGAAGATTTGGTGGTACCCGGAGTAGGCATCCAGAAAGGAAAGCAGGTCACACCTGGAAGTGGAATCCACAATCTGGTCGATGCGCGGCAAGGGGAACGGGTCCTTCGGGCATGCCTTGTTTAGATCTGTGAAGTCTATGTAGAGCCTCCATTTCCCATTCGCCTTGCACACCACCACTGGATTCGCTAACCATGTGGGATGCAACACTCCTCTGACCAAACCAGCTGCTTCAAGCTTCTTGATCTCCTTGGCAATAAACTGCTGCCGCTCCAAAGCTTGCTTCCGGACCTTCTGCTTGATGGGCCGGGCATGTGGGCAGACAAAAGGTGGTGCTCGATTACCTCCCTGGGAACACCGGGGATGTAAGATGGTTGCCAGGCAAACACATCGATATTCGCCCGCAGGAAGGCAACGAGCGCGCTTTCCTATTTGTCATCGAGGGTGGCACTCAGGGTAAACATACCGTCAGTGCCAGCCAGCCCTGCCGGGACCTTCTTCACAGTAGGTGCAGCAACTTTGGATCTCTTGCTATTGGAACTCTCCGGCAAGTCATCAACAGGTGCAGCGCACTCCGGAGAGGCACGCTTCCCGGATTCCTTGGTGGCATCCTTGCTAGCTTTCTTCTTTTTCTTACTTTCCTTGGCGGGAGCAATGGCTTCTGCAGCCTCAGCAGCGACCGCCTCCCAATACATCTTGTCCACGCATATGACTGCGTCCTTCTGATCTGACGGAATAGAAATGACACCTAACAGCCCTGGCATCTTCAAAGCGTTGTAGGCATAGTGGGATGCCACCATGAACTTAGCCAGAGCTGGGCGACCAAGGATTCCGTTGTACGGCAGGGGGAGGTCAACCACGTCAAACACGATCTTCTCAGTCTGGTAGTTTAACTCCCCTCCGAACGTCACCGGCAGTGTGATCTTTCCCTTAGGACGACTCCTGCCAGGGTTGATTCCTTGGAACGTACCAGTAACCTTGAGCTCCTCATCTGCTATCTGAAGTTTGCTGATGACCTTTGGAGATATCAGATTCAACCCGGCCCCGCTGTCAACCAACATCTTCGTGACTTTGAGGTTGCGTATTGTTGGTGAGGCCAACAACGGCAAGCAACCTACTGCGGTGGTGCGGTCAGAGTGATCCTCTTCGTCAAAGATGATGGGCGTGCGGGACCACTTGAGCGGCTTCCGAGAATCTGCCGCTGGCTCCATGGCATTCACTTCACGCGCCCACTGTTTAAGTTGGCGGTGAGAGGAGTGCAGAGATGCACCCCCGTCAACGCACAAGGCGTCAGTGGCTTTCTGGAACTCCTGCTCGCTGGTTTCCTCTTCATCTCCTTCATCGGTCTCACCATCGCAATCCTTCTTCTCACGGCCTCTGGCGGGTTTTCCTTGGAACCGAGGAGCCTTGCCAGGGCAACTTACTCCGCCACCTTGGCCCTTCCCACCAGCACCATCCTGGGTTTTCTCCTTATCATGCTTCTCGTACTCGGCCCTCTACTTCTTGATGAGTTGCTCAACCTGATGACACTCCTGAAGGTCGTGGCCCTTGGTCCTATGGATCTTGCAGTATGGCCCATCACCCTTCCCAGCCTTCTCGGCAGCCGCGGCTGCCTGACAGTTAGTGCACGCGGCAACCTCCTTGCCGGGGGCCTTGGTCTTGGCTTTCTTGCCGGTACCAGGTGTGCTTGATGCTTCGACGGCCATCACAACTTTCTCCTTGCGCCTGTTATTGCGCTTCTTGTTCTTCTTCTGGTTGGTGGTGTCGTTATCATCGTCTGAGTCAATGTCGACGCCATCCTCTTCATTGGGAAGTCGCCTTCCCCCTTCTACGCGAGCACACTTATCCACCAGAGTGTATAACTCATTCACAGTCTTGGGCAGCCGCACGTTCATTTTGGAACATATCCTGCGGTTGCACACGTTGGACTGGAATGCGGCTATCACAGGTGCCGGGTGGATATCTGGGATGTTCCTGTGCATATGACTGAACCTTTGCATGTACTTCCACAGACTTTCTCCTTCCTTCTGTGGAAGGAGCTGCAGATCGTTGGGCCGTCCTGGTTCTTGATGGCCGCCCGTGAAGGCGCCAACAAACTCATGGCACAGGTCAGCCCAAGTTGAGATGGAGTTCTCCGGCAGGTGCATCAGCCAAGATCTCACATTTGGCTTGAGTGCCAAAGGGAAGTAGTTGGCGAATACCTTCTCATCTCTTCCCCCGGCAGCCTAAACAGCGATGGTGTAGATGCTCAGGAACTCTGCTGGGTTCAATCTCCCATCGTACTTCTCTAGTATCTCTTGCTTGAACATGCGGGAAGATGGCCAACGGACTTGCCGCAGTTCACGAGTGAAGGCGGGGCACCCAACCTCGAAAGGTAGGTACCCGCCCTCACCGGGTGTAGGCTCGTCGACGTCGGGGCCATTGCGCCTATCAGACTGGTGGTGGGTGTCACGGCGCTGCTCGATGGTGATGCCCGCGCCTTCCCTTCGCCTGTCTTCATGGGCCTACCACTGGTCCCGACGTGCTTGAGGGCCGGATGACGCCATCGATGCATCGTCGGGTTCTTGCTGCGGCCCCTGCGCCGGCTGCCACGAAGGGGATTGCACCGTGGGGGTGGCCCCTTCGGTACGTCCAGTGGCTCGGGCCATTGTTGCCGCCTGCGGAGGCCGTGACGGGCCCGCTCGCTATGATCCTCCCACCTCGGCAAAACCAATCAGTCTCTGAATGGTGGCTCTTCACTCATCCATCTGATCGACCACCGGCGAAAATCTCAACAGGAGTTGGGCCTGCGCCATGGCCTCAGAAGTAGTGCTCGGCATGGATGACGACGTAGATTGTAACGTCGCCTGGCTCCTAACAGTGCCAGTAGTGGCAACGCCATGCTCTGGTCAGCGCGATCCAGTCGCCAGGGTGGCATGGCGGCGAGGTGGATGTGCTTGGGGATCGGCGGCTCCGTTTGGCGCATCTGTTGGGTCGTCTTGCCTAGGGGGTGCTGCATGCCCTACGGCCGCGCCCGCAGTGGGAGCGGCCAGAGAACTGCGGTTCACCCCAGAGCGAATGCCACCACTGCGGCTGTGCCCTTCGGTGAGGCGGATAGGTGCAGACGGAATGATCTCTCCACCCGCACCTTGTGGAGCGTGGCCGCTGGGATGCTGCTGGCGCTGTCCTTCTCCAGTACCTCCTGCCCCCGTTTCGGCTGCGGGAGGGGTGGTGATGACGCCGCATGCGCCGGTCACGTCCCCCGCAGCGTCCACGTCTCCGTGCGTCCCCGTAGCCCCCGTGGCATCGACGACCGTGTGCGACGGGGCCTTCGAGGTGGACGGGTGGGCTGCAGCACCGGACTTCTTCTTGGGCGCCATGGATGATGAAGCCGTAGATGAAGAAGTCGATGAAGATGACACGCTGCGTGCGTTTCTCGGGTTCGCCAAACGCTTCCCCCTACCTGGCACGCCAAAGATGTCATGGGAAACCACAGGCACCTATGGGGCCATCGGCCCCTTTGTGGTTCGCCGAGGGGAAGGGCACTTTGCACAAAGAGCGGAGAGCGCAGCGCAGCACAACAGAGATCACATGGGCAGTTTTTACCCAGGTTCGGGCCGCCGCGAGGCGTAAAATCCTAGTCCTGCTTTGGTCGATTAATGTGAGGACCATGGTGGAAATGTAGCGCTCTAGCCCGACAGGGTTGCCTCGGGGAGAGAGCGGCTACGCGTGTCTAAGTATACAGGGGTCCGAATCCTTTTTATGGTTGCCATGGCCCTCCTTTTATAGATCAAGGGGTCACCACAATGGCAAATCAGTCATTGTGTACTGATTAGATAGTAAACAGTGCTATCATACCTAACTCTACAGACAGAGTAGAGCGCATTAAACGCGCCGCTTAGTGTCACATCGTGGCGTGCCCGGCAAGCCTTGCCGGACTGTTCGGCCACCTTCTCATCTGCCTGCTTGCCACGTCTCTGGACGGGTGTCATTTGGAGGTGGTTTCCTCTGGAAATGGCTGCCATGTGTCAAATAATAGCCACTTAGTCACTTGGGGGCTTGACACCGCATCGATCAATGACTTGCGTCGCTGTGAGGTGGAGCGGTGGAGCCTTGGCGGGGTAGGCCGCCCTTGATGTCCCCGGCAAGCCTGCCGGGGCCGTCTTGAGTTCTGTCTTTGGGGTAACCTCGTCCTCGCCAGGCTCGCCTGCCCGGCAAGGGAGGTTTCTCCTTAGTAGTGTCTTGCCTATTTAGCTTGTCTTGGTCTTCTTGATCCGCTCTTTAATCTCTCAAAGAGCTGATCTCTCCTTGCTTGATTTGGACTTGGACGTTGCGAGCTTGCCTCCAAGCCTGTGTACAGTCCGGGCAACATACCTGGGGTTTGTTGCACTGACACCGCCTGGGTTTTCCTTTTCTTGTTCCAGAAGGCAGAGCTAGGCTGCATAAATTAGAAGGGTTAGAAAACAAAGTACAAAAGGAAGATAATGATTTATAAGTGAGATAAAGAAAACTGCTTACTGCAGGTGCCGGGTTAAGCTTGAAGAACGGCAACAACCCCGTCTTATTGCAGCTTTCCTGAGGTTTCCCGAGCAGACTTTTTATAGTTTTGTTGACTTCCTCAGTGGTAAAATTATCAGAGCTGTACCGCTGAGTGTCGTTTGACTCGCCTGAATATTCAACATTAAGTCGGGTCAGTGGCTTAAAGGGAGGATTCTCGATGCAACCCAGCACTAGGCTAGATCAACCCCTGTTAACCCATTGGCTAGCAAGGCTCTTAATTTTGGATAAACCGGGAGGGCTTCAGCATGCTCCTCTGGAATAATCTTGCTCGGCGAATTAAAGTCCATGGGAAGGTGATCAACTCTGTAACCTGGCAGAGGGTTCTCATCAGCTGGGGCAGTATTCTTGCAATAAAACCAAGTCCTGACCCATCCCGTAGGGTGACTTGGCTGGGTAGCTGAAGGAAAACAGCCGTCTCTACATCTCTGGATTGAAATTCCACCGAGTTCTAAGCTCGGGCTGTCCGCACACTCAGTTTGGAGGTTCATATAGAAAAATTCCTTAAAGAGAGCGAAAGTGGGCTCTATTTGCAGATATGCTTCACATAGGATTTGAAAGTGGTAGATATTGGATATGGAATTTGGACCCAAGTCTTGAGGATGAAGAGTGAAGTAGCTTAAGACGTCCCCAAAGAATTTTGACCCGGGCGGGGTAAAACCTCTAATGATATGGTCAGTAAAAACCACAACTTCTCCTTCGCAGGGTGGAGGAACATCATCCCCTTGGTCGGCTCGCCAACCAATTTCTTCTTGAGGTGCTAGAAGACCTTGATCTTGATAATCCTTAAGGATGAGCTCAGATACTTGGGAAGGCACCCAAATGCAAATGGTGGATTTTGACATATTAAGTCGCCTAAATACAATAGAAGGCTGCGGAAATATAAACGGCGGGTTACTCAAGAAATAATGACTTGTTTCTACAGTGATATGAAGAATACAACATAATAGAGAAGTCGCCTTAAAATGGTGAACCAGCTCCGGCTTAGCAATGGAGGCAGTTTCTAAATACCTGGCGAGTTATCATATGAGGGTAAGCTGCCCAAGATCCTAAGGCGAGTTAACTAAAAGTTGGGGATTGCTAAAGTTTTCTACTAAGTGTGGAGTAAACAAGTTTCGAACTAGAACAACTACAATTGTGGATCTACAGGCAATTCGAAAAAGGAAAATAATTGCTAAACCTAAAGGTGATGGCGGAAGTACTGATGAACTGTTCATGGATTCTGGTGGAAGTATGGTCTATCTAGATGCAAGACCAGTATTGAATCTATTACCGCAGTATTTATATGGCCATCTCAGATCAAATACAAGATCTACTCAGGATATTATGGGGAAGAACGGACGAACACTGATGAAATCTATGAACTCCGTTGAGATAATGTGAATCTAAGGAAGGGAGGTTCAAGTACCTGGCTGTGGTAGCCGAGAGCGGAGACGCGCCGCTGAACTCCGGTGAAGGCGGAGCGGCGCTGTAGTCCTGAGCGAGACGGCTGGCGAAGGTCGACGGGCGCGGCGGAGCTCCGGTCGGAGAGGGCTTCGAGAGGAAGAAGAAGAAGTGGAGGAGAGGAGGTAAAAATGAAAAAGAGGACCCCCATGCGTATTTATAAGGGGGAGGTAATAGCAAATGGCAGGTGCAAAAATCAAGGAGGCGCAGTATTTTTTGGAATGAGAGACGCCTCAGTTTACGGGATAAGTGGATATACACGAGATTCGTTATGACGTCATGATACACTCCCCAAAATTTGCGGAGGTGACATCATCATTTCACATGGCAGCTTATGAAGTTTTCTGAGCTAAAAATTATGAGACTCAGAGGGAAGACTCGCTAGACTAATGGATTGAAGATTGACATGAACAAGTTCAAATCAATCTAGGTCCTAATGTTGGGGATATAACCCCACAGTATAACCCGCCATCTAAAGGTCGGGTCTTGTTACTAGTGACTTATGGAGCTAGGCTCAAGATGGGCCAGGGCGTTTAAGACACAGGACTGAAAAGGGCGGCTCATGAGACGGGCCGACTTAAGGCCTAGAACCATAAGGTGGTGGGCGGCCCAGAGGTGTAAGCCGCCATGCGGCGTCTTGCCATATAAGGCAAGGCAACATAGAGTTAGATTCAGTCACGGGTCACAACATGACCCGGACTCTTGTAAGCCGGAGGCCTCGACCTGTATATAAAGGCGGGTGCTCGGCATAGATAGATCAAGTTACAAACAATCAATAGCTAGGTCAAGCGAATCAGCTCCCTTGTAATCAATACTAAAGCAATAAGCAGAAAAGCAGGAGTAGGCTTTTACCTTCATGGTGAGGGGCCGAACCTGGGTAAACTCATGTCCTTCGACCCGCTCAACCCTAACATGCTAATCACCGTTTGCGATGGCCTCATGTCTAAATTCTCACACTAGGTAATCTGCCGTGACAAAACCACGACACAACCCCTAGACGGTCAGCGCAACCTTGGTCACGGAACGAGAAGAGCAAGCCCATGCCAAGAAGAAGGCTGCAGCGCCTGCGGCTCCCAAGGCCGCATCCGAGCCTATCGAGGGACCCCCTCTGGAGGCCCCTCCTTTCAGTGCCCCTCGAGAGCCGCCTCACGAGCCTCCCGAGCTTCAAGCCAAGGACGCTGCACCAACACACCTCATCAAGCATCCCGTCTACTTTGTCAGCGCGGTGCTGCGAGATGCCCGCGAGTGGTACCCCATGCAGCAAAAGCTTCTCCTCTCGCTCGTCCTTGCTTCCAGGAAGCTGCGCCACTACTTCCAGGGCCACCCCATCAAGGTGATCACGTCTTACCCGTTGGAGCAAGTACCGCATAGTCCCAACGCCACCAGCTGTGTCGCGGAATGGAACATCGAGCTACAACCCTTCGAGCTGGAGTTCCTAACTACAAGGATGATCAAGGGTGCGGCCCTGGTTGACTTTGTGGCAGAATGGACGGACCCACACTAGGAGGAGCCTCACGAGGAAGTGGCCATGCTGCATGGTGATGGCGCTCCCGCAGGGTGGACTCTACACTTCGACAGTGCATTCTCTTGACAGGGCGCGAGGGCTGGCATCATGCTCACTTCGCCAACAAGGGACAAGTTGTACTACGTTGTGCAGCTCTGTTTCAAGCCCAGCGACAAGGTCTCCAACAACATTGCCGAGTACGAGCGCCTCATCGCCGTCCTCAAGGCTGCCAATGCCCTTGGCATCAAGCGCATCACCAACAAGGGAGACTCGTAGCTCCTTGTCAACTTCTCCAACAAGAGCTACAAGCTGAAGGACGAGCACATGGCCACCTACCTTGAGGAGGTGCGCAAGCTCGAGAAGCACTTCCTGGGCATGGAGCTCTAACACATCCCTTGCATGGACAACAAGGAAGTGGACGAGGTCGCCAAGCGGGCCACCAGACGCGAGCCTCAAGCTCCAGGCGTCTTCGAGGAGCGGCTCCTGAGGCCATCCGCAACACCTCTTGAAGACAGCGTCATGAGGCCTCACGAGAAACTACCACCCGCACCCACCTCAGGCGCACCAGACTGCGGCCCATCTTCAGTTGCTCGCCTGCTGATGGCGCTCAAGCAAAAGACTAAGAGCTGGGCCGCGGAGATCAAGGCCTACTTGGAGATCGGTGCCCTCCCTGAGGACGATACAGAGGTAGAGCGCGCAACACGCCAGGCTGGGCCCTACTACTTGAAGGACAGCAACCTCTACAGCTAGCGCCCCAATGGAGTTGCGCTGCGCTGCATCCCGACGGAGCAAGGGCGCGAGGTGCTAGCTGACATACATGGAAGCGACTGCGGCCACCACTCTTCCTCGCACACCCTCGCCGACAAGGTCTTCTGGAGCGGCTTGTACTGGCCCATGGTGCTGCGCGACGCCGAGGAGCTGGTCCAGTCCTGCCAGGCCTGCCAGTTCCATGCGAAGCAGATCCACCAGCCGGCGCAAGGGCTCCAGACCATCCCCCTCTCATGGCCCTTCGCAGTCTGGGTGCTGGACATTTTGGGCCCCTTCCCTTGCGCCATAGGCGGCTACCATTTCCTCTATGTCGCCATCGACAAATTCACCAAGTGGGCTGAAGTGGAGCCCGTTCGCACCATACCGACAGGCTCAACCATCAAGTTCATCAAGGGCCTCATCTGCCGCTTCGGCATCCCCAATCGCATCATCACTGACAATGGCTCGCAGTTCCCCAGCGGCCTCTTCAAGTCATACTGCGCCAGCATTGGCACGCAGATCTGCTACACCTCAGTGGTGCACCCAAGAAGCAACTGCCAGGCCGAGCGTGCTAACACTGAGGTCCTCAGTGGCCTCAAGACAAGAGATTCAAGAAAAAGTTCACGGCCTGCGGCAAGGGCTGGCTCGACGAGCTCCCTTCCGTGTTTTGGTCCATCCGCATGACCGCCACCAGGCCTACCGGCTAAACACCCTTCTTCCTCGTGTATGGGGCTGAAGCGGTCCTCCCCACCGAGCTCAAGTACGGGTCCCCACGCGTCCCAGACTTCGACGAGGCTCGGCAGGACGGCTAGCGGGAAGCTAATCTGCTCCTCCTCGAGGAGCCACACCGCCAGGCTGCCATTCGAGCAGCATGATATCAGCAGGCGCTGCGTCTCTATCACAGTTGCAACATACGCCCCGTATGCTTGAAGTTCGCGACCTCGTCCTACGACGGATCCTCTCTAGAGAAGGACTCCACAAGATCTCGCTCATGTGGGAAGGCCCCTTCAAGGTGGTACATGTTTCCCTGCCTCGCGCGGCGTGGCTGGAAATGGAGGAGGGTGTTCTGGTACAAAGCACATGGAACATCCAACACCTCTGCAAGTTCTATCCGTGGCCTCATGGATACGAGCGAAGTGGAGTTGTACACGCTCTGGGGCCTCCTCTGTGTTGCCGCTGACCGCAAGAGCTCCCGCCCACAACCCAGTGGAAGCCCCATGCGCAGTCATGGCAGAATGACTTACCCGAGAGGCCGCCTCGCCATCGCATCCTCAAGCTAACCCGTGCTCATCACGGAAGCATGTATCTTCTATTACGTAATGATCCATTCACGCATCAGCAAAACTTCATTTTCTAAGTGTTGCAAATACTTGTCGCGGAGTACCCCTCAGGAGGCATGCACGCTCGCAGTCTTCCTTCTGAGTGTCACGTGAGCGAGGGCTGGACACGGTGCCTATGCTTGGGTCAGACCCAGCAACGCCACTAAACCCAAGTGACTAAGCTCTGGCTTGTGGTCCTGCTCCCGCACACGTCACCTCCCCAAGGTCCTTGGCACTTGTCTCCTCGCGTGATACCCACAAGTAACCTCATGAGCGCGCGCCGCCTTACTACATGCAAAAACTTGGTGGCAATCTCATTGATGCAGGGTACAAGAGGCATCACGAGCACCCCTCCTCAAGGGACCTTGCAAGCGCTACTTTGCGAGGCAGCCGTTGCATCGCTACCATCAAGTACCCATGAGGGGCCTCATGAATGAAAGCCCATCGCGAGGCGTAACCTGCAGGCAGCGACACGTCAAGATGCATACTCTTAAAGAGCTAAGTCAAAACGCTTCATGAGCTTCTCTTAGAGCATTTGGTGTTTTCTCCCCCGCGACTTTGCGAGCACCAGCCTTGTTTCTTCCCACGCATGCTCCTTGCGCGTCAAGGGGGGCTTCTCGAGCATCGCGCCTCGGGAGCCCTTACCACCTCGCAGAGCCCTGTGCCCTCTGGCCTTACTAGGCATGCGTCCTAGCATACCAGCGATGACTATGGTATGCTCGAGGCCTGCGCCCTAGCGATGCAGAGCACCAAAGCAAGCAAAGGAAAAGGGAAATAGGCCTCGCAAGGAAGCAAACACGGCAGAAAGCATTAAAAATGCAAAACCAGCACAAAGTCATTACAAAGGCATTGTCTTCATGCCCCCACGGGGCCACGTCCATTGTCGTAGGGCATAAACAGGAAGATAAAAATGGAGGTCTAAGCAGATGAGGCGTTGTCCTCTCCGTCATCGGCGGCGTCGGTGCTTCCTTCGGGCTCGTCATCGACGAGCGCGTACTTCTAGATAAAGTCCACGACGTGGTCCTGCACCTCCTTCACGAGCCCATCATGGAGCTCCTGTGGGATGGGCTGCATCACCCTCTCGAAGTTGAATCTGCTGTCGCCATGGAAAAGGTTGCTGAAGAGGCGCGTCGTCGCCGTGGTCAGTAGGTCGCGGCTCTCCTCCTTGACAAACTCTTTCGCGTCCTTGGCCCCTTCCTCCAGCTTCCACACGAGCCTGGTGAAGAAGTCGAGGTAACTCGCGTCACCATCGTCCCGGGGCTCCGCTGTCTTCTCGTTGGTGAAGCGCACCACAGTCGTGCTTGCGCGCTTCATGACAGTGCGAAACATCTTGTTGCGCTCGTGCTGCTGTCCTAGCTCGACGACCTGGGAGACGCCGCCCACCTATGTTTGGAGGGAGGCCAGCTTCCCCTCCGGATATTCCTTGGTTGACGACACATGTGCCAACTCCAGCTCCACATCCGCCACCCGCTTCTTGTGGCCGTCGACCTCGGCCTGGAGCTCATCTTGCTTCTTGGCGAAGCGCTCCTCCTGGATCTATAGCTTCTGCTGTTGGTCCATGATGAGCGCCTTGCGCTCCGTCTTGGCCTTGGCCTCAATATCTTCCTTGTACTTCTTCTCCCACTCCTCGAGCTAGGAGTTGGCTTGGTCCACGTTGGCGTGGGTGGGTGGCCTGGGCGCTCGCCACCTAGCATTCCCATGTCTCCAGGCGCTCATGCTCAAGCTTCTGCTCCGTGGCAGTCTGAGCGGCCTCCTGCTCATGGAGCCCCACATCCGCCTCACGGGAGGCAAGCTCCCCCTCGTGTTTGGTAATGGCCCCCTCGCGCTTCTCCAGCTCGTCTTCACGGGAAGCCTGCTGGTGTTCGCGGGAGTCAACGGCCTCTTCGCGCCTGGAGAGCTCTCCCTCTCGAGGGCAAGTTGCTTCTCGAAGAACATAACAGCCTTCTCCCGCGACTGGAGCTCCAGCTCTCTGCTGGCGGCCTATTCACAAAGAGACTTCTCATGGGCCACGGCCTCGTCCTGCTGTTGCTCGGCCTCGGAGGCCTCCTTAAGGGCCCTCGCAAAGATCTCCTTGGCATCATTGACGATCTGGTCACACTCCTCCTTCGTAGCGCCGTCCCGCTGGCGGCCCAGCATCAGGGCAGCGTCCAGCTGGCGCCACACCTCCGTCAGGCTTGCCAGCCAGAGAAACCCCATTGTACTCTCATTCTCCCTCGCGAGAGCAATCCATCCACAAAACAGGAGTAGGGTTTTACACCGCAAGGTGGCCCAAACCTGCGTAACTGCAGTGTCTCATTCTCCCGCTAGCTCGCTCGCACCGTAGCCTTGTCGTGGTAGCTGAAGGAAGAGTAGGGCGGTAGGAACAAGCGCACCCCAGAGTATGAACCTCTTGCGTCCCCGGAGCCCCGATTCTGACATTTGGCACGCCAGGTAGGGGTGTGCCGCTGTCCTCCCGCTCAGCTCCAACTTCCGCTTCGCCAACTCCATTGCTGACGCTCGCCTTGTGCGTGCCGAACATTGGGCGGCTCGCCTCGCCTAGATGGCGCCTGTGGCCACGACGGTCGCCACCATTCTGCCAGAGCCGAAGCTGTCACTGCCACTGATACTGCCGCCCACGAGCAGCAGGACTCCTCCATGCACCTTCCATGCAGCCCGACGGCCGGACCGCTACGGCCTCCTACTCCCTCGGCCATCGTGGGCCACCGAACGCGCGGGCTGTGCTGCTCATGGCGCGCGAACTTCTCCGCTGCTGCCCGGCTGACGCCGGCTACGATGCCTGGCTTGGCCGCTTCACCGAGCTCATCAACACCGCCGGGGACACCCCGGCGCCCTCCCACTCGCTCCATCCTCCGCCGTCTCATGCTGGGGACATGGCGCTGCTCCGCCACCTCCTTTGCGCAGCGACCTCAGCGAGCCCCGATGTGATGCGCGTCCACGTGACCCACTCCACGAAGCACCGCAGCCATCCCGAGATGAGGCCAGCTGCCAGATCGTCCATTGTGTGCCGCTTGATGCCCGCGTACTCCTCGAGCAGCAGCGTCAGCGTCAAGAGCGGATTGTCCAAGAGGCCGCAATAGCCGGGCGCCAGAACCGGGCTGCCCTTGTGCGCGTCGTTCCTTAAAGCAGTGTGGGCTGCCAGGCTTTCACTCGCGAGTTGCCCCGGGTGGTTTGGCCCGTCAAGTTCAAGCCAGAGCTGCCCCCGCGCTATGACGGCATCCCCGACCCCACGGAGTTCTTCCAGCTCTACACGCTAAGCATCGAGGCAGCGAACGGTGACGACAAGGTCATGGCAAACTGGTTCCCCATGGCCCTCAAGGACGGCACGCTCTACTGGCTCATGAACTTGCCCGAGGAGTCGAATCTTTGTGGAGTGAACTTTGTGAGCAGTTCATTGCTTACTTCAAGGGCACGTGCGATCGCGCCGTCACCATCAACGACCTGCGTCACATGAAGCAGCACCCTGGCGAGACCCTCTGCAAGTACATCCAGCGCTTCAGCCAGGTGCGCCACAAGATCCTATGCTCCTCAGACGAAGCCATCATGTTGGCGTTCTCCAACGGCGTCATGGACTTCAGGATGCACGAGAAACTCTCCATCAACGATGATTTGAGCTAAGCGCTGGAACTGTTCAACATCACCGACAAGTGCGCCAAGGCTAAAGAGGGATGCCTTTTCATCCAAAACGACCCCGACGCCGCACCCGATAATAACAAGACTAAAGGCAAGGTCGTCAAGCGCAAGGGCCCTGTCATGTTGGTGGCGGAACCCGAGCAGAAGCATGCCCACGACCACGACGAGCCCGTGAAGGACCACCGCCCGTTCTACGTATACCACAACAAGCACACTCACAACACCGAAGACTGCCAAGAGCTAAAGTCACTCCGCGATGAGTACTTGGGCCATCAGGGAGACCACAATGACCATGGTGGCGGCCGTCGAGGCGGCCTCGGCGGTGGCCGATGGGACACCCGCGACGGCAACCCCCGCCAGGGCTGGCGCGATCAGCCTCGTGAGGGCGCCTGGCGCGACCAGCCTCGTGAGGGCGCCTGGCGCGATTAGCCTCGCGAGTCGCACCCTCAGGACAACGCTGGACTTCTGCCGCTACCACCGCCGCCCAGAAGGAACAATGCCAATCAACATGACGAGGGGGCTGGGGGCTACCGGGAGCCTCGCGCGGTAGCCTGCATCCTTGGTGGAGCTCAGGCCCCCGCGTCCAATTGCCTCTTCAAGTAGTTCTCTCGTGAGGTGAACACTGCCCTTCCGAGGCTCGAATCTGCGAGGCCCCTCAAGTGGTCGCAGTACACCATCACCTTCGAGTCCAAGGACCACCTCCACTGCACGGCCGCTGCTGCCGCGCTCCCCATGCTGTGCACCCCCACCATCAGCAATGTTGCTGTCACCAAGACCCTCATCGACGGGGGCGTCGGCCTCAATGTGATCTCCATCGGAACCTTCGAGACACTCCAAGTGCCTTATGACCAGCTGATGCCGACCAGGCCCTTCTCCGGGGTGACCGATGGGTCCACCATCAACCTAGGGCAGGTTCGTCTCCTTGTCACCTTCGACACCCGCGACAACTACCATGCTGAGCTCATCGACTTTGATGTGGCCCACATCAGCCATCCGTACAACACCATCCTAGGATACCCCGCACTCGCCAAGTTCATGGCGGCGACCCACCATGGCTACACCGTCCTCAAGATGCCTGGCTGCAGCGGCATCATCATCGTAGCCAGCGATGAGAATGACATGGTCTGTTCCCTCGAGCATGCCTACCGGGCTGCAGCAGCCGAGAATTCTGATGGCGAGGATGCTGCCGGGCCCCCCGTGGCCGCCCCCGTGAAGAAGAATCAGCTGCTTTCCAAGGACCGTCCTGAAGCTAAGAAGGCGTTGGCTGGCGGCGGCAGGCAAAGTCATGCTCTCGCCGTCGGAGCCTGCCCTCTTCCCGCATAGGAAGGCGTGCTCGGCGCCTCTCATCGGCCAGGCTCGAGGGATTTTGCCTGGAAAGCATCCGACCTGACCGGCGTGACAAGGAGGTGTTCGAGCACCACTTGGAGGCGTCCCTTACCGCGTGTCCCCTCGAGCAAGGAGCGCAACGTCATGCGCCGAAGTCACAAGAGTTCATCGCCTAGGAGATTTTCAAGGTGCGAGAAGCACGGGCCATCCATGGAGAGCATGGCCTTATGCGCCCCGCCAACCCAGTTGCCTCCCTCGAGAAGGGCAGCAAGGTGCACATGTGCATCGAGTTCGCAAGGCTCAACAGGGCCTGCTCGCGGGACCTCTTTTGGCCGTCAAGCATCAGCCTGAGCAGGGGCCTCATCACCAACTACACCTGCATGCCCTTTGGCCTAGAGAATGCTAGTGCCACCTTCCAAAGGTTGGCGCAGCTCGAGATGGCGCCTTGGTTGCCTTCAGCCCCTCGCGAGCCCCGAGGGCCTCGAGAGCCCTTCAGCCCCTGAGAGGCGAACCTCCACAGGATGCTTCGTCAAGCCACCCGACGCTCCTACAGTAGCATGTCGCCATGTGATTTTTTGTTTTGTCCAAATTGAGGGCGCCCCATGGTTTGCATCATCCTCAAGCTGGCCAGGGTCCACCCCTGCAGCCGCTTCACCTTTTGGTCATGTGGCAAATCTGGTTATGCCCTAATGAGTTTATGCTGCTTGCTTAACCTTGTGTTTGGTGTCGTGTCACCATTGAGAGCGTCGCGCCCTCGCGACTCTTCTCCTGACAGTCCCACGAGCAGGGGCGAGGCAAGGCGCCTGTGCTCGGGTTCGTCCCTGTAGCACTGATAAATCCAAGTAATCGAGCTCTGTCTCGCGGGCCCGCTCCCGTGCACGTCACCTCACCGAGATCCTTGGTGCCTCATCTCCTCATGGAACAGACACGAGTAGGTCGGCGAGCGCGCCTCACCCCTGAGCCTCAAAACTTTTCAAATGTGCAGTGCCCCAGTAACCAAGCGCTTGGGAGCCCCATATGACTACTCGAAGGGCCTCACGCGGAAAGGACTCCAAGGATCGAGCCGTGATTCACCTGATGCCGCTCTGCACAAAAAGCTAAGTCTAACCACCTCACGAGCGCAACTATCATCGCTGAGAGTTCCCTCTCCTTGTTGCCTTGGCGGAGCCTGTCGCCACTTTTTCGCGTGAGCCGCCTACATGTTAAAAGGGGGCTCCCAGAGCATCGCACGTCAGAGGACCTCACTAGCTCTCGGTGCCCCTCACCCCCTGGCCTTCTCTCAGGCATCGTGACCTGACATACTAGTGGCGGCTGAGGCTCGCTCGAGGGCTGGGTCTTGATGACATAGAGCATTTTTGGTAAGCAAGAAAAAGAGGAGCAAGCCTCGCGAGCAAGCTTTGGGAGGAAACATACGATTTGGACCATAAAAAGCTTTAATTTAAAAACACAAAGGTCATAGTTTTCACACGCCCCCACGGGGCCCATGCTGATCCAGTGCAGATAAGAGAAATAAAGAAAACTTCAGGCAGGCGCGCCTACTCCCCAGGCCTACGGCTCGGGCACCAGTGTTGCCCTAATCGGAAACCTCGTCCTCACTTTTGATGTGGGGGGAGTCGTCGCTGCCCTCGCTTCCGGTCGAGGGGGATACGTCGCCGCCGTCACCGTCCTCACTGGAAGTGTCGCTATAGTCGCTCTCCATGCAACACTTCAGACGGTCGCCGATGACCCCGAAGATCTTTACGAAGAGCGTGGCGGCCCCATCAAACTTGAACTGGAGGATGTGCCCCTGCTTCAAGCCGCGAGCGAGGGCGAACGCTTCGACCCCGACTTCAAGAACATGAAGCCAGTAGGGTGAACTCTGTCGCCACCCAGGAGGAGCCATTGCAACAGCCGTCTGCCTACAACAACAGGCCCAACGGCGCGCGGTTCGCCATCTCCGCCGCGAAGGAGTCCAGGAGCCGGAGCCAGGAGCAGGGCCGGCGGGGCATGTCCATGATGAACTCGCCGACCGCTTCAGCTGAGTGGTGCTGCGACCGGGCAGACAACACGGCCACATCGCCCCGGCCCCCTCGGCAGCGGGCACCTCGCCCTCTGCGCCCGCGCCTGTGGGCGTCATCTCTTCCATAGCCGCTTGGGTCGGAGTCTGCAACCGCTGGTAGGGCGACCGTGCCCCCGAGGCGGCATCTTGGGCATCGCAGCGTGGCCTCTCCCCCTCGCCATCGTCGTAAGAGCTTGATCGGGGCGCGGAAGCAAGAGAGAGGAGTCGGAGGAAGAAGATGAGCCAGAGATCAATCCCCTCGCCCTTTTATTGCACCCGAAGGACAAGCAGCCCGTGCCTGTTCGCCTTCAGAAGTGCTCGGAGAAGGCAATGATGGCATCGTGCCACGCGCAGGCGGGCTTTATGTTAGCCTGGGCAGTTGCCAAGTTGTCCTGGGAGAAGTGGGAGCGCCCCATGTCCCGTCGTGCACCATGCGTCAAGCCTGGCCTGCAGACGGTTAGGGCCCGCGCTGTTGCGCCCCCTCTAGCAGGCGGAGTCATGCATGCCATGGGCCCGGGGCTACTGTCTGGCCCGTGGGACTGGGGGTACCCAGGCCTGTCTGCCTGCGGCCCAGTGCGCGGTGCATATCTTGGGCCCAGCGGTTGGCCCGCTACTGGACATCATGAGCAAGACCCTCGCGAGGCCCTCGGCTCACGAGGCACATGTTAGCAAGCGTCATCAAGAGCCTCGTGAGGCCCTCTTGCGAGGCGTTCTCCCGAGGCTACCTCCCAAGGTCCCTCGTGGAGGTGAACGAGTCAAGAGCAGATTAGCAGGGTCGCGCGGTCCTGCATCTTCACGTGGGTGATGTGCGCGATGACGAACGGTGCCAGAGGCCGTAACAGCAGGCGCGAATGTGGAGGCTTTCCCCTTTCATGCTAAGGGAGTAAGGCCAACATGCCAGTTCCCAAAGCAACCCCCAAAGGTTGACCGAACGGTGCAAGAAGACCAAGAGGACAGGCACGCCAGGGCGGAGGTCATCACCGAGCCCACCGGCGTGTCATGGATGGAAGCTTTGTAGGCGAAGATCACCTTTAGTTAGGATAGAGTGCGCCCCTGTCCCCCTTCAAACTGGGCATTGTGGCAACCCTTCCGCCAAGTGTTTTTAGGGGAAGAGGACCAGAGGCAGGATATAAAAGGAGGGCAGGGAGCCGCTGTAGTAGGACAGGTTCACCAGCCAGAGAAACACCATTGTACTCTCATTCTCCCTCGCGAGAGCAATCCATCCAGAAAGCAGGAGTAGGGTTTTACACCGCAAGGTGGCCCGAACCTAGGTAACTACACTGTCTCCGGCTCACTTCTGCTAGCTCGCTCGCACCGTAGCCTCACCGTGGTAGCTAAAGGAAGAGTAGGGCGGTAGGAACAAGCGCACCCCAGAGTTTGAACCTCTTGGGTCCCCAGAGCCCCGATACTGACAAGTATCAATTGCTTCAGGCCACCAACGATGACAAGTCTTGTATTTATCATGCATAGTGCAAGCCATCTTGATGAGTGTCCTGTTCTTGCATTCTACAACCCCATTCTGCTGAGGGGTATATGGGGCTGACAAGTCATGAGTGATACTAAGTTCGTCAAGATAGTCATCAAGCCCTGTGTTCTTGAACTCGGTGCCGTTGTCGGTTCTGATGTGCTTGATGTTGAGACCATAATTTATCATGGCCCGATTGGATAACCCTCTGAAGACACCCTGCACTTAAGTCTTGTATGTAATGATATGCACCCAGGTGTAACGAGAATAATCATCAACTATGACGAATCCATAGTATGGTGCTGCATTGGTTAGTGTGGCATAATGAGTGGGACCAACTAGATCCATATGAAGTAATTCAAAGGGACGAGTAGTGGTCATGATTTTCTTATCTTTGTGCTTGGATCTGGTCATCTTTCTAGACTCACAAGCACCACAAAGGTAATCTTTGACAAATTTGACGCCCTCGACGCCAATGATCTGCTTCTTCTTGACGAGTCTGCTCAAATTCCTCATGCCAGCGTGTCCAAGTCGTCGATGCCTGAGCTAGCACTCTGAAGCTTTTGCCAGTAGAAAAGTGGCAGGCTGAGGACCTAATGAGAAATCTACAATGTACAAATCACCTCTCCTAAAGCCTTCAAAGACTTTGGACTTGTCAGATTCCATTAGCACAATGCATCTATATTTGCCAAACATGACAATCATATCAAGATCACAAAGCATTGAGACAGACATGAGGTTGTATCCAAGGGACTCGACAACATCACCTTTTCCATGTGTCGATCCTTTGAGATAGCTACATTACCTACACCCAATACGTTGCTTTTTCCTTTGTCAGTGTAGGTGATATGCTTCAGATGAGACGGAGTAAGGGGAGCATCGGTGAGGAGATTCCTATCACCAGTCATGTGATCATGCAGTCACTGTCCAGAACCCATTCAGTGTCTTTTGGTGTGTCATCCTATAGAAGCGTTAGTCTGACTTACAAATTCATATACTTCAAAGTGAAGAATATGATGATCAATTTCGTCAGTGAATTTCATAAATAGAACATAACTAGTAGCATAAGGGATGTGTGAAATGAAAGATTCATTTCATCATGATTTGCTTGCATCCCAACAAGCATTATGTCAGGTCTTCAACAAATTCATCAGACATTTATTATTGTCTGAAGAACTAACCCTGTAGAAGAGATTAGTTTTTATTCTTAACCACCCACATTTGAATGGGTGGCTGAGAAGCAATGTAGCGCAAAGCATTGATAGAGAACTTAGGCATTGACGAATATGCATTTCTCTTCATAGGGGGGTTATAGTACTCAAATGAATATGCAGAGAAATTCTTTGAAGATTTGTGAACATAATGGTGCAAAGAATAATGCAAAAATTCATCAGAACGTTGTTTGTTTCCCTGCGAAGAAGCATTAGTGTGACCATAGGTTGGCCTGCATCCATTTGAAGACTTTGGTCCATGTGAAGAATTTGCCTGGGGGTTTTCTTCTTCTTTGGTGGTGTCATGATGACTTTCACCTGAATATTTTGAAGAAGACTTTTGGGCACCTAGCTTTTCTTCACTGGGGGACCGTTCCTATAGTTAGTACCAACAAATCTAGCAAATACTTCACCATTCTGATTTTTGAACAGTTTGTAATTGGAGTTAAATGACTCATCTGAAGAATGTGAAGTATCACAGTTGAAACCAGATAGAGTGGATGGATCAACTGGAAGTCCTTTTGCAGCAACCCATTTGGTTTTTGGATACTGCTTAGGTTTCCAATATGATCCATCCACATTAAGCTTTCTCTCAAAAGCTATACCCTCTTTCCTAGGGTTCCTGTTCAAAATCTGCTTCTTTAGCACCTCACAAAGAGTTTGGTGCCCTTTGAGGCTTTTGTACATGCCTGTGACATACAATTCCTTCAACTCTGCATGTTTGTTAAAAACACTTGTGGTCTCCTCGGATGAGGGGATTGAAACCACAGAAGCATTTAAAGATATAGCAGTAGCTAAAGCATTTGAACATTCAGCTGAAGAATTTGCATTTTCACGTTCAAGGCATTTTAAGCATGGAGCAATAAATCTTCCTGAGCGGTGATGATCTATTGAGCGAGTAATGAATCATTCTCTTTCTGAAGATCATCATGAGACTCTCTCTATCATTGCAACAAACATGAGTGTTTGCCGCCCTAACTTATGCACAGGCGTGCTGCAACTTCTTGTGTCAAGTGCCAAGTCTTATATACAACTAAGCCAGAGAAGCCACTCTTAGTGAGATGAAGGAGAGCATTAAGAAGACCAAGCATTGGAACAAGACACAAATTTCATAATAGGAGCAATCAACTCCAACAGGAACAAGCCGGAAGTCAAGCCCCGGCAGGCCCTTCGGGCATGGGCTTCCCGCCAACACCAACGCTCTGCCTCTCCGACCAGCTGGCCACTGACACCCATCTTGATGGCGTGTCACTCTAATAGGAGGTAGCTGGATAAGCGGCGCGACAACCTTGCCCGGGCTGCCTCTTCATATGACACCTAGCAGCGTATTTAATGCGCTTTGTCCTAACTGTCAGAGTTAGGTATGATAGCTCTGCATTAGTCTAATCACCCCTGTAATGACCTTTTTGCCACTGTGGTGACCCCTTTAGCTATAAAAGGAGGGCCAGGGCAACATTAGAAGGGGTTCGAATCTTTGCAACCCTCACGCATAGGCATCAGTGTAGGTGCTCTCTTACCACCACTTGCTGGGGAAGAGCGCTTCGTGTACTTGTGTTCAAACACGACCAATACACACAAAGGCAGGAGTAGGATTTTATGCCACCCAGCGGCCCGAACCTGGGTAAAATCGTGCACCTCTCATTGTAGTTGCTCTTTGCGCCATCACCACCCGCCGTTGAACCAGCAAAGGGGTGCACTGCCCATAGATCGTTGGCTCCACACTGACATCTTTGGCGCACCAGGCAGGGGGGTTGTGTTGGCGTGAATCAAGAAAGCAAGCGGTGCATCGGCCATGAAAAGCTCTGTGTCTTCTTCATCATCCATGACGCCCAAGAATAAGGGCTCCATGACGACGAAACCATCCTCATCCAGACTCCCACCGCATTTGCCTATGGATGGCGTGGGCGGCGCCACTCCGACGGGCGGCGCGGAAGCAACGAGGGGCGTGGCCAACACAAGAGGTGTTGTCGCCGTGCTCACTGCGGTGGGAGCAGACAATAGGTGCGCTGGAGCAGGTCAGCTCCCACGATCCTCTGGCGACGACCACGACAATGGTGCGGGCGGTGCGGATGTGCAACTCCCATTTCCCCCACACTAGGGCGAGCGCAACCACCGGAGCGACGCCACTCAGTCCGGCGCGAGCCGAGATCCTCCCGCTGCACTGACCCCAACAGTCGCAGGGGAGACACCGTCAAGACACACACTATGCCCATCTCAAGATGGACGTGATGTGACACCGAGCGGTGCTGCTGTGCCTCCACAACAGCGTCCGCATGGCGAGTCGCCAGTTGATCAAGCTCAAGATCTCCAGGTGCCACTTCGACCGCGCCAGCCTGCTGCCACCCTCATGATTCGGCAACAAGACCGCAACGCTGCTCCTACTGGTTCTGCCAGGAGTGGAGCAACGTCGCATTCCTCACGCTCTAACATTCCCCAAACGGCAACGGATGCAATGGCGCGGGCGCAGATGCTGCTGGATTTCTCTCTAGTGGATGAGAAGATGGACAAGTGGAGGGCTATTGTTGGATTCAGGGCTCCACAGACCCAAGAAGGTTCGAACTCTGGGGCGTGTGCAAAGAACTCAACATCTCAAGCCTGCGAACTCGTCGCCCCACAGCCTAGCCTAGCCGGACTCGCATGAACAAGGAGGAAGATGAAGACGACAGTTTACCCAGGTTTGGGCCACCTTGCGGTGTAAAACGCTACTCCTGCTTTGTGGTGGATTGGCCTCACGAGGGGCTGAGAATGAGATGAATAGCCTCGCAAGGGCTAGGGGGTGAGAATGACTCGACCTCTTCTATGATGGTATATAACCTATATTTATAGTGGCCTCGGTCCTCTTCCCCCAAAACGTAGGCGAGAAGGGATCCCACAGTGGCCAATTTGAAAGGGGACAAGTAGTACATCTTTTCCTGATGAATGGTGGTCTTCGCCTGCAATGCTTTTGGTCGCGACGCAGCGGTGGGCTTGGTGATGATA
The DNA here is from genome assembly GCA_011799875.1 of Thinopyrum elongatum. Taxonomy (NCBI): domain Eukaryota; kingdom Viridiplantae; phylum Streptophyta; class Magnoliopsida; order Poales; family Poaceae; genus Thinopyrum; species Thinopyrum elongatum. Next base: position 286,541,708 of record CM022298.1, on the reverse strand, counting down.
TCCGCCCTGCCATGCTGGTGGTCTTGGTCTTGTAGAACCGGAATGGAAACATTTGGTAGATTCCTTGGGAACCCACGCCTGTCCTTGCCTCGTTAGCACCAAAGAGGAAACTGCCTCCTCTGCACCCGCTGGCGCCCTCCTGGCCTTGGTCGTCATGGCTCACGTCATCGCAGCCTCATGAGGCTAGTACCTGCACAGAAATCTCCGCTCCTCGAGAGGCAGCCTAGGGAGGCCGTCCCCTCCAGAAGTCTTGGTGTCGTCTGCCTTGTGAGGCCAGGAGGCCTTCGCGAGGGTCTTGTCTTGGCGGTCTTGTGGATGGGCCATACCAGGTCGTCGAGGGAGCCACTCCTTGGGCCGCAGGCAGGCAAGTCTGGGTACCCTGGTTCCCAGAATGCCAACAGTAGCCCCCAGGCCCAAGGCGCACTCGGGCTTGGCTCCGACGTGAAGCCAAAGGGCAAGTGTGAAGTGCCGCGGGCCCCAATCGCCTGTGGGACAAGTTGACGCGTGGTGTTTGACGGGATGTGGATGCCTTCTGCCTCCCCACGTCACCTCAGCAACTGTCCGGACTGACAAAAGGCTGGCTCGCACCGCCAGGCCATCATTACTCCTCACCTTGCTTCAGATCCCCTTTCCTCCTCCAAGGACCTCTCCAGATCCATGCGAGCACGGCTTCCCATTTTCCTCCTCCAAATCTGGCACTGGCGACCTCGCAGATGGCCCCCAAGAAGTCGAAGCCCACGGCACAAGCCGCAAGCTCTCCTCTTTCTCCTGCGCTGGCACTCAACATGTCCTCCATCACCAAGGAGGGGCACATCGCTATCGTGCTCCCGTACACGGCGAGCGATGAGAACGAGTGGAAGGAGACCATGGTCCTGGCCGGCTCCGCCGAGCAGCAGACTTTGGCTCGGATGGTTTACCCCTTCTTCCTCCACAGCATCTTCGTGGGGCTCGTCCCTCCTCTCTCCGAGTTCTTCACCGCCATCCTCAACCACTACCAGATCCAGGCCCTGCACTTTCAACCCAACTCCATCCTCCTCCTATCCATCTTTGCCTTCTACTGCGAGGCATTCATGGGCGCGAGGCCCTCCATGCCATTTCTCTGGCACTTCTTCTCCCTGCGGCTGCATGACCCGACCCAGCGCTCTGGCTGGGTGTCCTTCGTCATGGTCCACAAGAACAACATTTTCATGAAGGCCGGGAAGAAGGTGGAAAGCTTTCGGCGCTGCTGGGTCTTCACGGACACCAAGGGCCTCAACGAGCGGCTAGAGCTGCCGACTACGCTGCCCGAGCGGCTCGAGAGGTGGAGCCATGAGAATTTCTCTGACCCTCGGGCGGCGCTCGTCCTGAGGAAGATGACCTCAGACATGGATGCCAGGGCGCTGACGGGGCGCATGCTCGTGAAGTAGTTCCTGACACAGTGTCTTGCTCCGCTCCAATCGCACTCGCGCCCCATGTGGGAGTTCCAAGGCGTGACTGATGACATCAGGCTGCGCTCGGGGAGCTTGACGGGCGAGGAGCTGGACAAGGCCATGAACACCCTGCTCGAGGGCGAGCCAGGTGACTTTCCGAAGGCCTACGCTCCGCTGTACCACCGCGCCAATAGGGAGGCGGTATTCATTGCCATGCCAGTCTTCAACGAGCTGGGGCTCGTGTCGCCTGAGTGCCCCAACTCCCCGGTGCCGGTGTCTTTCGGCACCAGTGTCAGTGAAGAGGGCGAGGAGGACTCGGAGGCGACCGAGGAAGACGTGGCAGAGATCTCTCCCCCGTCTCAGAGCAAGCTCCTCCGCAGCGTTGTAGATGACGACGCCGATGAGCCCCCGGCCATGGAATCCCCATGCTCCACCAGGGTACTCACGAGGTCTGGGGCCACTCCTCGGGCTCCGCGGACATTAGGCCAGGTGACCCCGAAGAAGAGCGGGGTGGCACTCCTCCTCAGGGGGACGCCTCTGCCTCGCCAAGCGATGGTGCCACGCCGAGGCCGGCCGAAGAGCGCCCAACCAACTCCCCAAGTGCGACAAAAGCTGCGCCCAGGAAAAGCGGAGGTGCCCCAGCCCTGGCCAGGAAGAGGGCGTACATCGACCCCGACGAGTAAGTACCTTACCTTGTTTCTGTTTTTCATAAATCGGCACCATGCCCATAGTACTCCCCTCCTGATGTCCAGGATGGGCGTCGTGGTGAAGAAGAGGAAGGAAGGAGCCGGGACTCAGGAGGCACCACCTCTTGCCGCGGTCGTAGCGACTCCGGCATGGGTGTAAGAGGCCATCTCGCATCCTCTCGCAATGGAGCAGGCCCCCAGGATGCGGTGATGCAGCCTCGGGAGGAGCCAGTTCCCGCGCGCTAGCAAGCCGCGGAGCCGTCCGCCATTGCCGTGCCCGAGGGAGGCTCAGAGCCTCTGGTGCCCAAGCCGTCCTCGCCACCGCTTCCCTAGTGATGGTGTCAGCCGACGTGTTGGTGCCGCCTCCTCCCCAAGACCCTGCACTGGCAGACAGCGGCCCTCTGATCGGGCCGGGCGCCCTGGATGAAGACTATGCCGCGCTGGGTCAGCTCCGTGCCGACTTCCAAGACGCGGACAGGTGCCTCATGAGGGAGCACCTGGGGCTTGTCTCAGGGTGGCTCCATGCCGATACTACTGCCAAGACGGCCTGGGGCCAGGCCGAGGTCGCCACCGTGGAAGGAAGGAAGGAGGCCGCCGAAGCCAAGGAGGCTCATGACACAACGTTGGCCAATGCTGCATCCGTCAAGGAGCGCTGCGCTAAGGTGGAGGCCAAGCTGAAGGCCATCCTGGAAGAGCAGGCCACCCACGCCCAACGGCTCCAGCAACGGGAAGAGGACCTGAAGGCCCGTGAAGCGGAGTCCGCCGACCGCGACGCGAAGCTGAAACAGGTGGCCGCCGACCAGGCCGCGGAGCACGGCCGCCTTGCCACGCTGAAGAAGGAGGTGGCTGATGCCCAAGCATCCCATGCCCAGCACGTCTCCGAGTTGGCGGCCCAACTGGAGGCCAGGGAGAAGGCCCTTACCGCTGTTGAGAAGAAAGCGGCCGTAAGACGTGAGGCCTTCCTCTCCCTTGAGCTCGGATTTCGCGAGGCGTTGCGCTCCATCCACGGAGGAGGGTACGAAGAGCCGCTGGCGACCCCCGAAGATGGCCTTGCAGGGCTGTTCCCCAAGCTTGCCGAAGCACTTAAGGGTGCCGCCGCTGAAGTGGACTCCTTCTTGGACGTGGAGTGCCGCTCGCTCTTCACTGCGGCTGCGATGCGCGTCTTCAGCCATCTCTACCTCCAGGACCCAAGCTTCAACCTCGACGCGCTGATCCACTCGGTGGCTCCTGAGTCTCGCGCCGCTGCTGCGGAGGCCGTGAAGGATCAGGTAGATGCCCTACTGAAGAAGTTCCTCTGCGTCCCCGATCCCGAGGCCCCGGCGACGGAGGCTGGCGGCGGCGAGGATGGCGGCAGCGGCGTCGACGACGTGCTCCCGGTGGCCAGGACATGCGGAGGTGATGGCCAAGGCGGTGGTGGCGCTTCTTCCTAGTTTTATTCCTGCAATATTTATCATGCCTCGTGGAGGCGTAAGGCATCTGTTTGAATTTGCGGGACACTGCATGTTTTGTAATAATTGCTAGAACTCCGCGATTTATCTTTTCGTGCTTGGTTTCCTTCGTGTTTGCGGCAGGGCCCAGCTCCGCGCATACCTCGACCGCCATTGGGGCGTCCAGATCACCAGGACGAGCCCAAGGGGCGAGGGGCTACGTGACTAGTGAGGCCCCTGAGTTGCGATGCTTAGGGGTCCCCCTTGACGCACGAACAACCTTAATGTTCTGCGTCTGCAGGGCCTAGCCCCGCGCATACCTCGACCGCCGTTGGGGCGTCCGGATCACCAGGACGAGACCAAGGGGCGAGGGGCTACGTGGCTAGTGAGGCCCCTGACTCGCGATGCTCAGGGGTCCCCCTTGACGTACGAACAACCCTCATGTAGGAAAAACAAGCAGCGTCTAAGCTAATCTGGAGTCCTCCATACCTTTCCTCACCAGCTTTCGCCCTGGGGGGGGACACGAGAAGACCAGGTACCCAGACCTGGTAGGGTGGCGTGTGTGAGGCCTGGCTTGAGCACAACCCCCGTGTCCAGCCCCCTCACACGACCCTCCCGAGGGGAAAGCTGTGGGGTGTTACCGGGTGAAGAGCCGAGAGGCTGTCCTGAGGTTGGTGCGGCCACGAGGGCGCCTTTAGTTGTTTATTCACCAACTCAGAGCATAGTGCGTCCACTTGATCATGGGCATAGCCGCTCCTCAGCGTGTCGTCTGCTAGCACGGAGCATGGGGCTTCCACTGGAGCGTGGGCATAGTCGCTCCTCGACCGTGTCGTCCGCCAGTGCGAAGCATGGGGCTTCCACTGGTGCGTAGGTGGGAGTTCCCTCTGGGGAGACTCTGGGGCGTGTACAGCCCCGTTCGTAAGCGTGGCTAGCACAACAGAACTAGAGGAGGTGTATCTGGGCACTCGTGAGCCAGCGCGAGACTCACGAGGCCCTACCTCAAGGCGGGTTGCGCCTGATTTTTGCGGCGCGCGGCGCGCTTAAGACACCTGTGGGGTGATGAGGGGTCCTGCGCCGAATGCCCCTCCGGAGGTTATCGCATGAGAAGGCCGGACACCAATGACCCTAGGTGGTGATGTGAACGGGGTCGGCCCACCAGATAGAGCTCAGCCATTGGTTTTATCGACGCTGCAGAGACGGACCCAAGCACAGACGCCGTGCCAAGTCTTCTCATGCAACGATCCCACGGAAAAACACCCGGCGCACGGCTCCCGCTATGGTGAAGTGCCAAACTGTGGTTGTACGAACCGGGCCACATGCCCTTACTCGCCCACACGTGATTATCTCATGCGAGAACAAGGCACCAAGGACCCCGGGAGGTGACGCGCATGGGAACTGGCCCACGGGACAGAGCTCGGTCGCTTGGATTTGACAATGCTGCAGGGACGGACCCGAGCATAGACGCCGTGCCAGTCCTTAATCACGAGGTGGTCGCGGGCGGGTTTGCAAGGGCGTAGCGACATCATAGTGACGGAGCACCGGACAAGCAGTTGAAGTACTTGGGAAATTCATAAAGGCAAGGCCAGTTCTGATATGTGCGCAAAAACGATACAGCTGCAGGGCTCAGCCCTAGCAGCCTCAGGATAATGTAGCCCGAGGGGCGCCCTCAGTTTGAACAAACCAAAAAGTCACCTGGCACCATCGTTGTAGGAGAGTCGAGGTAGCTGAAGGCACTTGCTGCAAAAGTTGCTCCTCACGAGCTGGGCGGCTCCTGAAGCCCGCTGGGCTCGCGAGGGTTCGGCGCTCCCTCCGATAGGACTGCCTGGCGCTTGGCCTCGTGAGCCGCCATGGCACCCTGCGCGAACCGCTGGTACAAGGTGGCCACATTCAGCAGGCCAAACGGCATGCAGACGTAGCTACAGGGGTAGCCCCACTCCGGACGATGCGGGGCGGCCAGAAGAGGTCCTGCGAAGCAGCCCTGTTGAGGCCTGTGATGTTGACGCAGACACACAGCTCGCCGTCCATGTCGGGGGGCGGAGCTGCACCCGGTGGTGCGGAGCGACACTCTCCACGCATGGCTCGCGCCTCCTGAAGCTCTTCGATTGCCTTGGTGATGAACTCTTGCGCACCTGGCGCCTCGCGCCTTGCGCCTTGCTCACGGAGGTGCGCATTAAGGCACGCCTCCATGTGGTGCCCGAACACCTCCCTCATTGCACTAGTCAGGTCTGAGGCCCTCCAGACAAGAGCCCTCGAGCCCGTCCTGATGGGGGCACCGGGCGCGCCTTCCTATGCAAGGGGGAAAGGCGCCCCAGCAGTGGGCGTGGGGCCTGAGGCACAATCGGCAGGCGCCCCAGCCTCCTGATGACCCTTGGGGAGGAGCTGCTTCTTCTTCTTCGGGATGGCCTCAGGAGGCAGGATGTCGCCCTCGTCGTCAGAGTTCTCGACCGCCGCAGCCTGGTAGGCGCGCTCGAGGGAGCACACCGCATCCTTTTCATCGCAGGCGACCGTGATGATGCCGCCCCTTCCTGGCATCTTGAGGACATTGTAGTCGTGGTGACTCACTGCCATGAACTTGGCAAGGGCCGGATACCCAAGGATGGCATGTACGGCAGGCCGATGTGGGAACGTCAAAGTCGATGAGCTCGGTGTGGTAGTTGTTGCGGTTGCCAAAGGTGACAGGGAGGCGCACCTGCCCCAGGGGAACGATGGAGCCATTGGTCACTCCTGAGAAAGGCTTGGTGGGCAGCAGCTGGTCGTAGGGCACCTGGAGCATCTCAAATGTCTCGACGGAGAGAACATTAAGCCCCGCGCCACCGTCGATGAGGGTTTTGGTGATGAGGATGTTGGTGATGGTGGGCGTGCAAAGCATCGGGAGCGTGCTAGTGGCAGCTGAGCACTTGAGTTGGTCCATGGAGTCAAAGGTGATGGCATGCTTGGACCACCTGAGGGGACGCGATGCCTCAAGCTTGGGGAGGGCCGCGTTCACCTCGCAAGAGAACTGCTTGAAGATACGATGGGAGGCGGGAGCCTGGGCACAACCCAGGATGCAGGCGATCGTGCGAGGCTCTAGGAAGCCCCTAGCCCCATCATCTTGCCGGTTGTCGTCGTTTCTCCTTGGCGGCGGCGGTGGCGGAGGGAGGCCGGCGTTGCCCTGAGGACGGTCCTCATGAGGCTGATCGGGCCAGGGGCCGTCACGAGGCTGGCCTTGCAAGTGGTCCTCGTGGGGTTGGTCACGCCAGTCCTGGCGGGGATGCGGTTGTCCAGCGACCTCCACTGCGGCCTCCTCCATGGCCATAGTCGTGGTTGCTGCACTCGGGGCGGCAGCCAAGGCGCCCAACTCGGATTGCCCAGAGCTCCTGGCAGTCGTTGGTGTTGTGGCTGTGGACGTTGTGGAAGATGTAGAACGGGCGGTTGCCCCTGGAGGATTCACCGTGGTCACGACCGCGCTTCATCTCAGGTTCAGCCGCAAGCATAGCGGGGCCGTTGCGCTTTGCCTCCTTGGCCCTAGCCTTCTTATCCTCAAGGTCGGCCTCTGGAAGCTCAAGGAGGGAGAGGCAGCCTTCCTCGGCCCTTGCACACTTGGACGCCAGGTTGAACATCTCTAGGGCCGAACACATGTCCTCATGGATGGCGAGCTCCTCCTTCATCTTGACATCCCGGATGCCATCAGTGAACACCGAGATGATGGCCTTGTCTGACACCTTCGGGATCTTGAGGCGAACGCTCGTGAAGCGCTGGATGTATTTGTGGAAAGTTTTGCCCGGCTACTGCTTCACGCTCCGCAGGTCGGCCACTACGGGAGCGCAGTCATGGGTGCCCTAGAAGTGGGCGATGAAGCGCTCGCGAAGCTCATCCCAGGAGGAGATCGACCCCTCTGTCAGGTTGAGAAGCCAGGAGCGTGCGCCATCCTTGAGGGCCATGGGGAACCAGTTTGCCATAACCTTCTCATCACTGCTCACTACCTCGATGCTCAGCGCGTAGAGCTAGAGGAACTCCGCGGGGTCGGGGGTGCCGTCGTAGCGCGGAGGCAGATCCGGCTTGAACTTGCCGGGCCATACGATGTGGCGCAACTCTGGGGTGAAAGCACGGCAGCCTACCGCGCTCATAGGTGCGGGCCGCATGGGTGGAGCTTGATCTTGACGCCCGTGTGTCGCGACCTCCTGCGGCCCCTGCACCAGCTGGCAGCTTGCTTCATCCCTTGCCGGAGCCCCGCGCCGTGAGTCGCGTGGGGCCGCATCACGCCCGGGCTCCGGATCCACGTCGCGCTGAGGAGGAGGAGGAGGTGCACCGTGGGCCACATCGCCCGCCTGGGATGGCGGGGGAGGCAGCGAGCGGGATGGTGCAGGGGCCTTGCCGGCAGCGTTGATGAGCTTAGCGATGCGGCCGAGCCAGTCGTCGTAGAGGTCGTTGGCGGGGCGGTAGCGCAAGAGCTCCCGCACCATGAGCAGCACGGCCTGTGCATTCGCCGTCCTGCGACGAGCATGAGATGATGATGCCATGGCCGGAGTAGGCGACGGAGTGGCGGTACAGCCATCATGCCGCACGAAAGGTGGCAGCGATGAGTCCTGCTGCTCGCAAGCAGCATGGTCAGTGGCAGCGTTGGCCACCAGGGAGGCAGAGCGGCGAGGAGCGCCATTGCCCACGGGTGCCGTTTGGACGACACGAGCGGCCTAGCGCTCTGCACGGACACGGCGAGCGTCGGCCATGGGAGCGGCGGAACGGAAGCGAAATGAACGGTGGAAGAAGGACTTCGACACATCCCTACCTGGCGTGCCAAATGTCGGATTCTGGGCTCCGCAGACCAAAGAAGGTTTGAACTCTAGGGCATGTGCAAAGAACTCAACCTCTCAAGCCCGCCAACTCGTTGCCCCACAGCCTAGCCTAGCCGGACTCACGTGAACATGGAGGAAGATGAACATGGGAGTTTACCTAGGTTCGGGCCACCTTGCGGTGTAAAACCCTACTCCTGCTTTGTGGTGGATTGGCCTCACGAGGTGCTGAGGATGAACTAGCACAGTGGATGAACAGCCTCGCGAGGGCTCGGGGGTGAGAATAAGTCGACCTCTTCTACGGTGGTATCTAACCTATATTTGGAGTGGCCTTGGTCCTCTTCCCCCAAAACATAGGCGGGAAGGGATCCCACAGTGGCCAATTTGATAGGGGACAAGTAGTACATCTTATCCTCATGAAAGGCGGTCTTCGCCTGCAAAGCTTCTGGTCGTGACGTAGCGGTGGGCTCGGCGATGATATCCTCCCTACCGTGCTGGTGGTCTAGGTCTTGTAGCATCGAAATGGAAACCTTTGGTAGATTCCTCAGGAACCCACGCCTGTCCTTGCCTCCTTAGCACCAAAGAGGAAACTGCCTCCTCTGTGCCCGCTGGCGCCCGCTGGCGCCCGCCTGGCCTTGGTTGTCATGGCTCACGTCATCGCAACCTCATGAGGCTAGTACCTGCATAGAAATCTCTGCTCCTCGGAAGGCAGCCTAGGGAGGCCACCCCCTCCAGAGGTCTTGGTGTCGTCCGCCTTGTCTGGCCAGGGGGCCTTCGCGAGGGTCTTGTCTTGGCGATCTTGTGGATGGGCCATACCAGGCCGTTGAGGGAGCCATGCCGTGGGGCGCAGGCAGGCAAGTCTAGGTACCATGGTTACCAGAACACCGACAACTACCATTCGGAGTTTGATCGAGTTTGCCAATGCGAACAAGTCCCTATTGGCAGAGCCCTCGGGGCGCCCGCCATTTGCGTCTGCGGCACAAGCTGATGGTTGTGGGGTGGGTGCTACGCCCATGGTGCAGTCCCCTCCCTAGCATCAATCTCAGTGGGAACCTCAACATTTGTAGCAAAACCAGCAGGAAGTGCAGCCCGACGACGTGTCCATGGCTTCCTTAGATCCACAGACGCAGCAGGATCAGAGGCAAGTGTTGCTTGAAAGGCGGGCGGAGGACGCCTGCACCACTATCCAGCGGCGCCAAGAGGCACGTCGTCAATCAGATGAATGCAATGGCCCAGTCGTCGATGAGCCAGCCCCCATTGTTGGCGGGTACCTACCTTACGAGATTGGTTCCCCGCCTTTACACATGAGCTGCGACAAGTCCGCTGGCCGTCTGTCCGCACATTCAAGCCTAAAGTCCCAGAAAAGTACGACGACAATCAAAACCTAGCAGAGTTCTTGGGCCATTATACGATTGATGTGCAAGCTGCCAGGGGAAGAAACGAGAAAATCCTAGCCAACTACTTTCCGTTGGTACTCAAGCCCAACGTGAGAGCTTGGCTGATGAACATGCGGGAAAACTCCATTTCCTCGTGGTCAGATCTTTGCAATGAGTTTGTTGGTGCTTTTACTGGAGGACAGAAGGGTCCAGGGTTACCCACCGACCTGCAAATGATCCCGTCGAAAGGAGAAAGCCTGCTCAAGTACATCCAGAGATTGAGCGGTGTGCATCGCTGCATACCGGGTATCCACACCACGGTCGTGGTTGCCACATTCCACACGAACATGCGCAATAGGAAGATGCGGGAGAAGATGCATGTTCACTTGCCGAAGACCGTCAACAAACTTTATACATTGGTGGACAAATGTGTGCGCGCTGAAGAAGGGAGAAGGCTTCCCGGGAAGGAAGACGCCGCTGAGATCGATTCTGACGATGACAATGCAACCGCCCCAGGAAAGAAGAACCGGAGACGCAACAGAAAGCATAAAGGCAAGGCAATTATTGCTTTGGAAGGGTCCAGCAACTCCATTCCGCCAAGAAACCCAAAATGAAGAGTATCGACAAGGAAGCAGCTTCATGCACTGATTGCCAAGTTGCCGCTGCGAGTGAGAAGACTGGCAAGTCTGACGGGCCTTACTGCAAGATTCATCGTACTAAGGGCCATGACCTCCAAGAGTGCCGCCAAGTCGAGCAGCTAGTTGAGAAGCAGAAAGCAGAGTATGAGAAGCGGGACAAGGAGAAAGGTCAGGAAGGAACTGGTGGATCCGGCAAGAAGGGGCACGGCGGATGAGGTGGAAACCGCGGCAACGCTGGCCAGAAGAAAGAAAGCCCGCCAGGGGCAGAGAAAATAAAGAAGAAGAGAAAGAAAGTGAGGATGAGGATGATGAGTCTAGCGAGCAAGAATTCCAGAAAGCGACAGAGGCCATGTGCATTGACGGAGGTGCATCATTGCACTCCTCCCACCGTCAGCTCAAGCAGTGGGCGCGGGAAGTCATTGCAGCGGAACCGGCAGCAGATGTGGTAAAGCCCCTCAAGTGGTCTCACACGCCTATCATTTGCGACGCTGAGGACCACCCTGATCGCACAACTATGGTCAGGTGCTAGCCGTTGTTGGTCTCACCAATGATACACGACCTCAAAGTCACGAAGATGTTAGTTAACAGTGGGGCTGGCTTGAACTTGATCTCCCCAGAGGTGACCGAGAGGCTGCAGATACCTGAGGAGGAGCTCAAGAAAACCGGGACTTTCCAGGGAATTAACCCGGGAAGGAGCCAACCAAAGGGAAAGATCACGCTGTCAGTGATGTTTGGTGGGGACCTAAACTACCGAACTGAGAATATAGTGTTTGATGTGGTTAAGATCTCCTTGCTATTCAATGGAATCTTTGGCCGCCCTGCCTTGGCCAAGTTTGTGGTGGCATCCGTCTACGCCTATAATACATTGAAGATGCCAGGGCCCATGGGTGTTATCTCCATTAAATCAGATCAGAAAGATGTAATCATCTGTATGGACAAGCTCTACAGGGATGCGGTCGCAATAGAAACTGGTAAAACAACAACTCCCGCCAAGATGAAAAGTTGCAAGAAGCCCGGCAAGACATCCAGTGAGGCTTCCGGGAAGCGCGCCTCTTCGGAGTGCTGTGCACCCATCGAGGACTTGCCAGAAAGCTCTACTGGCAAGAGGTCCAAGGCCACTCAACCTAGGACCAAGAAAGTGCTGACAAGGGAGGATTGTACTGATGGTACATTCACCATCAGTGCCACCCTAGATAGCAAATAGGAAAGCGCGCTCATTACCTTCCCGCGGGCGAATGTAGATGTGTTTGCGTGGCTACCATCTGACATCCTCGGTGTTCCAGGGAGGTAAATGAGCACCACCTTGCTTTCTTCCCTCATGCTTGGCCCGTCAAGCAAAAGGTCAGGAAACAAGCTTTGGAACGGCATCAATTCATAGCAGAAGAAATCAAGAAACTCGAGGTAGCTGGCCCGGCCAGGGGAGTGCTACATCCAACTTGGTTGGCAAATCCGATTGTCGTGCGCAAGGAAAATGGGAAATGGAGACTTTGTATCGATTACATTGATCTCAACAAGGCATGCCCAAAGGAACCTTTCTCCTTGCCACGCATCGACCATATTGTGGACTCCACTGCCGGCTGTGATCTGCTCTCGTTTCTTGATGCTTACTCTGGATATCACCAGATATTCATGTCCAAGGAAGATGAAGATAAAACCGCATTCATTACTCCATGTGTCACGTACTGCTTTGTACGGATGCCTTTCGGACTAAAGAATGCGGGTTCAACATTCGCAAGAGCAGTTCAGATCGGTTTTGAGTCACAGTTGCATAGAAACATAGAAGCTTACATGGATGATACCATGGTCAAGACCAAAGACAAGTCCACTCTGATACAAGATTTGGAGGAAACATTCACAAACTTGCGAAAGGTCAACATGAAGCTCAACCCCGAGAAGTGTGTGTTTGGTATCCCCTCTGGCAAACTCCTTGGATTCTTTATATCACAGCGTGGGATCAAAGCGAACACCGACAAGATTAGGGCCATCGAGCAGATCCAATCACCCAAGACTGTCAAGGATGTGAGGCGTCTTGCCGGTTGTGTTGCAGCTTTGGTCAGGTTCATTTCAAGGTCTGCTGAGTGTCCCCTGTCATTTTTCAAGATCTTGAAAAAGGCTGGTCCAGTAAAATGGACTCCGGAAGTGGAGGCTGCACTACAAGACTTGAAAAGATACTTGTCCTCTGCGCCAACTCTAGTCGTGCCTAAACCACAAGAACCGTTGTTGCTATATTTAGCGGCAACAAATCAAGTGGTGAGTGTTGTGCTAGTTGCGCAGAGAGAAGCTGATGATGAAGAAGCAACCACGACAGGGCCCCCCATTGATGAAGTAGTGATTTCCCTGGCAAGGTTAGATGCCGGGAAGGAGAAAGTATTGCAAAGAGAGATAGCTGAGGAACAAGCTACTTCAAAGAAGAAAGTGGTGCATCGGCCAGTCTAATTTGTTAGTTCCCTTCTACAGGGGGATAGATCAAGGTATTCGGGCATGCAGAAATTGCTCTTCGGCCTGCTCATGGCCTCGAGGAAGCTGCACCACTACTTTCAAGCACATAAGATTATGGTGGTCACCCACTTTCCGTTGCAACGCATTCTAAGGAATCCAAAGGCAACCGGCAGGATAGTGGAATGGCCATTGGACTTGTCAAGTTTTGCACTCATGTTTGAGAGCACATCAACTATTCAGAGCAGGGCATTGGCTGAATTCATTACGGAATGGACACCAACACCAGATGATAAGGTCCATGATCCAGCACTCCTCGGGAAGGAAACTGGGAAGTATTGGATCATGTACTTTGATGGTTCTTTCTCGCTGCAAGGCGCTGGTGCCGGAGTGCTGCTTATCGCACCCACCGGAGAGCATCTCAAGTACATGGTTCAAATGCATTTCCCTTGGTAGGAGGCTACCAACAATACTGCTGAGTATGAGGGACTACTTGCCGGCCTCAGAATTGCGGTAGAGTTGGGGATCAAAAAGCTGATCGTCCGAGGAGATTCACAACTTGTAGTGAAGCAAGTGAACAAGGACTACCAGAGCCCGTTGATGGAAGCGTACGTGGATGAAGTGAGAAAGTTGGAAGAACACTTTGACGGCCTGCAAATAGAGCATGTCCCTCATGCGAAAAACAGCGTTGCTGATCAGTTGTCAAAGTGTGCTGCCCAAAAGCTACCTATGGAACCAGGTACTTTTGTGCTCCACTTGACTCGACCATAGTTACCCCGTCAACAAGAGCCAAGAAGTGGAGGAAGATAAGTACCGACAACTACTTTCTGGCAGAGCTCCCAGAAGCCACCGGCAAGGCAGCCGCCGGGAACATTGATACGGCTACCAGTGAGCAGCGGTCTCGCGCAAAATTCCAAATTCTCGCCGATGAGACTAGCGCTCCCATAGCCGAAGAGATGCCTTTAGTCCTTGTCGTCAAGCCCCAGGCTCTGACATGGGCGCAACAGATAGTCTAGTTCCTCCAAACAGGAGAACATCCCGAAGAGCAAGAGCAAGCTGAAAAAGTAGCCCGTCAGTCGAGTATGTACCAGTCTGTGGATAACATCCTGTGCAGAAAGTGACCCAACGGAGTGAAATTGAAGTGAAGTGCCCGGGAAGATGGACAGAAGTTGTTGGCAAAGATACATGGGTGTGTATGTGGTTCCCACATAGGAGCAAGAACCCTTGTCGGGAAAGCTTTCCGGCAAGGCTTTTATTTGTCCACTGCCCTCCAGGATGCAACTGAGCTAGTAACAAGATGTGAAGCATGCCAGTTCCATTCAAAGAGCATACATCAACCAGCGCAAGCCCTCAAAACAATTCCTCTACCATGGCCCTTTTCGGTCTGGGGGCTCAACATTTTGGGCCTCTTCCCCCGTGATACCGGGGGCTTTGAGTTCTTGTACGTCGCCATTGACAAGTTCACTAAGTGGCCTGAAGTGGAGCCAGTGAGAAAGGTAACAGCACAGTCAACCGTCAAGTTCTTCGAAGGATTGGTTTGTCGGTTCAGCGTCCCGAACAGGATCATCACTGACAATGCACACAATTCACGAGCCACGTTTTCATGCAATATACTCAGAACCTTGGAAGCAAGGTATGCTTTGCATCCGTTGCCCACCCAAGGAGCAATGGGCAAGCAGAAAGAACAAATGCTGAAGTATTGCACGGGCTCAAGACAAGAACTTTTAACAGGCTCCACAAGTGCGGGAGGCATTGGATTGATGAGTTGCCAGTGGTTCTTTGGTCTCAAGACGACACTGAATCGACCCACTGGTCAGACACCCTTCTCCCTAGTCTATCGTGCATAAGCGGTGCTCCCCACGGAACTCATATACGGGTCACCTTGAGTACTTGCCTACGATGAAGTTGCGCAAGAGCAGCTGCGGCATGACGATGCCGTGCTCCTCGAGGAAGATCATCTCTGGGATACTATGCGTGCTGCATGCTACCAGCAAGCTTTGCGCTGCTATCATAGCCACAAGGTTCATGCCCAGAGCCTTGAGGAAGGCAACCTTGTCCTTCAGCGCATTCAGTCCGCCAAGGGTACAAACAAGTTGATGCCAAAGTGGGAAGGCCCATATCGGGTAGTACGAGTTACTAGACCTGGCACAGTCCGTCTGAAGACCGAAGATGGCATTCATGTGCAAAACTCATGGAATATTGAGCATCTTCGCAAGTTCTACCCATAAGGCGCGGTTGCCGGGCCTTGCCTCGGCAACCTGTTTTGTACAAGCATAGTCTCCAAGACTTGTAACCCTTTGTACAAAGCCAAGCGCAGACCCTATGCATAGCTGAATAAAACCAAGTGTTTTATAAAACTTGCATGCATGTTTTCTTGCTTGCTTAAGCATGATTTTGATATGATTACACTGGTTTTAGATAAAATGACTAACATGCTGTTGAAGGCTTCGTGCTACCTTCTCTCTCTCTTTTTCTGATAAAAGCAGAAGGGTCACTCGCGAGCAACTTTCTCGGGGGAAGATGGAAGCAGAAGTAGGTTCGTTTATTTGATCCTACGGTAGCTCTTCCTTATCTAAGCAATAAGAATTACGACAAAGAGAGATAAGTTTGTTTCATTAAAATTTCCCGTCATTCCATGTTGTACCTACGTATGAGAAACTTGCACATGAGGAAACCTTGTCGCGTCTATCATTTGCGCTCATGTCCTTGCCTCGAGTCCACTCGACAGGATCAGTTGTAGCTGCGTTTGAAAAAGATCGGTAAGGAACCGGCCTCTACTCGCGCTCCTAACTTGCTTCGAGTCTACTCGACAAAGATTAGTAGTAGCTGCGTTGGAGGCCGGCAAGAGGCTTTCCAGAAACCTTGCTTGCAAAAAAGTGCTGAGGGCAGGTCCTTCAAAATTCGAAAAGCATGCACAAGTTCCCGGCGGGTTTTTCTTTTAATTGCGTGAAACAACAAGTACAAATCATACAAGTGCTAACATGGATGAGGAAATACTTAAATCTATTTCAAACAAGGAAAATGCCTATATTTTTTGCTGAACAGAGAAAAGTGCTCCATAATGCCTTTCTTGTCCCTCTCCTCCTAGGATTTACATCGAGAGCAAGGAGGGCAAAAGGAGCGCCTGGGCGACACCCTAGTCACCCCTGCTAGGAAAAGAGGGACGCAGCCCGACAAGATCGGGAGAGCGCCTCCCCGGCAGGTAAGATGAATCCAGGGACGGAGGGAGTGGCTAGGCGATGCCCTGGTCACCCCCACCAGAACCAGAAGGACGCGGCTCGGCAGGGACACCGGCAGGGAAGACGAAGCCGGAGTCCACGAGCCTACCGGAGTCCAGTTGGAGGTGGCGGTGGCGTCTAGACCAAGCACCCCCGGCAAATCGCTCTGCCGGGGTCCAACAGTAGATGATGGTGCCGCCGGCACCTAGCTGGTGATGACGGTGCTACCGGTGCTCAGCCAGAGTCTGAGTCATCGTCTTTGGACTTGATGACCAGATGCCTGCCACCACCGTCTTCGCCATCGGTGTCCTCCTTGTCGCTGTCGCTCGAGGAGGAGCTTTAGTCATCGCTCTAGATTTCTAAGCAGCACCTAAGGCGAGCGACTGAACGCCCGAAGACCTTGACAGAGAGCATGTTAGACTCCACCAACTTGAAGCGAAGGACATGCCACTCCACAAGGTAGTCAGCGTGGGCGAAGGTTTTCCACCCGCGCCTAAGGAGCATGACACGAGGCGCAGGGAACTCGACGTTCACCCACACGGCGCCATTGCAACAGCCGCTCATGCATAGCCATAGCCCAAGCGGCTAGTCGACCTCCATCACCCTGGCAAAAGGACGGGGGAGCCGCAGGCTACTATGGGGAGGACCATGCAGCTTGATGACGAACTCAAGTGTCGTGTCCCCCGTATGGCCTTCTGCCTGGGGTGGAGCGGCTGGAGGAGAAACGACGAGTGCGCCACCCCGTCCGCCTTGACCACAGGCACCGCGTTGACCCCGACCTCGCCCCGTGGCTCCGCCTCGTGCATTGGAACCAGCCTCTACGGTCGCAGCTGAAGCCAAGGTATGGTGTTGAGGAGAAGCTCTCACCACCGTGGCCGAAGCAAGAGCCCAGCCTCTTTCTCTCGCCATGATGGAAGAACGAAGCAAGAAAGGAGAAGGAGGAGGAGGTGGATGAGCATCGCTACCCTCGCACGCCACCTTTTATAGGGGAGGCAAGGGAGGCTGGCTTTCCACTACTCTGGAGCAACCGCCCAGCTCTGCCAATCCAGCTCTCTGCATCCCTGGCTGGTGTCTTGCTTCATCAACCATCCCACTACGCCAATCTGAGGCGCTGCGTCTTCTGCCATGGCCCATGTTCCCGAGCCCCGCCCATCCACCACCAACCCCGCGCAATGCATGCGGCATGTTTGGTAGAAACGGTAGGGGTGGTGGGTGAACTAAAGGTAAAATGGCAGCTACCACAACTCACGCGCGGGCGCCCTAATGGCATCCTATGGGCATGGGCGCCCCTGGTTTTTGACGCGAATGACGCGCGTCGTCTGCGCTAGAGATATCAGGATGAGACTGGGGGCTGACCCAGGTCTAGATTAATGAAGAAGCAAAGTAGATCTCAAAGACACGGCAGATTGATGTGTGCACCTATTCATTTGTTGGGCCTACCCCAACGATGCCCATCGACACGTATTGACCAGGCCCGAGGGGCTCTTGTCGGTCCAACAAACATGAGTGTTTGCCACCCTAACTTATGCACAGGCGCGCTACAAATTCTTGTGTCAAGTGCCAAGTCTCATATACAACTAAGCCAGAGAAGCCGCTCTTCGTGAGATCAAGGAGGGCATTAAGAAGACCAAGTATTCAAACAAGACACAAATTTCATAATAGGAGCAACCAACTCTGGCAGGAACGAGCCGGCAAGTCAAGTCCCGGCAGGCCCTTCGGGCATGGGCTTCCCGCCAGCACCAGCGCTCTGCCTCTCTAACCAGTTGGCCACTGATTAGTGAGGTGTCGAGCCTGCAGGTGCTTAGGTGAACATAACCCGTGCATGTCAGTTTGTTGGAGAAGTAAATCACCTTTATTGACACCCGTCTTGATGGCGTGTCATGCTAATAGGAGGTAGCCGCTAAGCGGCGCGACAACCTTGCCGGGGCTGCCTCTCCACATGACACCTAGCAGCGCATTTAATGCGTTTTGTCCTAACTGCCAGAGTTAGGTATGATAGCTCTGTATCAGTCTAATCACCCCTATAATGACCTTTTTGCCACTGTGGTGACCCCTTGAGATATAAAAGGAGGGCCAGGGCAACATTAGAAGGGGTTTGAATCTTTGCAACCCTCACGCATGGGCATCTCTGTAGCTGCTCTCTCCCCACCACTTGCTGGGGGAGAGTGCTCCATGTACTTGTGTTCAAACACCACCAATACAGCCAAAGGCAGGAGTAGAGTTTTACGCCTCCGTGCGGCCCGAACCTGGATAAAATCATGCGCCCCTCGTTATCGTTGCCCTTTGCGCCATTGCCACCCCTCGCCGAACCAGCAAAGGGGCTGCACTGCCCCATAGATTGTCGTCTCCATGCCGACACTCTTAGTTTCTCGAGATCTTGCTTCCTTTGAAGAAATTTATAGGACAGCTTCTCATGTTCGGCTGAGAGGGCCACATGACGACTTTCAAGTACATCATGTTTTGACTTAAGATGTCTGAGGCCTTCAGACAAAGCTTGACTACGATCCATTTCCTCATCTAACAGATCATCACTTTTGTCTAGCAGTTTTTGCATCTTTTCCATAGTAGTTTGTTCATCTGTTGCAATTTTAGCCAGTTTCTTAGAACTATGTTTTGCCTCACACCCAGAGTCATCATCACTAGAAGTATTAAAGTAAGCTTCTCATGAGGTTACCTTGGCACCTCTTACGATGAAGCAATAGGTGGGAGTGTAGTCATCAGCGCAGTCCTCAGAGTTGGTGGAGTCACCATTGTCTTCATGGTTGAAGATGGAGTTGCTAACGAACTCAGTAGCAAGGGCTAAACTCGCTACCCTAGTGTCGGACTCCTCCTCAGATTCCTCAGCTTCCTCTTGATGAGATTCTTGCTCAGAATCCATTTCCTACCCAATGAAAGCACGAGCTCTGCCGGAACTGCTTTTCTTGGGTGATGAAGATTTTGATGAAGACTTTGAGGATTTCTTCTTTTTGTCATCAGAATCATCATCTCTGCTAGATTTTATCTTCTTTGAGCCCTTTTGCCAGAGAGGCACTCAACAATGTAGTGGCCTGGCTTCTTGCATTTTTGGCAAGTTCTCTTCTTGTAGTCTCAAGTAGAAGCTTCTCTAGTGTTCTTCGAGTCACACTTGGAAGATTATCCAAAGCGATTCCTATTGGAAAACTTCTGGAACTAGTTCACAAGCATAACCAGCTCTGCCAATTTCCTCAACACCATCAGAACTGCGGTCAGATTCTTTTTCTTCAGACGAAGAAATTGCCTTAGCTTTTGGTTTTGCCTTTAGAGTGCGGGGTCGTTCATAGCTGGGACCATACATATCCCTCTTCTCAGCTTGCTGAAATTCATGAGTAATGAGCCTCTCAAGAGTATCAGCCGGATAAAGTGACTTGTAATCAGGCCGCTCTTGAATCATCACCGGTAAGGTGTCAAAGGACCTCAGCAATTTCTTCACCACCTCGTGGTCAGTGATGTTAGCAGCACCAAGAGCCTGAAGCTCATTGAAGATATCAGTGAGGCAGTCGAAGGTTTGCTGAACATTTTCATTGTTGAGCCTCTTGAAGCGGTTGAAGAGATTGCGAAGAACATCAACTCGAGAGTCACATTCAGTGGAAACGCCTTCATTTAACTTGGAAAGCCTGTCCCAGATAAGCTTTGATGTTTCCAATGCACTCACTCTTCCATACTGTCCTTTGTTGAGATGTCCACATATGATATTCTTCTCTTGAGAGTCGAGTTGCTTGAATCCATTCACATCAGCAGCATTGATGCTGAGAGCAACAGTGGGAATTCCGTTCTCAATGATGAACCAGAGATCTTTGTCAATTGCCTCAAGATG
Organism: Thinopyrum elongatum; assembly: GCA_011799875.1. NCBI lineage: Eukaryota > Viridiplantae > Streptophyta > Magnoliopsida > Poales > Poaceae > Thinopyrum > Thinopyrum elongatum. The sequence continues at coordinate 286,521,917 of CM022298.1, read as the reverse complement.
CATGCACATCTTGTTCTTCCAGTAAGGATAGTCTGTGCCATCAAAGATCGGGCACGCAGCAGATACCTTGATCGTACATGCGGTCGACATAACTAGAACTCCACGTGGTTAAACCAAAATCACATAGAACAAGGGAGTACCTTTCTCTGGTACCAATTGAAAGTGCAGGTTTTACTTCTAGAGGGGGGTGAATGGGAGATTTTTAGAAATTCATCAAACTCTGATGAATTTGATGAAGATCAGAGTGAAGAAATAGAAACGCAAGGCAACTAATTGATCACAGTAATGGAAAGCATGCATATAAGATACATATAGGTGAAGAACATGCAATCATACAAGCATACAAGCATGAGGAAGATGAACTAAAGAAATGAAAGACAGCATGATGAAAGTCTTCAGTTCAAATTCTTCAAAAGGTAGATCACAAATTATTCAGCAGTGCAATAGCGTAAAGGTAAAGGTGAGGAATTGGAAACCAGGTAGGCTCGGTGAAGACACAATGATTTGATAGACCAGTTCTAGTTACTGTATCAACTGTATGTCTGGTTGAGATGGTTGAGACAAACTCAGAGGACACTTAGTCCTCACCGTATTCCTCTTGAGCCAAGGTCACTTAGACCTCGGCTAATCACTCGTGTAAGTCTTTAAGGTAGACTTCCAAAACCTTCACAAACTTGTTCACCGGCATCCACAATGACTCTTGGGTGCTCAGAACATGATGCCTAACCGTCTGGAAGAATGACAGTCTTCAATGGTAACAGGCGTCAGATCACACAGATCAATCTCTTTAGTGATGCTCAATCACTTTGGCTCTGGTTGTGTTTGTCCTCACATATAGGATTCACTCAAAGTCATCAGAGGATGGGTTGCTCTCAACTGACAAGTGTCAAGTTCTATCTAGAGTAGCCAACCAACAAGTGGTTGTGGGGCTGGCTAATTATGGCCAGGGCAACCTGACATGAAATGTCATAAATGCACTTCTTAGACATGACCGTTGTCAGGATAAGGATCCACTCGACAGCTAGCACGCGACTACGCAATAGTCGGAAATTTAAGTCTCAATTTTGTCAGGGCACTCAATTTCCTCACGATAGGCAAATTGCACTGGCGAAATCCGAATTCCTCAGCCTGACCAAATTTGTCAACCACCAGATTAACTTCATCATTGCCGCTAGCAAATTCGTCAGGTGTTCCGAAGATTTCCAAAGGCTTCACTCAAAGCGGCTTGTATATGTATAGGTTTGAGCATCACTTTGGAAATTTTAACAGTATGATTTTTCCTATGACTCAAAAATAAGAAGAACGAAACTACGAAAACAAAAGTCTTCGAGCTTCATAGTCTTCACACTACAAAAAAAAGACACATCCGTGATATTTTGGCCCGAACGATTTTTTTTTCTGTCATGCTTACGACACTTCTATGACGATAATTGTGACAAAAGCACGTATCATCATAGATGTGGTGGGCTCCTACTTCTATGACAAAAAATCATGACAGAAAATGGGCTTTTTGTCCTGGGCGGGCCAGGAACGCACCTGCATGACATTCTTTGGGCCGTCCATGACGGAAAAAATCATGGTAGAAGCAAGGGCGAGAAATTTTTTGGGGAGTTCCCGATTACGGTGGGTGGTCGCGGCCGAGCAATGCACGGAGGGATTGCACATTTCTCTCGTACACGTACGTGCGTGTGTGCGAAGCATTGGGCTCTAACTGAACCTAAGCAAGGCGTTCGCTTACTGAACCCAAGCGATTGCACTAGCTACGTTACTGAACCCGAGAGATCGATCCCTTGGCTGTTAACTGAACCCGAGCGATTCCTTTGCTAGTGCTGCTAACTGAAGTCGATCGAACCTACTGCTGCCTCTTGATGAACAGTTCTCGGTGGGGGTTGGATGAACAGGACCATGTGGTAGTAGAGGCCGTTGCCGCTGGATGAACATGGCCCCGATCGAGAGGAGGCCGCCACACGCCACCCGATCAAGCCGGTTGCGGGTGGATGAACAGGACCCCGTGGAGGGCTGGTTGAACAATAGTCGGTGGAGAGTGGATGAACAAGACCCTGTGGAGGGCTGGATGAACAGTGGCTGGTGGAGGCTGGAGGAAGTCGACGTTGGATGAACAGTAGTGGGTGAAGGCTGGAGGAAGTCGATGGTGGATGAACAGTAGCCCCGTGGAGACTGGAGCGAGGCAGTAGATGGTGGATGAACAGTAGGCCATGGAGTCCCGTTTTGCAGTACGCCACACCCCTCCCAATGAAAAGGACCCCGTTTTGACCGTAGGTGCTCCAACACAAGTCCGTTTCTGCCATTTTGCCGTACGCCACACCCCTCCCGATCAACAGGACCCCGTTTCGATCGCAGGCACTCGAACATAAGGCCGTTTACTCTGTTCTGCGGTACGCCAGACCCTTCCCGATGAACAGGACCCCATTTCGACCGTACACGGTCGAACAGAAGGCCGTTTTCCTCCGTTTTGTGGTACGCCAGACCCCGTTCCGACTGTTCCGTCCAAGTCGGTTGGCTCCCAATGAACAGGACACGTTCCGACCCAGTGGCTTTGCTCTCGATGAACAGGACGCGTTCCGACCCAGTCACTTGGCTCTCGGTGAACATGACGCTGTTTCCTCCATTTCGACCCAGCCGGTTAGCTGCCGATGAATAGGATGACGTCGCTGCCGTCCATTGCCTCTCCATGTACACGAGCCCTGGCCGTAAGTATGTGTGCATACATGTTCGAGACCCCACCCGTATGTACGTACATAGCCATATTTACTTTCTTGCAGCGTGGTTGTACGTACGTGTACATGATATATATAGACAGGACTGCATGACATGCTACATCTGCGCCTCTACTACGACACGTGCATCCCCTTACTCGGCCACGGTTCATCGCTGCAGAGAGAGCGATCGACCAGTATGTACATACATGTTCGCGACCAGGCAGACAACCCTACGTACGGTTCAATTCGATGGGTCACGGCTGTCAGGGAGGATAAGAAGGCACTTCCTTGCATGCGAAGATATAACTGGTGGGTCCAAGCTGTCAGGGGGAAGAATCATTTTTTTGCCCGTAATATGGACGCACTTCCTTGCATGCGAAGATGTAGCTAGTGGGTCCCAGCTGTCAGGGGGGAAACATTTTTTCACAAAATACGGTGGCCCTTCCGGTGGCCCCTGCTGTCAGGTGGAGGAATCATTATTTTGCACATAATAAGGAGGCACTTCCTTGCTACGGCCGTGGACCTAGCTGTCAGCCTCTCCACGTACAGTCCTCTTCCGATTGAAGTCGTTCCTTGACCACGTTGACCCCGCCACGCTGAGAACACCAAGGCGGTGGACGACGGCGAGGCCTAGGAAGGGAATGACCTGGAGCCCGGGAAGACTCGGCAGTTATTTCCCATGCGGACGGGAGTACGAGGGTTTACTGGTTCGGCTGCAGTGTGAGGCTGCCATCGCCGGAGAATAACAGGAGGTCTGGGTGAGTACAGGGATGGCCAGCCAAGCAATGTGAGTAGGGTGGGGCGGTGAGGCCTGCGCGGTAGCACAGCTGGCCACGAGACACAGGAGCAAGCGGCACGACCAGCGATGGTTGGGGCGGCTGGAGAATGAAGACCAGAGGTTGAAGAAACAGGACGGTCGTTGGATGGACATCATACGGTCACTGCAGCTAGAATCGTTTATATTGACAAAGTTGACAAATCCTGCGTCCGCGCCAACTTAGTAGGCCCACAGGTCATCCTCCAAATATGGTGGGTCCTAGCTAGCAGGGGAGTATTCATTTTTTTGTGCGTAATAAGGACGCACTTCCTTGCGTGCGAAGATATAGCTGGTGGCTCTGAGCTATCAGCGGGAGCAACTTTTTTTCGCAAAATACAGAGGCGCTTCTGGTGGGTCCCCGCTGTCAGGTGGAGGAATCATTATTTTGCGTGTAATAAGGAGCAACTTCCTTGCGTGCGGTCGTGGACCCAGCTGTCATCCTCTCCATGTTTGACCACGTCGCACTGAGAGCACCAGGGTGGTGGACGACGGTGCGAGGCCAAGGAAGGGAATGACGCGGAGCCAGAGAAGACTCGGCAGTTGTTTCCCACACGGAGGGGAGTACGAGGGTTTACTGGTTCATTTGCCGTCGCCAGAGAATAATAGGAATTGTGCATGCGTAGAGGGATGGACAGGCCAGCGATGGGAGTAGTGTGGGGCGGTTAGGCCTGCGCGGCAGCACAGCCGGCCACGGGAGGCATGAGCAGGCAGTATGGCCGACGCTGGTTTGGGTGGCTGGAGCAAGAAGACCAGAGGTTGAAGAAGCAGCAAGGCCGTTGGATTAACAATCCAACGGTCACTGCTGCTAGAATTGTTTGTGGACTAAGTTGACATAGCCTTTCATACACGTCAACCTTGTAGACCCACAAGTCAGCCTCCAAATCTGTCCCAAACAGCATACAACCCGAAATTTCTAGCCAGATTCAAATTAATTTAAAAAATAAACATACCTTAATGTAAAATCCAATGAAATTTTACCTGCACAAAAACAATGAAATTTAAAATATCAAAATCGGAAAGAAAAAAGTAATTTGGAACTAATTGCCTATTTGCTGTATTTTTCATTTTCCAACCCATTTTCTGGGCAAGCCGAATGCATCCCTCCTCATCTTGAAGGATTTCAGGCCCAGCAGGGTGTAGAAAAGCATGTAGGCCTCCGTTAGTTATTCTGCAAAAAACAAAATAGCTGGGCTAGCCATTTTCAGAAAGAAAAAACAAAATTGGGCTGGTCATGTGGTAAACATATGAAATAAAAGCCTGGGCTAGACGGGCCACAGCTCCCGCACAACCCAGTTGATACCCTGCTCCGTCCTGAGAACAAAAAAATAATACTGCGCGAGCTGCTGGGTCCCAGGTGTCAGCCGCTCCTTGTGCAGTTTTCTCGACTATTGACTACGTTGACCGTGGCGTGCGACCCAGATGTCAGCAAACCATCAGGAGGAACCATTTTTTCTAGTAATAAAGGAGGCACTTGCTTGCCTACTGCCATGATCCTGGTGGGTCCCTACTGTCATCCTCACCATGTATAGTTATCTCCTTATTCCTCTCGGTTGTTGACCATGTTGACAACACCGGAGTGTGGGGCTGCGGTGAGCGAACCAAGGCGGACGACGATGGTGAGGCCTCAGACGAGAACGAACAGGAGTCAGGTAAGATGTGCAGAGTTTTACGGTGCGATGTAGCCGCGTTGCGTGCGCGGCAGCACAGCTAGCCATGGGAAGCGGGAGCAGGCAGTCCCACCGGTGCTGGTTTGGCTTTGGCGGCAGGAGGAAGAAGAAGCTGAAGTAACATGATAGACGTTGAATGTCAATCCAACGGTCAAGGTTGGCGCAATCATTTGTTGACTAAGCCGACACCACATAGCATACTTTTTTATAGGAAGAAAAGAAAAACTAGGCTCGTTCGCTAGATAACATTCCCGAATCTGCCACCGTTTGATCTTGCGTCGTAACTAAAACTGCCAGGAAAATGCGTTCGTTTGTCGTCCTCCTCCCAGGGAATGTTCGCCACATAACATTCCCGAAAATCAAAGACTTGAGAAGGCGTACAGAACAAGCTAGTGTACCAGTAAAGAGACGTTGCTGAGTTTTAGAAAAAAGAGAGACGTGCTCCTGTAGCTGGTTCTAATCCAAACCTAGACTATGACTATATATAGTGCTATGCTACTCTGCAAATAATGAAACTGACATATCCAATGTTCGCTTCTCCTCTTCTCTAGTTACTCTGCCTAGCATCAGAAGCTCGGGCCGCAGCAACCATGTCCGCTGGCGACTCGTCCACCTGTTCTTCAGCAAGCAACAACCAGATATGCGCCAAGTTGCCACGCGTACCATCCCCTGTGGGTCTCATCACACACCCACCGGCACACTCACCGTAGACGATTGCTCATCGCAACCCGCTGCCGTTGGTGTGGTGCCACTGCTGCAAATCACGCAGAGTCATCCGTCGCGTCTCAACTACAATCCTCAACCCTGGCGGAGTCTTCTACAAATACCCGAATCATGGTGTAATAATATGTTTAAGTGTTGTTCGCCTGCTTTCTGTTGCTGATTTTTTTAATAGTTTCGTTGATGATCTTCCAATTTGATTCATGTAGAAAAGGGAAGATTCATGTGATTTGTATTTCTGGGAAGTTGCTGATGTGGGGGAATGGAACTACACTGATTATTTGGTTAGCCGAGGAATCCCAATACCAGCAGGTTGGGGTGTTGGACAAGTAACTGAAGGAATGACGAAAGAGGAAGATGCAGAGTAGAAGGTTAAAGATGTCGATCATCTTATCATGGCCAAGCAACAGCTGCTGAACGGCCTTGACAACAATGAGGAGATGAAAGAGCTTGTGAAGATAATCGGCAAGATCGTTGTGCCTTGTAGGATGATTGTCTCTTTATTTGCAGTGTATGTAGCACTCGTGATGTATTCAGTGGCTATGACATGAGCACTTTGCTGAAACTAGTAATGAATGAAACATGTTTAGCAGGCTGGGCATAGTGTTGTGAACATTTAATGATTTCTATTAACGGAAATCGGGGGGTATCCCCTTTTGCTCATAAATAAATAAATAGCATAGGCCCTTTTGCTAATAAATAAATAAATAAATTAGCAGAGGCCCTGTCGGGTCAGCTTTGTTCCCATTCGAAGACGTCGAGCAAATTGCAGTCCAACAACAAACTATGTCATCAAATACAAGTTTCACAGCCAAATATGAGTACAACTAAACAACAATGTCATCATGTTTAAGTTGTCATACAATGACCAAACACAAATCAACATACATAATAAGTGATGTTCTCACAGCAAAATACTAAATAACAACTTCATCAGGTTTCAGTTGTCATAGCAAACACAATTTCACATAGTAGATAAAAAGTCGTCTTCTCATAGGCAAATACGACAAAAGCAATCTAATCATCATCTGTAGCAGTAGCATCAACATCTTCGCCATGTGTATCAGTCTGAATCGTAATTCCCCCTAGTGTCATCTTCTTCTTCATCCTCAATGTCCTCGAACATTGGCGTCTTATTGATCAACTCTCGTATGTCCACAGCCCGACAGGGAATCTTTTTGCCAGCGTTATTGACGTGATGGTTCTCAAAGGTATGAGGAACATCTATGGAATCTTCTACATCAGGAGCAGTGTAAGCATCATCTTGTTGTGCAACTTGATTAAATGAATTCCTCTGCTCAAACCTTTGCAATACTCTCCAGTCATCGGTACATGCATATGTGTCTTCCAAGAAAAATATCTGTGTTGCTTGATTTGCCAAAATAAAAGGCTCGTCGGTCTGGTACGCCGCCTTGACATTGATGGATTTGAAATAATCATCAGCTCTGGGTTTTGTGATCCTGGAAAACAGGTTATACCAACGACAGCACAATAGAACCACACACCGATGAACCTCGAAACTGGAGATATACTGCAACTAAACAATGTCTGTTATGTTAGCATACATTTCAGTTGTCTCTTTGCCGTACGTATCCGTGCTCATGATGGCACTGTTTTGTGTCTTTCTACCTTCATCGCATGCAAGGGTGTTGTAGCGCACTTCTCCAACAACGCAAGATTCATAATGTCTTACCCGAGTATCAGGTCCCATTGCTAGTGCGTAAAGGGCATCATCAACTACCTGCCCATCCTCCTGCATCTTCTTAACCTATGGTTAGAAAATAGACAAGCTGATCATCTTATGTACTCAATATATTAAAAAAACGGACAGTGCAATTCAGAAGCTTACATGGCTCTTGAACCATTTCGCATATTCTGCCATAACCAGTTTGTCAATGTTTCTTGGATTTTGCAGCAGTAACTCCTTTTTGTAGATGTTGCACAACATAGTGATCGCATCAAACATCTAAATATGTAAGAACGTGCTGCAAGTTTAGTAGATTACGATCTATAAGCTGTAGTACTTAGCACTTACTCGATATAAGGTAGAATCTCAAGACAGTTGTTCAACACATACCAAACCATTTTGTCCAAATCTTTAGGTTTTTCGTCTTGTCGACTCTTCCCTATAAATCGAACAGAACAATCGAAAACATTGAGCTCGGGATTGTCTTCACCCACCTATTTGCTAAGCTGATCAGCTGTTTCAATGTATTTTGAGCAGAATGTCAACGCTTTTTAAGCAATGTAGGCCTCTGCAATGGAACCCTCAGGTCTAGCTCTGTTCCTAACATAGCCCTTGAAAGTGCCTAGCCACCTTTCAATAGGGTACATCCATCCATACCGTACTGGACCTCTAAGTAGTGCCTCATCAGGTAGATGAACAGCCAAATGCACCATCACATCAAAGAAGGCTGGAGGATATATCTTCTCAAGGTCGCATAGGATAGTTGGTATCTTGTCTCTAAGACGCTCCAAAGCATCTATCCTGATATTTCTACTACAGAGTTCCCTGAAGAATTGTCTCAACTCTGCAACTGCTCTGTATAAGTCAGGGCGGCCCAATCCTGTAAGGATAACAGGTAAAACCCTTTGAAGTAGGACATGGCAGTCATGAGTTTTCAACCCTTGTACCTTGTTTCCATCTGCACTGACTCTCCTTTCATGGTTGGAAGCAAATCCATGTGGGAATCTCACACGTGACAGGACCTTGCAGAATTCTTTTCTTTTTACCTTGTCCAAGACGTACACAGCTGGTGCCATATCCCATGATGCACCATCATCTTCCACCTGCAAATCCCTTCTGATACCCAGGTGTGTCAAATCAATCCTATATTTTAAGGTATCTTTCGTATTGCCTTCAATATGAAGAAGTGTGCCGATAATGCTGTCACATATATTTTTCTCGATGTGCATCACATCAAGATTATGCCGCAGATCCAAATCTTTCCAATACTCCAAGTCCCACAAAGTGGACCTGCGGGTAAACAATAATCTCACTTCTGCCCTGCCATGCTTCCTTTTCCCGCTACCATTATCAGGATGGTTTCCAGGTGTAATATGCCTAACCTTCTCTAATTCCACTTGCAACTCATCGCCGGTGAGCCTCTTTGGCGCATCACGTTTTTCATGCTTTGCATTCGGTATTTTGTAGGCCATGGTTTGTCCTTGGCAAGGAAATGACAGTGTCCAATGTAACAGATCTTGCTAAGTATTGCGTATGACAGCGGATTCTTGTCACAGCAAACACATGCATTGTAACCATGTGTCGTTCGCCCTGACATAGTGCCCAAAGCCGGATAATCATGGATGCACCAAATTATAACAGCACGAAGAAAGAAATCAGCTGGTGGGCTGCTATATAGGTCTCGAGTGAGAACACCCCTCCATAGCTGTTGAAGTTCCTCCATAAGAGGCTCCATGAATAAATCAAAATCCTTTCCAGGACTTTTTGGACCTGGGATGAGCAAGGCCATCATGTAGTTTGATTCTTTGGTGCAGACATTTGGTGGCATATTGTAAGGGATAACAAGCACTGGCCACATGCTATATGTGGCACTCTGGTGGCCAAATGGGTTAAATCCATTTGTAGCTAAGCCAAGTATAATGTTTCTTGGGTCAGCAGCAAACTTTTTGTGTTTCTGATTGAAGCTTTTCCAGTCACTACCATGAGATGGATGGCTCATTACATTCTGATCTCTGTACTCCTGGTTCCTAGAATGCCACAGTAAATCCTCTCTTGTTTCAGCACCATGAAACAACCTCTGCAATCTTGGTATAATTGGAAAATGTCTCAGAACATTATGAGGAATCCTTTTCAAAGCATCACCATCTTTCCATCTTGATGATTTGCATTTTGGGCATTCACTTAAGTTGGCATAATCCTTTCGGAATAGAACACAATTATTCTTACAAATATGGATCATATCATATCCAATTCCAACTGCACGAAGGAAATTCTTCATTTTACTATAGGTGTGTGGCAGATCAGACGCATTTGGGAAAAAATTGCGAAAAGCAGCCAACATCGCATTGAATGATTTATTGGTCATCCGCTCAGATGTCTTCACCTAAAGAAAAGGTGACCATAGCTGAGAATACTGACAGCTTATTTCCTGGGGTGACCGCCACGTTGCATTGTTCCAACATGCGGGCCCACCATTTTTATTCTGCAGGTGCAAGTTCACAAAATGCGCGAGCATTTCATAGCATTGTTTCAATGTTGGTCAAACTCACTGGCTCCGCCGTCACCACCTCCTCCGCCTCCTCTTCCACCTGAGCATCAGGCAGATCAAGATGGTGATCTGCTGCTTCCACATAGTCAGTAACATTGACGTTCACAGCTTCACCATGATGAACCCACCTAGTATATGTGACCGACATCCCATACAAGTGTAGATGATTTTGCACAGTTGACTGGGGTCTTGTAACTGAATTCATACAACTGCTACACGGGCAGAGCACATCTGATTTCGGACCACCGTACTCAGCTCTGATAAAGTTCATGAAGTTTTCAATCCCCTCGACATATGCAGTGAAGAATCTTTGAGCAGAAGTTATCCAAGTCTTGTCCATCTATTAGACATACAAATTAGTTCTTCTACTATATATTACAGGAAAAACATATATGCTTTTTTATAAAGTCTATAAAAAAATACCTAGGTTGATGTCTAAAGCTATGGCAAGATATTTGGACAAGCAGATCTAAGTAACGAAATATATGTAAAGCTAATTCAGCAAACAGATTTGAGTGCTAAATTATGGTAGGCTATTTCAGCAGTCAATGAGGCCGAGCACACAACCATCGAAGGCCATCTCGCAACAAAGATCGAGTATAAAACGGTGTCGAGCTATTTCACCTAATGGATTGGCTACTAGACCATGGCAATCTACTTCACAATAAATATATGGCAGGATATTTTAGCAACTAATCGGGTGTGGCATGCCATCTCAGGGAAGCAGATTGAGTGCAGAACAGGGCAAGGAAGCTTCTTAAGCAAAGCATATTGACTGCAAACTATTTCGGCAAATAGTGAGATTAGCAGCGTGTATCAGCTAACATTCAGCGCTACTCCGACATGCATGGGGCCTCAGTCTAGAATGCGCGTACCGTGGGAGAAGCTGACCACCGTGCGTCTCCACAAGAACGTCGCCAGTAGTGGCAGCGCGGCTGGAGGACGGCAGTCTATGAGAGTGTACTATGGGAGTGGGAGGATCGCCGTGCATCCCCTAGACGAACCGCGGCGCCGACGTATTGGCGCGGCATGGAGGGCAGCTTTAGCGGAGCGAATGGAGTGGAGGGGGCCGGGGGGGGGAAGGGGTTTGGGTATTATTATTGGCTAGTTGGCCGAAGGGTAGTTGAATTTGGGATTTGGGGGGAATTTTCATGCGGTGGGTGGGGGAGTTTGGCGCATGGTCGGTTTCTCCAAATGCAGCCCCATGTGTTAGTGAAGAGGCAAGCCGAAGCACGTTCCGTTTGCGTGAGCCGTTTGCAGGACCGACCGTGTGAGGGGTGAAATGCGACCGTGACAGGTGTGCTATGAGTGTACCACCTTTTTCCTTTTAAACTTGATGTTTCGCGCGATCCATTGATACTACTCCTACTACTAGTAATCCGGTAATCCCGACTAAAACGGCGCGGCCGGGTCTTTTCCCGCAAGATATGCTGGGAGGTTGGCTTAGTTGGTTTTTTTAGGACTTTATTTTTTAGGACAAGGCTTAGTTGGTTTGACAGACAGAGCGAGAGAAAGATGTGAGATGCGTGAATGTGTAGTGGACGTACTATTGGAGTGCCTAAGATAAATTGTGTATGTATACCTATGTGTTAATTTACTTCGCATGTTAGCTTTTTCTTGGGTCAAACCTTCTAAGCTTAGACCAAGTTTATACACACAAAAGCGAATCATCATTCAATATATTTTCATACAATATATCTTACTATTATTGTGAAACTTCATATACACCGGACGAGATTCATGCAAACATGGCAGATTTTCATTACATTTCGAACTTTTATAGGACAGAAAAAGAAAAGAAACCTGACCCTAAACCTATTCTACGGCGGCGACCGACGTCCACTTTCCTTTGTACTTCTGCATCGGCGACAACATCCTCCATCTGCTGTCTCCATGAATGGCGGCGGGGTTCAAGACCCGTGAAGTGAAGGTGCGGTCTTCGGCGAGGAAGAGTAGAACACGGGAGATGGGCCTGCCAGTTGGCACACCGTGCCCGGCCGCCTCCCATGCCCTACTCATCCTTGGAGGAGTCCCCGACCTCGGTGGTGCCGGTGGACATGAGGTCGATGATGATGGACATGGATGGTCTGTCGCTTCACCTACCACATGCGCCACCGAATGTTGGACGGCGGCAAGTAGGACGCGTGGCTGGCGGTGCTCCCGTCATCGGCCGGTAGCATGGCCACCGCTTGTGCGATCGCATCCGCGTCCGGCTACGCCGGTATTGCATTGTGAGCAGCGAGTTGAGCGAGGGCGGCAACCTCGAGCTTCATCCCCGAAGACAAGCTCTCCCGCAGAGCGTTCCCGCTCACGGTCATGGTGGATGTGGTGCCAGGTAGGAGGATGCGCTATGGTGTGGAGTTTAGCTGGGCGTTGCCGCTTTAAGTAGTGCATTCCGGTGAGGCCAAGCATCCAGGTGCGTCAATAAGTCACCGGAGTTGGTTCCTCGGGCAGCGAGCCTGCTTAATGACAGCATATAGACGGACGACATGAATGCGGGCAGCTGCCACCGGCTGGGAATGCACGCGCGCGGCGGCGCGGGGGACAAGGGTTTTTTGTGTGCCAAGGTAGTCAGCTGCATGCATGGCAACGTTGGACATGCCCTTTGCTCACATCCGATCCCACATGTCATTGAAAGATGACCCGGCATGGTCTCAGGTCCTGGGGATGCAGTTGGCCACGCTAGAACACTCCGCGGATGTGTCGCAGCACGTGCGCACTTCGGTGTCCCGTGCATCCTCGACGAGCCAGGTATTGATCTGCTGGTCGTGCCACAGAGGTAGCGCCACACTCGGCACCCTAAAGCCGAGCATGTCAAGCGGCGATGAGCGTGTCGCTCACTGCGGTCGCCATCTCCAGAGGCGGTGCGGGAGCTGCGCCATGTTGCTGGCCCCCACGATCCACATGAACGGTTGCCGGTGGCGAGGAGGTCGTGAGCTAGCTCCTCCATTGGACTAGTCTGTCCCACGTCATCCCGACAGGTGTGCCCCACATGTCGGTTTCCCTGTTTTCTCGGCCAAATTCGAGCGTCAGTATGGCCTCATTAACACTCGGCCGACCTCTCTCTCTCTTCTAGTCTAGTAGTAAATGACGCGGGCGGGGGAGGGGGAGGGACGTCGGTTTGCTCTCAACTGCGGTCCCACAAGCGAGCAAAAACGCAAGATGAAGCGCGTTCCATTCGGTGAGCAATGTGTAGGGTTCACCGTGCCGGGGTGCAACGCGAACGCGACAAGAGTGAAGTACACCGTCCGTTCCTTATGAACTTGCATACATAGAGTACTCCTTTTTTTGAACACAATACAGACGCAAGCGCTCATACATGTGCGCATACACTCACCCCTATGAACGCACACATGCACACCCTACCCCTATGAGCACCTTCGAGAGACTGAGCCGTCATATCTATAATCTCTACTCTTATAAAAAATAGAGTTGGTGATGATGGTGTATCTGCCATCTTGCAATATAGGCCATCCGATTTATATCTGATGAATAGGAAGGAAACTATGGCAATTTTGCAAAAAGATACCCACACCCTTCTCCACATTTGCAAATAAGGGCTTCCCTCATTCATCCTTTTCTCCCACAAGATAAAATACTCATACAAATGCATCTTGATGTTCCATGCAACGCATGGGCATCTTGCTAGTATATCTCTACTATTATCTCCACTCTCGGTGATGATGGTGTGCCTGCGATCTTGCAATATAGACCGTCTGATCTAAATCTGACGGATAGAAAGCAGACTATGGCAATTTTGCAAAAGGATACCCGCACCTCTCTCGTTCATCCTTATCTCCCACAACTTTATTGTTGAATAATTAAAAAAGGAAGCCTCTGGAACAATCTGGCATGCTAGCCGCTGCCGGTGTCGTCCATCCCCATGCCTCCGCTAAGTCCAACCACCAATCACCAGCACGCCCCACTCCTCCTCACCTTATCTCTCATCTTTCTCGAGATATCATTTTTCGATGAAATTCTCGAGATACCATTTTTTTGATGAAATTCTCGAGATATCATTAGTTTTTACACATGGGATTACTCCTGCATGGGTCAATCACAATAGGTGTTTTGTAAAAAAATGCATCCTGATGTTTCGTTCAATGCACGAGCATCTTGCTAGTCATCTTGAGATTTACGAAGTCACCGCCTCGTCGTCGACAGGAACGGTGGGGAGGTCCGGACGTCTGCCACGTGAAACTCCGAAACTTTGGTCCCATCCCACCCCACAACTCTCCAGGCTCCAGCCGTCCGGCTTTGCAAACTCCGCACAGTCAAAACCGATTGACCGGTTGTTATCGGAACCACTATTCACACCAGAAGCTTCGCTGCTCGCCCTACGCCAGCTACTTGCCGGCCGGTCACCACTGCCCCAAAACCACACCTCCTCTCTAGCCCATTCGCCCACCTTTCGATCCCCTAGCCCGCATGAGACGTCCCCTAGTTCGCCGGAAAGCCATGGTGCACCGCAAGATCATGTACTACAAGATGCTGACGTCAGAGCGCCGTGCAGAAATCATGGCGGCGGTCGGCGCCATAGACCTCCGTTCCCAAGCTCGCTTTGCAGCGGGCCAATCCCCGAGTTCTCTGGAGCCAAGCTCCGAGGAGGAGGAAGCCGATCCAATGTTCATGGCGGAGGTACAGGCGCAGAAGGCCCCCAATGCATATGAGACGATGGACGTCGACTTCGTGCCAGCGTCCGGGTCCCCCATGGTGTTGGCGGACCAGCGGTTCGACCTGGCGATCCTAAAGGAGGACCGGGAGGCAGAGGCTCAACTCGACGCGGAGCGCGCGGATGCCGCTGCCATCGAGGCCCTCCTGTAGGCGGAACCGGATGTCGTGGACGCGAACCGGGCAGTGGAGGCTCAACTTGATGTGGAGCGCGCGGATGCCGCTACCATCGAGGCCCTCCTGCAGGCGGAACTGGGCGTCCTGGACTTGAACTGGGCGACGGAGGCTCAACTCGACGCGGAGCGCGCGGATGCCGCTGCCATCAAGGCCCTCCTGCAGGCGGAATCGAACGTCGTGGACGTGAACTAGGAAGTGCTCACGTCCGTGCAGAGCGCCCGCATGCTCCGCGTGAACGAGTAGCTGGAAGCCGAGGACAACCACGGTGCGGAGACACACGTCGGCAGCTATGGCTAGTTCGCGCCGGCAGCCAAAGATGACGAGGCCGTCTCGTTCTGCGAGCAGTGATAGTTTTTCTTTATGTTGTTGTTTTTAGGGATCTTTTGTTGTGTAAAAACATATATTTATGCAAGTTGCCTGACTTTCATCATTTGGGTCAGTCAACCATTTCACGTGGTGGGATGAATATCCTACGTCTCCTAACCCTTCTTCTTCCTCACCTCTTCTTCTTCCCCAACAGACCACCGCACAGGCCGCATGGATCTTCCCCAACATGCAGTTGGATAAACATACAATATGAACGAAAATTATGTGTCAGTGGTAGGATGGCTGAGTTTGGTTTGATCACATGCGGTAGCACGTGTCAATGAGGGTGCGTTCCCTTGGTTGGGTTTGCGGCGGGCAGGAGCGACTGTGCGAGGGTGCGGTGCGACCGCGACAGCCGTGCGCAAGTGTACCTCCTTTTCATTTTGAAAAACTTTAGGCAAGCTTGGCAAAAATGTGTGGCAAAGTATGGCAATGCAAGGCCTAGACCCAAACAGGATACAAGTACGTTCTACTTGTGTTAAAAAAGAAAGGCGGGGTTTTCCTTCGCGGGATTGATTGATACAAATCCTCGTTTGACATGTCAATTAATGCGTATTTTTTTCTCCAACGCCCAAAGAGCTAACCATCTCACTCATTGCTTGATTAATGCAGCACCATGCAAACCAACCTTCTCACTTCCGCATGCATGCAAGGGTATATTACTGTCCTTGGTTTCTAGTACGAGGCAAACTCCATCAATTTTGCCTCGATTAGTGTTAGTGTCCTTCTACAAATTGTAATTTTGATACTGGCCTTGTATACAAAAAAATGGAGGTAGTAACTATTTGACTTCCTTCCCCATTGCGGTGACGTTGACGATATCTCGAACGTTGTGGGTTTGGTGAAGTGCGTTTGACGGACCACACCATTGAGGGAGACCACGGTAAGTCATTCGCAAGTGCTACTTGCAAGCCGAGACAACCGCATTCTTTGCATCCAGGAAGTCCATTGAACCAAAGGAGGCGTAAATGTACTACTACACAATAGCGTCGTCCATCCAGCTTAGTGCGGTAAGGTGGTTTCCCGAAGAAGACGATGGAGAAGCGGAGTCAGCGAAGAGTGAAATGATGGTTGCTTCGTCCATGCTTTGTGATTTGACGCCTCACTGCTTTGTGATTTGTGATAGAAGGGACAGGGGAGTAGACTCTGTGCTTTATACTATACATGCGTCCAAGCATGGGAGAAAGAGGACAGAGGTTGCATTTTTCTATTCCTTCAATCAGTCAATTAGGGAGCTTCGGTTCCCTCTTTTTGGCTATGGCAACACCCTCCACAATGGTTCCCATCGATGGCAAAGCTATTTTCACATTTGGCTACACATTGTGGATGCCCTTAACCATACTACATGGTTTTGCTACTGTGTGCTATCTATACAAATCTCGATTATATTGATCTAAAAAATTATTTCAAGATTAGTAAAAAGGAGGTGATTTTGCCGCGCGGAAGGCGGGGGAGGTTTCTTATTTATAGAGGACATTGGCCTAGCGGTTTGCTAACAAGCAGTCCCACGTGTCAGTGATTTACCAAGCCGATATGCGTCCCACATGAGACAGAACAACTGCAGAAGCAACACGTGGTTAACTTGAAGAAGATGAGGGAGAAGTGGATTCAGCAACGAGTGAAATGATGGTTGCTTCATCCCTCCAACTTCTTTTTTTAGCATCACTTCGTCCCTCCAACTTAACTGCGGGACAGGTGCAGCTTTGTGATTTGACGCCTCATTGCTCATTACTACACTGGCGCCATGACCGGGGTGCTTCACCCCTGCTACTCTGCACTGTTATTTCGGTATGCCACGTGGACTGGGTTGCTTGATGTCCCACATGTGGGAAAAAGGGACTAGAACATTTATGAAAGCGAGTGCTCCACTCTTACGACGGAGTACATGACACGGTGGCCTAGTGAACTGTTACTTGTACTGTAGTACTACTATAGTTTTGCTGTTTCGCATAATCCATCGATACAAACCCGATTAAATAGGCAAGGGCGGGATTTTTCCCACGCGATAGATGATACTAGCCATACATTTCAAAGGCAATTTTAATGTATGCAAACTGAATAATTAAGTAACAACATGAGATCTAGTAAAACTAAAAACACATATGATTTATTGTGTTAGAGTGTAGTAGTAGTGCTGTATTGCATAGTTGTTAGATGTAACATGCGAGAATGTGTAGAGATTTACTTTTGGAGGGCCTACAGAGAGAAATTGGGCATAAAGTGGATTCAAATATTTGTATTCCTCTTCATAGCATTTGTAACTCATGTCTATAGTTTGTACGGTAGACGTGAATGCTTGTTTGCTCTTACGAAACCAGTACAACAATAATGGGGTGGCGTGCGCCAATTTAGGCACTGGCACGTTGTCCTACTCGGCTCCACAGAGAGAGCGAGAGAAGAGACAAATACACTAGCGATCAGTGTATTTCAAGCGAAAAGCGTAATATGGTCACCGGACTTCAGAATACGCTCATTACGGTCACTATACACATTTTGCGGTGATTATACAGTCACTTGCTCACCATTCAGCATCGGATTGCACTCTGTTGACCGACCAAATAGTCTACGTGGCACTATGTTGACTAGTTAAATTGACCATGTTTCTTGTGGATCCCACCTGTCAGTTCACATAGGAAAAAAGTAAGATAAACACAAATTTACGCAGGCGCGACAAGACTCCAACCCGTGCGCGGGAACCATCTGGTTGTGTATTTGTCTGTCAGGGCCTAGTGTGTGCGAATGCACGTGTAGGTTGAGCACTTGAGCGTGAGCGTGTGTGTTGGTCATGTGGTGTGTTCATGCATGCGTGCGTGTGTGCGTGTGAGTGTTGCGTGCGTGCGTGCGTGGCTTCGTGTGTACATGTGAGTGTTGCGTGCATGCAGTTCATTTGCATGCGTGTGTGTGTGTATAATCACCACACCAGCTCTTGTGTGTTAAAACAAACGGCTCAGCATACCAATACAAGGCCACCTTGTCCGCTATGCCCGCGGTCATGACTTCGAACCACCATCCAATATTTTTTTATCATTTGTTTTCATTCTTATACACGCTGACAGGTGGGCCCAATGGTAGTGAGATAATGTGATGCAACACTAGAGGTGCCAAGTGGAGCGTTTAACTGGTCAACTAGTCGTGTCTTGAACAAATACAGAGCTGTACGGTGAGCCCGTGACTATATAATAACCACAAAACATAAATGGTGACCGTAATGAGTGGATTCTGTAGTCCAATGTATGTATCGTGCTTTTGCTTCAAATACAATGATCGTCACTGTATATATCGTGAGAGAAAGATGAAACATGCATGAATGTGCTGGGGGCGTACTTTTAGAGGACCTGGGGATGGTTTATGTGCGTACGTGAAAGGGGCGTAGAGGGGGTGTGTGCGATGGAGAGAGAGATGCTCTTCGTTTCACTTTATTATGACTAACTTTATATATAGTATAAAAATATAAAAATTCACAGTGCAGAATAAATATCATTGGGTGGACCATGCAATGCAAATTAACTTTCATACTCCATATAACTTTGTAATGTTGTATATATGTAGAAATTCTAAAATAAATTGTTGGCCACACTTTGTGTGGTTTTATTCAAAAGGAATGTTGTATGCGAAGTAAACATGAAGAGAGGGCTTTTTAGATCAATGGGGTACGTGATAAGATGTAACATGTGTGAATGTGTAGTTGATGTATTTGGAAGGGCCTAGAGAGGGTATGTGTACGTATTCGAGAGATGCATGGATAGAGGGGCCGGTGGGGGGCACGTGGTGGAGATAGCACGAGAAATGAGAGAGGTCTAGAGAGAGAGAGATGAATAGGATGTCATGGCGAGAGATGCCCTTGAGTGTGTACATGCAAGTGGGGAGGGGATAGAGGCATGAGGAGAAAATATTTTGTGTGGTGTCTGTGTTATTATGTGTGGGTGTGAGAAGATAACGAGACCCAGGGGCAGAGGGTCTGTCACCGCGTGAGGTCCGGTGGGCCGAGGTGAGGCCCTTGGGTCGGTTCTGTCCTGCGCCACATTGGTCGGCCCGTGACGCATTCGGGGAGACCGTTGGAGGACTAGTCGTACAAGACAAAGATACCAGAGTCATGAAGGACTCTGTGTCCACTGACAAGGCCGGTTAGGATTTGTAACCCTGGGTCCTCAGACTAAGGTAACCCCTTCTCTCTGATATTACCATTCATCCAACCTAACTTTAAGGGACATCCTACAGAATGCTCTGCTGGAATCATATTTGTCAATTAGGAAGAGAGGTGGAGACAATGTGTGCGAGACAGGCCTAAAGATAATGTGCGTGCGGGAGACACGTAGGCAAGTCTATGTATAGAGAAAGGGTCGATGGGGATTGTGTGTGCGTATGCGTGTGAGAGGAAGAGTGCTTGTGATAAAGGTTAGTGAAAACAGTCGTAAATGGTTGCGAGAGGGAGGAAGGGTGATATCGAGAGCATGTGTGCGAGAAAGACACCTCGGGAGAGAGTGTGTGAGCATGTGTGAGAGACCACCGATGGATATACACCGTGTGCGCGTATGTGTGAGAGAGAAAGTTAGCGTGTGCGTGAGGAGGGGCCTATGGAGAGTGAAACTACACATAAAATACTGATGTATAGATTGATTAAAAATATAAATTGTATCCAAATATTAGGATGGGATCATGATATTTGCAATTCGTATAAGGAACGGTCATTGATCCATTAGACATCTATATTCTATCGAATTTGAGCATGTCTATGTTATTATTCCACATAATTGATCCATAGAGTCAGTATTTTGAACTCCAGGCAATGCATCACTTTAGCAATTCGAATATAAACGTGAGTATAGTTCATGTTGTGTGTGTAAAGCACATTATACATACAAAAGTTACACAATGAACATTATAAATAGCTAGCTATGAACTAGCATACATTTGAATTCAACTTAAGGTGGTTTAAAAAATTTGAATTCAACATGAAGTCCATTCAATTATTTGAATTCGAGATCATGGCATTTGTAAATCATACCTATATTATGGGGGCACCAATCTTTGCTCTGCTTTTGTACATAATAGCATATATAGTCGTGTACAAAATAGATTCAAATTTACCTCCTCCATTCCAAAATAATCGTAGTTATAGGATTTTCAAGTGTCAAAATTTCAAAAAGAAGCACATAATTTAATGAGGTTTTCAAACATACAAGGTCAAATTTAACATTGTCTATTTAGGTCAATCCTCAAAGTTCAAGAGTACTCTAAACGTGAATGCTTCTGTTTCAAAATTTTGAACGAAGCGCGAAAAGAGCCTCTACTCGCCTGAAACCGCGTGAGACCAATGTTTGGTAGAAGGAAATTACTTTTCTAACTCCAACCCATGAAACCTACCGGCCCGACGTCCAAAGGACTAAACAGGGGTAGGTTTGTAAATTCATCTAGACGCCACGCAACCGCCTCCGAAAACATTCATACACCGTGGCCGCCTAAACAAACATGCGCTCGGCCGAAATCACTCCCGCCTACTATTTGGGACACCTGGGATTACCGTCCTACCCCCGACCCGCAGTAGGTCTGAAATTTAAGAGGGGGGCAAAGTTTGTACTTTCCCCAAATTTCAAACAAGCGCGTCCCATCTGTTCAAAAAAAACAAAAACAAGCGCGTCCCAGACCGAAACATGGTTCCCCCTTAGCTCCCCCCCTGTCCGATTCCCCATTTGTACTCCGTGGGTGCCAAAACTACCTCTCCACCAGCTGCAAAACCCCGGTGTCCTCCGTCCACCACCCCATCCCATCCATCAACCGCTGCCCTCCTCCATCACGCTGCAGCCGATACCCCGATGTCGTCGTCCACCGCAACCCCAACCGCAATGCCCTCCATGGCTAGTAGTTGAAGCCGAGGCTGATCTGCCTCCAGGATGCCGACGTGTGCCATACCCGAGCTAGTTCAACCACGCCGTCCAGCGCCTCACCACTGCCGCTCCAATGTCGCCACCGTCCACCACACCGGAGCTGTTCCCGCCACGCCGTCCTTTGCCGCCTTGGATCTGCTTCCCCTGTGCCGACAGACGGCCACCGCAACACAGTCAACAATTTGTCCATGGGTTCGTCCATGGCTCCACCCTCCTCCAAAACATCGGTTCCCCCAGTAAAAAGAAGAACATCGCCGTGAAATAAGGATGGCACAACACTGGCAATCGGAACTGGTACTCCTCTTCCCTTATTCATGCAAATCTTACGTGTCTACTTGCACGATATTTATCCCACAGAAGACACTAGTTGATCGCTTCTTCCTACACCTTCTTCCTGATACTAGATTTTCCTAGTAAATTGCGATGCATAAGGTTTCTCCTCATATACTATTTCACCTTAGCTAGAGGTCCATCGCCCCCTGGATTACAATTCCTGGTCAGTTGATTCCCAATTAAAGGAAGCATTCCCCAGCATAACAGGCGCTAGTCTGCCTATTACGCCGGGGAAGCAGCGCCTCGGTGTTTATCTTAGGGGTGTGTGGGGCCTAGCACTGGTACAGTGAGGTGCAATACAAATGGTTTTTAACCCCCTTTCCATGATGGTGCTCTGAACCGTCACCTAGTGAGTGACTGTGATAGGGGGGTCCTTCCCACACGACCCAAAAACCGTCGGGGATAGGGAGCCTTGATGCATACAGTTGTCCCTATATAACCATTTCTGATATCTCGAATATCCCAAACGCTTCATCCTTGCTACTCGTTTGTGCTCGCACTGCCATCGCAGTCGGAGTTTTGTGGTTTTACCTAAAACGAGGCACATTCTAGGCACGGGAGTTTTCCAGGCACGTACCAAACTGGCTCTACATTTACGATGCCTGGCACATCACAAACAGTTCATGATTGTAAACCGTTTACGATAGGTAGACAACCACACACATTTGGTATTCCCGCACCGTTTGTGATAGTGTCTGACATCACACACGCTTTACAAACGGCAACTGTGTGCATTGTTACACACGTTTCCTCTCCGTGAACCGTGTCGAATTATGATGTATATCGCACACGCTGTGCTTTATATATCGTGTGCGCCGTAATGACCTGCACACCGTAATTTCACCCTAATTTAATTGCTGCTATTTAAAATTGTACCTAATTTGAACTTGAAAGTAGGCTATAGCCTTATTCATATCCATTAGGTTCAAACAACCAATGCATTATTCGATTCACATGTACATATGTTTAAGAATTACATAAGCACCAAATAAAGAATGATGAACCAGGGTTCTATAGTTGTACTATTACAGATGGTAAAGAAAGAGGCGACATACATTCTGGTTGCTGAACAAGGTGAATCGGAATGGCCCTATTTGTGCTCTCCTGGATGCAGAAGGCATGCACGACTCTAGTCCAACCCCTTGTGATGGCCGGCGGCCAATCATGTAGTTTGAGAGGTAATCTTGAGTAAACTGCTTCAGGATCCACTACAAAGGAAAAAAGATTCAAACATTGTCACAGCTCATTACGGGCAGTAAAAAGAAGGCTACCGAGTTCTTACTTACCATCCTGCAGTTAACCGTTGTCTTGCATAAAGTGTAAACAAATAGTTCGATTGACATCTTTTGACCCATTTTAATAGCAATCTTTATCAGTTTCCTCAATTGATGCTGGTTCATGAATATCTCATTGCCCCATACGCAGAAAGGGTCGAAGTGTGGATCTTTGGCAATGACATATGTACCTAAAAGCACCAAGTTAATATTAGAAGCTAAACAACAATTGCAAAATGATGTAGTACAACACTCCCTCAATCCCATTATATAAGATTTTATTACATGTATATTTAGACATCATCAAAACATTAAGGTAACACTCTTCCTTGTTGCTATGTAGCCTGGGATTGCATATTTAGCCATTCAGTACAATGCATGTTGATATGTAGCCTCAGATATATTAAATATGGCCCTAGTTAACCTACTGATAAATGGGTTACAGATATATTCAGTGAAATGTCCGATTCGACGATTAATCACTTATCAGCCCCGAGGCTATATGGTACCAGCTACCGATTTCCTGAATAGTGAGTACATATAAGCAATGCGATGAAACTAACCTTGATGGAAAACAACACTGTTCTCAATATTGTCCTGTATGAGTACATATAAAGGCATGTTAAGCACAACAGGCTAAACATCAACCAAATATATCCATGGTAGACAACATAATCTACAAATGATAGCTTCAGTGTGCAGGTTTAAGCACGCTAGTTAAGCAAAACAAGAAGTGGAAAGGTGTGTTAACTGCATCAAGCATAACATTTAAAAACAAGCAAATAGTCATTCAAACTGGTATTGTGCAGGTCTAAAGTACACTAGTTATTGTTAAAAAAACAAAAAGGCATGTTAACTGCAACATCCTTAATAGCAACCAAATATCGTAATTCATAGTGGTATTGTTGAAACTGTTATTGATGAAATTGAACTGCATGGCAAATAGTTGCACATATAGAGCATCACATTGTGAAGAACTGAAATAAACAAGGCATAAGGCCATCTCTAGTCGACCCTTTAAAAGTTAACGGACTAAAAACCTTAGTGGATATATATATACTCCAGCAGTTTTTGGCCGTTTCTAGTCGATCCCCTAAACTTAACGTTGTAAACTTCAATTTGAACAAGTTCAAAGCAGGTTCAACCGAAAGTAGCATGCATTCAAACATAAACATAGATAGTTTTGCATAACCGAACATAAAACATAAATTTAAACTAAGCTAAACTAAACTACTTTCGGTCGAAGTGGAGGTCGAGCCAATCCTTCCTCGTCAGGTACGGTGTGCCGCGAGCCGTGTCTGGGCCGGTGCCGTCGTCGGGGTCGTTGGGGAAGACACTCCTCCACTCGTCGACGTCGATCTCCTTGTCCTCGCCGCCCACCTCGATGCCCTCCGTGCCGCCGTCCTCACTGCCTTTGACCTCATCATCGGAGGAGAGCACGATATACTCGCCGCCCTTCGCGCCGGCAAAGATCACCCGCTCCGCCTCCACGAGCTCCGGGTGCTGCCGGCAGAGCTCTTGCATGTAGGCCTCGTCGGCGGCCTCGGCCTCGAGGCGCTCCCACGCCTCGCGGTGCTCCTGCGCCATAGCCGAGCTCACCACCCCTGGCTCCGGTGGAACGAGGTCGACTAGACGTGTGTCGAAGGGGAAATTGAGCCTAGCCGCCGTGTCGTGGTAGCGGACCTGCCAGCGGTCGTACTACATGGCCGCGAGCTCGGCCATGTGGAAGCTACCGAGCCACCGGTGTGTGTGGGTCTCCCGATCCGTAATCTTGGCGAGTCACGTCCCCCACCACCGCTGCCGGACCCCGAGGTAGGACCTCGTCGGCGGCCGGGCCCGAGGGAGGACGGGAAAGTCCTTGAACTGGCGTAGGGGCGCAGCGACGGGCGGATCGGGTGACCAGCGACGGCGGATCGATAAAGAGCCCGTGGAGGACAACGGGGACACCTCAGTGGCCACCTCACCGGCGTCAGAAGAAGAGGCCGCGATAAACCTCTTTTTGGCCATTGGCTCCTCGAGCTCCCCGGCACACAGGCAGAGGTTGAGAATGGAGGCGGTGGCGGCGGCGATGGCAGCAACCTACCAATGGTTTCGAGCGAGGGAGGGGTGGTGTGTGTCTATGTGAGCGGAGGTTTTGGGGAGTGTGTGGTGTGTGTGGATGGGGGTGGGGCGGCAAGGTGGTGTTTGAGGAAATATCGCGGCAACTGAAAATTTTACTAGGCGGGAGTAAAATACCGGGCTACTGAAAATTTGGATCAAGGGTGAGCAGATATTTTTGAGATTGCGAGGGATGCAGAGGCAGGAGTAACAAGGCGGGGCTACTGAAAATTTGAATCAAGGGCAAGCAGATATTTTTGTGATTGCGAGGGATGCAGAGGTGGGAGTAAAATGCCGGGGCTACTGAAAATTTGAATCAAGGGATTGAAGCAGAGCGGGAGTAACAGATTTCGCACACGGTCCGCACATACTAATCGTGTGCTATCAAACATTAAAACCTTCCAGGCAGTAGATATTTTCGAGATTACGAGGTAGTAGATATTTTCGATACCGGGAGGCAAGCCTTGTGGAGCCCAATCTACTATGCTGATGTGAGTGACTGCAGGACACGAGCGTGGCACACGGGTAGTCTGACCGAACCGTGTCTGTTGCGTACCCAATCGCAGATGGTTTCTACATCCAACTCGTGTGCTATTTATAAATTTGGCAAAAAGAATAATGCGGGAGAGGGCCAGAACACGAACACACTTGCATGTGGGGCAAATATATGCATGAAAAGGGTGGTTTGATGTTCGAATACCCAATGCACAACTTTGATGTGGCACCTGTCGCACAAAAGCACAGTATTGCTAGTCAGCCACCGCCTATGAACCCCACTTCGTGTCGGTGGTAAGGGAATCCTAGCTACGAATGCATGCCCCCAAATAGCTAGGTCTGAAATCTCACCCTACCGTAACACAAAAACTATAGGAGTCCATCATATATATATGGTCAAACTTCCATTTTCGCATCCTGGCAAAGGCGGACTGTGTGCCGACCCACAAATGTGTGCTTGTGGCGCGAGATGGGTGAGACCACATGCGAACCACATGCGGGTGGCCCTACTATATGTATGAAAAGGGTGTGCTGTGATATTTAACTACCATTCACAACTTTTATGTGGCACGTGTGCCTCACAAATTAACCGGACTTCCCGACCCCACGGAGGTTGTAGGTAGTGCGAAGTAGCCCCCCCCCCCCCACACACACACGTCGGGGGGAGAGCATCTCACCAAGACGTACTATAAAACGGACCAAGCAGAATCCAACTTGGTCGTACAACCTCTCCTGCTCATTGTTGGTCAAAGTGATGGACGTGCACACGGCCCCGCAAAATGGGCTTGCTTGTCCCTGATAACCTCGCAAGGGAGTACTTTATGAAGACAAACCCACTCTGTGCATGTGGCCCAAGTATGTATATGGAAGTGGTGTGTGTGGTGTTTGAATACCCAGTGCGCAAATTTGATGTGGCACCATGCTTTGGAACCGTAAAATCCCCACACTGAGCGAGGGTTCATGACGCGTAGCATGCGCTCAAACTGAATTAGGCTTGGAATGGTCGACCTACTATACGGTAACTCGAAGCAAAGAAGAAGAATCCAGCCTGGTAACCTTTCTCGTCGTTGGTCGAAATGATGGACGTCCATGCGGGCCCACGAATATATATAGGCTTGCCGCCCATAACCAAGCAAGTGAGAGTGTGTCCAAAGACAACCATTGCATGCATGTGTCCTGAACATATTTATGGAGGTGTGTGATGCATGCATATGTGTTGAATACCCGACCCAATGCACAACATTGATGTGGTGCATGCGTTGAAAATCGCAGAGGTCCCCACACAGAGCAAGAGGTCGTTCATGACATGTCGTGTGCTCGCCCCCCCCCCTTCGATCCAGCAGGATGGATTCATGTGTACACGTGCGCTATTATATATATGTAATCTCACATCATGATCTATATCATGAGACAAACAAGAAATTAATCCCCTCCTAAGTCAAATTAGTTAACCTCTCTCGCGCTGTCGATGAAAGTGATGGACCAAGCAGCCTGACAGATGGAAGCAGCGCCGATAACCGCGTGAGTGAGTGCCATATATAGGACAACAACCATCGCGATTGCACGTGTGCCAGAACATATATATGAAGAGGTGTGTTGTGATGTTTTGAATACCTAATGCACAACTTTGATGTGGCAGTTGCCTCAAAAACCGCAAAGTCCCCACACAGAGTGACGTTCGACAGGTACCTCTCTCTCGCTGGTCACCCCCCCCTTCGACAGGTACTATACACCTATTAACACAGCCCTAAAAGAATTAATCCTCCCTGTTCATCAAACGTACCTCTCTCTCGCTGGGTCCAAGTGATGGACGACGAACACGCGGGCCCAGCACATGTCGGTGCAACAAACCCCAGGTATGTTGCCCAGGCTGTACACAGGCTTGGAGGCAAGCTCGCAACGTCCAAGTCCAGACCAAGGAAGGAGAGATCAGCTCTTTGAGGAATCAAAGGGTAGATCAAGAGGACCAAGACAAGCTAAATGAGCAAGACACCACTAAGGAGAAACCTCCCTTGCCGGGCAGGCGAGCTTGGCGAGGACGAGGTGGCCTCGAAGTCAAGCCTCAAGATCGTCTCGGCAGGCTTGCCGGGTGCTACCAAGGCAAACTACCCCGCCAAGGCTCCACCGCTCCACCTCACAGCGACGCAAGTCATCGATCGGTGCGGTGTCAAGCCCCCAAGTGACTAAGTGGCTATTATTTGGCACGTGGCAGCCACTTCCTATGGAAATCACCTCCAAATGACACCCATCTAGAGACGTGTCAAGCAGACAGGCGAGAAGGTGGCCGAGCAGCCCGGCAAGGCTTGTCGGGCATGCCATGATGTGACACTAAGTGGTGCATTTAATGCGCTCTGCTCTAACTGCAGAGTTAGGTATGATAGCACCATTCGCTATCTAATCAGTACACAATGACAGATTTGCCACTATGGTGACCCCTTGATCTATAAAAGGAGGGCCATGGCAATCATAGAAAGGATCTCTACCCTTGTACACTCATACACGCGTAGCTGCCTTCGCCCCGAGGCAACCCTGCCGGGCAAGAGCGCTGCATTTCCACCACAATCCACTATCAATCCACCAAAGCAGGAGTAGGGTTTTATGCCTCGCGGCGGCCCGAACCTGGGTAAAACTGCCCGTGTGATCTCTGCCATGCTATGCTACATTCTCCACTCTTTGTGCAATGTGCTCATCCCCCCAGCCGAACAACAAGGGGCTGATGGCCCCATCGGTGGCCGTGGTTTCCCACGACATCTTTGGCGTGCCAGGTAGGGGGTTGTCGCTTGCGCGAACCCGAGAAGCGTACGCAGCGCGTCATCTTCATCGACGGCTCCATCGTCCATGGCGCCCAAGAAGAATCCCGGTGCTGCAGCCCATCCGTCCACTTCGAAGGCCCCGTCACACGCGTCTGCCAACGCTGCGGGGTCTACGGGGACGCACTGACACATGGACGCTGCGGGGGACATGGCCGGCGCAGGCGGCGTCGTCACCACCTCCCCTGTGGCTGAAACGAGGGCAGAAGGCGCCAGGGAAGGATAGCACCAATAGCATCCCAGCGGCCACGCTCCGCGAGGTACGGGTGGAGAAATCATTCCGTCTGCACCTCTCCACCCAGCCGAAGGGCATAGCCGCAGTGGTGGCACTCGCTCTGGGGCGAATCGCAACTCTCCGGCCGCTCCCACTGCGGGCGCGGCCGCAGGGCGTGTGCCACTCCCAGAACGAGCTACCCCAGCCGATGCGCCAAACGGCGCCGCTGGCCCTCAAGTGCCTCCACCTCGTCACCACGCCACCCTGGCGACGGGCTCACGACGACGAGAACACGGCGCAGCTACTACCGGCACCATGAGGAGCCAGGCGACGCTACGGTCTATGTCATCATCCATGCCAAGCACCGCTTCAGAGGCTATGGCGTGGGCCCAGCTGCTGTTGAGATTTCCACTAGCAGCCGATCAAATGGATGAGTGGAGAGCCACCATTCAAAGCCTGATTGGTTTCACCGAGGCGGGAGGATCACAGCGAGCTAGCCCGCCACGGCCTCCCCAGGTGACGACAACGGCCAGCGCTGCTGGCCGTGCCGAAGGGGCCACCCCCATGATGCAGCCCCCTCCGCGGCAGCCTGCGCAGGGGCCACGGCCGAAGCCGTGCGATCAAGAACCCGACGACGTCTCGATGGCTTCGTCCGGCCCTCAAGCACGTCAAGACCAGCGGCAGGCCCAGGAAGACAGGCGAGGGGAAGGCGCGCGCGTCACCATCGAGTGGCGCCGCGACACACACCGCCAGTCTAATAGGTGCAACGGCCCCGACATCGACGAGCCTACACCCGGTGAGGGTGGGTACCTACCTTTCGAGGTTGGGTGCCCCGCCTTCACTCGTGAACTACAGCAAGTCCGTTGGCCATCTTCCCGCACATTCAAGCCAGAGATACCAGAGAAGTACAATGGGAGATTGAACCCGGCAGAGTTCCTGAGCATCTACACCATCGCTGTTCAGGCTGCCGGGGGAAGAGATGAGAAGGTGTTCGCCAACTACTTCCCTTTGGCACTCAAGCCAAATGTGAGGTCTTGGCTAATGCACCTGCTGGAGAACTCCATCTCAACTTGGGCTAACCTGTGCCATGAGTTTGTTGGCACCTTTACGGGCGGCCATCAAGAACCAGGACGGCCCAGCGATCTGTAGCTCCTCCCACAGAAGGAAGGAGAAAGTCTGCGGAAGTACATGCAAAGGTTCAGTCAAGTGCACAGGAACATCCCAGATATCCACCCAGCAGCTGTGATAGCCGCATTCCAGTCCAATGTGCGCAACCACAGGATACGTTCCAAAATGAATGTGCGGCTGCCCAAGACTGTGAATGAGTTATACACTCTGGTGGATAAGTGTGCTCGCATAGAGGAGGGAAGGCAACTTCCCGGTGAAGAGGATGGCATCGACATCGATTCAGACAATGACGACGACGCCACCAGTCAGAAGAAGAAGAACAAGAAGCTCAACAAAGGGCGCAAGGATAAAGTTGTGATGGCTGTCGAAGGATCAAGCACACCTAGTACCGGCAAGAAGGCCAAGGCCAAAGTTCCCGGCATGGAAATGCCGCATGCGCCGATTGCCGGGAAGCTGCGGCTGCCGAGAAGGCTGGGAAGGTGAGGGGCCGTACTACAAGATCCATCGGACCAAGGGCCACGATCTCCAGGAGTGTCATCAGGTCAAGCAGCTCATCAAGAAGTAGAGGGCTGAGTATGAGAAGCGTGACAAGGAGAAAAACCAAGATGGCGCTGGCGGGAAAGGAAAAGGCGGCGGAGCAAGCCGCCCTGGCAAGGCTCCTCAGAATCAAGGGAAGCCCGCCAGAGGCCATAAGAAGGAGGATTGCAAAGATGAGAGTGATGGAGGAGATGAAGAGGAAACCGGTGAGCAGGAGTTCCAGAAAGCCACTGACGCCGTATGCATTGACGGGGGTGCATCTCTGCACTCCTCTCACCGCCAACTTAAATAGTGGGCGCGTCAAGTCAATGCCGTGGAGCCAGCGGTAGATTCTCGAAAGCCGCTCAAGTGGTCCTGCACGCCCATCATCTTTGACGAAGAGGATCACCTTGACCGCGCCACCACGGTAGGGTGCTTGCCGTTGTTGGTCCCACCAATAATACGCAACCTCAAAGTCACAAAGATGTTGGTTGACGGTGGTGCCGGTTTGAATCTGATATCTCCAAAGGTCGTCAGCAAACTTCAGATAGCAGATGAGGAGCTCAAGGTTACTGGCACGTTCCAAGGAATCAACCCCGGTAGGAGTCGTCCTAAGGGAAAGATCACGCTGCCGGTGACGTTCGGAGGGGAGTTAAACTACCAGACTGAGAAGATCATGTTTGACGTGGTTTACCTCCCCTTGCCGTACAACGAAATCCTTGGTTGCCCAGCTTTGGCCAAGTTCATGGCGGCATCCCACTATGCCTACAACACCTTGAAGATGCCAGGGCCGATAGGAGTCATTTCCATTCCGTCAGATCAGAAGGACGCAGTCATATGCATGGACAAGATGTACCAGGAGGTGGTCGCTGCTGAGGCTGCAGAAACCACTGCTCTCGTCAAGGAAAGTAAGAAAATGAAGAGAGCTAGCAAGGATGCCAGCAAGGAATACAGGAAGCGTGCCTCTCCGAAGTGTGCTGCGCCTGTTGATGACTTGCCGGAGAGTTCCAATAGCAAGAGATCCAAAGCTGTTGCACCTGCTGTGAAGAAGGTCCCGGCAGGGCTGGCTGGCGCTGATGGTACCTGCACTATCAGTGCCACCTTTGATGACAAATAGGAAAGCGCACCCGTTGCCTTCCTGTGGGCGAATATCAATGTGTTTGCCTGGCAACCATCTGATACCCCTGGTGTTCCCAGGGAGGTAATCGATCACCACCTTGCTGTCTGCCCGCATGCCCGGCCCGTCAAGCATAAGGTCTGGAAGCAAGCTTTGGAGCGGCAACAGTTTATTGCCAAGGAGATCAAGAAGCTTGAAGCAGCTGGTTTGGTCAGGGGAGTGTTGCATCCCACATGGTTAGCAAATCCAGTGGTGGTGCGCAAGGCGAATGGGAAATGGAGGCTTTGCATAGACTTCACAGATCTAAACAAGGCATGCCCAAAGGACCCGTTCCCCTTGCTGCGCATCGACCAGATTGTGGATTCCACTTCCGGGTGTGACCTGCTTTCCTTTCTGGATGCCTACTCCGGATACCACTAGATCTTCATGTCCAAGGAAGACGAAGAGAAGACTGCATTCATAACCCCATGTGGCACGTACTGCTTCGTACGAATGCCCTTCGGGCTGAAGAGCGCCGGATCCACTTTTGCAAGAGCAGTACAGATTGGCTATGAATCCGAGCTGCACAGAAACATTAAAGCTTACATGGATGATATTGTGGTCAAGACCAAGGACATATCAACCCTGATCCAGGATTTGGAAGAAACCTTTGGTAATCTGCGTAGGATCAACTTGAAGCTGAACCTAGAGAAGTGTGTGTTTGGAGTTCCCTCCGGCAAGCTACTTGGGTTCTTTGTGTCTCATCGAGGTATAGAGGCCAACCCCGACAAGATCAAGGCTATCGAGCAAATTCAAGCACCCAAGACAGTCAAGGACATGAGGCATTTGACTGGATGCATGGCTGCACTGAGCAGGTTCAATTCCAAGTCTGTCGAGCGTGCCCTGCCATTCTTCCAAATCTTGAAGAAGGCAGGACCCATGGAGTGGACCCCAGAGGCAGACGCTGCGCTACAAGATTTGAAGACCTATCTTTCCTCTATGCCCACCTTGGTCGCTCCCAAACCACAAGAGCCGTTGTTGCTATACTTAGCAGCAACCAATCAAGTGGTTAGTGCGGCACTGGTGGCGCAGCGGGAAGTGGATGCCACGGCAGCCACAACCACTGTCCCCTCTGAAGAGGAAAGCGAACCCGTCCCGGCAAGACCAGAGTCAGTCCAGAGCAAAGAAAGGCAGGGCAGTGGAAGCAGTTCTATGGTTGCGGCAAAGAAGAAAGTGGTGCAGCGCCCAGTGTACTTCGTTAGCTCCCTGTTAGAGTGTGCAAAAGTTGATTTTTGGCCTCATCATGGCCTCAAGGAAACTGCGCCACTACTTCCAAGCCCACGAGATCACAGTTGTCACCTGCTTCACCTTGCAACGCATACTTCGGAACCCTGAGGCCACCGGCAGGATTGTGGAATGGGCCTTAGAGTTGTCTAGCTTTGGTTTGAAGTTTGATAGCACATCAACTATTCAGAGCAGAGCACTAGCAAAATTCATCGCAGACTGGACACCAACTCCTGATGAAGAAGTATTCGAGACGATCATCCCCGGCAAGGAAGCGCCCCAAGAATGGATTATGTATTTCGATGGTGCCTTCTCCCTACAAGGTGTAGGGGCTGGCGTGTTTCTTGTTGCCCCCACTGGGGAGCACCTTAAGTACGTCGTCCAGATGCACTTTCCATGGGAGAAGGCCACCAACAATACTGCAGAGTATGAAGGGCTCCTTGCCGGGCTCAGGATTGCAACACAACTGGGAATCAAGAAGCTGATCATCCATGGATATTCACAACTTGTGGTGAGACAAGTCAACAAGGATTACCAAAGCCCATTGATGGAGGCATACGTCAAGGAAGTGTGAAAGTTGGAGGAGCACTTTGACGGATTGCAAACATAGCACGTGCCCCGTGCGAAAAACAACATTGCTGATCATCTATCAAAGTGTGCTGCGCAAAAACTCCCTGTGGAACCAGGGACTTTTGTTCTCCATCTGACTCAGCCCTCCATATCCCATGCAATAGTGGCCAGAAAGAGGAGGAAACTGGACTCCGGCAAGCCTCACCCGGCAGAGCCTCTCGAGGCTCCCGGCAGAGAGCTTGGCGGGAACAACTCCCCTTCGATCTGTGAGCTGCACCATCCTGCCAGACCACCGGTCCCTGCGGTCGAGAAGTGCGCTCCTGCGAATGAGGAGGTGCCGCTGGTCCTTGTTGCCGAGCCCCTGGCCCCAACCTGGGCACGGCACATAGTCCATTTCCTCCAAACTGGAGAACTCCCCGAAGAACAAGAAGAAGCTGAAAGAGTAGCCCGGAGGGCCAGTATGTATCAGTTCGTTGACGACACGCTGTACAGAAGGAGGCCCAACGGTGTGAAATTGAAGTGCATTTGCGGGGAGGAAGGAAAGGAACTGTTGGCAAAGGTACACAAGGATATGTGCGGCTCACACATTGGATCAAGGGCTCTGGTTGGAAAAGCCTTCCGGCAAGGTTTCTATTGGCACACAGCCCTCCAATATGCAGTTGAGCTCGTCACCAAATGTGAAGCCTACCAGTTCCACTCCAAGAACATCCATCAGCCTGCCCAAGCTCTTCAGACGATCCCTTTGTCATGGCCCTTCTCGGTCTGGGTGCTTGAAATCTTGGGCCCCTTCCCCCGTGGTACCGGGAGCTTTGAGTTCTTGTTCGTCGCTATCGACAAGTTCACAAAGTGGCCAGAGGTGGATCCCATGAGAAAGGTGACGCAGAGTCAGCTATCAAGTTCTTGAAAGGATTGGTGTGCCGCTTTGGGGTGCCTGCCCGAATCATCACCGACAATGGCACCCAATTCATGAGCCGCGCCTTCATGCAATATGTTCATGCCCTCGGAAGCAAGATCTCATTTGCCTCTGTCGCCCATCCCAGAAGCAACGGACAAGCTGAGAGGGCGAACGCTGAAGTGTTGCGAGGTCTCAAGACAAGAACCTTTGATAGACTGTAGAAGTGTGGCAGGCGATGGATCGACGAGCTGCCGGTGGTTCTTTGGTCCCTCAGAACGACACCAAATCGAGCTACCGGGCAGACTACCTTCTCCCTTGTCTATGGGGCAGAAGCAGTTATCCCTACAGAACTCACATTTGGATCTCCTCGAGTGCTTGCCTACGATGAAGTAGCGCAGGAACGGCACCGACGTGACGACACTGTGCTACTTGAGGAGAACCGTCTCTGGGCCGCTATGCGTGCTGCACGCTACCAGCAAGCCCTGCGTTGCTATCACAGCCGCAGGGTTCGTGCCCGGGGTTTTGAGGAAGGCGACCTTGTCCTTAGGCGTGTTCAGTCCGCCAAGGGTACAAACAAGTTGACGCCGAAGTGGAAAGGCCCTTACTGGGTAGTACGAGTCACCAGACCTGGCGCAATCCGTCTGGAGACCGGAGATGGCATTCAGTTGCAAAACTCATGGAACATTGAGCATCTCCGTAAGTTCTACTCGTAAGGCGCAGCTATCGGGCCCTGCCCAGCAGCCACCCATTTGTACAGGCCTTGTCGATGTTGCATGTAACCCCTTGTACAAAGCCAAGCGCAGACCCTGAGCAACAGAAACAAATGAAGCGCTGGGGCCCCCCCAAAACTTGCATGCATGCATAAGCATATCATGAGCATAGCATGATCATGTAGATGAGGTCGCATGAGGCATTGTTTTCATCTGCATTAAGTTGCAAGGTTCTTGCCGTGGACTCAGTCCCAAAAAGAAGAAATGAAGACGAGCCTGTGTGACGATCCTCGGCAAGCCAAACAGATAAGTTCTCTTATTATCCTTACGTGTTCTGTAAGTAGAAACTTGTGCATATGAAAACCTCGTCACCTTCAAAACTTAGGTGCTCCCATCCTTTGACTCAAACGCTGCTTCGATCAGGATGGTTGCAGTGGCCTTTGGCGGAGAAGGCTTGGAGGGGGGCTGGTCCCTCTTTGCGATTTGTGCCCGGCAGGCTTAGCCCTACGACAACAATTCAAGGGTATCGGCAGGATAGCTTGCTGGAGATAACTTGTTTACTTGAACGTATAGAGGCATTTCACCTCTGCATGGGTATGATGCATGCATAAGTGCCCGGCAAAGCTAGTCTTTTCCATTAATATGCTGATGAACAAGTACAGATCTTACAGAAAACCAACATGGATAAAGAAGATTACATTATTTAGACTAAAGTTTGGCAAGTGCCTACATATTTTAGATTGAAAAAAGATAAGTGCCCCGTGATGCCCTTTCTTTCCCTTCTCCTCCCGGCACTACGGCGGAAGGTGAAGAAGGCAAAAGGGGTGCCTGGGCAGAAGGCCAGCCTGACCCCATCAGGCCCCTTGGCGAGGGGCCTAACAAGAGCGGGAGGGCGCGGGCGAAGGTGATGGTGAAGAGAGCGGCACGGACAGCCCACCAGCCGCCACCAGCAGGGCTAGCAGGACGCGGCAGGGCTAACAGAGGTGCAGCCCGTGAGGAAGCCTACCGGAGTCTGGCTGGAAGGCTGCTGGAGGAGCCCAGGACGCCATCCACACCTCTGCATCCAACTCCCTGGCAAATCACCTTGCCGGGAACGGGTTGCAGGTGCAGATGGTGGTGCTGCCGCCTGACGGTGATGGTGCAGCTGGCGATCAGCCAGAGTCAGAGCTATCGCCTTCCTCGTCGTCATCGCCGTCACTGTCCTCCTCGTTGTTGTCGCTCGAAGAGGAGCTTTTGTCGTCATTCGATCTCTCCGCACAGCACCCTAAGCGAGCACCCGAGCACCCGAAGACCTTGACGGAGAGGAGGTCGGCCTCCATTAATTTAAAATGGAGGACGTGCCCCTCTGACAAGCTATGGGCATGAGCAAAGGTCTTCCAGCCGCGTCGAAAGAACATGACATGAGGGGCGGGAAAATCCACATCCACCCGCATGCCGCCGTTCCCGCAACCCCTCATGTGCAGCTTCAATGCGCGCGGCTGTTCAAGCTCCATCGCCCTCGCGAATGGAGTGGGGAGACGGAGGCGGCTGCGTGGAGGCTTGTACAATCTGATGATGAACTCCAGGGGTTGGTCTCCGACATGGCCTTCCATCGGGGGAGGGGCGGCCGGTGGGGGCGCAATCCGAGCGCCACCCCATCCTCCTCGGCCCCGGGTGCCACGACGACCACGACCTCACCCCTCCCACCTCCTCTCGCGGTGGGCTCCGCCTCCACATCTTCGGAGGGAGGAGGGAGACGCTATCGAGCAGAAGTTCTCGTCGCCGCCATTGGAGCAACGCCGCGCCCCCGACCTCTCACCATGGTGGGCGAGGACTGTTGCAAGAATGGAAGGAGAACGATGTGTGGAAAAATGCGTTGCCCCACGTTCCCTTTTTATAGGCGAGCGGGGCAGGGGGCTAGATTTTTCCATGAAGGTAGCCACCCCGTTCGCCCAGTCCGGCTCCTCCTCGCCATTAATGAATCGAGGAATCAAGGCCGACCCCCTGCACCAACCCGCGACACCTGCCTTTATGCCACGGCGCTCATTCCCGCGCCCTCCGCATCCGCCACTAACTTTGCGCAGTGCATGCAATACACGTGGCGGAGGCGCTTGGGGCGGGAAAGATAATGGGGTGGCGGTTACCGCCCCGTGAACGTGGGACGTGGGTACCCCATGGATCGTGGCCCATTATCTCTCCCACTACAATTGGCGTTATGCAACGCGCGGGAAAACCGGAAACCGAACCAAGCTCAGGTTAATGAAGAAGCAAAGAAGACCTCAAAGGACAAACTGCCGCAAGCCTCCTCGCCCATGTACTTGACAGGGCCTACCCTGACAACTCTTGGTAGCACGTTTAGGCCAGGCCCGGGGGCTCCTGTTGGTAGGTATGTTGCCCAGACTGTACATAGGCTTGGAGGCAAGCTCGCAACGTCCAAGTCCAGACTAAGCAAGGAGAGATCAGCTCTTTCAGGAATCAAAGGGCAGATCAAGAGGACCAAGACATGCTAAATGAGCAAGACACCACTAAGGAGAAACCTCCCTTGCCGGGCACGCGAGCCTGGCGAGGACGAGGTGGCCCCGATGTCAAGCCTCAAGACCGTCCCGGCAGGCCTGCCGGGCGCTACCAAGGCAAACTACCCCGCCAAGGCTCCACCGCTCCACCTCACAGTGACACAAGTCATCGATCGGTGCGGTGTCAAGCCCCCAAGTGACTAAGTGGCTGTTATTTGGCACATGGCAGCTACTTCCTATGGAGATCACCTCCAAATGACACCCGTCCAGAGACGTGTTAACCGGACAGGCGAGAAGGTGGCCGAGCAGCCCGGCAAGGCTTGCCGGGCATGCCATGATGTGACACTAAGCGGCGCATTTAATGTGCTCTGCTCTGACTGCAGAGTTAGGTATGATAGCACTGTTCGCTATCTAATCAGTACACAATGTATGATTTGCCATTGTGGTGACCCCTTGATCTATAAAAGGAGGGCCATGTCAACCATAGAAACGATCTGGACCCTTGTACACTCATACGCGCGTAGCTGCCCTCGCCCGAGGCAACCCTGCCTTGCAAGAGCGCTGCGTTTCCACCACAACCCACCTTCAATCCACCAAAGCAGGAGTAGGGTTTTACGCCTCGCGGCGGCCCGAACCTGGGTAAAACTGCCCGTGTGATCTCTGCCATGCTGCGCTACATTCTCCGCTCTTTGTGCAATGTGTTCATCCCCCCTGCTGAACCACAAGGGGCTGATGGCTCCATAGGTGGCCGTGGTTTCC
The DNA here is from genome assembly GCA_011799875.1 of Thinopyrum elongatum. Taxonomy (NCBI): domain Eukaryota; kingdom Viridiplantae; phylum Streptophyta; class Magnoliopsida; order Poales; family Poaceae; genus Thinopyrum; species Thinopyrum elongatum. Next base: position 286,483,986 of record CM022298.1, on the reverse strand, counting down.
CACGACAGCACATAAGCGAAGCGTACGTCGCACGCGAGTGATCATCCTATATAGGACTACATACCACCATCTGCATGTGGCCGAAAGAGGTGTTTGTGTGATGTTTGAATACGCAGTGCACAACTTTGATGTGGCACCACATATATAGGAAACAAAAAAGTCCCCACAGAGAGCGCGAGGTTCATGATGCGTGGTATGTGCTATATGTACGCCCCCATTCGACGTGTGGTATATATGTACTTCTACTATATAGCACAAACCAAAAAAGAATCATTCCTTGATGGTCAAATTAACCTCTCTCTTGTTGGGTCAAAGTGATGGAGGAAAACCTCGCATGCCCACGGATGGAAGCACCACACGCGAGTGAGTTCCTATAGGGCAACCACCGCCTGCATGGTATTGCATGATGTTTGAATACCAATATAACGTACAACTTTGATGTGGCACCTGCCTCGGGAACTAGAAAGTCCCCACATGAAGCGTGGTTATGACACACATATATATAGAGAGTATTCGTGTTGCCCCCTCTTTGACATGTACATACTCCTACCGTGCATATACGTAACACAAACCAAAAAAGAAGCATCCTTGTTGGTCAAATTAACCTCTCTCTCGTTGTACGTTCAACTGGTCGACGACGACCTCGTGGGCCCACAGAGAGAGGCACACGCGAGTGAGTGTCATAGGACAAAACCACCGCGTGCATGTGCCCGTGTGTTATGTGATGTTTGAATACCCAATGCACAACTTTGACGTGGCACATGCTTCGCAAACTGGAAACGCACTACACCACGATGCGTAGCCCCCTCACTTCTAGCCGGTGGGAGGGTGTGTACGCACGTGCTCGAACTTTGATATGGAATCTCACCATGATCCACACCACACACATGCCAAGATGAATCCACCTTTTGGTCAAATGCCCCTCGTTGTCGGTGGAAACTGAAAACCTTTGCGGGCTAACGAATGGGCTCGTCGCTGATAACCGCATGCGGGAGAGTGTCCGAGAGGACCACTAATGCATGCACGTGGCCCGAACATGTATGTATGAAAGGGTTGTGTAATGCTTTAAATAACCAAGTCACGACTTTGATGTGGCATATATGACTAACAAAATGATCAATAATCCCACACGGAGGTTCACGACTCGTAGTGTACTGTCGGACCCCTCCCCCCCACCCCCCACACACACAGACACACACATCCCGCACCACCATAGCCACTCTGAGGCATGTCAAACTTTTTCTGCAGTGAACATGTGACCAAAGGCAGAGTGTCGTGTTAAAATTTAAAAAAAACAGACATCATTCGACCGTTTTTATACAATGATTGATTTCCTAGGGATTTAATGTGCAAAAATCAAATTTGAGCTACATGTGCACCAAAATGGATTGCAAAATCATAGGTGTCCCTGGGTGCATGTTTCCCTGTGCAAGAGATTTCAAAACATTGAGAATATAGATTTTTAAAATTCAGTAAATCCAAAACTTAGTTGAAATTCATGAAACTTATCGTGGTGTCATATATGGAAACCAGTAGACTATGATATTGTATTTTTTTCCGTCAAATTTGAGAACCGTTTTGATATAATCTTCTTACAAACGGGAGATTATTAAAAACTGGCAACCAATATCTCATACTGATTATTTATTCGGACCGTGTGCGTTGGACCGTGCCATGCTTCGGTTAAGCAGTAAAGCGGCAGAATGAATCATCAACAAACCAAAAAATATACGTGCTGCCACACGCCCCGTGTGTCATGCAAGCAGGCGTGAGTTGATGGGACGCATAAGAGCAGTCCGCCGCGCAGGCATACCAAGAGGCGTGCGTGCAGGTGTGCATATTGACGGGAGGCGTGCGAGTTGCTGTGTGAAATGATGGTAGGAATGGCAGAAGTCCGCCACGCAGGCTCACTGGGAGGCGAGACAGCCTGATGCGGAGCATCCTACGATCATCCCCATGTACACTACGACTACTCCCTGAGCCCCAAGTGTCCATACGATGAGACCTCGAGCATACGTCATTGGACCTAAGGTGAACTCGCTCCTTTCCGAATCTTCCCATCCCGCATGTAAGACATGGATGCTACCTCAAGCGCGGACCTTGTGCATACTCAGGTACACCCAAGGAGACTATAAAGAGCCCAAGGACCAAGGCCAAGTGTGCGCGGGAGCGAAGGAAGGAGAAGGAAGAAGAGCCAGCTGCTACTGCGGCCGGACATCCGGCCCGAGCCCAGACATTCGGTCCAGCCAAGACATCCGGCCCGACCCCCAAAAATCTGGCACCTTCCTATCCAGAGAGCTCCGGAAGCGACCCCGATAGCCCGGACATCCGGCCCCTTGCCCCGGACATCTGACTCCTCCCGAAGCCCCGGACATCCGGCCTCTTTGCCCGGACATCCAGCCCCGCCTATCCAGAGGGCACAAGAATCGGGTAAGTCTAGCCCGGACATTCAGCCAGAGGCCCGGACATCCGGCTCCTCGCGAGCCGCCGGACATCTGGCCCCCAGCCCGGACATCCGGCGCCTGTCTGCGCACAGTGAACGGGCCAAGGGCCCATGTACCCCTCTAACTCGTCCCACTTTGCACTACGACTATATATAGACTCCTACCCCCTCCTAGCTAGGGTTAGCATAGGTTTAGCTCATTTAGAGATAGAGCTTTGCTCATCCTTGTGGTTCTACTCCATCGAGAGAGACCGCGGCCTCTACGGAGAAGATCCACGCTTGGATTCAAGACCCTCACGGGAAGATCCGTCTAGGATATCATCAAGACCTTCTCACGGAGATGAACTAGCTACTTCTATCATCCTTTCTTGATCGTGGATCGTGTATCTCTTTGTGTTTCGAGGATCTAGCACATGTGTAATCGAATCTTGTTGGTTTGAGTGATTCCTCTCGTGTTTCCACTCATGTTTCCCCTCATGTTCTTCGTGTTCTTCGCGGGATCCGCTCCAATCGTGAAAGATCGGGCATCTAGGGTTCTACTATCGGTGTACTAAATATTGGGCCTTTAGTACCCCATACTTGTGCTCGGGCAGTTGTAGCCATACCTGTGGCAAGGCTTGTCGGGGGAACAACTGAAGATTAATCCAAGATTATCAAAGAGACATTCAAGCCAAGGATCAGAAGATAAGGAGAACTGGAGATCAGGGGCTCGGCCCCCGGCAAGATCTTGCCGAGGTAGCCTGCGGAGCCTGGCAAGATTTGCATCCGGCAAGGTTCCGCCACTGTGCCACCGCTCCAGCACAGTGACTAGCCTGATATTCTTGTCCCATCTCTGGATGCGTGGCGAGGCGCTAGTGGAGGCGAGCTTAAGCGGTGCTGATGGGATGGCCCCTTTTTCCATCCCCAAGAAAGTAGGGACACCTAAACGGACACCTCATGATGCATTAAATGCATTGGTCCTAAACCGTCAGTGGTTAGTTATGATAACCCTGTAGCTACTTTACACCTCGCATATCAACAGTTTGCCACTGTGGTGACCCCTTTGAGCATATAAAAGGAGGCCCAAGGCAACTGTTACAGGGGGAGAGAACACTCTCGACCCATTCTGCATGCGTAGCTGCTGCACGAATACACTGTTCGTTGCAGGTGCTCCAAGAACTGGGACGAAAACACTGATAATAAACTAAAGCAGGAGTAGGGTTTTACGCAGATCCGTGGCCCGAACCTGGGTAAAAATCCCCTTGTGCTGATCATCGGTGCTGCTCTTTGTGTATACCTCTCTCCCTGCCGAACCGTAAAGGGGTCCTTTGGATCCCATATGTGTCATACGCCTACATCTTTGCCGCGCCAGGTAGGGGGATTGAGGTTGCGCGAACCTGATCCGGTGATCAGCGTGTCAGTTTCTTCACCATCTTTGTCACCATGCCACCCAAGAAGAAGGGTGCGGCAGCGGTTGTTCCGTCTACGTCCGTCTTGCCCGTTCCTACTGGGACGGGTGACAGCGTGGATGTAGGAGATGGAGGTTTAGAGCCTCCATGGCGTTCTGGTGATCTGAGCCAGGTGAGCGGGGTCGTTCGCAGCGGCGACGGCAACCCACACGCCGCTAGATCCAGAGATGGAGCCGTGCTGCCTACGGGCGGCGCAGCAAACTCCAGAGATTGGAGGACGCCTTCTAAGACTCTCACGCCCGCGTGATCATGACGATGCTCCTTCTAACACTGTTAGGAGTCAGAGCACCTCACGTACCTCGCACCTGTCGCCGCCGCCTACGCCAGCAGAAGCTTTGGCACGTGCGCAGCTGCTCCTCGATTTTCCTCCTGCTCCGAAGAAGATGGAGGAGTGGCGATCTACTATCCAGAGCCTCATCGGCTTCGTCAATAAGGATGGGCCCCAGCCAGCGGGGCCCTCGCGGCAGCGGTCTATCGATCCGACGCAAGCCGATGGTGAGAAGACTGGAGGCGGTGCGACCACGGTGCACTCCCCTCCACTACAGCAGCAGTGGTCGTCAACCCGGCGGACTGATGGCCGTGATGACGATTCCACGGCATCATCCGATCCACGGATGCGCCGCGATCCGCATCAAGTTCTTTAGGAACGAAGCAAAGAAGACACTCGAACTACCATCGAGCGGCGACGGGAGGCGCGTCATCAGTCCGATAAACGCGCAGGGCCTACTGTCGACAAGCCTGCGCCGGGGGACGTAGGCGACTTGCCCTATGAGGTAGGTTGTCCAGCGTTTGCCCGTGAGCTGTGGCGAGTCCAATGGCCCAACTCCTGAACGTTCAAACCAGAGGTCCCGGAGAAATATGACGGCAAGACTCACCCCTCGGAGTTCTTGAGCATCTACGCCACTGCGGTGTAGGCTGCCGGGGGCCAAGATGACAAGATACTTGCCAACTACTTCCTGTTGGTGCTCAAACCCAACGTCAGGTCATGGTTGATGCATCTACCGAAGAATTCCATTTCTTCTTGGTCAGATCTGTGCCATCAGTTTGTTGGTGCCTTTGTTGGAGGCCACCAAGCTCCTGGCCAAGAGAGTGATTTGCATCTCCTCCCTCAAAAGGAGGGCAAACCCCTGTGCAAGTTTATCCAGACATTTAGCCGGGTGCAATACAATATTCCAAACGTTCATCCTGCCGCTGTTGTTAGCACGTTTCATCAGAACGTGCGTAACCACAAGATGCGTGAAGAGCTGGCGATGAACAAGGTCAGGAGTATTGCCGAGCTTTACGCTTTGGCCGACAAGTGCGCTCGAGCTGAAGAAGGGAGGAAACTCCCTGGCGAGGGTGTTGGCGCAGGGGGCGAATCAGAAGATGAAGATGCTGCAACCCTGCCAAAGAAAGGCCGGCGGCGGAACAAGAAGCACAGCGGCAAGGCCGTGCTTGCTGTCGAGGAATTCGGCAACCCCGGCACCGCCAAGAAGGCCAAGGTTGACGACCCCGGCAAGGAAGTTGCCGGGTGCGCCTCCTGCCAGGCCTTGGCGGCTGTCGACAAGTCGGAAAGCTCCGGCAAGCAGTATTGCAAGATCCATCGCACCAAGGGCCACGATCTCCAAAACTGCCGACAAGTTGAGCAGCTTGTCGAGAAGCAGAGAGCTGAGTACGAAAGACGAGACAAGGAGAAGGCCCAGGACGGTGCTGAGGGATTTGGCAAGAAGCGTGGTGGCCGAGGAGGCCACCGCGGCAAGGTTTAGCAACAGAAGGAGAGGCCCGCTCGAGGCCGCGACAAGGACGAGGGAGGCGATGATGATGAAGAAGATGACAAATCCAGTGAGCATGAGTTTCAGAAAGCCACAGAGGCCATGTGTATTGACGGGGGCGCCTCGTTGCATTCTTCTCATTGCCGACTTAAACAGTGGGTGCGTGAGGTTAATGCAACGGAGCCGTCGTTTGATGCACGCACACCTTTAAAGTGGTCCAACACGCCTATCATTTTTTACGCCGAGGATCACCCTGATCGCACAATTGTAGTCGGGTGTTTGCCCTTATTGGTCTCACCAACAATCCGCAACCTCAAGGTGACAAAAATGCTAGTTGACGGTGGGGCCAGGCTGAACTTAATCTCGCCGAACGTGCTCAAGAAGCTGCAAATTCCTGATGAAGATCTCAAGGAAACGGGCACGTTCCAGGGGATCAATCCAGGAAGGACCCAGCCAAAAGGCAAGATTACGCTACCGGTAACATTTGGTAGCGAGCTCAACTACAGGACAGAGAAGGTAGTGTTCGACATCGCCAAGATCCCTATGTCATACAATGGGATCCTTGGCCGCCCAGCGCTGGCTAAGTTCATGGCGGCATCACACTATGCGTATAACGTGTTGAAGATGCCTGGACAGATAAGTGTCATCACTATCCACTCCGACAAGAAGGGTGCACTAATTTGCACCGACCAACTCTACCGGGAGGCAGCCGTAGCACCTGCCGTCAAGGCATCTGTTCCTGCCGCTGGAACTCTCGGGGTGGAGAAAAAGAAGAAAACCGGCAAGATCTCTGGCGCAAACCCCGGCAAGCGCATCTCCTCGGAGTGCTGCGCTTTCGTTGAGGACGCACCAGAGAGTTCCACCGGCAAGAACAAGAAGTCCAAGGCTGCTCCACCAGAGATCAAGAAGGTGCCCATCAAGGAGGACGGAACGGGAGGAACTTTCACCATAAGTTCCACCCTAGATGACAAATAGGAAAGCGTGCTTGTTGCCTTCCTGCGGGCAAATGTCGACGTGTTTGCATGGCAACCGTCTGACTTCCCCAGTGTTCCCAGGGAGGTAATTGAGCACCACCTTGCTGTCTGTCCTCACGCGTGGCCCATCAAGCAGAAGGTGAGGAAGCAAGCCTTGGAGCGGCAAGAATTCATTGCCGAAGAAATCAGGAAGTTAGAAGCGGCAGGTTTGGTCAGAGGAGTGCTTCACCCAATGTGGTTGGCCAATCCGGTTGTAGTGCGCAAGGCGAATGGGAAATGGAGGCTGTGTATTGATTATACAGACATCAATAAAGCCTGTCCAAAAGATCCTTTCCCCTTGCCGCGCATTGACCAGATTGTGGACTCCACTGCTGGTTGTGACCTACTGTCGTTCCTTGATGCCTACTCGGGATATCATCAGATCTTCATGGTAAAGTAAGATGAAGAAAAGACCGCATTTATCACCCCATGTGGTACGTATTGCTTTATACGGATGCCTTTCGGGTTGAAAAGTGCTGGTTCTACATTTGCGAGAGCGGTCCAAATTGGTTTTGAACCTCAGCTACATAGAAATATGGAAGCTATGGAAGCATACATGGATGACATAGTGGTCAAAACCAAGGATAAAGCGACGCTCATACAAGATCTAGAAGAAACATTTACAAATCTGCGTAAGATCAATTTAAAGCTCAATCCTGAGAAGTGTGTGTTTGGCGTCCCTTCTGGCACGCTTCTCGGGTTCTTTGTATCTCAGCGTGGGATCGAAGCGAACCCCGACAAGATCAAAGCTATTGAGCAGATTGAAGCGCCAAGACGCATCAAGGATGTATGTCGTCTTGCCGGCTGTGTTGCTGCCCTAAGTAGGTTCATCTCCAAATCCGCTGAGCGCGCCCTGCCCTTTTTCAAAATTTTGAAGAAGGCAGGTCCAATGAGATGGACTCCGGAAGCAAAGGCAGCGCTGCAAGATTTGAAGAGGTACCTCTCCTCTCCGCCGACGCTAGTCGCACCTAGGCCACAAGAGCCCTTGCTGTTGAATCTAGCGGCAACGAATTAAGTGGTTAGTGCTGTGTTAGTGGCGCAGAGAGAAGTTGACGAGGAGGCAACGGCAGCGGCAGGACCGTCAAGCGACACGCCGGGATTTTCCCCGGCAAGGTCTGGTGCCGGCAAGACAGGATCTGCGCAGTCAGAGGAATCAGTGCAAAAGAGGAAGATGGTGCAGCGCCCAGTTTATTTTGTCAGCTCCCTTTTATAGGGAGCTAGGTCAAGATACTCTGGTGTGCAGAAGTTTGCTCTTCGGCCTTCTCATGGCCTCGAGGAAGCTGCGCAATTATTTTCAGGCACATGAGATTATCGTCATCACTCGCTTCCCGTTGCAGCGGATTTTGCGAAATCCAGAGGCAACCGGCAGGATTGTGGAGTGGGCGTTGGAACTGTCAAGCTTTGGTCTCAAGTTTGAAAGTACTTCAGCAATTCAGAGCAGAGCCTTGGCAAAGTTCATTGCGGAATGGACCCCAACGCCAGACGAAGAGATTCAAGAAACGACTCTTCCCGGCAAGGAAACAAATCAAGAATGGATTATGTACTTTGACGGGGCTTTCTCGTTGCAAGGCGCCGGTGCTGGCGTGCTGCTTGTCGCACCCACCGGAGAGCACCTCAAGTACGTAATTCAGATGCATTTTCCCCGAGAGAGCTCGACGAACAACACTGTGGAGTACGAAGGCCTGCTTGCCGGTCTCAGGATCGCGGCAGACCTTGGTATCAAGAAGCTTATCATCAGAGGCGATTCGCAGCTAGTTGTCAGGCAAGTCAACAAAGATTATTAGAGTCCATTGATGCAAGCCTATGTGGATGAAGTGAGAAGAATGGAAGAGCACTTTGACGGTCTGCAAACAAAGCACATTCCTCGTGTCGAAAACAGTATCGCAAATGACCTGTCAAAGCGCGCTGCCCTCAAGTTACCTGTGGAACCAGGAACTTTTGTGCTCCATTTAACTCACCCACCTGTAGCGCCATCAATGAGGCAGGACAAGAGAAGGAAGTTGAATTCTGGTCAGTAGTTTCTGGCAGAGCTCCCAGGAGCCGCCGGCAAGGAAATCACCGGAATCAACAACAAGCCTGCCGGGGAACAACAGGCTCCAGCAGGGGCTCAGGCCCTTGCCATCGAGACAAACGTTCCCCCGGCAGAAGAGATGCCTTTAATCCTAGTTGTCGAGTCCCAGGCTCCAGCTTGGGCACAGCCCGTTGTCCATTTTCTTCAGACAGGAGAACTCCCTGAGGAGCAAGAAGAAGCGGAAAAAGTAGCCCGTCAGTCTAGTATGTACCAGTTCGTCGATGGCGTTCTATACAGGAAGTGACTGAACGGTGTGAAATTGAAGTGTATTCCTCGGGAGGATGGACTGGAGCTGTTGGCATAGATACATGGAGGCATATGTGGCTCTCACATAGGATCAAGAGCGCTTGTCGGAAAGGCATTCCGACAAGGTTTCTTTTGGCCCACTGCTCTCCAGGATGCAGCTGCACTAGTAACCAAGTGTGAAGCGTGCCACTTTCATTCAAAGAAATCGCATCAGCCAGCTCAAGCTCTTCAGACAATCCCTCTCTCCTGGCCATTTTTGGTCTGGGGGCTCGACATACTGGGCCCTTTTCCCCGTGCTACCAGGGGCTTTGAGTACTTGTACGTTGCAATCGACAAGTTCACAAAGTGGCCGCAGGTGGAAGCGGTGAGGAAGGTGACAACACAATTAGCCGTCAAGTTCTTTAAAGGGATAGTTTGCCGTTTTGGTGTGCCCAACAGGATCATGACCGACAACGGCACACAGTTCACAAGTCACACCTTCATGCAATATGTCCAAGACCTTGGCGGCAAAATTTGTTTTGCCTCTGTTGCCCACCCGAGAAGCAACGGCCAAGCGGAGAGGGCTAATGCTGAAGTGTTGCACGGTCTCAGGACCAGAACTTTTGACAAGCTGAAAAAGTGCGGAAGGCGCTGGATTGATGAGTTACCGGCGGTTCTTTGGTCAATCAGAACGACACCAAATCGAGCCACTAGCCAGACACCCTTCGCTCTGGTTTACGGAGCGGAAGCAGGTCTCCCCACGGAACTCATATATGGGTCACCTCGAGTGCTCGCTTATGATGAGCTTGAGCAAGAGCAACTGCGGCAGGATGATGCTGTGCTCCTTGAGGAGGATCGTCTTCAGGCTGCTGTGCGAGCTACATGCTACCAGCAAGCTTTGCGCTGCTACCATAGCCGCAAAGTTCATGCCCGAAGTCTTGAGGAAGGCAAGCTTGTTCTTCGGCGGATTTAGTCTGCCAAGAATTCAAACAAGTTGACGTCGAAGTGGGAAGGCCCTTATCGGGTAGTACGAGTCACCAGGCCCGGCGCTGTCCGCCTGAAGACCGAGGATGGTGTTCCAGTGAGCAACTCTTGGAATATCGAACATCTTCGCAAGTTCTACCCATAAGGCGCGGTTGCCGTGGGCCCCCGACAACCTCCTTTTATACGAGTCTTGCCGGCAATGCATATTATCCTTTGTACAAAGCCAGGCGCAGACCCTGTGCGCAGTTGAATAAGCTTAAGTGTTGTACATTTCTTGTTGATTTCCATGTTTATATATATGCATGCTTGTCTGAGATATTGTATGACACTTGCTCCCGGTAAGCATTAACGAACCACCAAGGTTCCATATCTCTATTTTCTCTTCTTTCTTTTTCTCAAAGGATAGAAGGTTCCTTCACGCACAAGTTTGCCGGGGGGGGAGGAAGGTATGGATACCAATGGGCGATGTTCAGAATTGATGTCTTGCCGGAAGGAGTACAGCGACAGAAAGCTAAGTTGCGAAACTTTGAGCAAGGTTTTCAATTTTTACGATCAGGCTATTTTCGTTAGACGATTTCGGCCCTTGTATGGAAAACCTGCACACGAAGGAACCCTTGTCGTAATTGGTTGCGCCCTTATTTTGTTTCGAGTCCGCTCAACAGTCTAAGTGGCTGCACCAAGAGTGCCAAGGTGTCTTGCCGGCTGCTGCACCTCCAGCAGGCTACTGAAGTCCCGCACCCAGCGCTCGCGGCAGGTTGCGCGCCAGCAAGTTTCCAGTAAGCGTAGGGTGTATACCATACGGAAAGAAATTGGACAGAGGAAATAGCATGCATATATTCAATCATAGCAAGTTATATTACATCAATAGTTGCCACAGTTCTAACTTAAGACTAAATTGTCCTTGGCATGGAATGGTGGTGGCAAGGAAAAGTGAGATGGCTAGTCCCTGCGCTGGCCTTCGACCCTCTTGATTGAATCTACCTTCTCAAGGATGGGCGCGACAAGCTCCTCAAGTGTCTTGAGATCTGCATCCTTCGGCAAGCGGTCGAGCATGTTGGTGAGATCAACGCCAGGGTTCTTATGCACCACCTTGATGAGTACCTTGCGGAGGATGGCCCGGCAAAGCTTGCGGGATTCATTGGCCAGTTGGGTCGCTCGGTTGGACTGTAACAGCTTCAGAGCATCAATGATGCTTTCGAAGAACATGGTCAGCCTGGCTCTCGAAGATATCCTTTCTTCAGAGGAATACCTGAAGTTTTGCAGGCCATCCAGGTCCATGGTTGACAGTTGTGCTGTGAGCCTCTCCATGGTGCCGACAAGGCGATCAGTCCAGATTTTCACACCCTTCTCATAGTCAATTTGGGCGGCGGCAGCGCTCTTAAGCAAGTTCTTCTCATCCTGGAGATCTTTGCTCAGGGCCTTCTCGCGGGCCCTGCCATCCTCAAGAGACTTTTCCAGCGTGGTTAGCTTCAGCCTCAGATCGGCAATGGCATCGTTGGCTGAAGAGACCTGATTGGTCTTGTCAGATATAGCAATTTGCATCTTCGCCAGGCTGTGGAGAGTTTTCTCCCTGTCACCTTTGAGCGTCGAGAGCTCCTTGCTGTGTTCCTCAAGATCTGCCTCCAGCTTCTTCACTTTGTTGCTCAGCTCGTTCTTGGCGGTCTCTACAGCCTTGGCGGCATCGATGGTTTCCTTGAGCTTGCTGGCGTGGTCTGCAGTTGAAGCTTCGAGCGCCTCCTTGTGTTTCTGCTCCAGCTCCTGGGTCCGCTGCGCGACAAGCTTTTCAATCTCTTCGTCCTTGCCGTGGAGTTTGGCAGCAAGTGCCTGCTCACGCGTGGCAAGATCTTCTTTGTGAGTGTCAAGCCCAATGCGGCGCTCCGTCAAGAGAGCATCTTCAGCGGCAACCCTTGGTGCAGCTTCCTCTTGCGCCTTCTCTATGTCAGATTGCCTTAGGAGGAGCTCCGTCCAGCTTTGGCTCACTTGTTCCTGGCTGGCAGTCAACTCCTGAAGGGCCTCGGCGTACCAGATCTGCATTTGCTCAACGCGCTTCTGGAAATCCGCCTCGGCTGCTTTGACAACTGTAGCTCTGGAGTCTGCCTTCTCCTTTCGAGCACGGTGGAGTGCTTGGAGCTTGCGGAAATTATCGCCCATGGCCTGAAGGAGCTGATCTTCTTTAGATTTGCCGCTGCTGGCGCTTGGTTCATCGACGATCTCGAGCCCGGCAGCGGTGATGATTTCTTCATCAAAAGTTTCTCCTTCGGTCGGCGCTCCAATACTTGCCGTCCCCGGCAAGTTGACGAATAGGTTGTCGCCAACCTTAAGGTATTTGCTCGATGAGGGAGCCTCGGATGTCGATGATTGATCCTCAACAATCGTCTCACCGGTGGCTGGGGGCTCTGTGGCCGATGTAGCGCCTGGCGCTCCTGCGGCAGGAATGCCGTTAGTATGGTCATCAGTCCCCTTGCCGGCCTTCTCGGCAGATTCCTTGGCGGCTTCCTCGGCAGCAGCTTCGCTGACCTCGACAGTGGCGTCTTTGGCGGCCTCGCTAGCAGTGATCTTGTCAGCTTCGGTGGCAGCATCTCTGGCGGTCTCCTCGATGACAATGTTGACGTCCATGTGTTCCATCACAGGGAATTCTGGAGGACGAAGGAGGGAGACAAAATAAGATCAAGATTGAAGTTCAAGAAGACAAAGAGAGAGAAAGATAAAGGAAAGAATGACAAGTGCTCCGAGGCAAGCAGTCACCTGCGTCGAGCTATTAAGGGGTGGCTTCATCCCTCCCGGCAACACTGGTTGCCGGGGAAAGGTTGCCGGTGCCCATGTTTGCCGGCTCCGCCTCTTCCAAGGTAGGCTCGTCGGTAGGAGCTCTTGCCGGAGATGCGCTTGCGGGCGGCGTGGTTGACGGAGGCGGCACGACGGGGGCGTCCTCCAATGACTCTCCCTGTTGCTGTCCTTCTCCTGCAAGCCCAAAGATATTAGCGGCAAAGGTAGAAACCTCAGCACCCGCCAGCGGAAAATGAGTAGTGAATTCACGCTCGGGGCCCCGCTGGGGGCTGCGTTGAGGGCTAAGCTCCAGGCTGATGACGATAGTTTCTGGCATGCTCGCAGAGCCTGTCGGGGGCTCGTCGCCCGTGGAAGTCTTCGCCCTCTTCGCCATCCTTTCCGCCAAAGTTTCTGCATCACTGCAGAGACAAGACAAAGCAAGACAATGAGATCAATCGAATTCAGAATTTGGGAGATAAAGGCTGTGACAGGATATTTACTCTTCCTCTTCACGTTCCGGGCTGAAACCAGAGATGTCGAAATCGACCTCCATTGCGGAGTCCGTAAGGGGAGGCGGAGGAGGGGTCCTGGGTCACTTGGCTGCAACAGGTGCAGGGGGTTGGCGTGACTCTGCCGCCTCAACCTCTAGTGCTGTTGTGTGAGACGCCCCTGCCACCCCAGTGGTTGCCGCAGGTGTGTGTCTCGTGCGCCGCACAGGTTGCTGTCGAACTCCTTGCTGCGGTGCAGCCTTTGTTGGGGAACGTAGTAGTAAATCAAAATTTTTTCTATGCATCACCAAGATCAATCTATGGAGAGACTAGCAACGAGAGAGAGAGGAGTGTATCTTCATACCCTTGAAGATCGCGATGCGGAAGCGTTGCAAGAACGCGGTTGGAGGAGTCGTTCACGCAGTGATTCAGATCGCGGTCGATTCCGATCTAAGCACCGAACAACGGTGCCTCCGCGTTCAACACATGTGCAGCCCGGTGACGTCTCCCGCGCCTTGATCCAGCAAGGAGGAGGGAGAGGTTGGGGAAGACAGCTCCAGCAGCACGACGGCGTGGTGGTGGAACTTGCAGTTCTCCGGCAGGGCTTCGCCAAGCTCAAACGGAGGAGGAGGAGGTGTTGGAGAGGGGGAGGGCTGCACCAGGGGAGAGGATGTGGCCTCCCTCCCACCCCTCCACTATTTATAGGCTGGGGGGAAGAGGGGGCCGGCCCCCTAGATCCCATCTAGGGTAGGGGCGGCGGCCAAGGGGGGGAGGAGTGCCTCCCAAGTCAAGTGGAGGCCCTCTCCCTTTAGGGTTTCCCCTCTCCCATGCGCATGGTCCTTAGGGGGGCTGGTGCCCCTAGCCCATTAAGGCTAGGGCGCCCCCTTACAGCCCATGCTGCTATATTGGATGTGGTGGAACCCTTTCCGGACTTCCGGACCCCTCCGGAATCCTCCGGAACCTTTCGAAAGCTTCCCGGTACAATACCAAAAAAACCCGAACTTTTTCCGGAACCCCAATAACAACTTCCCATATATAAATCTTTACCTCCGGACCATTCCGGAACTCCTCGTGACGTCCGGGATCTCATCCAGGACTCTGAACAACATTCGGTATTCACATACTATTTCCCATAACAACCCTAGAGTCACCGAACCTTAAGTGTGTAGACCCTACGGGTTCGGGAACCATGCAGACATGACCAAGACATCTCTTCGGCCAATAACCAACAGCGGGATCTGGATACCCATGTTCGCTCCCACATGCTCCATGATGATCTCATCGGATGAACCACGATGTCGAGGATTCAATCAATCCCGTATACAATTCCCTTTGTCTACCGGTATGATACTTGCCCGAGATTCGATCGTCGGTATCCCTATACCTTGTTCAATCTCGTTACCGACAAGTCTCTTTACTCGTTCCGTAACGCATGATCTCGTGGCTAACTCTTTAGTCACATTGAGCTCATTATGATGATGCATTACCGAGTGGGCCCAGAGATACCTCTCCATCATACGGAGTGACAAATCCCAGTCTCGATTCGTGCCAACCCAACAGACACTTTTGGAGATTCCTGTAGTGCACCTTTATGGTCACCCAGTTACGTTGTGATGTTTGATACACCCAAAGCATTCCTACGGTATCCGGGAGTTGCACAATCTCATGGTCTAAGGAAATGATACTTGACATTAGAAATGCTTTAGCAGACGAACTACACGATCTAGTGCTATGCTTAGGATTGGGTCTTGTCCATCACATCATTCTCCTAATGATGTGATCCCGTTATCAACGACATCCAATGTCCATGGTCAGGAAACCGTAACCATCTATTGATCAACGAGCTAGTCAACTAGAGGCTCACTAGGGACATGTTGTGGTCTATGTATTCACACATGCATTACGATTTCCGGATAACACAATTATAGCATGAACAATAGACAATTATCATGAACAAGGAAATATAATAATAACCACTTTATTATTGCCTCTAGGGCATATTTCCAACAGCCTTGCCGGCCGCCTTCTTGCAGGGAGCATCACTGCTTGAAGAAGGTAGATTTGCTGGGGCACCAGAGATGGCTTTCCGAAGAATGCGCTTTGCCCTATTTGGAGCTGGGGGCTCCTCTTGTGGCTGTTCTTCGGCTGCGTCCTCATCAGATGAGCTTTTGGTGGCTGTGCCGCTCTGTTCCCCGGTAGCCTTATCCTTCCCGGTAGGATTCTCTTCCAAAATGACCTCTGCATCGCTGGTTTCCCATTCCGTGAAGCCGACATTGCCGGCCTCCGCGGCAAGGTTCGCCTCTTCCACCCTAGTGGCAATATACACCACTTCTTCATCGGTGGTGCCCGGACGAGTTTTGTTTCTTCCTGGATGGCCCTCTCCGACAAGTTATCGAAGAACTTTTGTGCCTGCTCCACAGATGGCTCGACCCAGGTCGCGTCAAGGCCATGAGCGTTGAACATTGGCATCATGGCGATGATTGACCCCATGGCGGAGTTGTTGCACAAAGGGATAATTCCCGCCGGCAACTTATGCTTGTCCTCGCGCTGAAATAGCTTGTAGCGGAGAGCGGCAAGCTGCATGATTGTCAAGTTACTATTTAATCCGGGGCGCAGCCTCATGATGTCTGCCGCGTTCTGGAACTCCCAAGCTGGTCTCCCCTTGTTCTGTAGAGGGGCGATGCGGCGGCGAAGGAAGTCAGAGCCAATCATCTCTATTGTGAGCCCGGCAGCTTTCAAATGGAGGATCCTGGTGGTGGCGATCGTGAGCTTGTCATCTTGAGCATCGAGATTACTCCAGTCCTCGCCACGGACCACTTTCTGCTGTCGGGGCGAACAGAATGGATGGGGATCTGCTTCCTTGATCCAGCACCACTCGGACCGCCATTCTTCCCACTTCTCGCGGTAAACCCCATCTGGATATATCTCCTTGTTCCATGCCCTTGGGATCCAGGCGATAGAACCGGAAAGGGCGTCCCCTTTTTGGATGCGAGGAACAAAGTAATGGCAGAAGAGGGCAGTGTTGGGAACTACTCCGACAAAGTTTTCGCAAAGATGAGCAAAGATAGACATGCATGTTACGGCATTCGGCGTGAAATCCAGAAGATGGAAGCCGTATGTGTACATGATGTCAATAAAGAAATCGGAGAATGGAGGACAGAGCCCGCAATAAAAGTAAGCGACGAAGAAGGGATATTTATCTGGTCCGCCTTTGGAAGAAGAACCTTGGGCCACGCGAGTCGCGGGGTGAGCCTGCGTCTCCCTCGCCCACATGCACTGGTACTGGTTCTTCAAGGCTTTCGCGTCGAGCGTCGGAGCAAAGACGACGTACTTCTTCCGCATCTTCGCCAGCTCGCTCTCCGGGACATCGGCTTTCGTCCCCTTGCTCTTGCCTTTGCCCTTGCTAGCCTTGGGCGGCATGGCGGTTGCGAAGGCGGAAGCCGAGGATAGAGCGGGTGCGGAGGCGATGAGCGGAAAAGGAGAAGTTCTGTTTTGGGCTCGGGGGAGAGAAGGTAATGGCGGATTCTAGATTGGATAGAAGAAGTGGGTAAATGGGCAACGCCTCTGTGGATTCCTTTTTACGGGGAAGGAGCGAGGCTGCCTCTTTTACTGCCCAATGTGAACATGCCTATACAAGCGCGCTGCGGCCGCGGCCGTTCAGCGCACGCTTCCCACGTCGCGCATTCAATGTGCGTAGTGGGGAAGCGCAGTAAGCGGAATAATTACAAGCAGTTAACCCCTTCCACGCATGCCTGTGCACTGTTTGGGCCTAGCCCAACAACGCCTCGCACTCGTGTGTGGCCTATGCCCGGGGGCTCCTGTCGGTGTACTAAATATTGGGCCTTTAGTACCGCATACTTGTGCATGGGCAGTTGTAGCCATACCTGCGGCAAGGCTTGTCGGGGGAACAACTGAAGATTAATCCAAGATTATCAAAGAGATATTCAAGCCAAGGATCAGAAGATAAGGAGAACTGGAGATCAGGGGCTCGGCCCCCGGCAAGATCTTGCCGGGGTAGCCTGCGGAGCCCGGCAAGATTTGCATCCGGCAAGGTTCCGCCACTGTGCCACCGCTCCAGCACAGCAACCAGCCTGATATTCTGGTCCCATCTGTGGATGCATGGCGAGGCGCTAGTGGAGGCGAGCTTAAGCAGTGCTGATGGGATGGCCCCTTTTTCCATCCCCAAGAATGTAAGGACACCTAAACGGACACCTCATGATGCATTAAATGCATTGGTCCTAAACCGTCAGTGGTTAGGTATGATAACCCTGTAGCTACTTTACACCTAGCATATCAACAGTTTGCCACTGTGGTGACCCCTTTGAGCATATAAAAGGAGGCCCAAGGCAACTGCTACAGGGGGAGAGAACACTCTCGGCCCATTCTGCATGCGTAGCTGCTGCACGAACACACTGTTTATTGCAAGCGCTCCAAGAACTGGGACGAAAACACTGATAATAAACTAAAGCAGGAGTAGGGTTTTACGCAGATCCGCGGCCCGAACCTGGGTAAAAATCCCCTTGTGCTGATCATCGGTTCTGCTCTTTGTGCATACCTCTCTCCCTGCCGAATCGTAAAGGGGTCCTTTGGATCCCATAGGTGTCGTACGCCGACATCTACCCTACATCATCTTGGATCAGAGCAAGGTTAATCACGAATTTGGAGCCCCTACCCCTCTTTTTCTAGCCTTCTTTTGTTGATTTTGTCCCAATTTCAAAAATTCCCCACCAAAAATAGCCCCAATTTTTTTTGTGATTTGTTGGTTTGATGAGGTTTTGTTGATTTTGATCCATCCACGAAATTCATCAAATTTTGCCCCCAAATCATCAATTTCCGCCCCCAAAATCGAGTTCCTCAAGTTCATCCTCGGATTTGGAGCCCGGACATCCGGCCCGTGGCCCCGGACATCTGGCCCCCTCGGGCATCCGGCCCATAGCCCGGACATCCGGCTCCTGGAGCGCATTTTCGCGTGCGGTTCTGGACATCAGGTCCCGGATTTCCGGCCCAAGCCCCGGATGTCCAGCCCCTGTAACATCAGCCTTTCCCGTTTCACCGTTTTGTCCATAACTAATTCATCCCGAGTCCGTTTTTGACGTTCTTTAGCTCGTTTTGAAGCTATTGACATCCCCCATCCCATAAAAATACAACCACCATCATTTGACACAATCAAATTTTTGGAACTTTGGCATCTTTGCCTAGGGCTTCCACCATATCCTCCGCTATACCACCACCGACTTTCGCAACCTAACCCATTTTGTCCCCCGTCGCATTTGAGGTTGTTTGAGTTGTGATTCAAGTCTCCTAAGGTGTTTCGGCTACTTAGGAACGATTGCATCTTCATCAACCACCACCATAACTTGCGCGTAGGCTTGCCCACCATACACTTCCGCCACCCCAACTTAACCCAATTTTGTTTGTGTTGTGAATTGTGTCTCCTAAGGTGTTTCGGCTACTTAGGGACCGTGCTTTCAACTTCGAGACCATGTAAAGCCCAGCATACCCTACCGCCATAACCCATTTTGACCGGGTTTCCACCAATACTTCCACAACCACCACCGCATTCCACTACCACCATTTTGACATTTGACGTTTGATATTTTGAGTTCGCGGTTTTTCTGTTTCCTAAGGCGTTTCGGCTAATTAGGAACGGTTCGACATCGAGAACACCGCCACTCATCATCGCCACGAGGTCGTCATCGTACATAAGGATGGTAACCTCGATGACACCATTGTATATTACCTTGCCATTGCATTGTTAACCCCTAGCCCATTTTGCGTCACTTGCCTATCGAGACTAGCCATTGAGTATTGCCGGCAACGTTACTTGTGCACATTAGTGATCATCAATCTACACCTTCCATTGCATACATACCATATCATATTGGTATCCTCTTGGTATCATCATATCATCTCGTGTGCCATAAGATTGTTCCCGCATATACACAATTGCTATCTTGGTTTGTGCATTTCGCAAAAGTGGCCATATAAAAAAAGAATAAAGCTTTTAAGAAAAATAGAAAGAGCAAAGAAGCTTGTACGCAAGAGCCATAACATCATACCACATTGCATATAAGATCATCTTGGATCATCTTGAGAGGAACACTGAGAACCATATATACATAGTATACCTGGGATAGAAGTCGTTGCATTTTTGTCTCCTATAGGTTGTGCACAAGTATCGTATCCGCCTATTGAGCAATCATGCTAGCATCTCTCTAGAGTTGTACAACCAGAGCATTTTCCGTGGATTCCACATTTTGAACTCGTTCCTTGGTTGCACGACCCCATTTATCTATCCGTGTGTGTGTTTCCGTGTGCCATTCGTTGCTATTGGTCTACTTGTTTCACTTGTGAATTTGTGAATATCTTTCAACATTATTGACTCTTGCTAACATTTTGCATCAAATTTTTGTGCCACTATCCTCACCAAGCTACTCCATAAGCCTTATTTGTGTAGGTGTGAGAATTGACAAGATCTGGTACCAATTGTGCTATTTCCTTGCTACACTATTGAGTGATCATTGATCCATCTTCAACATTGAATAAGGTACATTTGGTCTAGTTCTTCTCTTTCTCCACTCATTTTTGCTCGAGTCTTGTGATGGATAGGCCAAGCATTTCATCTCCGGTCTTCCACAACAACGACGGCACAAACAACTACATCACCAAAACGTCCATCTTCGATCTTCAATGACAAATGCAAGGCGCACAATCTACCTTGGAAAAGCGCATCGACAACCTCACCACCGACATACAACAATCCAAGCTGCATACAAGAGACTACCTCGACCACAAGTTCTCCACACAAAAGGAGGAGAAAGATGCAAGGATGGAGGAGATTCGGGCCTTGTTGGTCAACCGTTCTTCCCCTTCGTCATCGTCAAGGCGGCGGCAAGCAAGTTGACCATCTTTGGAGCGGCCAAGCGATGCAAGCGCAATTCGTCGACGTCCACATCTCCATGGCGACCACCATCACATTCGTGATCCACATCGTCATGAAGGGCAAGTCACCTCCAAGCAACATGTGCACGACGACGACGAACGACATCCACTACGAGCTCAAGCACGACAACGACAACATCAAGATGAAGATGCTCGACATGCGCAAACCAACAAGTCCCAACAAGCTCTACATCAAGCTACGTCCAAACTTCATGAGCACAAGAGAAGACCGTGAGACAAGCTCCACCACGAGGAAGCTACGGCTACCACAACCACTTTGGCATCTTCGCCAAGTGTTATCAAGGCATCTTCGCCTACTTCCCACGAGTACGCCTACTTCGACATCATCAAGTCCAAGGCGACCACCTACGAGCGAGGATGACACTTCCATCTTCGGAAGCCCTTCAAGGAAGATGGCCGAGCATGGGAAATTCCCTTCGGTCATGGAGACGAGCTACGAGGTGCCACATCATATGGGCCTCCAACAACAAGACAGTGACAAGAAGGTCGAGCTAGGGCCATCCCCTTTGACCACGGCGACGAGCACGAACCTCTTCATCAACATGAAGACGGTGCCCATATTGGACTCATACTCCGAGTCAAGCTACGCGAGCACACATGAGACCTTCTCTTTGGTCTCGGAGGAGAGTGATGAATTGCCACTTCCTACGGCACTCATCTTTGGAGGCGTTATGGATGAGGAGGTTGAGCATGGGACTATCCCTTCAACCAAGGCGGTGATAGGAGTTCAGTTTGGAGACATTTGCACCTACATCTCTCCGACACCCCAATATCACGAGATGCCCCAATTACCATGCGAGGAGAGCCATCACACATGAGTGACTCCAACATACGTGACATTGAGAGCATTTCCTATGAGAGGATGAGTGTGACCACCACTAGCCCCACACATGAGAGCATGCAACACATCCTATGTGAGGTTGAGATCCATTTGAGTGACTCCACCAACCATATGAGTGAGAGCATCTTACCGGGAGTGAGTGAGCCACAACACTTAGTGAGTGAGGTAGTTGAGAGGGCATGTGAGGCCACTATGATTTCTAATGACTTAAACTCTACTCCTAGTGTGTTTTCTTTGGTGCTAGATCTCCTACATGACGAAGCGTCAATCCTCAACGAGTCCATATCTCCAATGGGCAAACCGATGGCCATGATGGACGATATTGCACCCCCCACATGGTACCATCAAGTTGCAACCTCACCTACAACACCTGAGCGACGCTCCAAAGGTAACATAGGTGATGGTACTTCTCTTGTCCCACTAGTGGACTATCTTGACATCGATTGCTCCCATGATGTTGATCACCCTATGGATTCATCACATACTACGTCTTGTTTCGATATGCCACCCATTTATGATGAATATGATGATGAGCATGTTGAATTGCCTACTTGTGATGCTATGCTCCATAGGATATCATGTGAAAATTCTATTGGTCACATCATGTTTGATAATCCTTTAAACTTGTCATATGCTATGAGTGAGATCTCCCATATTGCATCATTTCAATCTCAACATAGTAACTATGCATGCCCCATTAAACTAAATCCCATTTGCACTTATGGCATAGATGACAAGGTCATGGTTATTGGAATGTGCTTCTCTTGTGATGATATTGCCATGCTTCCTTTACATGATTTGCGCAATTCATCTACTATGCCATGCCATGATCACATTGCTTCGGATATGCATTGTTTTGGATGTCGTCAATATTCTCCATGTGATGTTTCCACTAATGCTCATGAGGAGACCCCCATAGTTTCCTCATACATATTAGGAGATTTTGATGCATTCCATACTTTGCATGATTCCATCCCTTTTGTGCACCATATGCATACCATTCATGACAATGCTCTAGATATTACTAGCGATGCATAACACAATTTGAGTCTCCATTATGCCATACATAACAACAAACCTATCATGATGGATGACATGTTTTTATATCATGCATCTCATTTATTTGAGCATTGGATATTTTGTGCTAACCAACACATGCACGTATGCATCATAATGGATGATGTGTACATATACCATGCACCCACAATTTTCCCTTTGCCTTTGTTTTGTGTAGGTACTTATGAACACTCGTCAACCTCACAATCCCATGAGTTGACGAAACGAGCTCTTGAGAGCAACGACGATTTGGGATCACGTGGATTGTCCTTACCACCGTTCTCTTCGTGCAACTACTATGCGCACCTCTTTTACTTGGCTCTCACATGGCTATGGGCTATTTACCACTTGTCACCTTATGCCCATTCTATCATGTTCACTTTGCATGTTATGCCTCTTTACATGACTTTGCCATGCAATTGTGACCCTTGCTTGCATTTACCCACGATTCACCATTATCCTACTCCTATGTGTATTTGCATGCTTGGTGGAGATGCTCGTAGCTATTGCCATGATTTCTTTGTGCCCCATGCTATTGATGCTTGTTTTGTTGGGATAGTCATGATGTCCCATTGCTATTTACA
Organism: Thinopyrum elongatum; assembly: GCA_011799875.1. Lineage (NCBI taxonomy): Eukaryota > Viridiplantae > Streptophyta > Magnoliopsida > Poales > Poaceae > Thinopyrum > Thinopyrum elongatum. Next base: position 286,461,356 of record CM022298.1, on the reverse strand, counting down.
TATGGCCTCTCGCCAATACATTGATGATATTTTGCTCATATCTTGCTTTCATGCTTGTGATATGTCATGTGCATTATTCATGACCACTATTTGCACACATGACATGCGTGCCATGATTCCTTCTAGTACGTTGCATCTTTGCACTACTAGCTTTCTTGACTTGATCACTATGATTGCTTGCTTTGTCGCATCACCCATGTTCCATTCTTACTCGCTTTCTTGGGTTGATGACATATATGTTCATGCCTCTCACTTGATTTGTATTGATCATTATCTCTTGTCTCCATTAGTTGCACCTCTCATATCACCTTGTATTGAGTGCCAACTTGCTATGCTTATTGATCATGGAGACTTGGACATATTACTTGTGAAGCATGCTTGTTTACTTAAGCCTAATGTCTTTGGTTGTAGTCGCATCATATGCTTTCATGCCATGTCACATCTTGTCCTTTCTTATGATAAGAATGATGAAAACACTTGTTGGGTATCTCACCACATGAATGCTAGGTTTTGCATTACCGCTAAACTCATTTGTTTTTCCGAGTGTTTGTCATGTTCTTTCGTTTTGAAGGATTCACAAGGCGGTACCATCACGAGACATTTTGGTTATGTGAAAGCATACATGATGTACAACTCCAACATCCTCGAGAAACTCCTAAAGGTGAACTCCTTCCTTTGAGCCATCTTCAAATATGCATATTGGATGGGCCATGCTTTCATTGTTGTCTCATTCTCCTTGTCTACATGATACATATATTGGATAGAGGACTGACATTAGAGATGGACCCTATGGACCTTCAAGTTGAGGAGTGCTCGGACTTAATGGATGCTCCACCGGACCACCACTTATGCCACGACATCGAGACATGGTACAACAATGCCCATAACAAATTTGCACCTTATGCATGGATTGACTCACATTATGATTACCTTGTTGCATCTTGTATTACCTTGTCTTCCATGATATATGAGCTTGTGCATTTCCTTAGCAAATTTGTTGTAATCTTACTTGATGGCATATTCATACATAATGATCACATTGCCTACTATCAATTGCATGACAACATAATCATATTGAGCATCCATTGCCATATTCATGCTCTTGATAAACCATCATACTATGACATCATCTTCCACAATGGTAGAATTTGCTTTGTGCACCGTGACAATTACCACACATTTGTGTGTGCATCAAATGCTTTTGCTCCCATGAATTATTTACATGTCATTTTACATCATTTGGATAAGCATCTTTTGCCTTGTCACAAAAAATTCCATAGGACGACCTCATGCTTACTTGATGGACACCTTGTGTGTGCTAACCATTGTATTTCCGAGCGTCGTTTGTGTTTGCTCTTTTTGCATATATACCTCTCTGGCGACACCTTGGAGTACTTGGATTGCGCCATGTCTTCAACTCCGTCCAACTACAAGTTCATCCACGACAACCGTTTCCATGGTGATGAGGTTTTTGATCCGAGGTCGGATCTTTTCCAAGGGGGGGGGGGAGATGATGCGGAGCATCCTACGATCATCCCCATCTACACTACGACTACTCCCCAAGCCCCAAGTGTCCATACGATGAGACCTCGAGCATACGTCATTGGACCTAAGGTGAACTCGCTCCTTTCCGAATCTTCCCTTCCTGCATGTTAGACATGGATGCTACCTCAAGCATGAACCTTGTGCATACTCAGGTACACCCGAGGAGACTATAGAGAGCCCAAGGACCAAGGCCAAGTGTGCGCGGGAGCAAAGGGAGGAGAAGGAAGAAGAGCCAGCTGCTACAGCAGCCGGACATCCGGTCCAGCCTGGACATTCGGCCCGACCCCCAAAAATCCGGCACCTTCCAATCCAGAGAGCCTCGGAAGCGACCCTAACAGCCCGGACTTCCGGCCCCTTGCCCCGAACATCCGGCTCCTCCCAAAGCCTCGGACATCCGGCCTCTTTGCCCGGACATCCGGCCCCGCCTATCTAGAGAGCACAGGAATCAGGCAAGTGTAGCCCGGACATCCGGCCAGAGGCCCGGACATCCGGCTCCTCGCAAGCCGCCGGACATCCGCCCCCAGCCCGGATATCCGGCGCCTGTCTGCGCACAGTGAACGGGCCAAGGGCCCATGTACCCCTCCAACTTTTCCCACTTTGCACTATGACTATATATAGACTCCTACCCCCTCCTAGCTAGGGTTAGCATAGGTTTAGCTCATTTAGAGATAGAGCTTTGCTCATCCTTGTGGTTCTACTCCATCGAGAGAGACCGCGGTCTCTACGGAGAAGATCCACGCTTGGATTCAAGACCCCTCACAGGAAGATCCGTCTAGGATATCATCAAGACCTCCTCACGGAGATGAACTAGCTACTTGTATCGTCCTTTGTTGATCGTGGATCGTGTATCTCTTTGTGTTTCGAGGATCAAGCACATGTGTAATCGAATCTTGTTGGTTTGAGTGATTCATCTTGTGTTTCCTCTCGTGTTTCCCCTCGTGTTCTCCACGGGATCCGCTCCAATCGTGAAAGATTGGGCATCTAGGGTTCTACCCTACATCACAGCCTTTGACCGCGCGCCTGCCTCGCTCGCACTGGTCCGTATTAATTGCGCGCCCGAGCCGCCGGCCATAATAGGCGGCCGCACCCCCGGTCCACAGTGGTCACCAACGTCTAGACTCTGGAGTGTATGAGGATGCCGCCGGAGCGCACCATCGGAGGGAGTGGCAATGCCGGGGCTGGTGAAGCACACGCGCAACACGTGAAGCTAGGCACAAAGGTTGCCGTCGCCACCGACGAGGTCTCGCGCGGGCAGCTGCACGACCTTGACTTTGTCAGCGCCGTCATGCCCCCCTAGCCGGAGCCGGAGGTCAACAGCAACTCTGGCAACGACTGCGACTCCGACGGAAAACTGGTTAGTCATCTATATACCCATTTGTGCGGCAAAAATATCATGTGTTTTCTCTGGTTACTCCCCCCCTCTATAATTTTTTTGGAATAGAAATCCTATGGTTATGTTCTCTCAGTCCATGAAATCAGAGTAATTAAGATCCGTTAGATGCACATAGTGTATTGATTGTTTGAATGTTATCCGTATAGAGTTAGTGATTAATTGTTTGTTCTGTACAAATGATTTTTGCTAATAATCCGACTAGGGTTAGCTTGCGTGCTAATAATTCGTGGCCAGATCTTGAGAATTGATTTTGAATGTCCTACATATATGTTTGTGCCTTTTTTCTTCCAGATCTTGAGAATTGATTTTGAATGTCCTACATGTATGTTTCTGCCTTTTTTTTCTTTCAGATTGGTATGTACACAGATGAGGCTCGGGCCAGCGGCGCTGCCAGCTGTAGGTCCTGTACTCGGCAGCGCGGGCAGAAGTGGCCACGCCCGCTGGATCCGAGGAACCCGTAGAATATCGGGCGGACCGCATCAGCGATCTCCCAGACGCCATCCTTGGGGAGATCATCTTCCTTCTCCCCAGCAAAGATGGCTGCCGCACACAAGTCCTCGCATCTCGGTGGCGCACTCAGTGGCGCGCCGCACCTCTTAATCTCGACTGTCGTCAGCTATCTGTCGATGATGATTCCGAACTCCCCGGAGCCATCATCTCCTCTCACTAGGGCTCCGTTCAACGCATCTGCATCCCGGCATGCTACCTGCTGGACATACCCTGCATGGTGGCCACCTGGCTGACATCCCGTCAATTCGATAAACTCCAGCAGCTTGAGTTCTACCATTACTACAGCGATAGGTTACCACCAAGAGCTGCATCTGTGCCCTCATCACCGATGCCCATCTCATGGTTTTCCTCCTCTCTCCACACCACCACCTTGACCCGGTGCCATCTAGCAGACAATCTGGTACAAATCCTTCGACTCCCACTGCTGAAAAAACTTGCGCTTGTGTTGGTTCATCTGTCGGAGGCCTCACTACACAGCATCATCCACTCCAGTTGCCCTGCCCTGGAGCGTTTGGTGCTTGTTTTTGGAAATGGAATCCATATCCCTTGTCTCAAAATAAAGTTGCCTCACCTTGTAAGCATTGGAATTCATTTTGAAGGACAGGAGCTCATAACCGAAGAAGCCCCTTCACTTCAAAGGTTGCTCCTTGATTGTTGTTATAAACCTTCACAAATAACTGTGGTCTCTGCGCCCAAACTGGAGACCTTGGGTGCAATTCGTGATCCGTTTAAATGGTTCGATATGGTGTTTGCCTCCACACCTATTGAGGTACTGTATATTATTCATGTACACTTTGTAATTTGCATTTTTCATTTGTGCGCATAAGTTAAGTATCATCTTGGAGTGCACTTTCAGTGCTAATATTATGTTCTATGCTCAATGAAGAGCTTGTCCATCATACCAGTGGTGGTGGATTCTGTCAAGATCTTATATATCAGTACATGGTGTTTTGATCTCAACATCATTATTGCCTTGCTGCAATGCTTTCCATGTCTGGAGAATTTGTATATAAAGGTGACGATTTCACGCACATTGAAAGCCCATATATAATGCACTTTAATTAATCATTCAGCTATCGCTCTTTCAACATAATCTTTTCTAGACATTAACTATTTTCAATCTTCATCTCTATTTAGGCACTAACACATGGAGACAAAAGGTATAACAAATCGATGGTTCAAGAAGCACCGGGATTTTCTTATATCTCATGACATTCATTTGAAGACAATAACGCTAGAAGGATATGCATCCAACAGTGCAAACACTAGCTTTGTCACATTCTTCATGTTGAATGCGAGGGCGCTATTGTCCATGAGGATTAAGTTTTTCAACAAGAAATTTCTCATAGAACTGTATGTGGAACAGTATAACAAGAAGTTTCAGGTGGACCTAAGGGCTTCTGATCATGCTCGGCTTATATTTACAACAACTTGTCGTCATCATGGACCAGTAGATCTTTTGTACCGGGATCTTGATTTTATGGATCGGACCGATTCATTTGATTGTGACTGCCAAAAACTTTGGTTGAGTTAGATGTTATTGCCCTGTTCAATCCGGGTTATGTGTAAACCTGATGAACATTTAATCCTTGTGCTTTTGTACCTTTTGTAAGCTGGAGTTAGACATTGTTGCCATTTTCAACTAGGGTTTGACCCACATTTTCTTTCATACTTGCCGTCTGTGTTCCTATAGGTACTACCTCTGTCGTGGTTTATTCTTTATTGGCCCCCTTCGTATTTTGTTGTACCAAACTTTGACCTTAGATTTAACTAAGAATATATTAATGCATGTCATCGAAAATAATATTGTTGGACAGCTATTCCCGGGTATGTTTATCTGCTATATGAAATAATTATGCATGTGCTTGCTCGCCGTTTAGGCGGCCGCGGCGTGCTCTGCTTGTGTGCCTCCGCACGCTCTACTCGCCATTTAGGCGCCCTCGGTTCGCGTCCCTCTGCGCACTCTGCTCACCGTTTAGGCGCCAAGTCTCGCTCGGGTCGCGTCGTCCCTCCGCGCGCACTCTGCTAGCGGTTGGGGAAGCTTTAGTTATTTGATCTTAGATTATGTTAATTAATTATACCTCCAGAGCCGGAATCATCTGGCTCTGGAGGTATAATTAATTAACCTAAACTATGATCTCCGGCGCCCGTTCCCGTCGCGCAACTCCATCCTGTCGTCGGCCGTTGGGGGTATGCCGATATGTGTGGGTAACTAGCTAGCAAGTGGATCAGTAGCGAGTCGCCGGCGGCGGCCATTGCTGTGGTTATTTATAGCTAGCAACTGGCTAGGGGATTGGGGATTTTACAATTCACCCCTGTGGAGCGCGAGAAGCCTTCGCTGGAGCGCGGGAAGCCTTCACTGGAGCGCAGGAAGACTTGAGCACGCAACCCGACAACCATATGCGGTGTCATGTGTTACTGGACACATGTTAACATAAGGAAATGTATGTGTAACTTACTATCATCACACACGAGTACTCGCACACGCATCGTGTGTGATACTACTAGCCATCGCAAGCAACTAGTATGCATTTTCAAAGTTTTTAGTACACACAGAATCGCACACCAATTAACTCTAGTAATCGTGTGTGTTATATTTTCTCATCGCAAATAGTTCATCCGAGTGGGCCGTTTGCCGCGTATCACAAACATCTTGTTTACACGAATCATTTGTGTTTTTTTGGCTCATCGCAAATAGTTCATCTATGTGAACTGTCTGCCGCATATCACACACATCTTGTTAAGTTGAACCGTTTCTGTTGTGTTCCCTAATCGAAAACAGTTCGTCCGAGTGAACCGTATGCCGTATATCACACACACCTTGATCTGGCTAACCTTTTCTGTTGCATTCCCTAATAGCAAATAGTTCATCAGAGCGAACTGTATGCCGTATATCGCAAACACATTGATATGGCTGCCCGTTTCTGTTGTTCTGTCTAATCGCAAACAGTTCGTATGGATCAACCGTATGCCCTGCATCGCACACGTAACTAAAATCTGAACCGTGTTTGATGTCTCCACCATCGCAAACGTTTTGCATCTTTTTTGATGATTTTTTTTACATCCTCGTTTGCGATTAATGCATCGCACATAGTTTCGTCAAAGGGTCTCTGATCGTAGTGTCGCGTTAGCAGTATCTTGAAGTAGTGTAGGAGCTGCTGGTGCCCGATCTGGAGGTCGGCCGGGATTAAAGGGATGGCCGGGGGGTGCTGCCAAGCACGGCGGTGGTGTGAGGTCGAGGGGAGGGCGGGGCAGCGGAGGCAAGGGTCTGGGCTGGTGGTCACTGGCGGTTCAAGAAAGATAGTCAACAGTGACCGGCGGGAGGTAGACGAAGCCCATCTGCCCGTTCCTTGTAGATCGGACGGTTCATAAAAAAATTGACTGACCTATTTATTTTTAGTCGACTGCTATTTTGATAGGACCACATGTGGTGGTGTGCTGGAGGAGTACCTGCATTTCCCAGCCATCCCTATGCTCATATATTACAAAATCATACGGAGTAGAATCTAATTTTGTTTGCCATGCAATGTTGTAGAGCTATCATGTGTCTCCTGTCATTTATTTTTCAGCCACCTGCTATCTCCTACTTTTACAGTGCACTAGTTCTGCACACACTTCACCCATAATCTCACTATTGTTTTTTTATGCATGGGTATTTCAGCCTCTGCCAACCGGTTGATAGAAGCATGAAATAGAAGAGAGAAGTCGATCCAGCTTTCTTCATGCTTAGGCAAGACACGTTTCGGCGCTATAAAGGGTGCAATGTCAGCAGATGGAGACGGTAAACATAGCTCTGCAGTTGATGATCTCGCTCGCTATGAACCACCATCCCAGGAGCTTGCTTTAACCTCGCGGTGTCATATGTGGTTGCATGTTGCATATGGTGTCTAGCTTGTATTCGAAAGGCCGAAGTCGGTCTTTATTAAGATAAGGAAATATATTTTTTACATGAACCATCCTCCCGGGAGCACCAGAAGCCAAATAGCTAGTCAGGGCACTGGCCGAGCCAGTGACAAGCCCACCACAGACAGGCATCACCTGCAAGCCAACTAAAAAGCCACGATGGTGGTGAAGCAGCCCACCTCCCACCAGGCTCTCAGGTCCTCAATGATCATGCTCACCACTCTAGCCGGGTGTTTAGCTTGTATTGCTTCCAGTTTGGTTAAATTGCATCTGCTTAGCTTACACATTATACCTTTGAATATGACATGCCTTCCTGTTTTTGGTACATACAACTACATCTGTCTATTAACCATGTTCTTACATCAAACTAATGTTCTTATGTATCCCTCATCAATCACTTATGATGAGACAGTCTGGCTCATGGACTGCTGTAAGAAAAGATCCTCTTTTAAAGAATGCAGTGTCAGCCTCCCCACATGATCCTCAAGAAACATCAATGCTAGATGAAGATAGTCAACGTAGCTCTGTAGTTGATGACCGCATTTCCCCTACACCACCATCGCAGGTGCTTGCTCTAACTTGGCAGCGTGATATGTGGTTGCATGTTGCATATAGTGTCTAGATTGTAATTCTTCCAATCTGGTTAAACTGCATGTGCTATTCTGCTAAGTTTATACATTATACCTATTAATGTGACATGCCTTCCTATTTTTCGTACATAGTACATCTGTCTATTAAGCATGTCCTTACATAAAACTACTATTTTTTTCTATCCCGCATCAATCAATTATGACGAGACACCTTTAGTATATGCAGAGTGATATTGGTTGCATCTTTCATATGATTTATAGCATGCACAACTTCTAATTTGTTGAAACACCATTTATGATGGGATGCTTTTAACTTGGCAGAGTCATATTGGTTACATCTTTCATGTGGTGTCTAGCTTGCATTGCTTCTAATTTGTTGAAATGGCTTCTGCTTAGTTTACACAAATAGTTGTGAATATGCCAAGCTGTCATTTTTCGTACATATTCCATCCTTGTATCACGTGTTTGCCTTACATCAAAGTAGTGATTGTCAGTATCATGCATGAATGAGTTCTGAAGAGTGAATTTTACTGCTTTTTCTTGTCGGTTTTACTTGACAATGCAAAATCAATAAAGCGGAAGGAAATTAGCAAGGCAGTGGATAAAGGTGCTCCTTCCAAACAACTGAAACGGAGGGCCTCTACAGATTCTACTCCGCCATCCGCCCAAGAAGATTTGTAAGACTATACATGCATAGACACTCAACGTAGTTGTGTTGATGATGAGCACGTTTCGCCTAGTCCACCATCACAGGTGCTCCCTCTAACTTGGCACTGTTATATGTGGTTGCATGTTATGTATGATGTCTAGCTTGTATTGCTTCTAATTTTGTTGAATTTCATCTGCTTACTTTACACATTATACTTGTGAATAAGACACGTGTTCCTGTTTCTAGAACATACAATATCTGTCTATCACACCATGTTCTTACTTCAAAGTACTACTGTTGTGTAACCTGCAACAATCACTTATCATAAGACACATTTAACTTGGGAGTGTGATATAGGTGACATCTCGCATCCTTTTCTAGCTTGTACTACTTCTAATATGTTGAAATGGCACTTATGACGAGACATTTTTAACTTGGTAGAGTGATATTCGTTGCATCTTTCATATGTTGTCTAGCTTTCATTGCTTCTATTTTGTTGAAATGCCTTCTGCTTAGTTTACACATCATAGCTGTGAATATGCAATGTTGTCCTTTTTTCTTACACATTCAATCGTCCTATCATGCGGTCGCCTTACATTAAAGTAGTGCTTGTCAGCATCCTGCATCAATGAGTTCTGAAAAGCGAATTTTTATTCATTTTTCTTGTGGGTTTGACTTGATAAGGCAATAAAATTAAGAAAGAGGAAGGAAAAAAATAAGGCAGGGACTGATGGCGGTCTTCCGGCGAAACCGGCATCCCAGGTGCTTTCTCTAGCTTGGCAGTGTGATATTGTCTTGCATGTTGCATACAATGTCTAGCTTGTATTGCTTGTTATTTGATTAAATTACTTCTGCTTAGTTTACACAAATAGTGTGAATATGCCATGCCATCCTGTTTTTCGTACATATTCCATCCTCGTATCATGTGTTTGCCTTACATCAAGGTAGTGATTGTCAATATCATGCATGAATGAGTTCTGAAGAGTGAATTTTATTGCTTTTTCTTGTCGGTTTTACTTGACAATGCAAGATCAATAAAGCAGAAGGAAATTAGCAAGGCAGTGGATAAAGGTGCTCCTTCCAAACAACTGAAATGGAGGGCCTCTACACATTCTACTCCGCCATCCCCCCAACAAGATTTGGAAGACAACACCTGCATAGACACTCAACGTAGCTATGTTGATCATGAGCACGTCTCCCCTAGTCCACCATCACAGGTGCTCCCTCTAACATGGCACTGTTATATGTGGTTGCTCGTTATGTATGATGTCTAGCTTGTATTGCTTCTAATTTTGTTGAATTCCATCTGCTTACTTTACACATTATACTTGTGAATAAGACATGTGTTCCTATTTCTAGAACATACAATATCTGTCTATCACACCATGTTCTTACATCAAAGTAGTACTATTGTGTAACCTTCAACAATCACTTTTCACAAGACACGTTTAACTTGGGAGTCTGATATAGTTTACATCTCGCATTATTTTCTAGCTTGTACTACTAATTTGTTGAAATAGTACTAATGACGAGACAGTTTTAACTTGGTAGAGTGATATTCGTTGCGTCTTACATATGGTGTCTAACTTTCATTGCTTCTAATTTGTTGAAATGCCTTCTGCTTAGTTTACACATCCTAGCTGTGAATATGCAATGCTGTGAATATGCAATGGCACTAACGACGAGAGACCTTTAACTTGGCAGTGTGATGTTGTTTGCATCTTGCATATGATTTATTTCTTGTACTGCTTCACATTTGTTTAAATGCCAGTTATGACGAGACACTGTTAACTTGGCAGAGCGATATTTGTAGCATCTTTCATATGGTGTCTACCTTCCATTGCATTGCTTCTAATTTATTGAAATGCCTTCTGCTTAGTTTACACATCATAGTTCTGATTATCTCATGCCGTCCTGTTTTTCGTACATATTACATCCTCCTATCATGCGGTTGTCTAACATCAAAGTTTAGTTCGTATGTATCATGCATCAATTTGTTCTGAAGAACTAAATTTTTATTCTTTTTTCTTGTCGGCTTGACTTGACATGGCACAGAGAAAGAGGAAGGAACAAAGAATGGCAGGGGATGGTGTTAGTACTCAGGACGCATGGAAACGGAAGCGGAAGAATTATGCAGATTCTGCTAGTACTGATGGTGCAATAGAAGGTCAAAGTCCACCAAAAAATTGTACAAACACCGTATCCCATGCTACAACACCTGCAAAACAATCCAAACAGAAACTAATAGCTACCACCAAAGAAGCAGCGACAGCCCTAGTTGTTGTAACAGCTTCCACAGTACCAACAGCTGCACGAGTTACTCGTTTGTCAACTCAGCTAGCGGCAAGTTCCCAAGCTCCTTTGCCACCTTACACTACTTCTGAAGCACTCTTGACACAAGACGAGTTGGCAAGATCAGATGAACCTTGTGAGCTTCAGCAGCAAGAAGGTAGTTGCTGGAGCCAAGTTACATTTGCATGCTTCTTTATATGTAGTCTCACAGTTTGATGTACACTAACACTTCCTATGTTCGTTGTTGGACTAGCACCTAGGCGCAAGAGGAAACAGACATCAGGGATAATGCTCGGTAGGTTAACTAAATCTAGAGGAGGAAGAATGGAGATCCGTTTTGAGGCAGGTTTAAAACGGCCACGTGATGCTACAGAGTCAGCCAAGTTAGTATCAGAGGCAGCGGTTGCCGTTAGGTGTCATGCACATATCCTCCCAACATGGATTCAGTACAGGAATGACAAAGACGAAACCCAGTTCAACACCTTCCTCGACCATTTATCTGTAAGTATGGTTATGTATGGAAATTAGTAATATCGTCTTGCTCTGTCCCATACTTTCTAGGTTGCTGGTAATGAGACTCCCATAATTTTCAACACATGAGGTTCAAGTTGGATGGCCAAGATGATGCAACCAGACAAGCATGCACCCATGTTTTCAAGTCTGCTCTGTGACAGTATCGGTATAACTTGAGGAAAACTCACTTTGAAGGCAAGGCTAACAGTGAACTTGCCCAAACATCTCTAGTGGAAAATATATCGGATGAAGACTGGAGAGGCCTCGTTAAACACTGGTCTGATCCAAAGTATCAAGTACGTTATATATATGTGATTAGATCACATGTTGAACTCCTATTTACGCATGTGCCTCACAAATCTATCTTCTTGTAGGTGAACTGTTCAAAGAACAAGGCCAACAATACGAAAGTGAAATTCCAACAGATGACAGGATCTCGTAGCTATATTGCACACTGCGAGGCTCTTGTAATTAGTTGTTGTTTCACTCTTTTCGATGTGCCATATTATCATATCTATATTGACTTGTTCCAAATGCAGAGGAAAGGCCGCAAGGACCAAAAAGTACCAGAACCAAATGCTGTGGAAATCTTCAAGGACTGTCACACCAGCAAGACAAAGGGCATGACTACACCAGTCAAAGCCATTGTTGTAAGTCCTTAATCCTCATGCCTTTTAACTACTACTTACTCTGACTTGTGCATTGAACTGCATAGTTTGCAGCTAATGTCTAGTACTATTTTCAATTTTATACACAATTGTCTTAGCGTATCATTGCACCTTACAAGGTTTAAAAGAGAGGAGTGATGTTCCTCTGATCTTGATCTGTAATCTAGTTTCGTGCTGGACTTGTCTACACAACGTTACAATTGCCTGTTTGTCTGTTCTCAGTTGTTTTGTGATATGAATGATGTCATACTATGCTTACCGTATTATAAACTTTGTCTCTTTATCCTTAGCTGTCAATACAATGTGAAGAAATATACAATACATTAGCCATGGTACATGGTCATATGTTTGGAACATGGTTTTATTATGTACTTTGTAGTAAAATACAACTAATATTTTGCACGGGTTCACCAGAATAAGTTCTCTATATAGACCAAAGCTATTTTGTTTGGTTTTGCTGCCTTCTTAATATCTTCTATTCTAGTACTACTAATGTAAAAACTCAACTTTTCAGAAAGCTATGGAACAAATGGGGGAACCGCCACCTTCTGAAGGTGACGAGGCAACTATAACCGCAATGTCACCTCTTGCTGCAGTGGGTCAGTACCTATCCACTAACAGTGCCAAAAGCACGTTCTTGCGTAATACTGGGTTGGTTGTGAAGGCAATCTCATCCAAACTACCTCATGATCAAGATATGCAAGCTCAAAACAATGTTATATCTACGCTCCAGACACAAGTCCATTCCCTAACAGAGACACTTTGTGAAACAAGGACAACCATTGTTTAATGTCATCAAGATATGCATGGTTTTGAAACCAGACTATCAGACATTTGCTATGTTGTTCAGGAGCCTAGGAGAAATGAAGGCGAAGGTTATGGTGCTCCATCAGACAGTATAGCATGAAAATGTAACAGTCAGGTCAAATGAACCGAGCTTCTGAACTTCTGGTGGTGCATTTATCTACCGGACTGTTAACTTTTATGCCAACCTTCCTTTTGTTTTATGGTTGTAATTTGTTTTGTTGCGATACAAAATTTGTTCTTAACGTGCAGCCACTGGCTGAAGAAAATAGCAAGCCATTTTTGTATAGTGTAGGGTGTTCCCTATATTTGCACTGTTGGCGAACTTTGATGCCTAGTGGATGTAATCTGTGCAATCGCGTTAATAGCCTAGTGTTAGTTTCTGGCTTATTTATTTCCTAGTCTTCTTTTTCCTTGGTTTGCTAGTGGCTGCAACAACCATGGGCCATATACGGACCGTGCTAACCTTGAGCCTGCTACAGGCCGTAGGATACATGGGCCTCCTACGGGCCGTCGGATAAATGGGCCTCCTACGGGCCGTCGGATAAATGGGCCTCCAACGGGCCGTAGAATCAGTGGGCCTCAGGCCATCGGATAAATGGGCCCACATGGGCCGTAAACGGGCGTAATTGGTATCGGGCCAGCACGGTAACGGGCTGTTAACAGGCCGGAAGATAGCAAAGGCTTAATTATGTCATAGGCATAACAGGTCGTTAATGGGCCAGAATATAGGACGGGCTGGAAATGGCACAACAGGTTAACAGGCCACAAACGGGCCGATTCTAACCACGGGCTGAATTTGGCCCATTAGGGGAACATGCCAGTAATGGGCCAAAAGTAATCGAGGGCCGGAAAGGAGCCCAAGAACGTATGGGCCGTCAGTAGGCCGAAAGCTAACACGGGCTGGAAACGGCCCATGTGAATCATGGGCCGTTAATGGGTACAAAGAAATTTATTGTTCATTATGGGCCAGAGTCACCGTGGGCCACTAAAGGGCCCAAAGATACGAAAGGCCTCATATGGGCCGAAATACGTCATGGGCCATACATGGGCCGAAAGTGAAATGGGCTGGTGTTATATTCGACGGCCCACATGACGCTGTTGGGCCGATTTCGGGAAGGCCCTAACGGGCCGTGAGTTACCGGGCCGTAAAATGGGCTATATGCGAACAGACCGTTAACAGGCTTTTCATGGGCCGGCCCGCTAGCTTTTGACCAAGTCAAACGGGCCGGCCTTTTTAAGCTAAATGGGCCAGTGTTGGGCCGTCGCACGTGTCGACATATCATAGGCGCCTATCTGACCCAATGACGAGCTGACACGTGTTTCCTTCGGCCAATGAGAATTTTACACATGGAAAATCCCCATTGGTCCGGGCTGTTAACGGGTTATCGGATCCAAAACCGGACCCGATAGCTTAACGGCGACCCGTTACGGTGGATGCCACGTGTCGGTTACCCTTGATGAAAGCACTTCCATGACGCGTCATTTATCGTCATGGAAGTGAACACTTCCGTGATGATAATTTTGGTATTGTCATGGAACACTTCTACGACAGCACAGGTATGACTATCTTGATTCTGTCATAAAATCGTCATGGATGTACATGCATGACAGAAAACGTGACCTACTGTGACAAACATGTGTCATCACGGAAGTGTATTTTTTTGTAGTGTATGCATCAAGTTCCGAACTATGTCTTGGGTCAATAGTTGGGTTGCCCGGCTCCTGTGCTTGCCCCTTATGTTCCGCACGTTCGGCTAAGAGGGCAAAGGGAGAACCCCTGCGATTGTACTTCTGGCTCGCCCGGTCAAGTACCTTGGGAGGAGAAATCCAAAAACTGACTGTCATAGTAAGCGCGAACTGATCAGCGATCCGATGACGAGGTTTGACTCTAAAAATCGTTGGCAATTTTGCCGTGTCACATGAAGGGTTCGTCTTAACACAAACCACGTGATCGGAAAGGGCAGGAATTTGCCCCCAAGTACATTACAAAACACAGGGGGCTAGTCCTTAGCCCCCACTGTCAAGCTCCTAAGGCTAAGTGAAAGCAGTAAAACCGAATAGTCTGATTGCCTAGTTTTGCTCACACGCTACCGCCTCCGGGTACCAAGACATTGGCTAAGGGTAACAGCGCGGAGACAAAACACCCCTCGTGACATTCACCCGGGGGCTGAAGCCGACGACTGGTAGCTTTTAGAATAAACATACGGCCGAATAGGAGTCAAAAATTAAAATCATGACAATATAAAATAAGTCAGGTGGACGCATCATAAAGCATAAGGTCCAATTGGTAAAAACTTAATACAGTCATTCAAGCATTACATCTTTTGAACACTGGCCCTCTATCGCCCGCGCGCCATTCATCACCTGTGCAAAGTATTGCTCAGGGCGGCGATGCTCTTTTCCCTTGGGCAGAGGACCAGTGGCCATGTACATTGGATTAATCTTCGGCCAATGCACCATGGTCTTCGCAAACGCAAGCCTCGCCCCCTCAAGGCACGTTGAGCGCTTCACGTCGTCAATCCGGAGCGGCGCTTCCCGCAGCTTCTGCACAAGGCCGAAGTTGGTGTTTGAAATGGGCTCGGCGGGCCACAGACTGACACAGAGGTCCTTCATGGCCAGCTCGGACATCTGATGCATCTCCATCAGTTGCTTCATTTGATTGCTGAGGAGGGGAGGACGCTCGAAATCCAGAAACTGTGACCAGAAGAGCCGCTGCATGGAGTCCTCCTCATGAGTACCATAGTGCTTCGCTACGGCCGCCGCACTCTTCGGGAGTTCGGCGAAGACGCCTGCGGAGCGCCAGACTTGCGTCAGCAAGGCGAACCTGTTGCCTCCGAACACACTATGCAGTAAGTATTTCTTACCATTTGCAATTTGCCCCACTTGGCGAAGCTCCTCCCGGACACCTCGCACGTTGGTCCTCGCCTCCTGGAGTTCTTTCTCCACCTTGGATAGTGTGGAGGACTGCTCCCCTTCTCCCTTTCAAGGGCCTCCAGCTTCTTGGCAGCATCCTTGAGCTCCATCTGCACTTCGACCACTCGAGCCTCGTGCTTTTGGCTGGAAAGCCAGGCTTCCTCTAGCTCAGCCACAGCCTTTTTGGCGGCCAATTTCTTGGTGGCCGCCTCAGCCTCGGCTTTCTTTAGGGCCTCCTTCAAGCCCTCAACCTCAGCGGCAGCAGCTAAAATAGCCGCACGTTGAATGATCAGCACACAATTCGGTGTATATGTACCCGGCAACAAATGATCACGTACAATGACGAAAAGCTTACCTTGTGTCTCATCAAGCCATTTGTTGTCAAGGTCAAGCTCCCCCGTTAGAGCGCTCGAGCTTCCGATCCATCTCCTTTAGCATCGCGGCATTTGCAGTCGCAGCCAAGGAAGCTTCCGATCCCTAGTCTTCTTTTTCCTTGGTTTGCTAGTGGCCACAACAACCATGGGCCATATACGGACTGTGGTAACCTTGAGCCTGCTACGGGCCGTAGGATCCATGGGCCTCCTACGGGCCGTCGGATAAATGGGCCTTCAACGGGCCGTAGAATTAGTCGACCTCGGGCCGTCAGATAAATGGGCCCACATGGGCCATAAATGGGCGTAATTGTATCGGGCCAGCACGGTAACGGGCCGTTAACAGGCCAGAAGATAGCAAAGGCTTAATTCTAGCACAGTTATAATGGGTCGTTAATGGTCCAGAATATAGGACAGGCTGGAAATGGTGCAACGGGTTAACATGCAACAAATGGGCCGATTCTAACCACGGGCTGAATATAGCCCATTAGGGGAACAGGCCAGTAACGGGCCGGAAGTAATCGATGGCCGGAAAGAAGCCCAAGAATGTATGGGCCGTCAGTTGGCCGAAAGCTAACACTGGCTGGAAACGGCCCATGTGAATTAAGGGCCGTTACTGGGCATAAAGAAAATTACTGTTTATTATGGGCCAGAGTCACCGCAGCCCATTAAAGGGCCCAAAGATACGAAAGGCCTCGTATGGGCCGAAAGACATCGTGGGCCATACATGGGCCAAAAATGAAACGGGCTGGTATTATACTGGACGACCCACATGATGGTGTTGAGCCAATTTCGGGAACGCCATAACGGGCCGTGAGTTACGGGGCCGTAAAATGGGCTATGTGCGAATAGACCGTTAACAGGCTTTTCATGGACCGGCCCACTAGCTTTTGACCAAGTCAAACGGGCTGGCCGTTGTAAGCTAAATCGGCCAGTGTCGGGCCGTCCCACGTGTCGACATATCATAGGCACCTATCTGACCCAATGACGAGCTGACACGTGTTTCCTCCTGCCAATGAGAATTTTACACGTGGAAAATCGCCATTGGTCATTGTTGTTAACGGGTTATCGGATCCAAAACCAGACCCGATAGCTTAACGGTGACCCGTTACAGTGGATGCCATGTGTTGGTTACCCTTGATGAAAGCACTTCCATGATGCGTCATTTATCGTCATGGAAGTGAACACTTTCGTGATGATAATTTTGGTATTGTCATGGAACACTTCTATGACACCACAGGTATGACTATCTTTATTCTGTCATAAAATTGTCATGGATGTACATGCATGACAGAAAACATGACCTACTGTGACAAACACGTATCATCACGGAAGTGTATTTTTTTGTAGTGTCACATCAATTACTTCAAAAGGCCGTACCAATTTCTTCACTTGAAGAAATACATTTTTAGGGGTCTTCTTCCATGGGTTAAACCAAATCTTCAGGGACTATAACTCTTGTGTACACTCACAAACACAATAGTCCCTTAACCCATTTGTCTTCAATACTCCAAAACCATCAAGGGGACACCTGATGCACTTACAAGTGTGCATCCAACTTTCTTGCTCATGAAGACATCGGGAATTTGAGGAAGTCCATCATCGGAATATACAAGCCAAGTTCTATAATGAAAAATTCCCACCAATATATGAAAGTGATAACTCAGGAGACTCTCTATATGAAGAACATGGTGCTACTCTAAAGCACAAGTGTGGTAAAAGGATAGTAGCATTGCACCTTCTCTCTTTTTCTCTCATTTTTTGTTTGGCTCTTTTGGCCCCTCTTTTTATTTGGTCTGGAGTCTCATCCCGACTTGTGGGCGAATCATTGTCTCGATCTTCCTTTTCCTCACTCGGACAATGCTCTAATAATGATGATCATCACACTTTTATTTACTTACAACTCGATGTTCCAACTCGAAACTAACACAATATGACTCTATATGAATGCCTATGGCAGTGTACCAGGATGTGCAATGATCTAGCGTAACATGTATAACAATGATGAATGGTGGCTTTGCCACAAATATCATGCTAGCTCTATGTGATCATGCAAAGCAATATGATGATGAACACACATGTCATAAGACAGAACGATGGAAGTTGCATGGCAATATATATCTTGGAATGGCTATGGAAATGCCATGATAGGTAGGTATGGTGACTCTTTTGAGGAAGATATAAGCAGGTTTATGTGTGATAGAGTGTATCATTTCATGGGGTCTAGATACACCATTGAAGTTTGCACGAACTCTCAAGGTGAGAAAGGGTAATGCATGTTACCGAAGAGGCTAGCAAATTGGGGAAAGATAGGAGTGCGTAATTATCCAAGGACTCACATTTGTCATAAAGAACTCATATACTTAATGTGAAAGTTTTATTAGACCTTGAAGCATAGTACTACTTGCATGCCTCTGGGAGGAGGTTGTAGGAGTTAATCATCGCGCACCCTCGGTTATGATAGCACTCAGGGATTTCAATCAGACATAAAAATGCTCATGCATCCCCATCATACCATGCCGGACACTTAAATGAGTAGTTAATAACAAGCTTTAATATCGATATTCTTACTAACCTAGATCATAGACTCATACCCTTTCATATTAGGACATCAATATAATATAAACATACATTTCATATTTAGTGATCTACATGAAATTTTTTATTATACCACTCTTAAATACCTATCCTTTTTGGACTAGTCTTATAACCCCTGCTCATTACCACTTACTATTAAATAGACTCTCAAAAAAAATTAAGTGAAGCATGAGAGTGCAATCATTTCTATAAAATATAACCACTGTCATGCTCTAACAAGTATAAGTGAAGCACAAGAGAAACTGCCTTGCTCAAAAGATACAAGTGAAGCACATAGGGTATTCTAACAAATCATGATAAATGTGTGTCCCTCTCAAAAGGTGTGTCCATCAAACAATGATTCTGGCAAACTAACAAGCAAACAAAATTAAACTATGGCACAAGACGCTCCAAGTAAAACTCATATCATGTGATGAATAAAAATATAGCTCCAAGTAACATACTGATGAATTGTAGACGAAAGAGTGGATGCCATCTGTGGCATCCCCAAGCTTAGACACTTTGGTCTTCCTTGAATATTACCTTGGGGTGCCTTGGGCATCCCCAAGCTTACGGTCTTGCCGCTCCATATTCCTTCATCCATCGTGATCTCCCCAAAACTTGAAAACTTTAGCACAAAAAAATCAACAGAAACCTCGTGAGATCCGTCAGTATAATAGACAAATCATAAACTTTAGGTACTATTGTAAACTCATTCATAATTATTCTTTAATAATACCTACTGTATTCTAACTTCTCCATGACTTATACCGCCTGATATAATCCATAGCATCATTAAAACAAGCACACTATGCATTAAAAAACAAAATCGGTCTAAAATAGAACAATCTGTAATGATCTGAACAAAAACTATACTTATGTAACTCCAAAACATCTGAAAAATTGGGACAACATGGGTGATTTTTGTATAAATCATGTCTAATTTTTTTTAGAATTTTATCATGTTCCAGTGAATTATAGTAATTCCAGCACTGGGCTCAAAAGTTTCTGTTTTTTCCACAGAATCAAGTCAACAATCAACCAAATCATCCCAACGGCTTTACTTGGCACAAACACTAATTAAAATAAAGAAACACAAGCATTATAGTAGCAATAATCATGTGATTACACAACAACATAAATAAAAACAAAAATTTAAGATAACTATTGGGTTGCCTTCCAGCAAGCGCTATTGTTTAATGCCCCAAGCTAGGCATAATGCATTATTCTCTAGTATTGTCATCCTTAGAATCCAACTCCTCAATTATACAACCAAGCTTTCTAGGAGGTTTAGTAAACACATTTTTAATAATAACACTCCTAGGGACAAAGTTGAGGGATTTATTTTCAATAATAGGTTCCTTTTATCATATCGATGAAGTTGGGATGCATGCTAATCATTTTGAGGTCCTCTTTATCCTTACTAGATGAGGCACCCTTATTTTTAGGAACATACATAAGCTTGGAATTTTTAGTTGTAGCATTCTTCGCAATAGTTTTAACGGAAGAAAAGGCTGAACCCAAATTATTAAAGATTTCTTCCAACTTACCAATTCTAGCAGGACTTTGTTCCACCCTTTCAGTAATTATAGGTTCTTTCTCCTTTAGCATTTTTAATGTGATTCCTACCTTTGAACCAAATTGGGTAACTTGATTATGGACCTTTTTGTCTAAATTTTCAATATGCTCAATAGTAGGCATTTTATTTTTGCATAGCATGTTCCAAAGTCAATGCCCTTTCATTAATAGTAATAGGTGGTGAGCCTACTGAATTTTCCATAGCACTGAAAGCATCCCAAGGGTGGCTACTTAGAAAATTTCCTCTAGTGATAGCGTCAAGCACAAATCCATACCAAGTAGTGGCACCCGCATAAAAATTGCGAAGAAGAACGGTAGTGGATTGCTTACGAGTTGATCTGTTTTGAGCATCACGAATCCTATACCAAGTATCCTTTAAACTTTCTCCTCCCCTTTGTTTAAAATTAAGCACTTCATTTTCAGGGGTACAAGTAACAAAGCAAATAACTAGCCATAGTGGGAAAGCAAGCAAACAAGCAAACTAACAAAGTAAAATATTTTTGCGTTTTTAATTTTTATAACAAGACTAATAAAAGCAAATAAAAAGTAGAGCAAGTAAATGATAATTTGAGTGTAGGTACTTATTGGTTTTCGATGATGTCTCCTCGGCAACGGCACTAGAAATTCTTTCTGCTACTTGTGAGCTGTGTTGGGATGTTCCCTGAAGAGGAAGGGTGAAGCAATATAGTAGCTGATAAGTATTTCTCTTAGTTAGAACCAATGTTATTGAACTAATAGGAGAATCACACAAAGCCTAGTGAATAGCACATGCACACACAAGAGAAAATACTTGCACCCAACGCTGGCAAGAGGGTTGTCAATCCCCTTGAACTTGATACTTGTAATGATCAAATCTGGTAGTGGTAGATATATAAATTGAAAAGTAAATAAATTGCAGCAAGGTATTTTTGGTTTTTGTAATATGACAAAAGTAGACCCAGGGGCCATAGTTTTCACTAGAGGCTTCTCTCTTGAAACATATCATATAGTGGGTAAACAAATTACTGTTCAGGAATTGATAGAAAAGTGCATATTTATGATGTTATTCATGGAAATTATCATGTATATAGGCATTACGTCCGTGACAAGTAGACCGACTCCTACCTGCATCTACTACTATTACTCCACTTCGAGAGCGCTTCTATGCTTGCCTCTCTATGTATTAAGTTCATAACAAACAGAGTGATGGATGAAGTATGATGACATAATGTAGACAGAATAAAACCAAGCAATATGATTGAACCCCGTTGTTTTACCCTTAATAGCAACAATACAGATACATGCCTCGCTACCCCTTCTGTCATGAGGTTAGGATACCTTAAGATTGAACCCATTGAAAAGCACCTCTCCCACTAAAGAGAAATCAATCTAGTTGGCCAAACCAAACGGATAGATCCGAGAGAAATACAAATCTATAACAATCATGCATAATAAAGTTCAGTAAAGACTCAATTACTTTCAATGAATAATCTGATCATAAACCCAAAAATTCATTAGATCGCAAAAAACACACCACAAAAGAAGATTACATCGGATATAACTCCATGGAGATCATGGAGAACATGGTATTGAAGATCAAAGAGAGAGAATAAGACATCTAGCTACTAGCTATGGACCCGTAGGTCCGTGGTAAACTACTGAAACATCCTCGGAAGGTAGCAAGGTTGATGTAGAAACCCTCTGTGATCGATTCCCCCTTCGGTGGAGTACCGGAAAAGGCCTCCAGATGGGATAGCGGAAGAATAGAAGCTTGCGGCGGTGGAAAAATTGTTTCAGGTGCTTCTCTTGGGTTTTCCCAATATTTGATAATTTACAGAAGTGGAATTAGGTCAGACGAAGCCATGTGGGGCCCACAAGATAACAGGGAGTGCCTTCATGCCTTGTCGTCTCCTCGCATCATGTCTGGTCTCCTCCTGAAGCTTCCAGGGTCTCTTATGTCTAGAAAAAATTGTCAAAAAGTTTCGTAGCGTTCGGACTTTGTTTGGTAGTGATTTTCTAGAAAACAAAAAACAAGTAGAAAACAACAATCGGCACTAGGCACTAGGTTAACTGGTTAGTTCGCAAAAATGATATAAAATTGCATAAAAAGTATCTAAGATTGGTAATATAATAGCATGAAACAATCAAAAGTTATAGATATGTTGGAGACATATCAGTGCGTAGAGCTCCTAATCCGCCTATTCATCGGGGAGCAGCGCCTCGATGTCTATCTTAGGGGTTTGTGGGGCACAGGAGCTGTTGCTACCCGATCTAGAGGTCACGGTGCTTAAAGGGATGGCCAAGGGTGGTGACAAACACAATGGTTGGGTGAGGTCAAGGGGAGGGTGGGGCAGTGGAGGCAGGGGCTGTGCCGGTGGTCGCTAGTGATGACAGTGTCCTGGATTAGGGGCTGCTCACCACATCGGCCTACCATTCATGGGCAAGGCAGAAGACCCACTAATAACCGAAAAATGGGCCATGTTTGTCATTACCCTCAACATACTCAACATGGAATCCTCCTAAGACATGGGGCACACTTCAAGGCATATTCAAATATTCGGCATGTTTATGTCTAGACGCACCTAGCCATGTGTAACCCTAGATACCCCTCGGACCCTATATAAGTTGAGGATATTGGTCCATAGAGGCAAGGTAGATGCATTCATACGATCTCAAGGTAGATCATCATGTACTTTGAACCCCATCCACGATCAATACAATACAAGTAGGATGTAGGTTTTACCTCTTTGAGAGGGCCCGAACCTAGGTAAATACTGTGTCTCTCTACTTACTGTTACCATCGAACCGAGATCACCAGTTCGGGACCCCCTACCCGACATCTGCCGCATTTAGTTACAACATTGGTGGCCCAAGCAGGTCCTGCTGTATGATCACGAAGGGTCGATGGAGGTATCGGTTAATGATCAGACCCACATCAGTGTAATCTCTACGCCGGAACATCAAAATCTCGGCTCAACCAAGGCACATGAGCATTTCGTAACTTGTACTCTTCGTTAGGATGTGAATCTCGACATATCAAAGCAAGCAATCGGATCCACCGACGTATCTTTGGATCTGGCAGAGTATCCTCGAGAGGTCGCCACCCCACTACTGCAGGAATGCCTAGCAGTGGCAGGTCGGAATAGCCCAGCAGTGGCGGGCGAGGTGCTCAGGGGCGCCCGCCACTGACCTTCTACCACTGCTCTAACCCCATCAATTACAGGCACCTACCCACCACTGGTACGCTGCTTCCTGTGGCGGGCGACAGTTCCTGCTCTCCATAGAAACCATTGTAGTACTGGCGGTTCTCCCATAGCGCCCACCACTAGAGAAATAGGCTACAATATACCAATTACTGTCATTGCGGGTTGACAGACAATACTCCAAAAGGCGTAATCAGAACCAGACTAGATCATTTTGGAAGCAAACGACCAAATAATTATGTAAAACTTCAAATTTGTTTGACTAAAAAACAAAGATCAATATATCACATCTATCTTAACATACTAATTAACATTAACCGTTCAACTTCTAATATATTTATGACTTAGACCATATTTGTAAACATGGTCGATGACAACCACCATCTAAAAGTTGTTGCGGTTGCTCTTTTTGATGGTGATTATCACAAGGGTGTTCAGACTTAGTTCTCTCTTTCCCGTCAAGAACTCCCGCTAGCCGGACTCATAGAAGGATATGCGTCCATCCGATTCTTTCTTATACTGAACGCTGGTGACACGCCCTGCTGGTCTGTGGCGTACTCCAGTGATGCTGATGGCAGGGATGTCCACTCCAAAAAACATCTTCATAGGTAACTTCTGAACTCCCCATCATTAAGAGAAAATAGAGAGCATGCAATGTTAGACATCTTAACATATATAATTGGTTATGCATGAAAAAACATGAAAGAGTACAAAACATCTCACCATGACTTTTTGATGATGTTGGTTTTTGTTAAACGATGCAAAAAGGCCTTCCTAATGAAGGCCTCACTCGATGATAACATCACGGTAACATTCAGGGTCTCATCCCGAGTAAGCTTCCTCATTCTTTGAGAGAAAATTGTGGAACTGAATGCACCATCGTCAACATCTTCCTCATCGTCATCATCTTGCTCGTCGTCGTCATTCAGGCTGTCATCATCATCTGATCTGTCCTCATCTTCATGGTTGTCCTCGCCATCTTGGTTGTCTCCATCATCCTAGTGATCCTGGCTATCATCATGATCATGGTCATCGTCATCGCCATCGATGCAGATATACATTGTCCTTAACCTATTGATCTCTTCATTCACAAAAAAGGATATGTACTCTCCTCCGATGAACTTATTCTAGGCAATGTACTACTCCCATCCATCGCCAGATATGATGGTTCTATCCTTCCGCTTACGCACATCCAATTCGAATGTGCGCCCCATATCATCGTCAAAGTACATAACATTACCGATAAATTGTTGAAGTCAACCCTTATGTTGCATTGGATACACTATGCAGCAGGTCATCATTAACAAGAAAGTCAGTACAATAATTATACAAATGGTTCGAACAGAAAACCAGTTGTGGTTAAAGACTATTACCACTGATTTTTTAAATCCATTCGTCAAGAAGAGTCTGAAATCCACAGCAGTATCCACACTGTCCATACATGGACATTTGCAGATATGGCAGATCTTACGCCGCATGGTCCCTAATAATCATTATGAAGCACTTATTAATTGTAATTTTGAGACGAGGAAGTGACTAAGAAGGGTTCGAGAAAATTTGGCATGACCTTTGCTGAATGTTGAACATATTTTGAGTACCAGAAATTTGATGAAACAGAAATTAATCAATGTTTCATCAAAACGTAGGCACTCATATGTAAATTCGGCATGAACCTTGCTTACAAAGCTAAACAATATTGTCATAGCAAAAGAAATTTAGCATGAACTTTGCTAAAATAGTTGACGTATGGAGTGACAGAAATTTGGTGAAATGGAAATGAATCAACATTTCACAAAAACTTTGTCACTCTTTTTAGCCACTTGTCATATTTAGCAATGTTCCAAATATTTAGACACCTACTGCTCCTGCCAATGTGATGCTCGCTCGCTTATATGATGTACAACTACTTAATCTACAAATTAATAAGATGCAAATTCTAAACCCTAGAGCATAATTTAGTCACGGAGATGTAGTATACCGTTGGCCGCTTTTCCGGCCGCAAACATGATGGCAATCGAGGCGGATGGTGGAGGTGGCGGTCAAGGCGGACGGCGGTGGCAGCGGTCTAAGCGGCGGTCGAGGCGGAGAACGGCAGCGGCGGCGAGGCGGAGGACGGGGGCTGCGCGTGGTCAAGTGCAGAAGACGCAACGGCGAGCAGATCCGGCGGTGCTCACGGCATTAGACGCATGGAAGGCACCACCGGCTGGTCAGAGGGATGGCAGTGGCAGCGGTCGAGGCGCACGACGGCGAGGAAGGGGACAAGGGAGAGGAAATGGTAGAGAGAAAGACGAAATGGTGTAAATGAGAGGTTTGGAGACGGTTGTTGGGCGGGCGCGGAGGGGGAACTGTCTGTCATGAGCAGTGGCAGGCGGGCACGTGCACCCGCCATAGCAGAAGTTTCCAAAATTTATTTAGTTAGCGCGCTTGCCAAAATATAGTTGTGGCTAGTGCCTAGCAACGCCCGCCACTGCTGCCCACAATATAGTGGTGGACGCTAGGTTGGAGCTTGCCACTGCTGTTTCCATCCAGTGGGCATACTCAAAAGAGCCTAGCAGTGGCGGGTGAACGCAAGCGCCCGCCACAAGTATGCCTGTACATATGATGGGCAAGTCTTGTAACCCGCCACTGCTATTTTGGAAAAGTAGCAGTGACGGGTGACATGCCCCACCCGCCACTATTTATAGTTCACCTATAAGCCCTTTTCCAGTAGTGCCCAGGAGCCAGTTTCACACATGCCACCAGATAACAGTCATACCTGTTCGGGCCTTGCCTAGAGCTTGCACTTGAAGACTCATCACTGCAACCCGATCGACGATGCCGCGCGGTCCATCCCAAGTGCGGTATCAAACCTGCCTCGGGAATACCTCTCTGGGAAACCGGTGTTAGATCGGTCAGGATGAAATTTTCTGTCCCACGCTGATACATCTCCAATGTATCGACTTCTCCAAACACTTTTGCTCTTATTTTGGACTCTAATTTGCATCATTTGAATGGAACTAACCCGGGCAAATGCTGTTTTTAGCAGGACTACCTTGGTGTTGTTTTTTGTGTGAAATAAAAGTTCTCGGCATTGGAAGAATTTTTCCGAAGAATTATTTCAGAATATATAAAAAATACTAGAGAAAAGATCTACTCAACGGGGGCCACCACACGACCACAAGCTCATGTGGCACTCCCCCTAGGGCGCACAACCTAAGCTTGTGGGCCCCTCGATGCTCCGTTTGCCCTACACCCAACTCCATAAGTACCGTCTTCCTGAGAAAAAAAATCACAGAGAAAGTTTCATTGTGTTTTACGATACATAGCCACTGCTACCTCCTGTTCTTCATCGGGACGCCTGATCCGGAGTCCGTTCGGGGCTCCAGAGAGGGAAAATCATCGCGGTCGTCATCAACACCCTTCTTCATCAAAAACCTCATGATTCTCACCACCGGAAGTGAGTAATTTCATCGCCGGCATACTAGAGGTAGATGGAGATGGATGAGATTTGTCATGTAATCGATTCAATTTGTTAGGGCTTAATCACTAACATCAACTATGTTCTGAGATTGATGTTGCTATGACTTTGCTATGCTTAATGCTTGTCACTAGGGCCTAAGTGCCATGGTTTCATATCTGAATCCTTTATGCTTTCATGAATATATTTTAGTTCTTGATCCTATTTGCAAGTTATATGCACCTATTATTGTTCTAAACCATAGACCCCAAGGTGACGATAATTAGGATACTCTCTGGGGCTGACTGTAATTTGAGGAGTTCATGTATTCACTATGTATTAATGCTTTGTTCCGGTTATCTGTTAAAAGGAGTGCCTTGATTACCCTTAGATTTCCATTAGGACCCCGCTGCCACTGGAGGGTAGGACAAAAGATGGTATGCAAGTTCTTATTATAAGCACGTTAGACTATATATGGAATACATGCCTACGTTTAATTGATGAATTGGAGCTATTGTGTATCGGTCTAGGTTGGGTATGTTACTTGATGAATTCCATCCAAATATCCATCACTACTCCATGCCTAAGCTTTGCTCATATTTTCTTTGCTAAGTTACTACTATTGCTACTACTGTTCCAACTACTACAAAACTGCTACTATTACTATTGCTACTATTACCACTACTATCAAACTATCATATTACTGTGCTATTAATACTTTGCTGCAGAGAAATAACTTCTCAGGTGTGGTTGAATTGATAGCTCAACTGCTAAGGCTTATAAATATTCTTTGGCTACCAATGTGTGGAATCAATAAATTTGGGTGAAATACTACCCTCGAAGACTGTCGCGCCCCCCTATACTTGTGGGTTATCAAGACCATTTTCTGGCGTCGTTGCCGGGGAGCATAGCTCTATTTATTAAGTCCACTTGGGTGTTAAATATCAGCTGATTACTATGAAGAATCTGAAAGACTCTAAGACCAAGATCATGCCCTCTAAGACGAAGGAGGTAAGTAGCTGTTAACTAGATCTGCATTTGATTCACCTTCTATTTTAAGTCGACTTGTGACACGACCACCTGCTATTCAATCTGATATGTCACAAGTAATAGACACTACTTCTGCTATTGATGATACTTATGATGCTGCTACTACTTTGCTAGATGCAACTGTGCCACTAGGTGAATTTCTTGATGCTCATATCGCTAAAGCTAGAGAACTTGAAATTGATGAAAATGATGAATCACCTACAACACCTAGCACTCCAACTAGAACTAGATGCTGGATATACCTGAGGGTTACCCAATGGATGGGGAAATTTCTAGAGAATTTCTTGCCTGTAAAGATAGGGAGGACCTTAAAACTTAAATGAATAGGATAAAAGAAAAGGCTATGAATGACATGATGAAATACGATCCTAAGTTTGCAACCTCTCCTATATTTTTTACTGATAAGGACTATGAATTCTCTATTGATCCTGAATTTATTACTTTGGTAGAATCCAATCCTTTCCATGGCTATGAATCTGAAACCGTTATGGCACATCTTACTAAATTGAATGAAATTGCCACCCTGTTTTCTCAAGAGGAAAAGATTACTATATTCTTAAATTGTTTCCTCCCTCATTAAAGGGTGATGCTAAAGATTGGTTTAATACTCTTGCTCCTGGTTGTGTGCGTAGTCCCCAGGATATGATTTACTACTTCACTGAAAAATATTTTCCTACTCATAAGAAACAAGCTTCCTTAGAGGAAATACATAATTTTGTGCAACTTGAGGAAGAGCATCTCCCTCAAGTTTGGGGGAGGCTTCTCCAATAATTAAATGCCTTAACTGATCATCCTCTTAAGAAGAATGAAATACTTGATATCTTTTATAATGGACTAACCGTAGCTCCTAGGGACTACCTTTTTATGGTGGTTGTGTTTTCATGGAATGAACTATTGAATAGGCTCAGGAATTATTGAATAACATTTTGAGAAATGCTGATGATTGGACACTTCCTGAACCACCACCGAAGCCAACTACGAAGAAAAGGGGTATTCTATTCCTTAGTCCAAAACATATGCAAGAAGCAAAGAAATCTATGAAAGAGAAAGGTATTAAATCTGAAGATGTTAAAAATATACCACCTATTGAAGAAATACATGGACTCGATGTCCCAACATAGGTACTAGAGGTAAAATCTCTTTATATGTTTGATGAGGGTTATATTCCATATAATAAATCTCTGACTCAGTGCTTAGATGAATTTGGCAATTTTATCGTTAAGCAAGAAGACTTTAATAGACAAGTAAGTGATCAATTAAAATATAATGCTATTATGATTGAACGCTTGAGTTATTTGATGTTTAGAGTTGCTAACTATGTTAAAGATTTATGTAAGCATTCCTCTATGGTTCACACTCAGCTAGAACAAGGTTCTAAATCACAAAATGGTTTTCTTAAGGAAATGAACAATAAACCCAATGATCATGTTGTTAGAGTAATGACTAGAGGTGGTAGAATGACTCAGGAACCTTTGTATCCTAAGGGCGTCCTAAAAGAATTGAACAAGATTCCTAGTGAATTAATGATGATACACGTATTTCACCTTAGAGGAAGAATAAGAAGAAGAAAAAGAATAAGGATAAAAATTTGCATGCTTCTAGTTAATCTGTCATAGAAAAATCTGCTGAGAATCCTAATAATGTTTCTTTTTCTGATGCTGAGACACAATCTAGTAATGAGCATGTACGTGGTGATAATGATAATGATGATGCTAATGACAATCATGTTGATACTCCACCACATGATAATAAAGAATCTGATAATGAAATAGAAATAGAACCCGAAATCGAGCTTGATGACCCACCTCCCAAGAATAAAAGATATAATAAAAGAGACTTTGTTCCATGGAAACACGATAAAGAAAGAGAACTATGGGTTCAAAAACCCATGCCTTTTCCTAGCAAGGCGTTAAAAACAAAAGATGAAGATGCTTTGAATCATTTTCTTGAATTGCTTAGACCATTATTTCTGTAAGTACCTTTGAGTGATGCTATGAAAATGCCTCCTTATGCTTAGTATTTGAAAGATATTGTTACTAATAAAAGGAAAATACCTGAGGCTGAAATTTCTACTATGCTTGCAAATTATTCCTTCAAAGGAAAAATACCTCAGAAGAAAGGATTTATGATCCAAAATACTAACTATACCATTCTCTATTAAGAACAATTATCTTAAAACTGCTTTGCCTGATTTAGGAGCCGATGTTAGTGTTATGCCTTTCTCTTTATATAAAAGACTTGACTGGAGTAAGTTAATTCCTGTTGAATCTTTGCAAATGGCTGACAAATCAACTGCCATACATGTCGGTATTTGTGAGGACGTTCCCGTTGTTGTTGCTAACGTTACTATCTTAACTGACTTTGTTGTTCTTGATATGCCCGAGGATGACAACATGTTGGTTATCCTTGGAAGACATCTTCTGAATATTGCATAGGCTATTATCGATTGCAACAAAAGCAAGGAGACTTTTCATGTTAATGGCAATGAGTATATGGTATATTTTCCAAAGAATATGAATAAAGTAAACAATCTCAATTGTATTGATAAATTTATGACCATCACTATTGGAGACTGTGAATTTCCTCTCCCGGTTCTCAAAAAGAGGTATCAAACTCTTATAATTGGAACCATGCATATTCGGTTGAGGTAGCTTAGTGCTATACAAAAATTCTTCAGTTTTATGCCACTCGGAAATAGTTCAATAATAAGACCTGATCAACCTTTTTAATGGATTCTTTTTTAGAAGCATACATACGATGAATTCCAGAAGCACAACTTTCTATAACTTTAGTTTATGCTTTGTTATATTTAGTTTTGAATAATATTTAAAGCACTAGAATGCCATGTTTATCCTATTTTCTGAATTATCCTTGCAATAAAAAATGTCTCGAAAATAAAAGTTCTCGGAATGCCCTGAAAATTTAGTATGATTTTTTGTGGAATATATTAGAATTTTTGGAACTTAACACAACCTTGGGGGGGTGCACCAGTGAGCCACAAGCTCAGGTAGCGCACCTATCCCCCGGGCACGCCATGTGAGCTTGTGGGACCCACACGGCCCCACTCAGTTGGTGCACTTGCCCACTACTTCTCCTTCCTCTAGAAAAAATTGTGCTTGCTCTAGTTCCCATGTTCTTGCTCATTTTCTTGAGATTTTTGATCTCTTTGCAGGGAGCTCCATTTCTGAAACTGTTCGGGGGAATTACTTCTTGGTATGTGACTCCTCCGATGGTCAAATTAGTTTTTGTTCTAGTGATATATATTCTCCATATTTTGCTACTGTAGGTGACTATGAATATGAGCTTGCTTATTGAATTTGCTTGGTTCTAAGTAGTTTTGATGCATGATAAAGTCTCTAGGCACTTGTGGGAGTAGTTGCTATCAATTTTGTTGAGTTTTGTTCACCTCTTATTCGTGGCCTAAAGATTTCAAAAAAAAATCGGAGAAGAGAAAATGCTTAGGAGGTTCTTGAGGGTATCTTCAAGATGGGGTTCCGTGAAAACTCCAAAGGAGTGGCCGAAATACAACCTTCCTCATGAAGTTGAGGTGCGACCATGCGAATGGCCGTGTGATACATTTATGGAAGAAGCGGGTTTCCAACAAGATTTCTATCACTTGGTGGAGAATGTTGGACTAACTCCCTTCCTCGAAGATAAGTGTGATCGGTATCTTCCCCTCAACAATATTTTGTGCAAGAATTCAGATTTGTGTCTAGAAGGGATGTGTGCCTACCATATCATTTCAACTTTATGATAAAACCTTCGAGATATCTCTTGCTCAATTCTGTCATATATGCAAAATTCCTAATGAGGGTAATGTACTAGAACCACACACTAGTGATTTTTAGGAATTTGTGCATGAAGTAACTGTGGGAGAGGGTAGAGGAGTTCTAAAGGCTAGATTTGCTAGTTTACATTTTGTGTGTTATGCGCTACTTTGCTTTATTTTCTAGGATATGTTTGACTGGTAGGTGGGAGAGCGAAACACTTAGTTCCACTGATCTTGCTATTTTTGCATTGCACACTTTTCGGTGACAGGACCTTTAGTTGGGAGCTATCGTTGCACGTCATTTACATAATAACTGCTCTAAGGGTGTTATTTATGGTGGTATTTATGCTACTCGCCTCGCTAGGCATTTTGAGGTTGATATCAGATATAGCGAGGATAGTCTTTTGCCTAGGAAATATTTGCATTATGCTAGTATGATTTTATTAGTAAGGGTGACCTTCGCTTTCAGCATAACTTGGTGTTTAGCCAGGGAACCCATGAGATTATTATCTTTCCTGCACTTTCCTTGTTTGATCTTTCCAGGGGTAGGTATACTATCATGCCCAAGGATATCATTGCGTACTAGAACCAGTTGGCAGCACCAGAGGAGGTCCCGCCTTGGGAGGCTCAGGCAGCTCAGTAGCCTCAGTTCTTCCCTGGGCCAGACGGATTCTTTTAGTGGCCGTAGACCAAGTAAGGTCAAAAGCCTAAGCTTGGGGGAGTACGTATTCTCACGGACATCTCATTAATGTATCACATGTTCATTGCAATTTTCGGTGTTCATCATTTTCTTTGTTTATTCGCGTTCGACTGTATTCATTTCTTTTTTGTGTTTGAATTTTTTTTAAAACCCAAAAAATATTTCTTACTTCTTTTTAGTTTTCTTTTCCCTTAGTTAGCTTGTAGTACTAAAATTAAACCCAACAATATTTCTTGTTCTTCTTTTGTTTGTTGGGAGTTCTTTGGTCTAAATAGTTTTTCTCGCTTTTCGTTTCTCTTCTTTCATTTGCCTCCTTCTGAAAAACTAAAACTCCAATAATATTTCAGTGTGTTTCTGTGAAGTTTTTTTTCTTTTCATGAGTCATCGTAAGGAGAAGACTTCGTAAGAATTGTCAAGTGTCTCCTTTATGCATTATTGTTGATCTAATGAAGGGCCAATATTTCCATGTCTTCTCCTTTAAAGTGTTTGCAGATTTTAGTTTAGTCCACGGCACTCTTGCAATATTATTATTTTCACATCATTTAGTTGTACAAGTGAAAGGAAATTATGAAGATAATTTGATGAAGTGATTATGGCAAAGAAATGCTAGTATGAACTCTTCTTGTTTTTGTTTTTGTAAATATGTTTAACTCAGTGATCCTGATTCAGCATATTATGAGTAAATATGTTTGCGATGACAATTAAAGATTATAGTTGCTCATTCCATGCTTAAGTAGTTAGGAGTGGATAAATATGTCATCTTGTGTATCAACATGCATTAAAATAATTATGATGTAGTATTTTAGGATGGTATTCTCCTCTGAAGAATTCTAGTGGCTTGATTTGGCACGTGTTCACTCATGTAGTTGATTCAAAACCAATGCAGCCTACATGATATTTATGTTTAGAGTGTTTATATTCTACTCATGCTCATGTTCAGTGTTAATTATTCGCAATGCATGATTATGACTATTGTCGCTCTCTAGTTGGTCGCTTCTCAATCTATTTGCTAGCCTTCGCCTGTACTAAGCGGAAATACTGCTTGTGCATCCAGATTCCTGAAACCCAAAGTTATGCCAAAAGAGTCCACCATATTTACCTGTATACGATATTACCCTAATGTTCCAAGTAAATTTGCATGTGCCATCGCTAATCCTTCAAATAAACATATGTTTTGTGTCCCGTACCGCTGATGGAGCGACGTGGCGGTCAATATCTTCCGTGATAAGTATGTCTAACCCGCGACGAGAGTTTATTCGCTCATCAACTTTGAGGAGGGCTGGTAACAAGGATGCCCAGTCGTGCTTTATAAAAAGTAAAACTCCCCATGGACAGTTGATTGTTGGAGGGCACTCAAGGATTTGGCTAGCCCTGGATTGTGTCTATATGGTTGTGGGCGGGGGGGGGGGGGTAAAACCTTTTTATTTTGGGAACCACCATTAACGTGTTTAGTATGGAAGATATTGAAATCCTTTGTTGTGACGTTGATAGGAAAAACACACCACTGAAAATGTATTCATCTCTGAGCTCTGGCCCCGCTCCAAATCTCTGCTTCCCTCTACAAAGGGCCATTATATTTAAATTTATGTTATTTACTTTCATTGTCGAGTCATCACCTTCTCATTCAAGCACCAACCTTGAGAGCGCTATTGTCACCCTTAGTTTGACATGCATTGAGTTTAGTTAATGTTGAATGTGAACATGACTGGATGTTGTCTATCATGAATTACAATGTTTAGTCACTGCTTGAACTTCAGAGGTACTTTGCATTTATGTTTTGTGGTCTCAGAAAGGGCTAGCGAGATACCATACTATCATATTATATCATCGTTATTTGTCAAAGTGTTAGCATTTGAGATATATTATTATTGCTCGCTAGTTGATTATGACATTGCTATTAGTAAATATGGGTTCTATTAGTGTCATCATTCATATGGTTAGTTCATGTCTTTGCTGAAAACTTGATTGCTAGTTAAGCTTATATACGGAAACACAAACAAAAGAGTGTGTGAAAGTTTTTCTTTGCCATTTTCAGTTTGTCAACTAAATTGCTTGAGGACAAGCAACGAGTTAAGTTTGGGGGAGTTGATATGTCTCCAACGTATCGACTTCTCCAAACACTTTTGCTCTTGTTTTGGACTCTAATTTGCATGATTTGAATGGAACTAACCCGGACTGACGTTATTTTCAGCATAACTACCTTGGTGTTGTTTTTTGTGCAGAAATAAAAGTTCTCGGAACTGCATGAAATTTTACAGATAATTATTTCAGAATATAGAAAATCTACTAGAGGGGGCCACCATAGAGCCTAGGGGGCGCCACCTAAGCTTGCGGGCCCCTCGGTGCTCCGTTTGCCCTACCTCCAAGTCCATAAGTATCGTCTTCCTGGAAAAAAAATCAGAAGGAAAGTTTCATCGTGTTTTACGATACGGAGCCGCCGCCACATCCTATTCTTCATCGGGAGGCCTGGTCTAGAATATGTTCGGGGCTCCGGAGAGGGAAAATCGCCGCCGCTGTCATCAACAACCCTTCTTCATCAACAACCTCATGATGGCCACCACTGGGAGTGAATAATTTCATCGTAGGCATACTGGAGGTAGATGGAGATGGATGAGATTCATCATGTAATCAAGTCAATTTGTTAAGGCTTGATCCCTAGTATCCACTATGTTCTAAGATTGATGTTGCTATGACTTTGCTACGCTAGCTTAATGCTTGTCACTAGGGCCCGAGTGTCATGATTTCAAATCTGAACCCTTTATGTTTTCATGAACATATCTGAGTTCTTGATCCTATATGCAAGTTATACGCATATGTTATTGTTCCGAACCGTAGACTCGAAGGCGACAATAATTGAGACACTCTTCGGGGATGAGTGTAATTTTATATCGCTCGGTTCCAGCACCGCCGACATGTGGTTGTAATTCTTCCCGGATCCAACACGTTCGACTGTGGTTGTAGCCTTTTCTGCCGCCCGATTCTAGCACTGCGGCGTATGGTTGCAGCTTTTCTACTACCTAATTCTGGCATCGGCGACTTGCTGATGCAACTTTTCCACTGCCTAGTTCCAACACAGTTAGGTTGTAGCTTTTTCTGCTGCCCGGTTCCAGCAGCACGACATACGGTTGCAACTTTTATACTATGTGGCTCCAACATTGGTGACTTGCGGATACAACTTTTTCTTCCGTGATCTTGATGTTGAGTTACAGCCAACACCATGGATAGCTGTGACTGCCGACTTTGTTTGCTGGAACCGGTGATGGGAGCTGCATTGTTTTTCTCCTCGATGGCGAGATGCGATGATTGTCATGCTCATGTGCTGTAAACGTGGTGGCCTGGGGCAACCACATGGGTCACTTATGTGTGTTGGAACCATGACAACCAAGTGCGACGGGGGAGGATGCATTGTGTGATGCAATAACAGTGGCCTGGGCGATGGAACGAGTAGGAGGCGAAGGCTGCATTGAATCGAGGGTTGTTGCTGGTTGTCGTCGGTGAGGTCTCTCACCGCTGTTCGCGGACCGCAGTCTTTTTTCCTTCGTCGTCGCCATCCTCCACGAGGAACTGGCGAGTGGAAGCAAATTTTTTCTCATGAGATGTTGGTGAAGGTATTATTTTTACTAAATGACCCTTGGAGGGTCTTATTTCGTGTATTGACCCCCCAAAACACTTATTTCGTCACCTGACCACCCCATTTGCACCTGGCTGATAGGTGTGTCACTTGCATGCCACCGGGCCGCCCGTGAAGGCGCCTTTGACAGGTCATGGTCCACGGTCATCGGTCATGCCGCTAGCATGGCGCCGGCACGGCGTGCCCGATGAAAATGCGTGTTTACTTTTTTCCTATTACATAATACTGTTAGGCATCTTATATTAATGACACGCCATGTTCCTAGGCATTTACACTTACGGTACCGGAGCGTCTGACTTTTTATCTGGATGGTGATGAGTGATATTTTTACACTCATTTCACCTTTGTTTAAACCGAGATATTTCATTTAAAAAGAGATATTCACTCCGATATTGCCACTAATGACTAATGAATGCAAATGATTCCACAAATCCTGTCTTTGATATGTTTCCATAGGAAATGGGCTGAAAAGTGAAGAAATCACATGTGGAAATGGAATGGAAGGAGAATGGAGTAAGAAGGAATCAACAGGAGGCATCTGCTAGAAGACAGAGCAAAAGACGATGTTCCATACGGGTCGAGCGCCAATATTATTTCACACGAAAGATGATGTTCCATACGGGCCGTTTGGCATGGATTTCGAGGCAGATCATCCACTTGAGCAACTTATATTAAACGGACCCTGTCGAAATGTCAACAGAACGATGAGCACGGAAGCCAGACCCTCTTCATCATCATCTTCATCCACAAACCCTAGCCACCACCATT
The DNA here is from genome assembly GCA_011799875.1 of Thinopyrum elongatum. Lineage (NCBI taxonomy): Eukaryota > Viridiplantae > Streptophyta > Magnoliopsida > Poales > Poaceae > Thinopyrum > Thinopyrum elongatum. The sequence goes on along the minus strand of CM022298.1, from coordinate 286,424,511 downwards.
TCCATCTCCATATCCATGTCCACCACCACTATAGTGCTCTCTCCTTTAGTTCATACTTGTAATCGTGCATCGCACAAGGCATCCATTGTAAGCCATATTGCAATTAATCAATCTCAAGATGTGTTCTTCAATGTTTTCTTCCCACGATCTGATCTCCATGTGTGAGTTGTTCGATAAGGTATGGGTTGAGGCATGAGCCTTGCAACCCAAGGTATTTGTTCAGAGGATCAATGGAAGACTTTGACCAAACATCCCATATGTCTGAAACAAAATTGTTCCGTGAAGATGTATCTTGTCTTGTCTGCGATCTTCATCCCTGCAGGTACCCAGGATCATGGAGATCGAGCACCAGTGAGGCTAGGAGCAAGGAGACCGTGAAATGTTATACCGAACACCGGTGGCAGTAAGGTTCAGTAGGGTAACATGGATAATATCCTTGGGGATAAATGAGGTGTAGTCATTAAACGCCCAAAGCTCTTGTCTAACTTCATTATCTTAATTATCAATGTAACCCCGCACGACGGATAGGGCATGCAGTAGGATAACTGATCCTTGATGCAGGACTCATGCCAGTCAAGATGTTATTTGGACACTTCCCCCACTTCGATCCGTAACAAGCACATCTAGATGGGTGACTTCCAGCGCACAAATTAACATCCTATTGGATCCCAGCGCAAATACAAGGTTGTAAGCATAAGTCCTCATACCCGTACATCTTTTTTTTATAAGTGTCTGAATCACTATTTGCTTGCTGATCCGATCAAAAGCTGGATTTGCTTGCAGTTAAGGCCTCGCCGACTGGCCGGTGGTCCGGCTGGCCGCCCACCCTAAGTTGGCCCGGACTCGCCGTCAGCACCGTAAATAGTCCAGGAGGCATGAAATGTGTACGGAGGCTACAGTTCTCGTGGGAGTAAGTAAGTGACCGTAATCGCCAAGCCTTTTCAATTTTTCCTATTGTACGGTGGAATTACTTGGGTCATGCCTAAGGTCACATGTAGGCTTGTCAGTAGAACCTTTTTTTCAATTTGTGTCATGTTGTTTAGTTAACAAGCAAGTTCTCTCAGATCTAGCTCCGCGCCTGCTGTATTGAACATTGATAGTAGTCCATCATGTTCTTTTGCAGCATACATACCCACTACAAAAAAAAGACACATCCGTGACATTTTTGGCCGAACGAAAACAAATTCTGTCATGCTTATGACACTTTTATGACGATAATTGTGACAAAAGCACGTATCATCATAGATGTGGTGGGCTCCTACTTCTATGACAAAAAACCATGACAGAAAATGGGCTTTTCGTCCTGGGCAGGCCGGGGACGCACCTGCATGACATTCTTTGGGCCGTCCATGACGGAAAAAATCATGGTAGAAGCGAGGGCGAGGAAAATTTCTGGGAGTTCCCAGTTATGGAGGATGGTCGGGGCCGAGCGATCCATGGAGGTTTGCGCATTTCTCTCGTACACGTACGCGTGTGTGTGCGAGGCATTGGGCTCTAACTGAACCCGAGCGATCGATCCTTGGCTGTTAACTGAACCCGAGCGATTCCTTCGCTACTGCTGCTAACTAAAGCCGATCGAACTTGCTGCCTCTTGATGAACAGTGACCGTTGTTGGGGGTTGGATGAACAGTTCCCGGTGGGGGTTGGATGAATAGGATCCTATGGTAGTAGTAGTAGGCCATTGCCGCTGGATGAACAGGACCCCGATCAAGAGGAGGCCGCCACACCCGAGCTGGTTGGGGTGGATGAACAGGACCCCGTGGAGGGCTGGTTGAACAGTAGCCGGTGGAGGGTGGAAGAGTAGGACCCCATGGAGGGCTGGTTGAATAGTAGCTGGTGGAGGCGACCCTGTGGATGAACAGTAGCTGGTGGAGGCAGGAGGGAGTCGAAGTTGGATGAACAGTAGCAGGTGGATGCTGGAGGAAGTCGATTGTGGATGAACAGTAGCCCGTGGAGGCTGGAGCGAGGCAGTAGACAGTGGATCAACAGTAGCCCGTGGAGTCCCGTTTTGCGGTACGCCACACCCCTCCTGATGAACAGGACCCCGTTTCGACCGTAGGCGCTCCAACACAAATCCGTTTCCTCCATTTTGCGGTATGCCACACCCCTCCCGATGAACAGGACCCCGTTTTAAACATAGGCGCTCCAACACAAGTCCGTTTCCTCCGTTTTGCGGTACGCCACACCCCTTCCGATCAACAGCACCCCGTTTCGACTATAGGAGCTCGAACACAAGTCCATTCCTCCGTACTGCGGTACACCAGACCCCGTTTCGGCTGTTCCGTCCAAGCCGGTTAGCTCCCGATGAACACGACGCATTTTGGCCTTGTTTGTTGCCTCCCGATGAACACGACACTGTTTCTCCATCCCGACCCAGCCGGTTGGCTTCTGATGAATAGGACGCCATTGCTGCCATCCGTAGCCTCTCCTTGTACACGAGCCCTGCCATACGTATGCGTGAGTAGGCATTTGAGACCCCGCCCGTATGTACGTACGTGGCCGTATTTTTTGGCATGTGGTTGTACGTACCTGTACATGGTTTAGAAGGGATTGCCTGAACTGCTACGTCAGGGGCTCTACTACTACACGTGCCGCTGCTTGCTCGGCCACGATTCATCATTGCAGGGAGACCGATCGACCAGTATGTACTTACACGTTCGCGACAACACTACGTACGCTTCGACCGGGTGAGTCCCAACTGTCAGGGAGGATAAGGATGCACTTCTTTGCGTGCGAAGATATAGCTGGTGGGTCCCAGCTGTCATGGGGAAGAATCTTTTTTTTGCCCGTAATATAGACGCACTTCCTTGCGTGCGAAGATATAGCTGGTGGGTCCATCTGTCAGCATCACCGCGTAGAGTCCTCTTCTGATGGCTGTCGTTCGTTGACCACGTTGACCACGCCGCGCAGACAGCACCCAGGCGGTGGATGATGGCGAGGCCTAGGAATGGAACAACGCGGAGCCAGGGAAGACGAGGCAGGTGGATGCCCACGTGGAGGGGAGTACAAGGGTTCACTGGGTCGGCTACGGTGTGAGGCTGCCGTCACCGGAGAATAACAGGAGGTGTCGGTGAGTAGAGAAATGGCCTGGACGGCGATGGGAGTAGGGTGGGCCGGTGAGTCCTGCGCGGCAGCACAGCCGGCCACGGGAGGCGGTAGCAGGCGGTACTGCCGGCGGTGGTTTGGGCGGCTGAAGCAAGAATATCCGAGATTGAAGAAGCACGACATCCATTGGATGGACATCCAACGGGCACTGCTGCTAGAATCGTGTGTTGACTACAAGTTGACAAAGCCTTGCGTACGCGTCAACTTACTAGGCCCACAAGTGTGTGGTAGAGAACATATAGCCCATTTGCGATTTGTAATAATGTACATCCCATTTTTGAATTCTAATGGAATTTACTACAGCCCATTTACAGTTTGTTAAAATTACAGCCCATTTTCTAGCCAGGGCAACGATTAATAATTTCAACCAACCACTCAAAACAGAATTCAATAAAATTTCCCACATTTTGGTGGGATCCGAAATATTTTTATCCCGAAATTTTGAGTCAGGTTAAATATAATTTCAAAATAAATTTGTATTACGTAAAAATCCAATGAAATATTGCGCGCATAACAAGTAATGAAATTAAAATTTTCAAAATCCAAAAAAAAAATATTTTTAACTAATTACATGTTTGCTGCATTTTTTTTATAGTTACAGCCCAGTTTTTATAATTACATCCCATTTATTATTTCTTAAAGCCCATTTTCTTGTTAAGCCTAATGCATCCCTCCTAGGAAAGATTTGCAGTCCAGCGGGGCGGAGAATAACAAGTTGACCTGGGCTGGGTATTCCTCAAAAAAAAAGTATAGCTGGGCTAGCCTTTTTCACCTTGAAAAAAAATTAATATCTGGGCTAGATATTTGGTCGACATAAAATAATAGCCTGGGCTAGACGGGCCACAGCCAGCCTAGTTGATACCCTGCTCCTCTGAACAACAACAAAAACATCGCTCAAGAAAAACTCTGCTCACACCTCAAAAACACAAATACTGCTCAAGCTACTGGGTCCCAGCTGTTGGCCGCTCCTTGTGCAATTCTCTCGTTTGTTGACTATATAGGTTGACAATGGTGTGGGACCGTGATGTCAGGAAACCAGGAGGAAGCAAAAAAAATTATAGTTGTATATACATAATAAGGAGGCACTTGCGTACGTGCGACTATGGCCCTAGTGGGTCCCCATTGTCATCCTCTCCAAGTTAAGTCATCTCCTGATTCCTCATGTTCGTTAACCATGTTGACAATGTGAGACGGTGGCTCCACGGCAAGCGCAACAACTCGAAGGACGATGGAGAGGGCCTCGCAGTCCTTACAGATGGTCTGATACAGCGCCCGCTGCTCATTCAGGAAGCCAGGATCATAGGGCCACATGTCCGTGACGGCATTGTCGTTCGCTTGTTTGCCGGCGATTCGTCCTTCCGTGAGCCGGTGCTCGTTGAGGAGACGGAGGTTGCGGGACAGGTCCTCCTGCGCTGGTAGCTCTTCCGCCATTAGGGCATCGAAGTGCGGCCACACCTGCTCTATGGTGAACACAGCATGAACCGGCTTGGGCGGTGGCGTCGGCTCCTGGTCGGTCCATCGTCTGATTGTCGTCGCTGAGCTCGGTGAGCTCGCTGGCGAGCAAGCATATCCGGTTGCTGGACCGGACCGCTGCCAAGCACGAGTCTGACCGCCCTGGCCCACCCAGACCCCCTCCCTCGCCCGCGTGCGCTTTTCGCCCAAAACGGTCAGCACCGCCCGCGCCGCTTCCCGGTGCAGGCGAATGCTCCGCGTTCAAATGACACAAGTGCTGTCCGTCCGTCCATCTACCGCCCACATTAATGATACGCGGTTGCCGAGGCAGCTACTCCAGCGCCACCCGTCCGTCCCTCTGCCGCCCACCATTGCTATATAAACTACTGCGCCGGCCATAGCCGCAGTCATCAACCTCCGTTCCCTTTCTCCTATCCACACCACTCCCACCATGGCTTCCTCGTGCTCTAGCACTCTTCGGGACGGGCAGATGATGGACCAGAAGGAGATGGTAGCCATTACTGCCGACTGGCTGGCCGGCAGGCAGCCGGAGGACGACGACGTCCCAATGGAGATCGTGGTAGTCGACAATCCGGCGCCAACCCCCTCCTCCGTGCCATCCTCACCGGTGCATTGCACCATGACCATCAGCGAGGCCCATGCCCAATACATGGACGTGGTGAGGCAGAAGCGTGACGAGCAGTTCCGGGAGGGGCAGGCCGATGCCGCCTACAACCACCATGTCCTCCAGGAGCACCATCAGGCGGAGGAGCAGATCGCCGCGGAGCGGGCGGAGCAGGAGGCACCGCTCGAGTCATACCTCTCCACCCTCGAGAGCCGCCTTGCGCACTGGCGATACCGCATGCGGGTGGCGGAGGTTGTGGCCGCCTACAAAGAGGGCAATGAAGCGGGTGAGGCGCTGTTTGGCGAGACCGACGACAAGGCGGAGGACAATGCCGGCTCCGCCGAGGCCCCTCCCCGCCGACACCGAGGCGGAGGACTTCGCCAGCTTCGGCGAGGCCCTGCTCCGCCGATGCCCCGCCTAGCCAACAACGAGGCAAAGGACATCGCCGGCTCCGCCGAGGCCCCGCCCTGCCGGCAATGAGGGGGAGAATTTCCCCCGCTCCACCGAGGCGCCGCCCCGTCGGCAATGAGACAGAGGATATTGCCAGCTCCGTCGAGGCCTCGCCCCGCTGCCAACGAGGCCGCACCACACCAAAAACGACGAAGAGTAGAACACGGTAGGTCGCCGCTGCTCAGGTCCAAGTAAGGCCAGCGCTACTACCCTCCGGTTGAAGCCAAGCTTGGAGGGGTAAACATTGATGACCGATTAGCTTCTTGGTGGTGACGTGGAGTTGGAGAGCTGAGCTGGAGAAGAAGCTTCTGTTTGGCTCAGCCAGACACGGGAAATGGGCGCCGGAGATCATAGATTTGGTTAATTAATTATACCTCTAGCACACCCCTTTTTAGTTGAAGAATGTATTAAATGTTATGAAATCTGGCCATGTATGAACGAATTTAGTTCGATTAGTTCGAATTCTTGTATCACTGGCATTGGATGAACATGCAAAACAATACGTAATAGCATTATTCTCAGGACTCACGGTGATCACCTCGTTTGCAGCAGTTTCACATGTACAAAAAGTTTGAGCAGCTTTTTAGCATGCCTGTACATTGCAATCAAACACACAGGTCTGGCAATTCATAGAAAACATTCAAAACAATCAATGATTATGCATCTCAATGATACACACGTTAGAGCCAATATTTACTTGACAACTAAAGAATAAAGAAAAATCGATCGATGCTGCTGACGGCAAAGGGCGTCCCATTCCAAAATATCAAATGCATGTCTTCTTGCTAACATCAATGAGCAAAATTTGAGAAGGTTGTCCATTCCTAAATATCAAATGCGTGCCTTTTTGCGTACATCAATGAGCAAACTTTGACAAGGTTTTCCCATTCCAAAATATCAAATGCTTTTTGCGTACATCAATGAGCAAACTTTGACAAGGTTTTCCCATTCCAAAATATCAAATGCCTATGATTGTGGAATGGGCCGGGTTTGCCATCAGTTCGGACATTGACATGTCACCTCGTGCTAAATAAACCAGCTGTTCTTTTTGTGCAGTTCCACTAAAATCAACCAACTTCGCGCGTAGCTTGTATGATTTCGCCTTTATATGTTGTGAGGCCTTGAACATATCGGCACCTCCTTTCTTGTAGCTAATTTTGTGGCTGGAGATGGAAATGAATGATTCGAGAACATTCAATGTATTGTGCATGATGAAGTATAATGGAGGGCACGAACCATCAGAACATTTTGTGCAGTTCCCATTGAAATCAAGCTGAGCATCCCTGTTTGCATAAATACAAAAAAGTGATAAGTACAAAGCAAATTGTATTATGAATTTACAGTTTAAATAGGCAACCTACAAGATCCATGCAGAGCACACATTTAAAAAAATAGAACTCACCAGAAAGAATCCTAAAACAACATTGTATTGGCCATCACAGCAACAAAGGTGAAGATCTGTGAGTCCTTCTGAGCTGAAGTTAGTTTGTTCTTGTGGGTAGTAATGTAACCATCCTTCAGCTGCTCCTTCTGATAAGAAGAGAAGGGCTTGGCTTCTTCATCCTGGCATATTCTTCTTCAGAGGAAGATGATCCTGTTGTGGAAAGACAAGAGAACAACTAAATGCTAGCATCCCTGTTTGCTCGAAAAGAAGGAAAGGAAATATTTAAAACAACCATTACATTAACAATTGGAGTAACTGATGAAATGTATAGTCACAAAGAGATGCATCCTCATTATCCTCATAGGAAATGATATGATACCAAACACAACATCTCAACTTGAACTGTATTATTACTTAATTTTATCAGTGGCTATAACGGTGGCAAACCGGTGCCTCAATTTATTAGCAGCCTTAGATTAACATGCGAAACAATACCACTTTCTCATGACAGTAGCTAAACAGTAGCACAACACCAATAGAGATGACAAAGCTTGATCATATGGATGAAATCCATGGGCCGATAACAACCTTTCTCAGGAGGCTTATTGTGTAGAGCATGCAAGTGAAGCACTTCTCTGGAACCATCCGTTATTATCTACTGTGGTTGCCATGCTTACTATAAACTCCTCAATTAGTTTAATGTTTCCAACATCTTCTTATGCAGTTCCACTAAAATATATGTTATCTTCAAACAAGATCCCTGTTTGCACAAGTAGACATAATTACATATTATAATAAGAGTGGCATCAAATCACAGTGGCAAAACAATTGCTCGTTCCAGCCATAGCAATAAATTAAGATGCAAAACTATATCATTACTTGTGTCATCATAGTTCCAGTGTTTCATTACAGCACCGGGAGTTGATTTTTGTTCTTCTTCCACTTGTTCTTCCCCTTCATCACTTGGTTCAATAACAGACAAGCTTCGCTTCAATGTAAGATTTGGCATGTCAATTAGGGAGCACAAGTATAGCACTAAACAACAACATTACTTTTTTTATGATAGTAGCAGTATACAGGCCAACAGTTGTGAAATATCATTATCTTACCTCAATCGGATATTACGGTGCACATAAAGATTGGAAGTCTGCTCTCCTTTTGTGCACTTCACTAAAATCAAGCAACATTACCGTGTAAGTAGTAAAACATATGAAAGCACACTGCACAATCAAGTGGAAGAAGGCCAGTACTGACCTCTCATGACGTAGAATTCAAACAACTCACAAGAAGAAAATCTGAAACAAATTTGCCAACACAGATAGGAAGTCAGATCTCCTCTTTTGCAGTTCCACTAAGATCAAGCAATCAAGCAACGTTGTCGGTGTGACATGTTGGTTGAACTGCACAAAACACTCTTAAAACAAAAAGTGTTTTGTGTAGTGCAACAAAAGGTCGCAATAGCAAAGGAAACAATTACTGGTCAATAACAGTGGATGACACAGAAGCCCACAAAAAGAAGCATCTAACTTATCTAAATGGGAAAGAAAGCAAGACAGTAGCATTTCTCAAACAGTGGCATTGATTCATAAATTTGTTAAACATGTAATTTGCTTTTAACTATGGCATTGCATCAATTTTCCAACGACATTATTAGATTAAGAACAGCTAAAGAGTTGTACGGGACAGCGGACGCACCAGCACCATGTGCATCTACCGATGTATAAAGGGGTGATGCATAGTCTGTTGCAACAAAGAACAAACAACCAAGGAGCATATTTGTGTTGGTCCCAGTTTTGTTATCTTTAGACACCTTTCCCTATGTGAGGGCAGTAAATCTAGTCCTTCTCAAACCCTACAGCCTTATCCCCCACCCACAGAAAGATCAGTTTGTTACAGATGTGTGTACTGTGTTTGTCATTGTTTTCCCTTTTCGACCAACGTAGGTGTTGGATAGCCAGTCTGTACTACTTTCCCCCTTCCTTTCCTCTTTGAACCACGTCCTAGATTCATGCTATACAACTTTCCCCACTACTTTCCTGTTTGATCAAACACCTAGATTCGAGTGTAGAAGCGAAAAAATCCACATGCAGCTAGAGCAATGCATGTGGACTAAGTAAATTATACCTTAAGGTTCTCAGTGTGTGGCTCAGTGGGCGGCCGGAGGCCGATCTGCCCACACTATGTAAGGCCGCGAGGAAGAAGGGGTCGGAGGCCCTCCCGCGCCGCCGCTGGGTGAAAGAGAACAGCGGCGCCGGTAGTGGATTCCCTCCCTCGCTGACAGCGACAGCGTTAAGCCTCCTTCCCTTCCCCGGCAGACGGGATGCTGCCGGCTCTGTGACTAGCAGTGAGGGGAGAGAGGCCAATGCAGTCTTGTTTAGATCTAGAGAGGGTGAGAGTGTGAAGAGAGCAACTGCAAGCGCTGAGGCTCTAGCGTGTATATGTACTCTCTACTCTTATAAAAGACTGAGTTGGTGATGATGGTGTGCCTGGCATCGTGTAATATAGACCATCCGATCTATATCTGACGGATAGAAAGCAAACTATGGCAATTTTGCAAAAAGATACCCGCACCTCTCTCCACACTTGCAGATAAGGACTTCCCTCGTTCATCCTTTTTTTCTCACAAGATAAACTACTCATACAAATGCATCTTGATGTTCCGTGCAATGCACGGGCATCTTGCTAGTATATATATAGTGGAGAGAGTGTGAAGAGAGAAAACCCTAGAAAACAAGCGCTGAGGCTGCAGCGTATCTCTACTCTCTATATTTATTATCTCTACACTTATAAAAAACAGAGTTGGTGATGATGGTGTGCCTGCCATCCTGCAATATAGGCCGGCCGATTTATATCTGACGGATAGGAAGGAAACTATGGCAATTTTGCAAAAAGATACCCACACCCCTCTCCACATTTGCAAATAAGGCCTTCTCTCCTTCATCCTTTTCTCCCACAAGATAAACTACTCATACAAATTCATCTCGATGTCCCGTGGCATCTTGCTAGTATATACTCCTATATAGTTGGAGTGGTTATCTTTTTCTCTCCATAAAAATCATTTTAAATTGTGCACGAAACGGAACTCTTTATTTAATTTCTCCCTCCGTCACAGTTTATAGGGCACGCATCAACAATCTCTTGGACCAAGGTGATTAGCAATTGGACTGAAAAATAGCATCGGGAGTTATACCATGGCGCCCAATTACTGGGGAAATTAATGCGTACACACATGCATGGAGTGCTTTCAGTCCACGTACACACATGCATGCATTTATTCCACCTCGCATACACACCTGCATGGAGAGAAAATTTTGGGCTTGGTTGCGGTTACGATGCCCTAATTAATTGGACAATCCATGGCAAGGCGCAGTCGCAGGCGGCCGGAATGCTCCAAATCCGGCAGCCGCATGCGTCAAATCCCGCGGCTGTAGATATATCGATTGACCGCAGGGGCATGAACCTGTGTGTGCGTGTGTGTGTGTTAGAGAGAGCGACACATCGACCTACAGAGAGATTGTGTGTAGTACTACAATTTAGCCGTGAGAGTCGGTGCATCCTCTCATTTTCGAGCGTCCGGTCGGGACAGCAGCCATGCCCGCTCCTGACCACCCAGGCCCACCCAAAACCCCTCCATCGGCCGCGCGCGCTTCCCGCCCGAAACGGTCAGCGCCGCTCCAGAGAATTGGTGCCGCATTCATGCCCGTGCAGAGCGGACGTGACCTCTCACTGGCACCTGCGTTGAAGCGAGAAGCAGATTCAACGAAGAGTGATGGTTGCTTCGTCCGTCCAACTTACTGCCGGGTCTATCTGATTTGATGGCTCATTGGTCATTATTACTAAGGTGGTATGAGCGTGCTGACTCTCAGTTGCACTGTACACTTTACTTTGGTGCATGAAACGTGCACCGAATGCTGGATGTCCCACGTTTCGGCGAAAGGAGGTAGAGCGTCTCCACTCTTTACAATTTTCTCCACTCTTACAACGGAGGAGTGTGAAAGCAGTGAAAACACGGCAGCTCAGTGATTACATGGCCCACCTCACACTATCACCATATTTTCTGGACACCATGCGACACCTAACTCTTTAGTAGTACTACATAGTACGTACTGTAATTTCTCAGCGAGATAAATTTGTACAATGCTATGAAGCTTCCAGCTTCTGTTTCATGTATCTTGCGTCCAAGGTTGCCCCGTTGCAACATTCCATCAAATACAAAGGAGACTAACATGCATGCTATTGCATCTCAATGATTCACAGATCATAGCCAATATGTACTCCCTCTGTTCCAAAATAAGTGTCTCAACTTTATGCCAACTTTAGTACAAAGTTGTGCTACTAAAGTTGACACTTACTTTGGAACAGAGACAGCTAAAGAAAAAAATGATCCATGCAGTCCCTAGGCCTTAACTCTAAACCCTAACCGGGCTTTAATTTGCTGGCGACATTGAACCTTCCGAAGAAATGAAGTTTGCAACCCTTTGACCATCGGATCATTTTCTACAGTTTCACTAAAATCGAGCTGAGCATCCCTGTGGCAAAGAAATTAAAGAAGCGTGATTAGAATAAGACTAGTGGGACTAGTTGATGAGACATAAACTCATCACAAATACAGTAGAAGCCAGTAGAGGTACGCGCGGGGAAAAGAAGTAGAGAAATATGCACATGCAGCGATGTGGGCAGCTGGGGCAGTGGTGCAAGCCGGCTGTAAAGGAAGTTGTACCTGAGGGATGTCGGGATGTAGCTAGCTTAGAGGAGGGCGGCGGGAGGCGGCAACTACCCACGTCGCGGCAGGGAGCAAGGGACGTAGGCAACCGCACCGGCTTTGTGAGAGAGAACGGCGGGGACCCCTGATCGGGACACGCCGACAGTGGGTTTTCCTTGTCGGCGAAGGTGACCGCATCTACACAAAGCATCCACCCCTTCCCCCAGTAGACTTGATCCGCCCGGATGTTAGAGATGTGGCCACAGTCGTTTTGTGTGAGAGAGTGTGAAGAGAGCAACCCCAGAAAGCAACCGTGTAGGCTCCTGGCTATGTATATAGTGGAGCGGTTTCTTTTTCTCTCCATATGAACCTATTTATATTGCGTACGTTCATGCATGGTTCCCGACCCTCCATTAAGTGAGTAACTACTACTAGACGCGTCAAATTATCACGTGGGCTGCATCATCATACAGAAATGAGCTCCACCGTGTCACATGTGTGGTTGGGGAAGACGCAAAGAGTGCTACTAGTACTACGTGCGTGGGTGCGTGCACCTCTTATCTTCGACTAGCCACAGTGGGAGTAATTTCAGCAGTAACATCGAGTCCAGCTCAGCAAATTTGCTTATGTGGCAATGAGTTAATGAGGAGAGAGGTAGTTTGAGTAACTTAGCTAGTTACTGTAACATCACATGTCCCAATGCAATATGAGTCTATAACCTAATAAACAAAGCTTTGCATGACACTACACTTATGTTACTACCCACTATGATTGAAGGTAGTAACATAGTCTAGGGATATGTGTATGTTACTAGTGTATGTTACTCTCCACTGTGGCTAGTCTTCGAGCATGGTTATTAAAAGTATAGCCCACTACTCTACCACATGGTTATTATATGGGCAAAGAGTATAGGCAGTAATAATGACTAATAAGCTGTCAAATCACGAGGCCCACCTTTCTCTATGTTTGACCTAGGAAGCAGCCATCATTTCACTCCTCGTTGAATGTCCATCCGCTGCTACCTCTGCAAATAAATAAAAACTAGCTGCTACCTCTGCAGCATGGTTAATAATATAGCCATGTCAATCACGACGTAGAAATATCATTCACTGATACAATAGGGCTGGCTCTAAGGCTGGTGATTTTTTTTTACTTTGTCTCTTTCTCTTTTTGTCTCATTTACTCATTTTACATAGGAGCATGTGTAGAGGATGGCTATTCTTTTCGATGAGACTTCTTCATGGGGTTTAATACTATGCAGCTCTAAATTATTCCCGCTGCCCACCACTCTGAATCGTGCCATCTATGATAGTACTCCCATTCCAACAATGAGGTCCACTATGTCTAGCACGTCCTGTAAGAAGAGACAGTCACGCAAAACATACATTCTTGTTGCCTTCTTCCTCATACAGTACTAGTACTACTACTAGTACTACTACTACTCGTTGTCCTATAAACCTTGCGCTTGGCAGCTAAAAAATATTAACCTTGCGCTTGGCTCTTCGCCTCTTCGGGAAGTCGAGCAATGATGGTACTACAGTATATGGTTCCGGCTATCTGAGACCGAATGAATTGCAACACGTCCACCACGTGGGCGAGGGTCGAGGGACGAGGGGTGAGGGAGAGTGCCTACTACTACGTCCATTTCAATATGGACTACATACAGAGCAAAATAAGTGAATCTACACTCTAAAATACGTCTATATACATAAGTGTTTGGAGTATGTACTAGTAGTTCATATCGAAATCTGCTAAAAGACATACTCCCTCTGTCCCATAATATAAGAGTGTTTTTGACACTACACTAGTGTCAAAAACTCTTTTATATTATGAGACGGAGGGAGTATATTTCAAACAATATGATAATCTCTCTAACCAAGGTAGGGATGAGGAGTATATACGTCTAACGGAGGGAGTAGTAAAAATTTCTCCTCGTCCTGTGAGCCACCGCACGCGTGGGCGAGGGAGCGGGCGTAGGCGTAGTAAGCAAGCTTCTCCTCATCCTGCGATTCTGCGAGCCACCGCGCTCATGGGTGGGAGAGAGGGCGTACTAAGCAAGCTTCTCCTCGTTTTGCGAGTTGACGGGACACATCAAAAGTAATACAGAGCATCTCTAGTGTATAGAGCCTTGCCTCTAAGGTAGACCCCACATGGTTTGCCTCTTTTTAAATAACATGTCAAGTCGCAATTTGTTTGTTCACCCGTGGTACACAATCCTCCATCAAGTGGAAAACCAGTACACGTGTCAAATTACCATGTGGGCTGCCTTTTCGTACCGAAATGAGCTCCATCGTGTACCTACGCGGGTGTGGTTGGGAAAGAGACGGGAGTACATGTGCCGTGCGTGCGCTTCTTCTCTTCGTGCACGTCCCCCACCTACGTGGGTGTGTGTGTGAGAGAGATACAAACCTAGAGAGATGGCATGTGTGTTTTTGAGTGTTTTTTGTTATGGGGGGTGATTTCGTGAATGTATTTGTAGAAATATGTGTCGATGATATCTCAAACAAAATTTTGACACATGCAATGTGTGTGAAATAGAGGCCTATCTATATCATATATAGAGGGGGCGATCCACGAGAAGAGAGGGAGGGGTCATAGATATCAATAGAGTCGAAGAGAGGATCAAGTGTGTGGGTGCGAGATCGATGAAGAGAGCCATCGAAATTGTGTGTGTGCACGTCAAAGATATAGGGCGACTGACCTACCGGAACGGCAGAGGGCAGATGGCAATTTGTGTGTGGCAGGGAGACATGACTAGAGAGCTCGATGTATCGGTGTGTGTGTGGGGGGGGGATGCAGAGACCTAACTAGAGAAGTAGATCAACTCATATATGTGTTGAGAAGGAGAGACCTAGCTATGTCTTGAGGGAGATCGATCGACATCCATACATAAGTGAAGGATGGGAAATAGGTTGGGACAAAGAGAGAGAGAGAGAGAGAGAGAGAGAGAGAGGTAGAGCGCCGGAGGGGTGGTGGAGTTGCTTCTTGGAGATGGTGGGAGAGGCCTACTAGACAAACTAAGGGTACAACTGCAATATCAAGAAAGACTGGGGATGTGTTTCTGTGTGTGCATGTGCATGATATACGTGTCGTGAGGCATGCATGGATGATGAAGGGGGACCATGTGTTTGGTAAGTAGACCTAACTAGATCGGTAGATCAATTGTTCTGTGTCAGAGGAAGGGAGAGACATAACTAACGAGGTAGATCGATCGATGCATGGGGAAAATGAGTTATAAATGACCTAGCTAGCTATATGTATAGTGGGAGATTAGTTGGTGTACATTCATTTGTTAGAGGCAAATAAGGCCCAGAGAGACGGATAGAGAGAGAGAGATGGAGCTAAGGTGGTGCGAGAGGCCTACTAGCTAGATAGGGGGAGGAGTGTGCGATTGTGAGATCAATGAAAAGAGGGGCGAGAGTTTACACGTGTGTGGGACCGTATGAGAGACATGAGGCATGGACAGAGAAAGGAGGAGATGGAAAGTGTGTGTGTATGTGGTAGGCAGACATCGCTGGAGAGGTTTATCGATCGGTGTGTGTCGGAAAGAAGGAGTTGTGGAGACCATGGGAGAACGACCTAAAGAAAAAAATGTGCGCGATGGATAGAATGATGAGGGAGGGGGGCGAGGAGGGCGTGTGCATGCACGAGAGAAAGTTAGTTCTAGCTACAAAGGTTAGAGGATTGTGTGGGTGTAAGAGACTAACAAAGATCATAATTCAATATGAAAGTGGATTCATATATTTGAATAAGAGATCATAGTGTTATAAACCTATGCATGCATGAATATAGCGGTGATACGCGTGGTTTGGTTTTGGACATGTTATAATATAATGTGATAATGCGTGGCGTTTGCAACTCATAGATAAATATCGAACAATCTAAACCATACTATATATCGAACAATCTCACATTTTATTTGAATATATGATAATGTGTGGCGTTTGTAGCTCACAACTAAATATCAAACAATCTAAACCATACTATATATCGAACAATCTCACATTTTATTTGAATTTGTGATAATGTGTGGCGTTTGCAATTCACAGCTAAATACTTGTAGGCGTAGGGGGCGGGGCACCATACATTATGTGATAAACACATTATACGTATGAGACATGGTTTAGATTATGAAGATCTAGCTAGAGCTTGAAATGTACTATGATTTGAAATCAACATAAAGTGGATTCAAAAAATCAAGTTCGAATTCATATAGTACACATAGTTCATATCTAACTCGACAGTAATCATGTGGTGTGCTGTGAAGATAATATACAAATGATGGTTTAACTTGACAATAATGATGATTGTAGATCTTATTAAAATACAGAAACAAATTCAAATGGTTTAACTTGTCAATAGTCATGATTGTAGATCTTATTCAAATAGAGAAACGAATTCAAATTTAGTTCATATTGAAGTGGTAGTATATACGTTTGGAATGTACTAAAATGTTCATTTGAGTAGCAGGTGCATGTATTATACACATAGCGAAATATTTTAATTGAACATAACATGGATTCAAAAGTTTGAATGGCATTCGTAGTGCGACTTGATTTGGTACAGTACACGGGACTAGACTCTCTTGTGTGGTGCGAAATTGATTTCTTTTTGGTTTTTTCGTCGAGGGAACTGCGAATTGATTTGATATAGTATACACGTTACGCTTGTCGGGAAATTTCAACCCGCGCCTTATTATCCCAAAATTTTAAGATATCTCTTTGTCTCATTGTGCTCCTAAAATTCCCTCCATCTCAACCCGCGCCTTGCTATCCCAAAATTACAACACGCGCGAAAACTCCTGTGACGCCCCTGGCTCAATCATGCACTAATCATACACGCAAATGCACACGATCAAGCCTAAGGACTCACGGGAAGATATCACAACACAACTCTAAAACATAAATAAAGTCATACAAGCTTTATATTAAAAGCCAGGGGCCTCGAAGGCTCGAATACATAAGCTTGCGTACAAGCATCAGATATCTGAGTACAGATATGAAATAGAAACAGATAAGCCTCTAGAAAGGCGGGGCAAAACAAAAGCTACGATCGAAAGGCGCAGGTCTCCTGCCTGGGACCCTCCGAACCTACTCCTGGTCGTCAGCCAACTCGTAGTAGTATCCACCCTTGGGGTAGTAGTAGCGATCGTCGGCGGGGCCAGCTGTATCTGGGGCTCCGTCATCTGGTTGCATCAAATGGATATGGGGAGAAAAAGAAAGCAAAGCAACCATGAGTACTCATCCGAAGTACTCAGCAAGCAAGGATCTACACTACATATGCAACATTATCAAAGAGAGGCTGTATATGTGGACTGGCTGCAGAAATGCCAGAATAGAGGGAAGGCCTAGTCCTATCGAAGACTAGCATCTTCAGAGGTCTTGCAGCATTAGAAGAGTGTAGATTAGTACAATATAAAGTAGTAGTATCATTAAGTCTCAACCTCACCCAGAGATCCTTTCTCGACTCCCTGCGAGAAAGCAATCCCAGAGCCTTACAGTCATCATCATCCTCGCCCAGAGATCCTTTCTCGACTCCCTGCGAGAAAGCAATCCCAGAGCCACATATCCAGGTATCATTTCAAGTTCTAGTTGTATCGATCGGGATACAACTCCGAGTGTCCTTTACCGTAGGACGGGCTATCGATAGATGTTTTCTTCCCTGCAGGGGTGCACCAACTTACCCACCATGCTCGATTAACTTCGGCCGGAAACACTTTCCTGGGTCATGCCCGGCCTCGGCCAAACGATACACTACAGCCCTACCTACAGCTCGGCAGAGAGGTCCCCGCTGGTCTACATCCTAAGTGCTCAGGGCTCTTGGGCCATCGCCCTGTGCACTCCGGGTCATTGCGAGCAGGGTGAAGCCAGGCACCAGGAGGGCGCCGGTCCGTCCCGGCCGCAAGGCTGAACTGGACGTCTGATAGAGCTTTCGGCTGATGCCACGATGCATAGTGCCCATAACTGTTCGCACGTGATGGTTAGTGCTATCAGGCCAGAGGCCTGCTCGGATCAAATATCCAAATCGTTAGTGGACTAGGGGCTTGCGGTAACGAGCAGAGACTCACGATCGATGTGACCCCGTCGCCCCGTCTCGAGGACTTCCTGCAAGGGCTAAGAATGCCCGGCCGTGCCTCGTATTCATCACTCGGGCACCATCCAGGTCAACCCGTCTCGCAAAAGACTGACGGGAACTCAGGTCCACCTCTACTGGGCGGTACAGCCTGTCCCTCCAGTCCTGCTGTAAAAGTAACTTCCTCGGGTCGGCCTTGGGGCCGACCCGTTTCTAACAAGGTTCAGGGGTAAAGTCACAGTAACCGTGTGTCCATAACATCAGGGGAATCCAAGGTATCACCCTCGACGGATGCCCACTCGATGTAACCGTCAAGGTGAACTTAGGAGGAATCACCCTCGAGGTTAACACTTGAAGTGTTGCGCGATAGGGTCGTATTGGAAGTGGAGGAGGAGGAATCACCCTCGATGACCACGACAAAATAGCTACTCTACAGAGTTGACATCAGGAGTGCTATACGAGGTATCACCCTTGGCACTCGATGGTGATGCTGCAGTGTCGTACAACTAAGGGGGTTGTTGTGCAGTGCCGGGGTCTGGTCGTCGAGTCTTCTGATGATCCAGCGGGGCAATCGAGACAAGGTGGGGTCTCTGGTAGGCCTCTACCCAGCCTATACTAGACAGTTTAGGATAAGCAGGTGAGGTTTCAATAGAAGGCTACAATAAACAGGCAATGCATCAGAATAGGTTAAACAGTAGCAACAGCAATTTCTAATGCAAGCATGAGAGAGAAAGAATAGGCGATATCGGTATGCTCAACGGGGGGGTGCTTGCCTGGAAGCTCTGCTGAAAAGGAAGAAGAGTCGTCGGTGACGTAGTCGATCACAGCGGCATCAGCAGCGGTCTCGGGGTCTACCGGAGAGAAGAGGGGGAAGAAAAAGTAAATATAAAGCAAACAAGAGCATGACATGCCAATACGCAGAGCTAGGGTGTTCGGACGCGGTGCTACATGATATAGATGAAGAGGGAAAACATCCGAGAATGTTTTCCCGAAGTTTGGCATTTTCGGACAGATGAAACGGAGGGGGACGGTTGCATGTTCGCTATGCTAGGGACGTGTGGTGGACGAACGGACCGCGTATTCGGATTCATCTCATCATTCTGAGCAACTTTCATGTAGAAAGTTTTTCGATCCGAGCTACGGTTTATTTTATATGATTTTCTAAAGTTTTTAAACACTTTCTAGATTTATTTATTTATTTATTTAAACCAACATTATCCAGAACAGTGTGGGGGGTGACATCAGCATGATGGCTTGCTGGTGTCAGCAGTCAACAGGGGCTGACCGGAGTCAAACCTGACAGGTGGGTCCCATTGGGACCCACATGTCAGCCTCTGTAACTAATTAACAGGGTTAATTCAAACTAATTAACTTAATTAGATGGTGGGCCCTACTGGTCAGTGGCTAATTAGTGATTTAATTAACTAATTAACAGATTTTATTTATTTTAAAAATGCTTAATGGGGTGGGCCCGTATGTCATTGACTGGGGCCTGCCTAGTCAGCACAGTTGACTTGGTGAACTGGTCAACAGGGGGGCCCCGGGCCCATCGGTCAGTGGCAAAGGGCGGGGCCCACCGGGGCCAGGTCAGCGCCGGCCGCCAGAGCTCTCCGGTGAGCCCGAATGAAGGTGACAACTCCGGCGAGCTCGGGTTTCGCGCACAGCGGGCCAAATCGAGCGCCGTTTCTTGCCCTTGGTCGAGCATTGCAAGCCGCGATGAATGGCGGCGGTGGCGTGGCCGGGAACGGTGTGTAGCGACGGTGATGAGCACAAAGGCGGACGGTCGGAGCCGGGCGTTGGTGGGGATCGGTTTACGGGGCTCGGCGGACTCCTGCGAGCCCCAGGAACGCATCGGTACACTCGGGCGCGAGCTTGGCCGGGCGTGGCCGCATCGGCGAAGCGACAGGTGGCGGCCAGAGTACGGTTGCGGGGCAGCTAGCTAGGGGGCTCCGGGGAGCAAAGAGAGAGAGAGGGGATTCGAGGTGGTGCTCACGACGGTGCTGTAGGGAGAGGCAGTGGGCTCGGGGAGGTCCGGTGGTGGCAGATCGACGGCGGTGATCTTCGGCGTCCGAGAGGGGAGGCGAGGTCGTGGGCGAAGAAGCAAGGGCTCCCGGCTCGAATGCGGAGGTGTAGGAGGCGTAGCCGGCGACGGGGAGGTCGGTGGGCATGTCGGGGAGGCGAACGGAGCTCGGTGGCCGCGAGCTTTACGGTGGCGAGGCCACGGCAGCGTTCGGGCGAGGAGGAGAGGGAGCGAGGAGGAGAGTGGCGAGGGAGAGGCCAGGGGAGGCGGGTGGTCCTTATCCACTAGGCGGGCGCGGGGGGTCGCGCTGTCGAGCGAGGAGAAGGGGGGCCGGGGCGCATCGTGCGGGCGCGGCGACAGCAGCGCGCGTGAACAGAGAGAGGTAGGGGATGAGCTAGATGGGCTGGGCCCGACTGTAGCTCACTTGGGCCGAGCACACAGTGCACTTTTTCCATTTTCTTTGTTTCCTTTTCTGTTTTCTTTTCTTTCACTGCTTTGCAAAAATGTGTGGGCTCATATATAGCTTTATAAAATATGTGAACTAGCCACATAAATATAGTGCAATATTTGTCACTTCTAGTAATTGGTTTGGAGGCAAATGAATTTTATTTGGATTTTAATTAAATCATTATGGATTAAATATCTCTGTTTTGTTGCTACTAGAGTCACTTAATTTATTTAGTATATGTTGATTATAATTTTAGAATAGTCTCTGGATTATTTTCAATATTATGAACATTTTTGTTTTTCAAATCTGAACAACTTTTATTTTCACTTTTAGTTTGAATTTCCATTTGAAATTGAATTGAAAATGGATATGATCCAAGTGATGTTTAAGCACTGTTGATCGTGATGACATGGCATTATCAAAAGTGGGATTACTGTAGCTAACCACTGAGGGTGTTACAAGTCTCCTCCACTAACAAGAATTCTCGTCCCGAGAATTAAGAGGTAGAAGGGAAAAGATCGGGGTATTCAGCATGGAGGTTATCCTCGCGTTCCCAAGTGGCTTCATCTTCAGTATGATTTGACCACTGCACTTTGAGGAACCTGGTAACCTTCTGACGGGTTCGACATTAAGATTCATCGAGGATGCGGATCGGATGCTCCTTATAAGAAAGATCATGATGCAATTCGAGCATCTCGTGATCCACTGCGCGGTGCGGAGATTCCTTGAAGCAACGACGAAGTTGCGACACATGGAAGACGTCGTGGATATGAGAGAATTTTGGTGGCAACTCCAATTTGTACGCCATCTGACCACGTCTTGCAACAATCCGGAAAGGACCAATGTAGCGTGGAGCTAACTTGCCCTTGATTCCGAAACGGTGAGTGCCCTTCATAGGAGTGACACGCAGATAAGCTTGATCACCAGGTTGATAAGTCAAACCCCACCGTTTGCGATCATAATTGCTCTTCTGGTGGTCCTGAGCCGCCTTGAGATTTTCTCGGACAATACAGACTTGCTCTTCAGCGTGTTGAATAATATCCGGACCAACGAGCGGTCTTTCCCTAGTTTCTGACCAATTCAGAGGGGTTCGACACTTATGTCCATAAAGTACTTCGAAGGGGGCCATTTTCAAGCTGGCTTGATAGCTGTTGTTATATGAGAATTTTGCATAAGGAAGAGATTCTTCCCACTTCTTGCCGAACGATATAACACAAGCCTGAAGCATGTCTTCAAGCACTTGATTTACTCGCTCGACTTGGCCCTGGGACTGGGGGTGATAAGCTGAACTCCAGGTAATATGAGTTCCCATAGCTTCTTGGAAACTTTCCCAGAACTTGGAGGTGAAAAGACCGCCACGGTCCGAACTGATCTCCTTCGGAATACCGTGGAGTGATACAATTCTGGAGATATATAACTCTGCTAACTGACTAGCAGTGATAGTTTCCTTGATAGGCAGAAAGTGTGCAACCTTGGAGAGTTGGTCGACGATGACAAGAATAGCATCGTGACCCTTCTGTGACTTGGGAAGGCCAGTAATGAAATCCATTTGAACCTTATCCCATTTCCATAGAGGAATAGGAAGTGGTTGCAAAATTCCAGCAGGCTTCTGATGTTCTTCTTTAGCGCGACGGCAAACATCACATTCAGCAACATAGCGAGCAATATCCTGCTTCATTTTAGACCACCAGTACCTTTGACGGAGATCACGATACATCTTGGTGCTACCCAGATGAATAGACAGCAGGGTATCATGTGCCTCCTTCATGACCTTGTCGGTCATAAGCTCGAAGCCAGGTACCACAATGCGGTCTCTGAAATACAAGGTTCCATCTTCAAACAGCGAGAAATCCCTGTACTTTTCTAGCACTACAACAAGAACACCCCTATAGCAACGCATACCTACCAACGAAATAATAGCATGTGTTGTTGGGTCCACCTCCCACGTTCCACGAAGAGCTAACCTCCCCTACCCCTTCGCACCTCCACATTATCTGTGCCTCCTCCGTGCAAATAGCACGCAACAAATTTGTGTATATAGAAAAAAAAACATATCTTTCCTCCCACCACCTATCTCCGCTGATTCATCTCTCCCATCGGCCTGGATCCCCTAACCTTTCTCCTCCGATCCCCCCTTGGAGACGTTATCCATGCCTCTCCATGCGCCCCCGCATCCATGGGTCGCCGTCGCCAGCGCGGCTCCGCTCCTCATCTGTTGTGACTGATCGGCGTCTCCGCACGCTCCGCAGCTGAATTGGACGCCGACGGTTCTGCTTCGCCTCGGCTACATCGACTTCGACGCCGACGGTTCGGTAAGGCACTTCTCCCATCTTCTCTTATCCTTCCAGCCACTGCCCACCTAAATGGCTGCTGCACATCACGCGTGAGTCTGAAGGCGCTACACGCACCACACACACACCGCCTCCGTGCGCCTTCCCCGGCGTCTTAGTGTTGTTCGACGCCGCCGCCCGACCCTCTACTGCGGCAGGCAGCCGATGCCCCCCCAAGCGTCGCCTCGGCGTCCCTCTCCCAACCATGGTACGATTCTTGACTGTGCCTCCATCATCTCTGTGAATGCCCGTCGCGATTGCGAGTTCCTCTGGTGGTTAAAATAATTGTACATCTTCTCTGCCTATTTGATATGCAGGTAGTGTGTTTTCCCCTTCTGGTTGATATGCAAGTAATGGGTGCCCATTGGATGTTGATGTCATATAGGAAAGAGGGAAGCACCACAATGCACTGCAGTCGAGTTTGAGAAATAATTGTTCTTATAATGCAAGTTGGGCTCTGTTAATTGGCGAATTCTATTTTAGAAGTCCACTTTTATAGGAAAAAAGTAGGTGCCACAATCTTGACCACCCTGTTAAGATATTCAAGGACCTGATTTAAATTGACCTTGTAGTTTTGATTTGTTGAATCACAAGCTAACAAGAATCTGTTGTATGCCTGCACCGAATCATTTAAAAATATGTGCTTTCAACAACTGTTTATATGTCAACTTCTCCAAATTAGGAACACAGCTAATGACACCACATGTGATTCTGGTACTGCATTTGTGAGCAGTTCTGCTGAATAAGTACTGAGCAAATGACACGATATTTATTAAAAATAAGGAACTTCTTTTGCCTACTGACAACCATCACAATTATGTAATTTAGTTTTTGGTGAAAAATGAAATGACTTGATTGTTATACAGTTAGAAGAATTCCCTTTTCTTTTTAGTGTGCATTATGAATTAAATTAAAAGTATGCATTTAACTTTTAGCAGTGCATGTCCAAGTCAGCTGTAATGCAAATCACAAACTAAAAGACTTACATCTAGAGAAATGACATTGCCTAGTGCTCAGCATACTTAGTACTTGAATAGGAGCAGCATTATGTAATACATATCTGCTTGTGAGTTGTGAATTACTCCCTCCGTCCCGTAATATAAGACGTTTTTTGATAATGTAAGACATTTTTTGACACTAGTGTAGTAACAAAAAATGTCTTATATTATGGGACGGAAGGAGTAAATGACTAATAAACACTTTGTATTATGATATGCATACAAAAACTGGTAGTAGTTTGCATGTGTTGTAGTTTGATTGCGTTTATCTTATTCTGTCATGAAAGTTAACAATGAGTTTATGTGATATTCAGGGGTGCTGTTCAAAGAAGTAGGTAGCTTGCCTGATTTTTTCTTGCGGGAATTGTGCAGAATCCAGGACAATTTGGTCTCCCCATAACCACTTTGGTGTCCTGTTATGGAACAAGTTATACACCACTCTGGTACATCTAATGTTGACTTGTCTTTTATGCGTATTGATAGTGTTTGTATCTAAATCTCATGTAACTCCCAGCTGGCTTAGTAACTAGAAAACCCCGACAAGATCCTCTGTATGATATCTCTAATTTGGATCCAAGCTCAAGAAGGAATATAGGTAGAGCTATTGTTGACTTCCTCTATATATATGCATTGCAGGAACGTTAGTACTGTTGATATTTGAATTTTGTTCTGTTAACAAAAATAGTTCAAACGATGTGTATGACCTATGTATATCTCTAGATATCTCTTCGAGTTTGATTGCAAAACATGTTGATGTAGTCAAGTGATATGGGTGTACCTTGAACGTGGTTTATGGAAGAAAATAATTTCTATGGAAGCATGCTATATTTGTTATACAGATATTATGCAATACAACCTTTTCAAGTACATTTTTACAGATAATTCCATTTAGCATGGATGAACATCAATTTGACAATGGCGCGAAAACTATTGTATATTGTTATTAGTGGGATATCTTTTAGTCTTCATTCTTGTAATAGGCCACCTCGAGACTTCCTGTACATCAAGTTGCATGTCTACAATAGCCAAAGGTGAAATCACTTCAGTCATCACCTCTTCATAGACCATGTTTTCATTATATTCTCATCGCATTCTTGATTTTCAGAGATGTAGAAATGGTGATCATTTATTACATCTTCAAATTCTGGAAAATATATAAGCACAATCCAACTCCCCATTGGCTAAGAGAAAATCTGTTTGTTACACTGGTAAGTACTGACCTAGATTTAAAACTGAGGTTGTTAATTTTTGAAATGAATTGTGAGCAATCTGTGTTATGCTACAATAGAAAAATATTATCAGTTGATATGACCACTCAAAAATGTCACAAGTATTGATCATGTAGCTAGATTATTTATCGCATGGCCGTCAACCTTGCATATGTTGCTTCTCTTATAAATTTTATTGCTCTATTAACCAATTTTTTCTTCTTTCTCTAATGATACATCACTCATGTCAGCTTTTTTTTATTGCTGTAGATCGCCCAGATAATTGAATGGTGCATGGCTAAGTTGTTAATTGCATGGTGGAGAATGGGGGCTAATTTGTTGATTGCAAGGTGGGGAATGGGGGCCAAGTTGTTGATTGCAAGGTGGAGAATGGGGCTACTACCAAATAGTTTTACATTCACATTGTAGAATATGACTTTCATGGTCAATGTATATGAATCATTGGATTGTGTTCCATGTAATGCAACCTACATGATTTAATAAAGAGATCTTTCTGTTTACTGGATTTGTCACTCATATGCAGTATCAATGTTGATTTAGTCATTATTGTTGGTAATGTATAAAATACTAACATAGAAGGGTCACACTAATCTTTTATGTTCATTTCAAAATGAGTTCATGTATCACCAACACATACGAAGCGTTGTTAGGCTGCAACTATATTTGTTGCTACCCTGCAACGCTTCTTCACGTCGATTACCAACGCAATTATATACGTTGTTGTAGACCCTTCCAACGCCACCAACGGCAACGCATAATAATCCGTTGGTGTAGACCTTAGCAACGGATATACGGACATACAACAACACATCAATGCGTTGCTGAAGGGGGGTTCTTGTTGTAGGTGAAGGTCTTTCTTCATCAGATCAATTTCAGCATCTTTAGCTTGCACATTCTTAACAACTTTCTCAAGATCTGGTTGTATCACAAGGTTATTAAGGGAACCCTATGGAACAATACGCAGATTCAACTTGCACAGTTCTTCAAAAAGAAGAGGTTGAGCTCGCTTAACCATGAGGTTGTCGCAATAGGACTTGCGGCTTAAGGCATCAGCCATCACGTTAGCCTTGCCAGGGGTATAAGAAATACCCAAATCATTGTCCGTAATGGCCTCCATCCATCTTTTCTGACGGAGGTTCAGAGATGGCTGAGTGGACAAGTACTTCAGACTTTTATGATCCGTGTAGATCTCGCAACGATTACCGAGGAGGTAATATCGCCATAACTTCAATGCATAGATGACAGCAGCTAGTTCTAGATCATGGACCGGGTAGTTCTCTTCATGAGGATGCAACTGTCGAGAGCTATAAGCAATCACCTTACGCTCTTGCATTAGGACACAGCCTAATCCTTCATGGGATGCGTCACAATAAATCACGAAGTCTTTGCGAGAATCTAGAGGAGCAAGTACTGGGGCAGATGTTAGCTTGTCTTTGAGTGATTGAAAACTTTCTTGACATTTGTCTGTCCACTCAAACTTAACGCCCTTGTGAAGCAGATCAGTCAAAGGCTTAGCAATCTTAGAAAAGTTCTCAACAAACTGACGGCAATAGCTTGCAAGGCCGAGAAAACTTCTGACTTGCTTGACATTCTTTGGTGGAGTCCAGTCAAGAATAGCTCAAACTCATTCCGGGTTAACAGCTATGCCATCCTTGGAAATTACATGTCCAAGGTAGGTTACTTCAGAAAGCCAGAACTCACATTTGGAATACTTGGCATACAGTTGATGTTCATGCAGCTTCTCCAGTACAAGCCGAAGATGTTCGGCATGTTCTTCTTCATTCTTCGAATATACCAGAATATCATCTAGATAAACCACGTCGAATTTGTCGAGATAATACATGAAGATGTAATTCATTAACCGGGAGAAGGTTGCTGGAGCATTGGTTAAGCCGAAGGACATGACAGTGTACTCGTAGGAGCCATAGCGAGTAACAAATGCAGTCTTGAGAATATCCTCTTCATGAACACGGATCTGATGATAACCCAACCTCAAGTCGAGTGTAGAAAACACCGATGACCCAGCAAGTTGATCATACAAATCATTGATCCGAGGAAGCGGATATTTGTTCTGGATTGTGGCTTGGTTAATGGGCCGATAATCCTGAACCAATTGGTTAGTTCCATCCTTCTTCTTAACGAAGAGTGAACGTGCTCCCCAAGCAGAGGAACTGGGGCGGATGAAACCCTTCTTAAGTGACTTGTTGATTTCTTCCTTAAGCTCGAGAAGGTGGTGCGGAGGCATCTTATAAGGACGCTTCGCAATAGGAGTCGTGCCTGGTTTCAAGTCGATGACAAACTCGACAGCTCTAACAGGGGGTATTCCTGGAAGTTCCTCTGGGAAGACGTCTTGAAAATCACGAACAACGGGAACGTTCTCGATGCCTTCAAGAGGTGAAGCATTCAACGCATTCAGAGCATATATCTGATTCTCGGCATTCTGAACTATTCGAGCTGAGTATTTGACTGTCTGGCCAGAAGGATGGGTAAGTTGGACTTTCTTAGCGGCACAGTCATTCAAAGCATTGTGGGCGGTCAACCAGTCCATACCAAGAATGATGTCTATGTCGTAAGGTCCAAGAGCAATAAGGGAAGCAGAGAACATCAACCCTTCAATTCTGATCTGATTGTTGTGACTTACCATCTTGGTTTGCCACCTGGAACGGGGAGTGATAATCACTAATGGAGTGGGTAATGAGCTCATAGCTAACCCATGTTTTTGTGCAAATTGCTGGAACACAAAGGAATGTGATGCCCCGGAATCAAAGAGAACAGAAGCTGCAACTGAATTAACTGGCAGAGTTCCCATCACGATTTTAGGGGACTCACGAGCTTCTCCCATTTTGACATGAGTGACCTGGCCACGGCCCATAGCAAGCGGCCTGGCCTTACGACTTCGGGAATGATGGGTTCGATGGCCCTTCATACGACCATCAGGAGGACGTGGTGCAGCCTGAGGAGAAGCCATGGCATTGGACTATCCACCCTGAATCGTTAGCTGTCTCGGCAGTGGAGGCAGACGAGGTGCAACATAAGACGGCCTTGGTGTTGGAGCAGGTCGATGATGAACATTGTGTGGGATCCAGACTCGACGTTTCTGAACAGGCTGACCCAAGGATGAGCCAGCTTCATGAGTGCGCTTGAGCGACTCCTGGTGTTTAGTCAGAGCAGTCTCAACTCGGAAAGTTTTGCTGACAAGCATTGCGAAGTCTGTACAATCATGGACAGCAAGTGCGAGGTTTATATCAGTACGCAGTCCTTCACAGAATTTCTCCTGCTTGCGGGCGTCAGTGTCGACGTCGTCTTTAGCATAGCGGGATAATTTGAGAAATTTCCTCTGATTTTCATCCATAGTCATTGTGCCCTATGTGAGTTTGCGGAACTCCTGCTTCTTCTAGTCGATCAGACCTGGAGGAATGTACCGTGCACGAAAGGCTAACTGAAATTCCTGCCAAGTGGTTACAGATTCAGCAGGCAACATACTCTTGTGGCTTTCCCACCATTGAGCAGCTGGGCCCTTTAAATGGAATGTCGCAAAGATGACGTAACTGTTAGGGGCAACATTAGCTGACTCCATCTCAAACAGGATGTCACAAAGCCAATCATTAGCATCCGTAGGATTGGTGGAGTTGCAGAAAACAGACGGGTTGAGGCGCATGAATTCTGGCAGAGTTATTGGAGCAGACTGTTGCTGAGCATTCTGAGTTGGGAATTGAGCCATTAGTCCGGTCATAAACTGCTGCATCATTGTGGCAATATAGGGCGGAGGTGGAGGATCGTCAGCCATCCTGCCAAATCAACAGGGGCAGTTTAGCAAGAAGAACTGCAGATGTATGGAATCATTCATGAAGTAACACGCACAACAGAAGGAAGTGCAATAGATACTTCATCATAGTCACACCAGACATTCAAATCCACACATAGTCTCGGTTACAAACCAGCATTACGACAGTTGAAAGGGGAAGGCTAGACAACTAGGCGGTGCGCAGGCGTGCGGTAAGGAAGTACACAACGAGACATAGCAAAGGCTACATCACATCGGAGAAAACTGATGGAGCTACGAATTTGCAAGTGACAACATAGGGTGCCCTCAATAAAAGGATCCTGCAAGCAGAACCTGGCCCGCAATCTTGAAAGAAGGGGGGAAATTTCAGAACACCGGGTGGATGTGATCACGAGAACCTAATGTTGGAGTTAGTAAAATTTTGACCCGAATAGAAGAAAGATCAGAGTCCCAGAGTAAAGAAGACGAATAAAAGATCCTAATACCACCCAATGGCGACGTGGGCCCGTAAGCCACACAGCCAAGTTAGTAAACTAGTTTTTCAATGACTAGACTCAACTTCGGCCAAAGAGTTGGAAGGGGGTTCCTACAGGCAGTCGGCTCTGATACCAACTTGTGACGCCCCCGGCTCAATCGTGCACTAATCATACACGCAAATGCACACGATCAAGCCTAAGGACTCACGGGAAGATATCAGAACACAACTCTAAAAAATAAATAAAGTCATACAAGCTTTATATTACAAGCCAGGGGCCTCGAGGGCTCAAATACATAAGCTTGCGTACAAGCATCAGCGGAAGCATCAGATATCTGAGTATGGATCTGAAACAGAAACAGATAAGCCTCTAGAAAGGCGGGGCAAAACAAAAGCTACGACCGAAAGGCGCAGGCCTCCTGCCTGGGACCCTCCGAACCTATTCCTGGTCGTCAGCCAACTCGTAGTAGTATCCACCCTCGGGGTAGTAGTAGCGATCGTCGGCGGGGCCAGCTGTATCTGGGGCTCCGTCATCTGGTTGCATCAAATGGATATGGGGAGAAAAAGAAAGCAAAGCAACCGTGAGTACTCATCCGAAGTACTCAGCAAGCAAGGATCTACACTACATATCCAACATTATCAAAGAGAGGTTGTATATGTGGACTGGCTGCAGAAATGCCAGAATAGAGGGAAGGCCTAGTCCTATCGAAGACCAGCATCTTCAGAGGTCTTGCAGCATTAGAAGAGTGTAGATTAGTATAATATAAAGTAGTAGTATCATTAAGTCTCAACCTCACCCAGAGATCCTTTCTCTACTCCCTGCGAGAAAGCAATCCTAGAGCCTTACAGTCATCATCATCCTCGCCCAGAGATCCTTTTTCGACTCCCTGCGAGAAAGCAATCCCAGAGCCTTACAGTCATCATCATCCTTGCCCAGAGATGCTTTCTCGACTCCCTGCGAGAAAGCAATCCCAGAGCCACATATCCAGGTATCATCTCAAGTTCTAGTTAGATCGATCGGGATACAACTCCGAGTGTCCTTTACCGTAGGACCGGCTATCGATAGATGTTTTCTTCCCTACAGGGGTGCACCAACTTACCCACCACGCTCAATTAACTTTGGCTAGAAACACTTTCCTGGGTCATGCCCGGCCTCGGCCAAACGATACACCGCAGCCCTACCTACAGCTCAGCAGAGAGGTCCCCGCCGGTCTACATCCTAAGTGCTTAGGGGTCTTGGGCCATCGCCCTGTGCACTCCGGGTCGTTGCGAGCAGGGTGAGGCCAGGCACCAGGAGGGCGCCGGTCCGTCCCGGCCCCAAGGCTGAACTGGACGTCTGACAGAGCTGTCGGCTGATGCCACGATGCAGAGTGCCCATAACTGTTCCCATGTGATGGTTAGTGCTATCAGGCCAAAGGCCTGCTCGGACCAAATATCCAAATCATTAGTGGACTAGGGGCTTGCGGTAACGAGCAGAGACTCACGATCGATGTGACCCCGTCGCCCCGTCTCGAGGACTTGCTGCAAGGGCTAAGAATGCCCGGCCGCACCTCGTATTCATCACTCGGGCACCATCCAGGTCAACCCGTCTCGCAAAAGACTAACGGGAACTCAAGTCCACCTCTACTGGGCGGTACCGCATGTCCCTCCTGTCCTGCTGTAAAAGTAACTTCCACGGGTCGACCTCGGGGCCGACCCGTTTCTAACAAGGTTCAGGGGTAAAGTCACAGTAACCGTGTGTCCATAACATCAGGGGTATCCGATGTATCACCCTCGACGGATGCCCACTCGATGTAATCATCAAGGTGAACTTAGGAGGAATCACCCTCGAGGTTCACACTTGAAGTGTTGCGCGACAGGGTCGTATCGGAAGTGGAGAAGGAGGAATCACCCTCGATGACCACGACCAAATAGCTACTCTACAGAGTTAACATCAGGAGTGCTATACGAGGTATCACCCTCGGCACTCGATGGTGACGCTGCAGTGTCGTACAACTAAGGGGGTTGTTGTGCAGTGCCGGGGTCTAGTCGTTGAGTTTTCTGATGATCCAGCGGGGCAATCGGGATAAGGTGGGGTCTCTGTTAGGTCTCTTCCCAGCCTATACTAGACAGTTTAGGATAAGCAGGTAAGGTTTCAATAACAAGTTACAATAAACAGGCTATGCATCAGAATAGGTTAAACAGTAGCAGCAACAATTTCTAATGCAAGCATGAGAGAGAAAGAATAGGCGATATCGGTATGCTCAAGGGGGTGGGGTGCTTGCCTGGAAGCTCTGCTGAAAAGGAAGAAGAGTCGTCGGTGACGTAGTCGATCACAACGGCATCAGCAGTGGTCTCGGGGTCTACCGGAGAGAAGAGGGGGAAGAAACAGCAAATATAAAGCAAACAAGAGCATGACATGACAATACGCAGAACTAGGGTGTTCGGATGCGGTGCTACACGATATAGGGGAAGAGGGAAAACATCCGGGAATGTTTTCCTGAAGTTTGGCATTTTTGGACAAATGAAATGGAGGGGGAAGGTTGCATGTTCGTTATGCTAGGGACGTGTGGTGGACGAACGGACCACGAATTCGGATTCGTCTCATCTTTCTGAGCAACTTTCATGTAGAAAGTTTTTCGATCCGAGCAACGGTTTATTTTATATGATTTTCTAAAGTTTTTAAACACTTTCTGGATTTATTTATTTATTTAAACCAACATTATCCAGAACAGTGCGGGGGGTGACGTCAACATGACGCCTTGCTGGCGTCAGCAGTCAACAGGGGCTGACCGGAGTCAAACATGACAGGTGGGTCCCACTGGGACCCACATGTCAGCCTCTGTAACTAATTAACAGGGTTAATTCAAACTAATTAACTTAATTAGATGGTGGGCCCTACTGGTCAGTGGCTAATTAGTGATTTAATTAACTAATTAACTAATTAACAGATTTTATTTATTTTAAAAACGCTTAATGGGGTGGGGCCCGTATGTCATTGATTGGGACCTGCCCAGTCAGCACAGTTGACTTGGTCAACTGGTCAACAGGGGGGCCCCGGGCCCATCGGTCAGTGGCACAGGGGCGGGGCCCACCGGGGCCAGGTCAGCGCCGGCCGCCGGAGCTCTCCGGCGAGCCCGAACGAAGGCGACAACTCCGGAGAGCTCGTGTTTCGCGCACAGCGGGCCAAATCGAGCGCCGTTTCTTGCCCTCAATCGGGCATTGCAAGCCGCGACGAATGGCGGCGGTGGCGTGGCCGGGAACGGTGCATAGCGACGGTGACGAGCACAAAGGCGGACGTTGGGGATCGGTTTACGGGGCTCGGCGAGGTGATCCAAAAGGCTCGTCGGACTCCTGCGAGCCCCAGGAACGCATCGGTGCACTCGGGCGCGAGCTTGGCCGGGCGTGGCCGCGTCGGCGAAGCGACAGGCAGTGGCCGCAGTACGGTTGCGGGGCAGCTAGCTAGGGGGCTCTCGGGAGCAAAGAGAGAGAGAGGGGATTCGAGGTGGTGCTCACGACGATGCTGTAGGGAGAGGCAGTGGGCTCGGGGAGGTCCGGTGGTGGCAGATTGGCGGCGGCGATCTTTGGCGTCCGAGAGGGGAGGCGAGGTCGTGGGCGAAGAAGCAGGGGCTCCCAGCTCGAATGTGGAGGTGTAGGAGGCGTAACCGGCGACGGGGAGGCCGGTGGGCACGTCGGGGAGGCGAACGGAGCTCGGTGGCCGCGAGCTTTACGGTGGTGAGGCCACGGCGGCGTTTGGGCGAGGAGGAGAGGGAGAGAGTGGCGAGGGAGAGGCCAGGGGAGGCGGGGTGGTCCTTATCCACCAGGCGGGCGCGGGGGGTCACGCTGTCGAGCGAGGAGAAGGGGGGCCGGGGCACGGCGTGCGGGCGCGGCGACAGCAGTGCGCGTGAAAAGAGAGAGGAAGGGGATGAGCTAGATGGGCTGGGCCCGACTGTAGCTCACTTGGGCCGAGCACACAGTGCACTTTTTCCATTTTCTTTGTTTCCTTTTCTGTTTTCTTTTGTTTCACTGCTTTGCAAAAATGTGTGGGCTCATATATAGCTTTATAAAATATGTGAACTAGCCACATAAATATAGTGCAATATTTGTCACTGCTAGTAATTGGTTTGGAGGCAAATGAATTTTATTTGGATTTTAATTAAATGATTATGGATTAAATATCTTTGTTTTGTTGCTGTTAGAGTCACTTAATTTATTTAGCATATGTTGATTATAATTTTAGAATAGTCTCTGGATTATTTTCAATATTATGAACATTTTTGTTTTTCATATCTGAACAACTTTTATTTTCACTTTGATTTTGAATTTCCATTTGAAATTGAATTGAAAAGGGATATGATCCAAGTGATGTTTAAGCACTGTTGATCATGAGGACATGGCATTATCAAAAGTGGGATTACTGTAGCTAACCACTGAGGGTGTTACAACTCCCACCTCCTGCAAAATCCCAACACGCAAAATTCCCGTGATACCCCTGAACCGAAAGAACCACCTAGTTCAAATCGGTGGGGCTACTTTCGTAACTTACCCCACATTTCGGACAAGGGCGTCCCTAAGCCATGGTTCCCCCCTCCCATCCCCTCTGCCCCCCATTCGTACACCGAGGCCGTGAAAACCCGTGAAGCCCCACACTGCCACCCAACCGGAGCCTCTTCCCCGACGACATCGTCCACCACAACAGCTCGACGTCCCTCATCCACCGCACCGGATGAGGATCCATCATCGATCATGTCGTCCTGCCGGTTCAGCCACCCCGTCCTCCACCTCCAAGGAGCTGCCCCGATGTTCGCCTCGTCTTTCGCGCCACCTACATTCCCACATCGCCGTCTTCACCTGCACCACCGTAAGAGCAGCACCATCACCGATTCCTCGGATGAAGCTAAGGCCTAATTGGCGCCACCAAATAGGTTCTACACTAATCGCTGCATTTTCTTCTTGATTCGATCTCACGGTGCTGCCGGTGCTCCGTCCCGAGCCGCCATGGCGCGGCTCCATCTACGGCGGAGTCGCCGGCCACTTCCTCCACGGCGTCGCTCCCTCGGCGGCGACGCCACATCAGTCGGAGCTGCTGCTACTGCTCCGGCTCTCGCTGGCCCTACTGCTACTTCGGCTCTCGCTCGCGCTGCTGCTCTGCTCGTGCTCTCGGTCCCCTGCCTGGTCTACTCTGGCTCTTGCTCGCGCTACTGCTCTTGCTCTTGCTCTCGGTCCCTTGCCTGGTCTGCTCTGGCTCTTGGTCATGCTGCTGCTCTTGCTCTTACTCTTGCTTGCACTGCTAGTCTACTATTGCCCGTGCTGCTGCTGCACGAGCAGCAGCTTCGGCTCTCGCTTGAGCTCCTGCTGCTGCTACCCAAGATGCTCCTACACGACTAGCTGCCCCGGCTCTCGCATGCGCTGCTGCTGCTCTGCCCCGGCTGCTCTCTGGTAGTACGGTCCCTGCTGGAGCGGCTACTGATTTAGATCACTGCTACTCTGCCACTAGTGCTCGAGCGGCCAAAACTATTAGTGCACTGCTTTTTTGCTACTAGTGCATTCAGTTTCGACAGTAAATTTCATCTTCGACAGCAAAATTCATTTTCGACAGTAAAATTTAGTTTCGACAGTTAAGTTCGGAGATGAGCGGCTGATGTATTTTATATCTAGCACTTTTTGGTTATGTATTTTACATCATCTATTGGAGATGCTTTTAGGGCATGTACAATGGTGCTATCTTAAGAGTGCCACATAGGATAAATGATGAGGTGGAGGAGAGAGAACTCATAAGAAAAGGCTTGTCTTCTCTTATTTAAGAGAAGACAAGAGATGATCTCTTAGCACAATATGTCTCACCACGTTTTTAGGAATAGCTAGTTATTGAAGATAAGGCTAAGAGATGAACCATTGTAGACATTTTTTTTGTCATCTCTAAATTACATGCAAGACTTAAGATAAGACTATCTTATCAACCATTGTACATGCCCTTAGAATACCACTTCAGGTTAACATTGTCTCTCTTGTCCTGCTTCAGCCTCGTCGTCGTCAACCTCACCGGAGCTGCTCCAATGATGAAACCCTCCATCACAACGGAGCAGTACCCTTGGCTCCATCTCCAGGCGCCTAAGATCTTCGTCCCCTCCTCTGACTGCCACATCAGCCGCAGCATCCTCAGCGACCAACCCAATGATGCTGAGATCGACATGGCTTCGCCAAAGAGGTTGTACACTTGCTGCATCACTTTTTTACTCGACAAGTTATATATATTGTTGTCACACCCTAATTTTCATGACACAATATTTAGGAATAATTGAGCATAAAAATTGGGTCCAACCAAAACTTTTTGTGTTGATTTGGTCTCTGTTTTGATTTGGATTTTTGTTTGTTGTTTGCAAGTGCTCTAAAATCAAATAAATCCTCCAACTCTTATACTCCTTCTCCTTGATCCAAAAGTTTGCCCAATGTTCATGCCATGTGTATAGGACAGAATAGTATTTTCTTGCAAAACTAATTGGGCCAAAAAGTATTTTCTAAATTAGGTTTTCCAAAAAACCCTCAGTTAAGGCTTGAACTACAAGTACTTAATTTGGTATGTGAAAAATCTTTCAAAAATTATATTAGATATAGGACTCCCATAAACCACAAAAATATAATTTTAAAAGTTATTTTTCTATTTTATTTAAAGGCTTTTTCTTTATGCCAGAAATGGTCTTTAATAGGTAAAAATTATTTTAATGTTTCAAAAATATTTGAGAAAATTTAGGGAAGCTAAGTGGACATATATTGTCCATATAAATGAGTTTCAACACATGGTCATGACGAAAATATTGGTCAAATCCCTCAAAAAACCTTTTCTGGATATTTCAAACTTTTGAAATATTTACAAAGGAAATATTCTCCATTAAATCCAACAAAATTCCACCATGTCACAAATGGCCTGCTTGATGATCTTGACAAGTCTCATGTCATGGAGAACAGTATAACCCCATGAAACCCTCTCAAAACCATTTCTGTCCTTTTCCAAGTTTGATCAACTTTGCACTACCAAACATGTCCAAATGATCTCAAACTTGGTACACATGCTAAAATGGTCTAATAATTCATCTAGACCAAGTGGAACAAGTTGGAGAACAAGTTAACACTATCAAAGCTTGTCAAAACCATCTCTGTCCAGAACCAAATTTGAGCAACTCTACATTGCCAACTTTCTCCATTTGATGCCAAACTTTGTGGACATTCTCAAATACGCAAATAATGACACCCAACAAAGTGGTGCATCAAGGAGAAGAGATTAGCTTAGCTAGATCTAAGCAAATCCCTTTCAGTTGATTTCTAGGGTTTACAAAACTTGCATTGGCAACTTTATCCAAATGAGCTCAAATTTCTACCACATTGCCAAATGGTCATGGGTATCACCCTCATCAAGTGGCACAAGGAGATAAGTGCAAGTAGCTCAAACTTGCATCAAACACCATCTGCCATTTTTCCAAAATCATAATTTTGACCTCCTCCACTATTCTCCATGAGCTCAAGTTTTTACCAGAGCTTACCCTAGACCCCTTCTACCCCCAGTAGCTTCCACTCATCCATATATCAATGATTGAGGGGTAAAAACCCCCATTTACCCCCTGGACAGCCACAACCACCCTCTCTCTCTCACCACCCTTCTCTCACCAGAGCCCCTCCAGGGCATCCAAAGCTCCACCCCACTTCTTTACTTCCCCCTAGAGCCCCTAGACACTAGAGGCCAAGCCCAAAGCGCCAAAAAATGGCCATGCCGGCCAAAGACGCGCTCTGGAGCACGCTACAGTGCGCAAGGCACTGTAGACACCCCTTGCCCAACACCTCCGACGACCTCGGGCCTCCCCCGCATGCCTACCGGAGCCCCTCGGCATCCGCAACACGCTACGCCGCTTTCCCCCTCCTCTTTCTTCCTCCTGCTGCCTCCCTCCGCACACGCGCCAGCCGCCCGAGAGCTCCAATGAACAAGCTCACATGCGCGACGCCCCTGGCACTCCCTCGCTCTCTCTCTTCCTTCCCCTGGTCATAGACCATCTCTAGAAATGCCCCGGGCACGCTTCCACGAGCCCCCGTGACCTCTAGCCTCGACTGTGTCCTCGCCGGTGCACGAGTCCACGGTGAGCTCCGGGCATGCTATATAAATCCACCCCTACCCTCCTGGCCACGCCAACACCTCTCTCCCACTCCCTATCGACCACCTGCACCACCCTCTCCTCTCTAGAAGAGCCCGAGCTCCGCCGCCTCGGGTCGCCGTCGATCCAGAGGTATGGGCCCTCTCCACCCCCACTTTAGCTCGATCTAAAGCCGCAAGACCCCACTGATCATTTCCCCTCTCTCTCCCGGGTCGATTGCAGGCTGAATCGACTGGAGTGACCACCTCCCGTAGCGCCGCCGCCCGGCTTCCTCGTCGCCTGTGAACCACTGCACCCCGGCGGCCAACTCCACCTCCACCCGAAAGGCGACTCCACCCTGAGCATGACGGTGCCCTCAGATATCCTCGCCGTCGACCACAGTGCTGCCAGTGAGCTCGCCGCCCCCTCTGGACGAACCTAGATGATGACCGCCGTGGGGCCCGTCGGTCAGCCTCACGTCCTGACGGATGGGGTCCACCCATCAGATTTAAAAACACACGCGCGCGCGTACCGGTTCGCTGTGTCGGCTGAAGGCGTATTCGGCCTTTACACCTTCGACGTGGCCAGGCACGCAGGCTGGTTTCTCTCTGGGCCTGCTGCACTATGGCCCTTCTGGCCCAGTTGCATAGTGCCTTTTTCTTTTTCTTTATTTCTGAGACTTCCAAAAATTCCACAGA
This sequence comes from Thinopyrum elongatum, assembly GCA_011799875.1. NCBI lineage: Eukaryota > Viridiplantae > Streptophyta > Magnoliopsida > Poales > Poaceae > Thinopyrum > Thinopyrum elongatum. Next base: position 286,386,640 of record CM022298.1, on the reverse strand, counting down.
TTAAAATATTTGTCCAAATGAAATAATTCCAACTCCTAAATTCTTCTAAAAATCCCACCTATTTAACGGTGTAACTTTCATACAAGTCCATCACACCTTTCTATGTTGTTCAAATTTAAATTGAAATCTGAGCATTTAAATCCACCTCTAAAAATCTATATATCTGATTGTATAGCTCCAATTCCAAAACTAAGATTTTTTTTTCATTCTTAGTTTTCACTCCATTATTTAACAAAAATACGTTGACATTATTATGAGCACTTTTATTTTTTTGTTTTTTGATATTGCCTTATTGTGTGCCGTTATTTTACGACGTTAGATTACGACGTTGACGAAGGAGTTGGACCAGAGACATTTGAAGACCCCGAGGACTTTGTTGAGCTAGGCAAGCAGCCCCTTGACCATGTCTATGAAACCCTTTTTATGCATGACATATATCACTTTGTTATTGTTGCATCAGAATCATGATGAAAGGGTAACCACTTTGGTGGGTTGCCCCGTTTCTTTCCTCGTTGATACTTGCATGGTGCATGACACTACCTTCCTATGAGGGTTATGCAGGTGGGAGTAGATAGGATGCTAAAGTAGTTGCTACGCAAATGGGATGGGTATATGCATGGTGATGGAGACAAAAGTATTTCCAAAGACTTTTCGAAAACCCCGTCGGGTGCCACTAATGCCCGAGGGAGATGTTGTGCTAGGTAACCACTTGATAAAAAAGTGGTGTATCAAGGCAAGTGAGTGTGTTGTTTTCGAAAACGGATTGGTTTAAGTTGCGACCGTTACTCCAACCTTACATGCGCAACCACTCTACCCTTATATGGGAAAGGGCATTATTGATTACCTAGTTCGTGCTAACATGGATGCCCGCATTACTAGTGACAGGACTGGCGTGGTCACTCTCGGGACGGGGTCGTGCTTGGATAGGCAGCCATGACTGTTTTTACAGGGCACCGGACACCCGTTGGTACCCCGTGCTTGTGTTGTGTGATGAATCACTACTGCAGGATGGTCCAAACGCGACAGTCGAATCAGAGAACCTTCGACGAAACTGTGTGCGATGCATATATCACAAATGGTGATGTAATAAAACCGTCAAAAAAGATGCAAAACGTTTGCAATGGCAGCGACATCAAACACGGTTCATACTAGAGTTGCGTGTGCGATGAGTGGCAAACGGTTAATCCAGAAGAACTATTTGCGATGATGCAGAACAACAGAAACGGGCAGCCAGATGAGGGTGTGTGCGATATACGGCATACAGTTCAGTAGGATGAACTATGTGTGATTAGGCAACACAATGGAAACGGTTCAACCGAACAAGATGTGTGTGATACGCGGCAAACAGGTCCGTAATCAGAAATGTGTGCGAAGACCAATAATAACACGGATGATTGCTGCTAATAAGCCATGTGATTTGCTCTGTCTACAGAAGAATAACATGTATATATATATAACTGAAATAAACATCCAATTACATAAGTGACTATACAGATCATTCGCACAAACCTCAATAAACAATTGCATGCATTCTAAACTAGGAGAAACGATCGTCTAGTCATCTTCTTCTTGTGACGCTCCCGCCACTGCTCTGTGGCTAGATCCCTTGTCTGGGGCAGGAAGAAGACACTCCCTCATGTCAAAGATCTGCATGTACACCTCGTAGCTTGTGTACGTGTCCTTGGCCGTGTACTTGACGTGTTGGTCATCCAGTCTCTCATGCCAGACACTGTGCCAGGAGTTCTTGTCCTTCTTGTTCTCATCCTTCATCTTCATGTAGTAGGGGTCGATGATGGCCGAGGCGAGGTCAACCAGGGAGTTCTGTTTGTTGTTGTCGCTGCCCCAGACCTTGTAGTGGTCCTGGATGTTGACAAGATTCTGGCATTTCAAGCCCAAAACCTTGAGCGCTTTTAGATCGTTGGTGGTGTCCACCGTAGGGAAACTGTAGTCGGAGCTGTTGATAAACCTGGAGAAACGCTCGCAAGGCCTTGTGGCCAGGTGGTAGTGGTAGAAGAGGATGTCATGTCGCATGCACAACTGGGCGACGGCAACCTTCTGATCGTGCCCGGCACGACCGATGGTGTACTCGAGGTCGAAGCCGACCACTTGGTACTTGTCCTCGGCAAGCAACTGCTCCATAGTTTGGATGGACCTCTCCACCGAGACCAGATCGTTCATGTACACCACCGAGAGGGCCTTCCCCCTCACGTAGGTGTCCACTACGTGATGCGTGGTGAACTGCCCGCCGTTGTCATCGTCGGCCGCTGGGAGCGCCATTGGAGCCACGAGGAGCGCCATTGGAACCGTTGGATGTCCTCTCTGTATGTGTCATCGTGGATGTGCTTATTGTGTCGTGTGGCGCGAGAGATGAAGGTAAATGGCCACAGGAATAAATGGGGGCCGGGCGGCCTGGATTCTCGGCGCGTCCGCATGGCAGTTTTTGCAGCGGGAAACTGCATCGTCGCGCCTCGCCCGGCGCAATCGCATGCACATGAACGTGCATGATCATGCGCTGGCCACAAACACTGGCAGCACATGTGGAGGGACGAGGGCAGAGCGCCCGGAGGGACGCGAGCAGAGCGTGCCGCGGCCGCCTCAACCGCAAGCAACCACACACATAGAGCAGTTGAACACACAGGAAATGGTCGCCTACAAGCCGGCCGACTGTTGCGTCGCTGCGTAGAGAGCGGCCGTATGCTACTACCTCTGTCTTGGTCTATTAGTCCCCTTTATATTCTATGCCATACTTTTCCCTTAAATTTAACCAAGAAAATGTTAATGCATGTCATAAAAATTATATAATTGGAAACTATGTTCAAATACGAATCCAACTATATAATCTTTGGCGACATGCATTCATATTTTATTAGTTAAATCCTACTTATAAACCAGGACAGGGGTATAGGAGGTAATTAAAGTGCAAACATTTTTTTATTAACCGTATATGTATGTGGCGTTTCGTCCTCCTCTCGCACGTCTTGTCACCCCGCTGCCGCAGATGGCTTACAGCGCAAGCTTGCGCAGCATGCAGGGGCGTTCTTTTGACCAAATGGTGGCTCAAAGTGGCGCCAATGAATCGTCAGTGAGCCCGTTCCCACGCAACCTCGCAGGTTCCCGCGTAAGCTTCCCACCTGACTTGGTGAAATCCCCCAAAATCCCAATGCTTACCGGCCTGATATATAAACCCTCACGGCCGGCGAGTCCTGCGTCGCATTTTCCACTCCCTCCCTGTAGCTTATCTCGTCTGCTTCTCCCACAATCGCCAATGGCACCGGTCCGTCGTTGTCGCTCAGCCACTCCGCCATCATCAGAGGACAGCTCCAGCTGGGAGGCTACACCGCGGCGGTGGCGCATTCCCCGGCGTAGTGTAGTGCGCGTGGCGTACCTGTTGGGTGTGCGCGGAACACCCACCACACGCTCTGCCGCCACTGCCCGTCGGCAGGTGTTGCCGGCCGCCGTTGCCGCCACACCACCGTCGAAAGCCAGGGCCATCGCCTGTACCACCACTGTGGCGCAAAGGCAGGAGGTGGCCGTCGTGGCCGCCACCCATTTGCCGGCCACCGTGGCCATCACCCGCTCCGCCACCGCGGCCCGAAGGCGGAAGGTGGTGGTCGTGGCCGCCACCCCATCGTCAGCCGCCATGGCCGCCAGCCCACCATCGATCGCCGGGGTCATCACTCGCTCCGCCACCACTGCCCGAAGGCGGGAGGCAGAGGTGGAGGCCCGCACATGCGCCAGCGACCTTGCGCACTACACCGAGTTCCTGCGGGAGGAGGAGGAGCGCCTCGTCGAGCACGCAAAGAGCCTTACCGCCGTCGTGGCCACGGCACACGCCGCCTCAGAGGCGAGGAATCAGGAGATCTATGAGGAGAACCACCGCTTCGAGAGGGGTCGTCTGGAGCGGTAGAGGGCGTTCGAGGTGAGCGTCGCTGAAGGTGCAGCAGCGGCAGGCACCGTATTGCAGTTGTCCAGCTCGTCGGTAGGCTCCTCCTCCTCTGCCTCTTACTGAGCGTGCTCGGCAAAGGAGAGGCTGCCAGAAGTAGTACAAAGCCCCTCCGTAGTAGTAGTAGTATTTAGGGGCTATTTTGTTCAGTTCATCTGACTATAGATGTGGTGGAACTATACAACGTACTTAAAATTAGCTAGTATATATAGTTGAACTAGCTATTTTAGTACGTGGTTGGCAACAATTGGGGAAAAGTTTGGTCGGTTCAGCTGTCGAGTTGAACTGTTTGTATAAAGAACGACTGCTTAATCTATGAATGAAATCTATGCTTAATTACTGAATTTTAGTTGCAAAAACTAGATAGTGCTAGTGATTTTTAGCTGCATATTTTGACAAATCGCAGTGTTACAAGGTTGACAAATGGCAATGTTACTAGATCAGCAAATGTCAATCTTTCCAGTTTGGCAAATGGCAATATACCCAATATGACAAATGCAAATCTTACCAAATTGTATGTACGTGGTTGCACACGGGTCATCCAAAACAACCGTTTGCGTTGAAGGGATGTACAAATCCTGCTCGGCACATTTTCTCTTGGCTTAGCACCAAAGTCTGGCATTGCATACCGTATTCAATCTGAACCGTTTGCGTTGAAGAGATGCACAAATCCAGCGCTGCGAATTTTCCCTTGACTTAAGGGGGAAGACCATAGCTCTCACTTTGCATACGAGTGTTCTATCTAAAACGTTTGCGATCAAGAGCTGCACAAATCCTGCTTGGCACATTTTCCCTTAGCTTCCTGGGGAAGCTGTCGGTTCGCATACGGGTGTTCTAACTAAAATGTTTGCGATGAGTGTTTTACATTTAAAAACCATTGACGCTTTTTTCAAAAGAAAATCGTTTGATAAGTCTGTACATTAAGAGAGAAAAATGCAAGTTCGTTCAAACCATATCTTTCATTCAGTCACACTGCGAATTTATATACATATGATCGAGATACAGTATTAAACCCCAAAAAAACTATTTCCGGCGGCGGCGGAGGCGGCGTGCCGTGCCGTCATTGTCGTTGTCATCCTCCGGGACGCTGTTGTTGAAGTCTTCAAGGCAGCACAGAATGTTCTTCACTTGGAAAATCAAACATCATGTCATCGCGCGATCGACGGGCGGGGCACGGGAGGACGGCAACTGGCGCTGCTGAGAGGTAGCGGTTGATGGCGGCGTCCCATGCCGCTATGGGGGACACGCGCACAAGCACAGGCACGGCGGGTGCAGCCAAACGCATGGGGACCGGCGCCGAGGTGGGTGGAGGGGCGCGCACGAGCACGGGCACGGGCGCCAGCGCTGGCATGTACATGAGCTCACGCGGGTCAGTGGAGACCTCGCTAACGCCCGTGGCTTCCAGCTCTGCGATAGTGCTCGGCGACCAGCCCGTCAATGCTACGGGGATGGTCGCTGGCGCGGGCATGGGGATGGGAGCTGGGACGGGAGCGGGGGCTGCAACCGCCGCAGCCAACTCGTTCAGGGCCATGTCCATGAGGCCACATTCCTCCTTATTTTCTATATCCTTCGGCTCGGAGTCGACTTCACCGAACTTGAAGACTAGTGGCAGATGATCCTTCTACACCATGGCGTTGGTGGAGGTCTGCAGGAGGGAGTTGAATGGGAGGCGAACAGTAAGGCCGCCCATATTAAACAGCCGCTCGGGTGCCATTAATGGAGAGGATGCCAGCAAGGCGGGCGGCCATGGAAGTCAAAGGGCTCGCTTCCTAGTGAGCCTGCGCAGCGTACAGCTCGCACGCTTCCCGGTGAGCCTACGCATTGGAGGACAGCTTGCACGCCTCTCGGTCAACCTACGCACCGGACTGCGCTCGCACGCCTCCCGTTTAGTCAAGCAGCTGTCCGCACGGCAACTCCTATAGCCATTAAAACCAAGGCACATGGCGTCACATGAATGGTTAACAGAACGCACATGATTTGAATTATACAAACATTTGAGATATTAAAGTGGCAGCTATTTTTTCAAAATGCCTTTGTTGGCTCTTATTCGAGTGCGCCTTCTCTCAAAATGGACACGAAAAATACCACAGCATGTCGGGTGCCATTCCATGATAGCATGCCAAGTTTCAAGAATTTCAGACGAGTTTTGGATTTACTAGAATTTAAAAACAAAGTATCTCAACATTATGCCGGCAATCAACAGTGCCCTGGTGTTTGAAATTCATTCCCATTTCTTGCATGGGACCTAAGCATGCACCCAAGGACACACATTTCATATGTCAACCCATTTTTCTGCACTGGAGCATGTGCATGTAGTTCAAATTTGACTTATGCACATAAAATGCCTAGAAAACCCAGTTAATGTATAAAAATGTCCAAGCGAACCCCAAAAAATCCCCAAAATTGACACAACACTCCTGTCGTTCTATGTTGACACTAGAAAAATTTTGAAAGCAAGAAGAGGCAATGGATATCGTTTCCTCCCCAAGGGTGGCACGTTCCCTCCCAAACCTGCCCCAAGTGGGACAATTTTTTTACTACAGCATGTTGATGCCGCTCCATGATAGCATGTCAAGTTTCATGAACTTCAGACGAGTTTTGGATTTACTAGAATTTAAAAACCATGTATCTCAATGTTTGTGGCCGAGCGACGGTGGCAAGGTGTTTGACATTCATTCCCATTTCTTGCATGGGACCTAAGCATGCAGCCAAGGACACAGATTTGATTTTTCAAACAATTTACATGCACTGGAGCATGTGCATGTAGTTCAAATTTGAATTATGCACATAAATGCATAGAAAACTCAGTTAATGTATAAAAATGTCCAAATGAACCTCGAAAAATTCCTAAAATTAACGCAACACTCATGTTGTTCTATGTTGACACTAAAAAAAAAATTGAAATCAAGAAGAGGCAACGGATATCGTTTCGTCCAGAAAGGTGAAACGTTCCCTACCGTAACCATGAGGCTTGTTGTGAGAAGCTCTGGTTTGTGAGAAGCTTATATACCCCAACCTACCCCAAATGGGACAATATTTTTACCACTGCATGTTGATGCCATTCCATGCTAGCATGAAAAGTTTCATAAATTTCAGACGCGTTTTCGATTTACTAGAATTTAAAAAACATGTATCTTAATGTTAGCGGCCGAGCGACGGTGGCAAGGTGTTTGACATTCATTCTCATTTCTTGTATGGGACTTAAGCATGTAACCAAGGACACACATTCCAATTTTGAACCCATTTATATGCACTGGAGCATGTGCATGTAGTTCAAATTTGAATTATGCACATGAATGCATAGAAAACTTAGTTAATGTATAAAAATGTCCAAGCAAACCCCGAAAAATCCCAAAAATTGACACAACACTCCTGTTGTTCTATGTTGCCACGAGAAAATTTTTGAAAGTAAGAAGAGGCAACAGATATCGTTTCGTCCCCCAAGGTGGCACGTTCCCTACCGAAACCATCAGGCTTGTTGTGAGAGAAGCTCTGGTTTGCGAGAAGCTTATACCCAAACCTACCCCAAATGGGACAATATTTTTACCACGGCATGTCGATGCTGTTCCATGATATCATGTCAAGTTTCATGAATTTCAGATGAGTTTTCGATTTACTAGAATTTTAAAACCATGTATCTCAATGTTAGCGGCCGAGCGACAGTGTCAAAGTGTTTGACATTCATTCTCATTTCTTGCATGTGACCTAAGCTTGCAACCAAGGACAAACATTTGATTTTGCAACCTGTTTTTATGGACTGGAGAATGTGCATGTAGTTCAATTTTGAATTATGCACATAAATGCCTAGAAAACTCAGTTAATGTATAAAAATGTCCAAACGATCCCCGAAAAAATCCAAAATTTAACACGACACTCCTGTTGTTCTATGTTGACACCAAGAAAAAAATTGAAAGGAAGAAGAGGCGACGAATATTGTTTTGTCCACAAAGGTGACACGTTACCCTAATGGAACCATGAGGCTTCTTGTGAGAAGCTCTGGTTTGTGAGAAGCGTATACCATAACCTACCCCAAATGGGACAATATTTTTTACCCCAGCATGTTGATGCCATTCCATGATAGCATGCCAAGGTTCATGAATTTCAGACGCGCTTTGGATTTACTAGAATTACAAAAGCAAGTACCTCAACGTTTGCCGGAGAGCCACGGTGCCGTGGTGTTCGAAATTCATCCCCATTTCTTCCATGGGACATAAGCAGAAACCCATTGACACATATATGATTTTACAACCCATGTTGGTGCACCGGAGCATGTGCATGTAGTTTAATTTTGAATTGTGCACCTGAAATGGCTAGAAAACCAATTTAATGTATAAAATGTCCAAACAAACCCTGAATAATTCCAATTTTTTTACGACACACATATAGTTGCATGTTCACTGCAGATAAAAGTTCTAGCAATTCAAACACCCTCCATTGCCGCTATGACCCCATTATGTAATTCAAATCAAGATGAAAAATCAAGTAGATCCCACACAGTTTATTATCACCAACCGTGTGAGATGTAGTACAAAATATCTTGGAGCACCGTCAGTGTGTAGTACACCGATGGCTTACGTGAGAAGGTGCGTCGGCTACAGTACGCCTATGACCACTGTAACCAGGGAAATTCGAACCACAATTTTTGACGTTCAAACTCATCACACACGGGTTAAGCTATCTGAATTGTTTGTGATGTTCACATATCGTACACAGTTCTGAATAAGGGACCGTGTCTGATGACACTTTGCGCGCCAGTTTTTTCGCTGAACCGATTCAAAATTTTCGGCTTTCGTGGAAATATCTACCTCCCTGCCCCCTCCCCCTTACCAAAAGCCACATTTCCCCTTTTTCCGCCTTCCTTTCCAAGTTGAAACCTTCACTCCTTGCTTGCAACGCCGCCTCCTCACCGGCGACCCTCCTTCACGCTGCTTGGCCTCGTCTATCCAGGTAGGTAATCCACACCCGACCCCCATCCTCCTCCTTCTTCCACATCCCACATGCCCCGACCGCCGGCGCGACACCTTCCACCCAAATCACCGACCCCTCCACCAAATAAGCGCCGCCCTAAGCCATGGTGCACGCAGTATAGCCAGGAGCTCAAGGAGCATTTGGCAGCGGAGAAGCAAATCGTGGTCGCACGGGCGGATGAGGTCGCGATGGCTGCCATTCGTGCCGACCCCTAGATCTTGGAGGAGCACCTTGCCATTTGCTAGCTACGCCGGTTAAGCATGCTCGGTTTACCCATTGCGTGTGCTGCTCCTGCCTTTCCTTAACAAATTCTAGTGAATTGTGCTATCTAATTTTACCATGCAATCTGTTGCTCTAGTGTATATGTTCTATATGTCGTGCAGTGTGGCGCTCACTTATTAACTATTTGGTTAATTAGTTGTTGTCTTCAGTTAACTATTTGGTTCAATTCTGCAAATGTGATGTTCAATTCTTTAGGCTGCAATTTTGTATTGTCTTCCATGTGAGAAATAAATCGAATTTATCTTTACAAAATACATGAGAAACGAATACAATTGCTATATTTCCAAGTTGTCAAGCATGCTTGGTTTGGTTAACTGTCTGATCTTCTAGTATGTTATACATTGTGCAATGTGGTGCTCAGTTAACGTTTGGTACATTTGTTGTGGTGTTTAGTTAACTGTTTGGTTCAATTCTGCAATGCGATGTTCAATAGTTGTGGGTGCATTCTGTTACCATGTGAGAAGTAAATCGAATTTGGCTGTACTAAATACATGAGAAACAAATACAATTGCTATAATTCCAAGTTGTTAAGCATGCTTGGTTTGGTTAACTATCTGATCTTCTATTAGGAGTATGTTATATTGTGCAATGTGGTGCTCAGTTAACGTTTGGTTCATTTGTTGTGGTGTTTAGTTAACTGTTTGGTTCAATTCTGCAATGCGATGTTCAATTGTTGTGGGTGCATTCTGTTATTGTATACCATGTGAGGAATAAATTGAATTTGGTTGTACTAAATACATGAGAAACAAATACATTTGCTATATTTCCAAGTTGTTAAGCATGCTTGGTTTGGTTAACTGTCTGATCTTCTATTAGGAGTATGTTATATTGTGCAATGTAGTGCTCAGTTAATGTTTGGTTGATTTGTTGTGGTGTTTAGTTAACTGCTTGGTTCAATTCTGCAATGCGATGTCCAATTGTCGTGGGTAGAATTTTGTATTGTTGTGCATGTGAGGAATAAATCGAATTTGACTGCACTTAATACATGAGAAACATATACAAGTGCTATATTTCCTAGTTCTTAATCATGCTTGGTTTGGATAAATGGGTTTTCCATGTGGTTTGAATTAATCTAATGAATCTGCATTGTGCTTATTTTTCATCAACATATTTTATTGATAGCATGCGAACCCTCACTTAACCTAATGACTAACTACCTTATATGTGTTGCAGGGAAACAATGGGAAGCACTGAGGTTTACAATCGAGGTTAGCACGTGCATGGTCCGTTGTCTAATAGCACATTATTGTGCAATTGCAGGAACCATTCTAACATATAGGTTTTTAACAATTTGGTCTTGCACTGCAATTGCAGGAACCATTCTAACATTTAGGTTTTTAACAATTTGGTCTTGCACATGTAGGTCCTGCTGTCAGAGGTTTTGACCCACTGTTTGATTCTTTTTGCATATGGGGAAATGAGTTGTCCATGAATATCAATCAAGTCAAGAAACTCAGAAAGATTGTTAGGATAAAGAAATTAGCGACAAAAAACAACAAGATCTTTGTCTGCACAATGAAGAAGACATCAGTTCACTACAAGATGGTACTAACTATTATACCTTGCCTTTTTTTATTCCTTTGCCCCATTTCCAATATAGAGAAGATATTTATGCACATCCTTGTTTTCAGGCCTTTCCAAAGCAGTTCACTGATGATTACCTCTCAAACCACCTCTATGGTCAGGAGGCGAGGAAGGTTTTCATACAACACCCATGGTTCAATATTGAAATGTTCCTGAAGAGGACGAAGGATGGACGGTCAGTCATCCATAGGCACTGGCCTAAAGTTGCAAAGACCTTCAACATCAATGAAGGATCAATATTCTCCTTCCGCTTCAGCAGTTTTCCAGATGAGATGCATCTGTCTATGTACCGTCTATGATGCTAATTTTGAAAGTTCTGGATGTTGCATGTGAAACTTGGTGCTGGTGCAGTTGTGTAATGGGGTAGCTGAGTGCTGAAGCTATATGATGTTGTACTCTGGTGTATTTCAATTATGAAATCCTGCTTCCTTAATATGGAAATGAAATATATTATGTGCTTAATATGAATGTCAATTAGATTAAAAAATGGATTATTAATAATAGGGCAATTAGCCTGCTAATTGGGTTTTTCTATTGCAAACGGTTATTGAGAAAACACCGTGGGCGATGACCTCAGGCAATGCACACAGTTTCTAGGAATAAACCGTGTTGGGTCAATGAACAATCACACACGACATTCTCTTGAAAACTGTTTGCGTTAGGCCACCTTGCGCAAACGTTTACCACATAAAAACTGTGTGTGATGGACAGCCTTTGCCACATAGTTTCTTCTATGCACCGTGTGTGATGCATTCAATAACGCAAACGATAAAATTGATAATATCGTGTGCAATGGCAACGCTATCACAAATGATTTAACGGGGAAATTGTGTGTGATGTACCTACGAACGGAAACGTTTTCCTTGGAGCGACTGTGTGGGATGTATATATGAATGGAAACATTTAGCAGGGACTGACAGTGTGGGATGTACTTACGACCGGAAACGATTTCGCCTGTATAATTGTATTTTTTTAGCACTACTGTACGTATAGCCGTATTTGATCGCTCACCGGTCGCACACAACCTCATTTTGCCGAGCGTGTGTGCCAGGAAGTCATATCCCCGACGGTTTCTGGGTCGTGTGGGAAGGACCCCCCTATCGCAGTCACTCACTAGGTGACGGTTCAGAACGCCATCGCGGAAAGGGGTTAAAAACCGTTTGTATAGCACCTCGCTGTACCAGTGAATATGGGAGCGTGGCTCCACAAAAATTTATTATGTGACAATGTTTGGCATGGGGGTTGCTACCAATCGAGTGGACTCTATGTTAGACACGGCTAGGGAAAGGTAGTGATCGGGTGCTTACCCCGGGTACTTGAGGTACTGCGGGTCGTCGATGACACGGAAGTTCCCCGGATCTTGTGGGTAAAGTGTGCAACCTCTGCAGAGTGTCAAACTATTCGAATAGCTGTGTCCACAGTCAAGGACAGTTGGATAACCGCTCTTGGTCTACATCCATTGTTTATGAAACCTGGTGTGTGTGTGTGGTTGTGTGGAGAAAATACTTGAGTCGAGTCGAATGACTCGAAATGTTGATTAAGCTAGAGTTGATCCAAACTCTGTTTATGTTGATATCTGTAACCTGTTCACACGGATACCTGAATTCTTATGATGCATACTTTACAAGTTGTTAGGACATATCATTGCACTCAAAAATAGCTTTTCTGCAAAATTTTCCTACTTAGCGCTATATCATGCATTGTCATACCTTGTTCCAAAACATGGGTTTCTTGCGAGTACATTCAAAGTACTCATTGGCTTGCCACTGGTTATTTTATTGGCCAGGCATGAAAGAACAGGATATAATGAAGAATACCTTGGTGACAAACATGCGAGCTAGGATGCTTCCTAGTCAGAATGCTTGTAGGGTTAAGGCAGATGGCATGGGTTCACGCTATCATTGAAGATTTTCCGCTGCGAGTTTATGAAGACTTGACCATAATGGTCATAATTTGTGTAAGACGGTATGTATGGATGTAAGTCTCTTATTATCCAGCTTCTATGTGTTCAGTCAGCATTGATCTCTAGGATCACTGTACACGTGCATTCGGTGATCACGACTTATGAGTCGGGGTCCCCACAGAGCTGGTATCAGAGCCATCTTGACTGTAGGAAGCCTTAGTTAGCATGGTCATTAGTTAGGGTAAAACAATTTTTTCAAAACTATCTATACCTCTCCTCTTTTCTGAGATTTCCCAAACCTAAGGGATATTTCCCTTATTGACCTCTCCTATTCAACTTTTGTAGATGGCCGTCGCCCCCTTGAGAGTTCTTATGACAGGATTCCCATCACTCCTAAGAGACTGCCTCCAACAATGCCACTATCCTTTGCTGCCCATGTACACCCTGCATGAACTGGAAAATGATGTGTTCTAGAAAGAGTTCTACGCCAAGATTTTTGTGCCTACCAAGACCTCACCCCAGGGATGGTTCTTCATTGGACCGCCCATGCCAACAAGAGACCTGGCCATCCAGCAAGTGGCATACGAAGAGCTCCTCTGTCTTCGAGACCTCCTTCCAGAAATGAAGAAAGAACACGCCACCCGCTACCTACCTGGCAAGAGCGGATTTGGAGCCCCGACTCAAGTGATGATTTCTCCAGAAGACGAATATCCAACCCTCAAGTACCAGATCCATTTCACCAACGCAGGAGACTACCTTCTATGTCAGCTTACCGAAGCATTCCTTAAGGCTCGCCAAGACCTCCCTTCACTTCTGCACTTCCACTGCCTCGAGAAGAAGAAGGAGGTCAAGCGAGAATAGCAAATCACTGCCCTACAAGTCTACATCGCCAATCAAAAGGAGCGAATTGAGGATCTTTAGGAAGCCCACAACCAAGCCCCACGCAGGAGGCATAGGAATGGATTTCCATATCCACCTCGTAGAGGATCATCGTCAGGCCCCCAACAACATGACCCAAGACTGAATAACAACCTTTTTGCTTCCGACACATGTCACAGGTGTGGTGAACTTGGGCATATTAATAGGATGTGTCCCAACAAGCAGTCGACTGTCGCATGCCCACTGGCACCACAGGAGAACCCAGAAACTGAAGACTGAATGCCCTTCTCTCCGAGTGATGAAGCAAGCACGACTACTAAGTCCGAGAACCCCTAGGGTAGGATGAGTCGTGTACCCCCTATGCGAAGTCAAGTCCATATGATGGTTCAAATGAAACCATTTTGTGTGTTGCTTGTTTTTATCTGTTGTGTTTCGATATAAGTCGCACTTTTGCCCTTGGCAACATGTACGTGACTATATCAGCTATCTTATCTTAATGAATGTGTGTGGCCCTTTCGGCACTTGTTTGTTGCACTTGCACTATACCGCCCTTTTAGGCACCCCCCCCCCTCTATGCTACTTCTCCCTCTCATCTCTCTCATCAACAGAACACCAGCAAGACAAGATGCACCAAGGATTCCACCTCGGCAACCAACTGGCACTGAAGACTTTTGCTACAACCTCCTCGACCAATTGCAACCCCGTATGTTTACCGCTCAAGACTGGAAACCCATCCCTAGACCCTTCGAGAGTTTACGAGGTACCCCCAGCTCGAATCCTTAACCATGTGCTTAACCTACAGGGTTGCAAGAGAACCAGTTAAGCCTCGGTAACCTTTGCTCATCACTGGGTTCAGTATGGAACTAGTGGGCATAGTGAACTAGCACATTATCATCCTAAGATAGCACCAGAACTGACGATGCCTTAGGGAAGATCGTTTTGAGGGTACTTGATTAGTAGGCTAATTATTTTTCGAGGCTATAATAGATACCTTGAGGAATATCTGAGACTCTTTGGTGGATTATGAGGCTTTCATGATGAAATTGGTGGGATCAGTTAATAGAGTAGCATAACTTTCATTACCCTTGGGTAAATTGGATTTAGTAGGACAGATTATGATCGCAAGCTGTAATTCCTGGAAGTATAAGGATTTGACTTAGCCAGGGGATATTGATAGGAGATAGTTGACATTATGATAATGACTTGGGGGAAACATGTAGGAATTCTCGTAGGACATGAGATTTGGATTAAATAGGTGATCCTAGTGGAGTATAGATGATGAGTAAGTCTACATGGTTCGGAGTAAATTGGATTTAGACTGATGATCTCGATCATGAAACCATGTTTCTCGGTGGACGATGAACTAGGAGATTGGATTAATTGTCGGAGTTGATTTAGGGAATCTATACAAGCTTGACGTTGGAAGTTACTTGACCCCGATAATGGAAATTGGTGGACTTACCATAGTAAAGATAGCCATTTCAAGTATTTCGGGATTATCGGGACTTTAGGAGATCATGTGGAACACCATAGGCATTGGACTTGTAGGATAAATGGATCATGTAGTGATTAGTGAAGTTAATGGGCCATTAGAGTTGATACATAGGAAGGAAACAAGATTTTGGATTTCTCATATGACGTGTTTCCTTAGGATAGAGATGCACTATCATGGACCTTGGAAGAATAAGCTGAGTACTTGGATTGTGATATTTAGTCCAAGCTTAGCAGCTTGTATGTTCTACCCATGGATTTTACATGAGGATAACCATGCATATGAGTTTGGGGATAGTTGACATGTATCATTTTAATAGACCTCCTCTAGGGAGTGATACGTCTCCGTCGTATCTACTTTTCCTAACGCTTTTCCTCTTGTTTTGGACTCTAATTTGCATGATTTGAATGAAACTAACCCAGACTGACGCTGTTTTCAGTAGAACTACCATGGTGTTGTTTTTGTGCAGAAATAAAAGTTCTCAGATTGAAACGAAACTTCGCGAGGATTTTTTATATAATAAAAGAGAATTTGTGGAGCCAAGAACCACAGGAGGGGGGCATCTGGGTGGGCACAACCCACCAGGGTGCCCCCCCTCCAGGTGCGCCCAGGTGGGTTGTCCCCACCTGGTGGCCTCGCTGACTCCAACCCTAATGCTATAAAGTCATATTTTCGGAGAAGAAAATCAGGGAGAACGAATTATCGCGTTTCACGAGACGGAGCCGCCGCCACCTCCTGTTCTTCATCAGGAGGCCAGATCTAGAGTCCGTTTGGGGCTCCGGAGAGGGGGATCTTCGATCTTCGTCATCACCAACCCTTCTCCATCGCCAATTCCATGATGCTCCCCACCAGGAGTGAGTAATTCCTTTGTAGTCTCGCTGGTCGGTGAGGAGTTGGATGAGATTCATCATGTAATCGAGTTAGTTTTGTTAGGGCTTAATCCCTAGTATCCATTATGTTCTGAGATTGATGTTGCTATGACTTTGCCATGCTTAATGCTTGTCACTTTGGGCCCGGGTGCCATGATTTCAGATCTGAACCGTTTATGTTATCACCATTATATCTATGTTCTAGATCCAATCTTGCAAGTTATAGTCACCTACTACGTGTTAAGATCCAGCAACCCCGGAGTGACAGAAGTCGGGACACTTCCCGGTGATGACCGTAGTTTGAGGAGTTCATGTATTCATTATATGTTAATGCTTTGTTCCGGTTCTCTATTAAAAGGAGGCCTTAATATCCCTTAGTTTCCATATGGACCCCGCTGCCACAGGAGGGTAGGACAAAAGATGTCATGCAAGTTCTTTCCATAAGCACGTATGACTATTTATGGAATACATGCCTACATTATATTTGTGAACTGGAGCTAGTGCTGTATCGCCCTAGGTTATGACTGTTATATGATGAATATCATCCAATGAATTCACCGATCCAATGCCTACGAATTTCTCTCATATTGTTCTTGCTAAGTTACCACTGCTATTGTTACTCTTGCACTTGCCACAAAATCATTGCTATTACTGTTACTGTTACTATTACTGTTGCTACTATTATCAAAACTACCTACTACTTTGCTACTGATTACTTTGCTGCAGATAATTAATCTCCAGGTGTGGTTGAATTGACAACTCAGCTGCTAATACTTGCAAATATTCTTTGGCTCCCCTTGTGTCAAATCAATAAATTTGGGTTGAATACTCTACCCTCGAAAACTGTTGGGATCCCCTATACTTGTAGGTTATCAAGGAGTCATGAGGATATGACTAGCATGAGTGATGATTGGAGTTGGCCTATACGAAATGATGCTTTCAGTGGTATAAGGTGATTTGTTTAGAGGACTAGATAGAACAATTGGCATCTCAGAAACTGTGCTCCAGGATAATATGATAAACGTTCACTCGCACCCTAGAATCCTTGAAACCCTTAAGCCCTACCAAGCCACAACATGGTCGGATCATGACCTTGGGCCTTGACTCTAGATCGAGAAGACCTTGGCCAACACTCAACCGTGACCGTCACCAATGCCCCAGCCTACTTTATGAACCTCGTGAACAAAGTCTCCATGGAGGACTTGGACAAGTTGGGTGTCATCATTACTGATGCGATCCCCTATACTTGTGGGTTATCAAGACCTTTTTCTAGCGCCGTTGCCGGGGAGCATAGCTATATTTGTTGAGTCACTTGGGATTATTATCAAATTATCACTATGAAGAATCTGAAGGATGCTAAGACTAAGATTTTTCCCTCTAAGACGTGGGGAGGTAAGGAACTGCCATCCAGCTCCGCTTTAGATTCACCTTCTGTTATAAGTAGACTTGTAACACCACCACATGCTATCAATTCTGACATGTCGCAAGTTATTGATGATGCTACTTCTGCTATGAATGCTACTCATGATGATGCTAGTACCTTGCTTGATGATAATGTGCCACTAGGTGAATTTCTTGATGAACAACTTGCTAGAACTAAAGCTTTTGAGAATGCTGAAACTGATGAAATTGTTGAAACTAATGAAGAGCTTGAAACTGAAAATCTTGAAACACCTATTAGACCTAGTTCTCCTAGATATGAATTGCCAAAGGTACCGGAAGGTTATGTTATGGATGAGGAGACAACTAGAGACATTCTTGCTTGTAAGGATAGAGATGATCTGGAAAAATTATTATGCAAGTATAAAGAAAATACTTTGAATGCTAGAATGAAATGTGATCCTAAGTTTGCTACTTCATCTATCTTTGTTGATGATAAGGATTATGAATTCTCTGTCGACCCAGAGTTGATTACTTTGGTTGAATCTGATCCTTTCCATGGTTATGAAACTGAAACTGTTGTGGCACATCTTACTAAGTTGAATGACATAGCCACCCTATTTGTTCATGATGAGAAAATTCGCTACTATTATATTCTCAAATTATTTCCGTTCTCATTAAAGGGTGATTCTAAGGCTTGGTACAATACTCTTGCTCCTGGTTGTGTGCATAGTCCCCAGGATATGATTTATTACTTCTCTGAAAAATATTTTCCTGCTCATAAGAAACAAGCTGCATTACAGGAAATATTTAACTTTGCGCAAATTGAAGAAGAGAGTCTCCCACAAGCTTGGGGGAGGCTTCTCCAATTGCTTAATGTTTGTCCTGATAATCCTCTTAAGAAAAATGAAATACTTGATATCTTCTATAATGGACTAACCGATGCTTCTAGGGACTTCCTAGATAGTTGTGCTGGTTGTGTTTTCAGGGAGCGAACTATTGAACAAGCTGAAGAATTATTGAATAACATATTGAAAAATTATGATGATTGGACTCTTCCCGAACCACCACTCAAACCTACTCCAAAGAAGAGGGGTATCTTATATCTCAGTCCTAAAGATATGCAAGAGGCAAAGAAATCCATGAAGGAAAAAGGTATTAAAGCAGAGGATGTTAAAAATTTACCACCTATCGAAGAAATACATGGGCTTGAAACACCACCACCACCTAAGGTGGTAGAGGTAAATTCTTTACTGAAGTTCAATGAAGGTGATATTCCTTATAATAAACATCGTAGTCAATGCCTTTATGAGTTTGATAATTACATTAGAAAACAAGATCACTTCAATGCAAATGTTATGAAACAATTGAAATACAATTCTGATATGATTGCTCACTTGAGTGACTTGTTATTTAGAATCTCAAATGATGTTAGAGGTGTACGAAAGCATGCTTCTATGGTTCAAACTCAATTAGAACAAGTTGCTAAATCTCAAAGAGAGTTGCTTGATGAAATGAATAATAATATCAATGATCATGGTGTTAGAGTAATGACTAGAGGAGGTAGAATGACTCAGGAACCACTTTTCCTGAGGGAAACCCAAAAAGAATTGAACAAGACTCTCAAAGAGTTGACACTGATATACCTAGTCCTTCTAAAAAGAAAAAGAAGAAGAAAAATGATAGGACTTTGCATGCCTCTAGTGAACCTGAAGTTGAAAAACCACCTGATAATGATAATGAAGTCTCTATCTCTGATGCTGAAACTCAATCTGGTAGTGAACACTCACCTTCTAAAAATGAAAAAGACAATGATGAGGTTCATGAAGACAGTCAAACAAATAATAAAGAACCAGATAATGATGTTGAGATAGAACCAGCAGCTAATCTTGATAACCCACAAACCAAGAATAAAAGATATGATAAAAGAGACTTTGTTGCTAGAAAACACGGTAAGGAAAGAGAATCGTGGATTCAAAAACCTATGCCCTTTCCACCTAAGTCAACCAAAAAGAAAGATGAAGAAGAATTTGAATGCTTTGCTGAAATGCTGAGGCCAGTCTTTTTGCGTACTCGCTTGACTGATATCTTAAAAATGCCTCCTTATGCAAAGTACATGAAAGACATCATCACCAATAAGAGAAAAATACCGGAAGCTGAAATTTCCACCATGCTTGCTAATTATACTTTTAAGGATGGAGTACCTAAATAACTTGGAGATCTGGGAATACCAACTATACCTTGCTCCATCAAAAGAAACTATGTGAAAACCGCTTTGTGTGATTTAGGAGCTGGTGTTAGAGTTATGCCTTTCTGTCTTTATAAAAGACTTGACTTGAATAAACTCACACCTACTGAAATATCTTTGCAAATGGCTGATAAATCAACTGCCATACCTATCAGTATTTGTGAGGATGTGCCCGTTGTTGTTGCTAATGTTACTATCTTAACTGACTTTGTTATACTTGAGATGCCCGAGGACGACAACATGTCGATTATCCTCGGTAGACCCTTCTTGAATACTGCAGGGGCTGTTATTGATTGCAATGAAAGGAAGGTCACTTTTCATATCAATGGTAATGAGCATACGGTGCACTTTCCGAAGAAACAATTCCAAGTGAATAGTATTAATGTTATTGAAAAATCTCCAACAATCACTATTGGAAGTTTTCAACAACCCCTACCTACTGTTAAAAAGAAATACGAAATGCTTATTATTGGGGACATCCATATCCCCATTGAGGTAACTTAGTGTTTTTATGAAAGTTCTTCGGTTTCATGCTAATTGGAAGTGGTTGTTAATAAGACTTGATCAACCTTATTAATAAATCATTTTTGAGAGGTATGAAGTTGATGAACTCAGTGAGCACTACCTTCTGTCCCTACTTTTTGTTTTCTGTTTTTATTAGTTAAATAAAATAAAATGTCATGCCTTGCCTGTTTTCTAAGTTTTCCATGCAATAAAAAATATGACCCAAAAATAAAAGTTCTCAGAATGCTCTGAAAATTTAATACGATTTTTTTCTGAATATTTAATAATTTTTGGTGCAAATAACATCAGAGGGCGGTGCACCAGGTGGGCACAACCCACCTGGGCATGCCAGCAACCCCAGGCGTGCCCTGATGGGTTGTGGTCCCCACGTGGGCCCCTTCACTTATTCCTTCACTCCATATCATTACTTACCTCCGAAAAAAAAATCACCATTGCTCTCTCTCTCGTGTTCTTGCTCTCAAACCCACGGATTTCGATCTCTTTGCTCGAAGCTCCGTTTCCGAAACTGTTTCAGGGGATTGTTGCTTGGTATGTGCCTCTTCCATTGGTCCAATTAGTTTTTGCTTTAGTGGTTTATATTTAGAATAATTAGTGACTCTTGGTGCTACTGTAGATGAGCTTGCACGTTGAATTCTTAGAGTTCTAAGTAGTTTGAATGCTTGATATGGCCTCTATGCATCCCTATGAGTAGTTGCTATCAATCTTGTGAAGCTTTGTTGAGAAAAATTTTGTGAACTAAAAATTTCAGAATTTTGTTCATAGGAAAAAGATGAGTATCTTTAGGAAGTTTGCTTCCAAGAAGAACTCCAAGGGTGTTATTGGAGAGTCATCTGAGAGTGATCTCTACACCCAAAGAATGGCAGAGGGCGGATACAGGATTATGCCTGAGGACATTGTCGCCTACCGGAACAACCTGGCTGCGGCACAGGTGGAGCCTCAGGAATGGGACCCTCAGGTGCATGCTCCCCAGCACTTCAACATAGGACCCCATGGCTTCTTCGAGTGGTGATTACCAAGTTAGGCCAAAATCCTAAGCTTCGGGGAGTACATATTTCCACCGACATTACTTTCATGTTCACACTTTTCATTCCAGTTGTCGGTGTCCACACTTTTTCATTGTATTATCCATGCTAGATTTATTTTCTCGCCTTCTTCTTGTGTGTTTAAAAAACTTTGAGAAAATACAAAAATATTTCCTGCTTCTTTTTTATTTTTTATTATTTTTCTTTCTAGTATAATTAGTTGTAGTGTTTAAAAAGAAAACCCAAAAAGATTTCCTTGTTCTTCTATTGCTTGTTGGGAGCTCTCCCATGTAAATAGTTTTTCACATTTTTGTTTTTCCTTTCTTAAATTTGCTTTCTTTCAGAAAACTAAAAACTCCAAAAACTGTTTCTCTTAATTTCTTTTTATTGAGTCATATCGAGGAGAAGACCACGATGAAAATGTTGAGTGGCTCTCATATGCATTGTTGTTGATCTAAGAGAGAGCCCATATTACCTTGTTTTCTTCCTTTTGAATAAATGTTTGCAGATTCCAGCTTAGTCCACGGCACTCTTGCACTATTATTATTTTCATATCATTCCGTCGTGCAAGTGAAAGGCAATAATGACGATATTTGATGAACTGGCTGTGGCAGAGAGAAACGGGTATGACCTCAACTTGTTCTGCTTTTGTAAATATGTTTAACCTAGTATCCATGATTCAGCTCATTATGATCAAACATGTTTGCAATGACCCTTAGAGATTATAGTTTCTCATGCCATTCTTAAGTAGCTAGGAGTTGATAATGATTTATCTTGGATGTCAACATTGCGTTAAAATAATTGTGATGTAGTATGATGATATAGTATCCTCCTCTGAATGTTCGGGTGGCTTGACTTGGCACATATTCATGCATGTAGTTGAATCAAAACCAACATAGCCTCTATGATATTTATGTTCATGGTGTTCATATCCTACTCATGCTAGTATCCAATATTACTTATGCATAATGCATGTTCATGACCGTTTTCGCTCTCTGGCTGGCCGCTTCTCAACCTAATTACTAGCCTTCGCCTGTACTAAGTGGGAATTCTGCTTGTGCATCAAAACCCTGAAACCCAAGTTATTCCAGATGAGTCCACCATACCTACCTATATGCGGTATTACCCTGCCGTCCTAAGTAAATTTGCATGTGCCACCTCTAAAAACTTCAAATAAATATCCTTTTTGTGTGTGCCTGGATTGTTCATAGAGCGACAGGAGGTAGTCATTATCTTCCATGCTAAGCGGGTTATTCTCATGATGAGTGTTTATTTGCTCGTCCTTGCATGAGAGGGGCGGTAATAGGGATTCCCAGTCCCGAATTCAAATTGCAAATAATTAAACAAAACTCCCCCAGGAATGTTGTTGGTATGGACGGCACTCGTTGTTTCGGACAAGCCGTGGAGTGTGATTGTTGGTGGAGGGGGAGTAAACCTTTACTTTTATCGCTTGGGAACCGCAACTAATGTGTTTAGCATGGAAGATACCGATAACTAATGGTCGCGAAGTAAATAAGAAGGTTGAATTTCTCAAAATTTCATTTACCTCTGTTTTAAAACTTGAGCTCTGGCACCTCTGCAAATCACTGCTTCCCTTTGCGAAGGGACTATCTATTTACTTTTATGTTATGTCATCACCTTCTCAAATAAGCGCCAGAACCTGAGAGCACTATTGTCATCCTAATGCATTGTGTGGAGCTAATGTTGGGTGCATCATGACTGGATCTTTTCTACCATGAATTACAATGTTTAGTCGCTGCTCAGACTTTGGAGGTGCTCTGCATTTATGTTTTGTGGTCTTAGAAAGGGCTAGCGAGATACCACTATTGTCATATAATATCATGGTTGCTTTGACAAAGTGTTGCTGTTTGAGATATCTTATTATTGCTCACTAGTTGAATATGCCATTGTTATGAGTTAATATAATTTTTAAGAGTTATTGTCGATATGGTTAGTTATAATCTTTGCTAAAAACCTGGGTGCTACTTAAGCTTATTTATGTAAACAAGAGCAAAAGAGTTCGTAAATTTTTTTCTTTTTCACTTTCAGTTTATCAACTGAATTGCTTCAGGACAAGCAAAGGTTTAAGCTTGGGGGAGTTGATACGTCTCTGTCGTATCTACTTTTCCTAACGCTTTTCCTCTTGTTTTGGACTCTAATTTGCACGATTTGAATGAAACTAACCCGGACTGACGCTGTTTTCAGCAGAACTACCATGGTGTTGTTTTTGTGCAGAAATAAAAGCTCTCGGATTGGAACGAAACTTCGCGAGGATTTTTTATATAATGAAAGAGAATTTCTGGAGCCAAGAACCATAGGAGGGGGGCACCTGGGTGGGCACAACCCACCAGGGGCGCCCCCCTCCAGGCGCGCCCAGGTGGGTTGTCCCAACCTGGTGGCCCCGCAGACTCCAACCCTGATGCTATAAAGTCAAATTTTCAGAGAAGAAAATCAGGGAGAAAGAATTATCGCGTTTCACGAGATGGAGCCGCCGCCACCTCCTGTTCTTCATCGGGAGGCCAGATCTGGAGTCCGTTTGGGGCTCCGGAGAGGGGGATCTTCGATCTTCGTCATCACCAACCCTTCTCCATCGCCAATTCCATGATGCTCCCCACCGGGAGTGAGTAATTCCTTCGTAGGCTCGCTGGTCGGTGAGGAGTTGGATGAGATTCATCATGTAATCGAGTTAGTTTTGTTAGGGCTTGATCCCTAGTATCCATTATGTTCTGAGATTGATGTTGCTATGACTTTGCCATGCTTAATGCTTGTCACTTTGGGCCCGGGTGCCATGATTTCAGAGCTGAACCGTTTATGTTATCACATTATATCTATGTTCTAGATCCGATCTTGCAAGTTATAGTCACCTACTACGAGTTATGATCCAGCAACCCCGTAGTGACAGAAGTCAGGACACTTCCCGGTGATGACCGTAGTTTGAGGAGTTCATGTATTCATTATGTGTTAATGCTTTGTTCCGGTTCTCTATTAAATGGAGGCCTTAATATCCCTTAGTTTCCATATGGACCCCGCTGCCACGGGAGGGTAGCACAAAAGATGTCATGCAAGTTCTTTCCATAAGCACGTATCACTAATTACAGAATACATGCCTACATTATATTTATGAACTGGAGCTAGTGCTGTATTGCCCTAGGTTATGACTGTTATATGATGAATATCATCCAACGAATTCACCAATCCAATGCCTACGAATTTCTCTCATATTGTTCTTGCTAAGTTACCACTGCTATTGTTACTCTTACACTTGCCACAAAATCATTGCTATTGCTATTACTGTTACCATTACTATTGCTGTTGCTACTATTATCAAAACTACCATACTACTTTGCTACTGATTACTTTGCTGTAGATAATTAATCTCCAGGTGTGGTTGAATTGACAACTCAGCTGCTAATACTTGCAAATATTCTTTGGCTCCCCTTGTGTTGAATCATTAAATTTGGGTTGAATACTCTACCCTCGAAAACTGTTGGGATCCCCTATACTTGTAGGTTATCAAGGAGTCATGAGGATATGAATAGCATGAGTGATGATTGGAGTTAGCCTATACGAAATGATGCTTTCAGTGGTATAAGGTGATTTGTTTAGAGGACTAGATAGAACAATTGGCATCTCAGAAACTGTGCTCCAGGATAATATGATAAACGTTCACTCGCACCCTAGAATCCTTGAAACCCTTAAGCCCTACCAAGCCACAACATGGTCGGATCATGACCTTGGGCCTTGACTCTAGATCGAGAAGACCTTGGCCAACACTCAACCGTGACCATCACCAATGCCCCAGCCTACTTTATGAACCTCGTGAACAAAGTCTCCATGGAGGACTTGGACAAGTTGGGTGTCATCATTACTTGGTGACTTACTCGTCTACCCAAAGACGGAAGAAGGGTCGTTCAGCTGGTTAGGGAACATTTGAATGTCAAGGAGGAAGAACTATACCAACCACCGTCATCAAGAAGTAAACTTCCGCGTCGAAGACCATGTGTATCTGCAAGCCACTCCTCTCAAAGGAACCAAGCATTTCCATGTCAAAGGAAAGCTCACACCAAGAGTTATCGACCCCCTCCGAGTTCACTACATGACAAAAAGAAGACGGTTACCAGTTGGAGTTGCCACATAAGTTACCCGATGTGCACAACATTTTCCACGCGTCACAACTCTGGAAAAAATTCCAACTTCCTACCTAGCCCGATCTCTACAAGGACATAGATCACCGAGCCATCGACATCAAGCCTGGCCTGACCAACGCGAGATACCCATTTGCAACCTAGATCAAGCAGAATGTCATACACGAAGCCGCACCATCAAGTACTTCAAGGATCAGCGGAGCAGCCGCACGGAAGCAGAAGCAGCATGAGGATATGAAGACTACCCCAGTTCAAGTTTCCATATTCCTTTTCGCTCCTAGTTTGGGAATCTCGGGGACGAGATTCTTGCAAGGGGGGTAGGTGTGTCACACCCTGATTTTCATGACACAACATTTAGGAATAATTAAGCACAAAAATTGGGTCCAACCAAAACTTTTTGTGTTGATTTGATCTCTGTTTTGATTTGGATTTCTGTTTGCTGTTTGCAAGTGCTCTAAAAATCAAATAAATCTTCCAACTCTTATACTCCTTCTCCTTGATCCAAAAGTTTGCCCAATGTTCATGCCATGTGTAACAGAATAGTATTTTCTTGCAAAAATAATTAGGCCAAAAAGTATTTTCTAAATTAGGTTTTCCAAAAACCCCTCAGTTAAGGCTTGAACTACAAGTACTTAATTTGGTATGTGAAAAATCTTTCAAAAATTATATTTGACTCCATTTAGATATAGGACTCCCATAAACCACAAAAATATAATTTTAAAAGTTATTTTGCTATTTTATTTAAAGGCTTTTTCTTTAGGCCAGAAATGGTCTTTAATAGGTAAAAGTTATTTTAATGTTTCAAAAATATTTGAGAAAATTTAGGGAAGCTCAGTGGACATATATTGTCCATATATATGAGTTTCAACACATGATCATGACCAAAATATTGGTCAAATCCCTCAAAAACCCTTTCTGGATATTTCAAGCTTTTGAAATATTTACAAAGGAAATATTCTCCATTAAATCCAAGAAAATTCTACCATGTCACAAATGGCCTGCTTGATGATCTTGACAAGTATCATGTCATGGAGAATAGTATAACCCCATGAAACCCTCTCAAAACCATTTCTGTCCTTTTCCAAGTTTGAACAACTTTGCACTACCAAACATGTCCAAATGATATCAAACTTGGTACACATGCTAAAATGGTCTAATAATTCATCTAGACCAAGTGGAACAAGTTGGAGAACAAGTTAACTTGATCAAAGCTTGTCAAAACCATCTCTGTCTAGAACCAAATTTGAGCAACTCTACATTGCCAACTTTCTCCATTTGATGCCAAACTTTGTGGACATGCTCAAATACCCAAATAATGACACTCAACAAAGTGGTGCATCAAGGAGAAGAGACTAAGCAAATCCATTTATGTTGATTTCTAGGGTTTACAAAACTTGCATTGGCAACTTTATCCAAATGAGCTCAAATTTCTACCACATTGCCAAATGGTCATGGGTATCACCCCCATCAAGTGGCACAAGAAGGAGATAAGTGCAAGTAGCTCAAACTTGCATCAAACACCTTCTGCCATTTTTCCAAAATCATCATTTTGACCTCTTCCACTATTCTCCATGAGCTCAAGTTTTAACCAGAGGTTACCCTAGATCACTTCTACCCCAGTAGCTTCCTGTCGGTGTACTAAGTATTGGGCCACTAGTACCCCGTACTTGTGCACGGGTAGTTGTCGCCATACTCGCGGCAAGGCTTCTCGGGGAACAGTTCGAGGTTGACTCAAGCCACCAAAGAAATCATCAAGTCAGAGATCTGAGGATCAGCAGATAAGAAGAGCTGGAATCCGAAGGCCAGCTTCCCCGGCAAGATCTTGCCGGGGTGGCCTGCGGAGCCCGGCAAGGATCGGCGCCCGGCAAGGCTTGGCGCCCGGCAAGCTTCAGCGCCCGGCAAGGTTTTGTTGCTGTGCCACCGCTCTAGCACAGCGACAAACCCAACATTCTGGGTCCTTCTTTGGAAGCGTGGCGATGCGCTAGTGGAGGAGAGCTTAAGCGGTGCTGATGGGATGGCCCCTTTTTCCATCCACAAGGAAGTAAGGACACCTAAACGGACACCTTACGGTGAATTAAATGCGTTTGTCCTAGTCCGTCAGGGGTTAGGTATGATGACCCTGTAGCTACTTTACACCTCAATGTATGTACGTTTTGCCACTGTGGTGACCCCTTTGTGGTATAAAAGGAGGCCCACGACAACTGCTACAGGGGAGAAGGATCTTCTGGCCCATTCTGCATGCGTAGCTGCTCTTGAACGTACTGTTCACTGTGAGCGCTCCTGGAGCCTGGGCTCAAGAACACTAATAATAACACAAGGCAGGAGTAGGGTTTTACGCTGATCAGCGGCCCGAACCTGGGTAAAATCGCCCCACGTCGATCGTTGGTTCTGCTCTTTGCGCATACCTCTCCCCCCCGCCGAATCGTAAAGGGGTCTCTTGTGATCCCATAGGTGTCGCACGCCGATATCTTTGGCGCGCCAGGTAGGGTGATTGTAGGTTGTGTGAACCTGATCCAGTGATCGGGGCCTTAGTTTCTTCATCATCTTCATCATCATGCCACCCAAGAAGAAGAGCGCTGCGACGGCACAACCGTCCACGTCTGTTTTGCCTGCGCCTTCGCGTACAGGCGATGGCGTGGGTGCAGAAGGAAGAGGACTAGAACCTCCACGGCGTTCTGGTGATCTGAGCCAGGCGAGCAGCATCGTTCGCAGTGGCAGCGGTAACCTACACGCCACTGGATCCAGAGACGGAGCTGTGTTGCCTACGGGTGGCACAACGAATTCCAGAGATCGGAGGGTGCCTGCTGGAGCTCCCGCGCCGGCGCAAGCATCACGACCTACCCAGGTCGTGCACGACGAGCGACGTCATGGCGCTGGTGGTTCAGGGCATCCCCATGAAAAGATTTCTGCGCATCGATCCCAAGATGCGCGGGACCAGCATGCACACCGAGCTGCCGCGGAGGTGGCGCGCGGTCGCGTGACCGTGGTGGTGCTCCTTCTAACATGGCTAGGAGTCAGAGCACCTCACGTACCTCGCACCTGTCACCGCCGCCTACGCCAGCGGAAGCCTTGGCACGTGCGCAGCTGCTCCTCGATTTCCCTCCTGCCCCGGAGAAGATGGAGGAGTGGCGAGCTACTATCCAGAGCCTTATCGGCTTCGCCAACAAAGATGGGCCGCAAGAGGCAGGGCCCTCACGGCGAAGGCCCATCGATCTGGCGCGAGCCGATGTGGAGAAAACCGGAGGTGGTGCAACCACGGTGCACTCCCCTCCGCGGCACCAGCGGCGGCCGACAACCCAGCAGGTCGACCGCCGTGAAGAAGTTTCCACGGTGTCGTCCGATCCACGGATGCACCGCGATCAGCGTCAAGTTCTCCAGGAACGAGGCAAGGAGGATGCTTGAACTACCATCGAGCGGCGACGGGAAGTGCACTATCAGTCTGATAAGCACGCATGGCCGGCTGTCGATGAGCCTGCGCCAGGGGACGTAGGAGACTTGCCTTATGAGGTGGGGACTCCAGCGTTTACTCGTGAGCTGCGGCAAGTCCAGTGGCCCAATTCTCGAACCTTCAAGCCAGAGGTCCCGGAGAAATATGACGGTAAGACCCATCCCTCGGAGTTCCTGAGCATCTACACCATTGCGGTGCAGGCTGCCGGGGGCCGAGATGACAAGATACTTGCCAACTACTTCCCGTTGGTGCTCAAGCCCAACGTCAGGTCATGGTTGATGCATCTGCCGGAGAATTCTATTTCTTCTTGGTCAGATCTGTGCCATCAGTTTGTTGGCGCCTTTGTTGGAGGCCACCTAGCTCCTGGCCAAGAGAGTGATTTGCATATCATCCCTCAGAAGGAGGGCGAATCCCTGCGCAAGTTTATGCAGAGGTTTAGCCGGGTGCAGTACAATATTCCTGATGTTCACCCTGCTGCTGTCATTAGCTCGTTTCATCAGAACGTGCGTAACCGTAGAATGCGAGAAGAGCTGGCAATGAACAAAGTCAGGAGTATTGCCGAGCTTTACGCTCTGGCCGATAAATGCGCTCGAGCTGAAGAGGGGAGGAAACTCCCTGGCGAGGCTGTTGGCGCGGCGGGCGAATCCGAAGATGAAGACGCCGCGACCCCGTCAAGGAAAGGCCGGCGGCGGAACAGGAAACACGGAGGCAAGGCCGTGCTTGCTGTCGAGGAATCCGACAACCCCGGCACCGCCAAGAAGGCCAAGGTTGGTGACCCCGGCAAGGATCTTGCCCGGTGCCCTTCCTGTCAGGCCTTGGCGGCTGCCGACAAGTCGGAAAGCTCCGGCAAGCAGTATTGCAAGATCCATCGCACCAAGGGCCACGATCTCCAAAACTGCCGGCAAGTTGAACAGCTTGCCGAGAAACAGAGGGCCGAATATGAAAGGCGAGATAAGGAGAAGGCCCAAGATGGTGCTGACGTATCCGGCAAGAAGCACGGTGGCCGAGGGGGGCGCCGCGGCAAGGCCAAGCAACAGAGGGATAGGCCCGCTCGGGGCCGAGACAAAGAAGAAGATGATGACGAAGAAGACGATGAGTCCAGTGAGCAAGAATTCCAGAAAGCTACAGAGGCCATGTGTATCGATGGGTGTGCCTTGCTGCATTCTTCCCACCATCGACTCAAACAGTGGGTGCGGGAAGTCAATGCAACAGAGCCATCGCCAGATGCATGTAGGCCCCTGAAGTGGCCCAACACGCCTATCATTTTCGACACCGAGGATCACCCTGATCGCACAACTGCGGTCGGATGCTTGCCATTGTTGGTCTCACCAACAATTCGCAACCTCAAGGTGACGAAAATGCTAGTTGACGGTGGGGCCGGGCTAAACCTAATCTCACCGGATGTGCTCAAGAAGCTCTAAATTCCTGATGAGGACCTCGAAGAAACGGGTACGTTTCAAGGGGCCAATCCGGGAAGAACCTAGCCCAAGGGCAAGATTACGCTGCCGGTGACGTTTGGTAGCGAGCTCAACTACAGGACCGAGAAGGTAGTGTTTGATGTCGCCAAGATCCCCATGTCAAACAATGGGATCTTTGGTCGGCCAGCGCTGGCTAAGTTTATGGCGGCATCACATTACGCATACAATGTTTTGAAGATGCCCGGGCCGTTGAGCGTCATCACTATCCATTCCGATAAGAAGGATGCGCTCATCTGTGCCGACCAACTTTACCGGGAAGCAGTTGCAGCACCTGCCATCAAGGCATCTGCTCCTGCCACTGGAACTCTCGGGGGGAAGAAGAAGACCGGCAAGAATCTTGGCGCGAACTCCGGCAAGCGCACCTCCTCGGAGTGCTGCGCTTCCGTCGAGGATGCAATAGAGAGTTCCACCGGCAAGAAAAAGAAATCCAAGGCTGCTCCGCCGGAGACCAAGAAGGTGCCCGTCAAGGAGGACGGAACAGGGGAAACTTTCACCATAAGTTCCACCCTAGATGACAAATAGGAAAGCACGCTCGTTGCCTTCCTGCGGGTGAATGTCGACGTGTTTGCATGGCAACCGTCTGACATCCCCGGTGTTCCCAGGGAGGTAATTGAGCACCACCTTGCTGTCTGTCCTCACGCGCGGCCCGTCAAGCAGAGGGTCAGAAAGCAAGCCATGGAGCGGCAAGAATTCATTGCCGAGGAAATCAGAAAGCTGGAGGCGGCAGGATTGGTCAAAGGAGTGCTTCATCCAACCTGGTTGGCCAATCCGGTTGTAGTGCGAAAAGCGAATGGGAAATGGAGGCTTTGTATCGATTATACAGATATCAATAAAGCCTGTCCAAAAGATCCCTTTCCCTTGCCGCGCATCGACCAAATTGTGGATTCCACCGCTGGTTGTGATCTCCTGTCCTTCCTTGATGCCTATTCAGGGTATCATCAGATTTTCATGGCGAAAGAAGATGAAGAGAAGACCGCATTTATCACCCCATGTGGTACGTATTGTTTTATACGAATGCCTTTCGGGTTGAAAAGTGCTGGTTCGACATTTGCGAGAGCAGTCCAAATTGGTTTTGAGCCTCAACTCCATAGAAATATGGAGGCATACATGGATGATATAGTGGTCAAAACCAAGGACAAAGCGATGCTCATACAAGATTTAGAAGAAACATTTGCAAATCTATGCAAGATCAACTTAAAGCTCAATCCTGAGAACTGCGTTTTCGGTGCTCCTTCCGGCAAGCTCCTCAGATTCTTTGTATCTTGCCGGGGAATCGAAGAAAACCCCGACAAGATCAAAGCTATTGAGCAAATTGAAGCGCCGAGACGCGTCAAGGATGTGTGTCGTCTTGCCGGCTGTGTTGCTTCTCTAAGTAGGTTTATTTCCAAATCTGCTGAGCGCGCCCTGCACTTTTTCAAAATTTTGAAGAAGGCAGGTCCAATGAAATGGACTCCGGAGGCGGAGGCTGCACTGCAAGATTTGAAGAAATACCTTTCCTCTCCGTCGACGCTAGTCACGCCTAAACCACAAGAGCCGTTGCTGCTGTATCTGGCAGCGACAAATCAAGTGGTTTGTGCTGCGCTAGTGGCGCAGAGAGAGGCTGATGAGGAAGCGACACCAGCGGCAGGACCGTCAGATGGCGCGGCAGGATCTTCCCCGGCAAGGATTGATCCCGGTAAGACAATATCTGTGCAGTCAGAAGGACCATTCCAGAAGAAAAGGATGGTGCAGCGCCCAGTTTATTTTGTTAGCTCTCTTTTACAAGGAGCTAGGTCAAGATATTCCGGCGTGCAGAAGTTGCTTTTCGGCCTTCTTATGGCCTCGAGGAAGCTGCGCCATTATTTTCAAGCACATGAAATTACCGTCGTCACTCGCTTTTTGTTGCAACGGATTTTGTGAAATCCAGAAGCAACCGGCAGGATCGTGGAGTGGGCGTTGGAGTTGTCGAGCTTTGGCCTCAAGTTCAAAAGCACTTCGACAATTCAGAGCAGGGCCTTGGCGGAGTTCGTTGCGGAATGGACCCCAACGCCAGACGAAGAGGTTCAAGAAACAACTCTCCCCGGCAAGGAAATCGATCAGCAATGGGTTATGTACTTTGACGGGGCTTTCTCGCTGCAAGGCGCCGGTGCTGGCGTGCTGCTTGTCGCACCCACCAGAGAGCACCTCAAGTACGTAGTCCAAATGCATTTTCCCCAGGAGAGTTCGACCAACAACACAGTAGGATACGAGGGTTTGCTTGCCGGTCTTAGGATCGCGGCAGACCTTGGTATCAAAAAGCTCGTCATCAAAGGCGATTCACAGCTTGTCGTCAGGCAAGTTAACAAGAGTTATCAGAGTCCATTGATGCAAGCCTACGTGGATGAAGTGAGAAAAATGGAAGAGCACTTTGAAGGTCTGCAAATGGAGCACGTCCCTCGTGCCGAGAACAGTATTGCTGATGACCTGTCAAAGCGTGCCGCCCTCAAGTTGCCTGTGGAACCAGGAACTTTTTTCCTCCAATTGACTCAACCATCCGTGGCGCCATCAATGCGGCAAGAAAAGAGAAGAAAGTTGAACTCTGGTCAGTACTTCCCGGCAGAGCTCCCGGGAGCCGCCGGCAAGGAAGTTGCCGGGATCGACGACATGCCTGCCGGGGAACAACAGGCTCCAGCAGGGGCTCAGGCCCTTGCTGTCGAGACAAACGTTCCCCCAGCGGAGGAGATGCCTTTAGCCCTAGCCGTCGAGCCTCAGGCTCCAGCATGGGCGCAACACATTGTCCATTTCCTTCAAACAAGAGAACTCCCGGAGGAACAGGAAGAAGCGGAAAGAGTAGCCCGTCGGTCTGTTATGTACAAATTCGTCGATGACGTCCTTTAGAGAAAGAGACCAAACAGTGTGAAATTAAAGTGCATTCCTCGGGAGGATGGACTAGAGCTGTTGGCAGAGATACATGGAGGCATATGTGGTTCTCACATAGGATCAAGAGCACTTGCCGGGAAAGCATTCCGGCAAGGTTTCTTTTGGCCCACCGCTCTCCAGGATGCAACTGCACTAGTAACCAAGTGTGAAGCGTGCCAGTTTCATTCGAAGAAATCGCATCAACCAGCTCAAGCTCTTCAGACAATCCCTCTCTCCTGGCCATTTTCGGTCTGGGGGCTCGACATACTGGGCCCTTTCCCCCGTGCTACAGGGGGCTTTGAGTACTTGTACATTGCTATCGACAAGTTCACAAAGTGGCCAGAGGTGGAAGCAGTGAGGAAGGTGACAGCACAATCGGCCGTCAAGTTCTTTAAGGGGATAGTTTGCCGTTTCGGTGTGCCCAACAGGATCATCACGGACAACGGCACGCAATGCACAAGTCGCACCTTCATGCAGTACGTCCAAGACCTTGGCGGCAAAATTTGTTTTGCCTCCGTTGCTCATCCGAGAAGCAACGGCCAAGCGGAAAGGGCCAATGCTGAAGTGCTGCGCGGTCTCAGGACCAGAACCTTTGACAGGCTGAAAAAGTGCGGAAGACGCTGGATTGATGAGTTGCCGGCAGTTCTTTGGTCAATCAGAACGACACCAAATCGAGCCACCGGCCAGACGCCCTTCGCTCTGTTCTACGGAGCGGAAGCAATTCTCCCCACGGAACTCACATACGGATCACCTCGAGTGCTCGCTTATGATGAGCCTGAGCAAGAGCAACTGCGGCAAGATGACAAGTTGATGCCAAAGTGGGAAGGCCCTTATCGGGTAGTACGAGTCACCAGGCCCGGCGCTGTCCGCTTGGAGACCGAAGATGGCGTTCTAGTGAGCAATTCCTAGAATATCGAACATCTTTGGAAGTTCAACCCGTAAGGCGCGGTTGCCGGGGGCCCCCGGCAACCACCCTTTTGTACAAGTCTTGTCGGCGAGGCATATGATCCTTTGTACAAAGCCAGGCGCAGACCCTGAGCACAGATGAATAAATTTAAGTGTTGTGCATTCCCTTGTTGATTTCCATGTTCATATTTATATATGCATGTTTGTCAAAGATGTTGTATGACACTTGCTCTTGGTAAGTTCTAACGGACCGCCAAGGTTTCATATCTTTATTTTCTCTTCTTTCTTTTTCTTAAAAGACAGAAGGATTCCTCACGTGCACATTTGCCAGGGGGGAAGGGAGATATGAGTACCAGTTGGCGACGTTCAGAATCGACGCTTGCCGTAGGAAGGACAGTGACAGAAAGCTAAGTTCTAAAACTTAGAACAAGTTTCCTTTATTGCAAAGTTATTTCCTTGGATGATTCCGACCTTTGTATGGATAATCTGCACGCGAAGGAACCCTTGCTGTAATCGGTTGCGCCCTTATTTTGTTTTGAGTCCGCTCAACGATTTAAGTGGCTGCACTGAGAACGCCAAGGAGTCTTGCCGGCCGCTGCGCCTCCAGCAGGCTGCTGAAGTCCCGCACCCAGCGCTCGCGGCAGGTTGCGCGCCGACAAGTTTTTCAGTAAGCGTAGGGTGAACTCCATAAATAAAAGAATCAGACAAGGGAGATAGCATGCATGTACCTAAACATAGGCGAGTTATATTACATTAATGAGTTGCCGCAATTCTAACTTGAGACTTAATTGTCTTTGACATGGAATGACGACGGCAAGAAAAGGTGGAGCACTTAATCTCTGCGCTGGCCTTCGATCCTTTTGATGGAATCCACCTTCTCAAGGGTAGGCGCAATAAGTTCTTCAAGCGCCTCGACATTTGCGTCCTTTGGCAGATGGCCGAGCGCGTTGGAGAGGTCGATGCCGGGATTGCTGTGCACCACCTTGATAAGCACCTTGCGGAGGACGGCTCAGCAAAGCCGGCAGGTCTCGTTGGCCAATTGGGTCGCCCGACTAGACTGAAGCAGCCTCAAGGCGTCGATGATGCTTTCAAAGAACATCGTCAACCTGGCGCTTGAAGATATCCTTTCCTCAGAAGAATACCTGAAGTTTGACAGGCCCATGGTTGACAGTTCTGCCGTAAGCTTCTCCGCAGTGTCGATGAGACGTCCAGTCCAGATCTCCACCCCCTTTTTGTAATCGATTTGGGCGGCGGCAGCGCTCTTGAGCAGGTTCCTCTCTCCCTGGAGATCTTTGAGTAGGGCCTTCTCGCGGGCCCTGCCGGCCTCGAGAGACTTCTCCAACGTGGTCAGCTTCAATTCCAGAACGGCAATGGCTTCATTCGCTGAGGAGAGCTGCTTGGTCTTGTTAGACATAGCAACTTGCATCTCCGCCAGGGTGTGGAGGGTTTTTTCCCTATCGCCGTGCTCTTTGAGATCTACTTCTAGCTTCTTTACTTTGTCGCTCAGCTCGTTCTTGGCGGCCTCTGCAGCTTCGGCAGCATCGACGGCCTCCTTGAGCTTGCCGGCGTGACTTACAGTCAGAGCTTCGAGCGCCTCTTTGTGTTTCTGCTCCAGCTCGTGGGTCCGCCGCGCGACAAGCTTCTCGATATCTTCATCTTTGCTGTGAAGCTTGGCGGCAAGCGCCTGCTCACGTGCGGTGAGATCTTCCTCATGAGCATCAAGCGCAACGCGGCGCCCCGTCAGGAGGGCATCTTCGGCAGCGATTCTTTGAGTAGCTTCATCCTTCGCCTTCTCCATGTCAGATTGCTTCAGGAGGATTTCTGTCCACTGTTGGCTCACTTGTTCTTGGCCAGCAGTCCACTCTTGGAGGGCCTCGGCGTACCAGACTTGCATTTGTTCGACGTGCCTCTGGAAATCTGCTTCGACCGCCTCGACAACTGCCATTCTGGAATCCGCTTTCTCTTTCCGGGCGCGGTGGAGAGCCTGCAGCTTGCGGAAGTTCTTGCCCATGTCCTGAAGGAGCTGATCCTCTTTAGATTTGCCGCTGCTAGCGCTGGGATCGTCAACAACCTCGATCCCGGCAGCAGCAATGATTTCTTCGTCAAAGACTTCTCCTTCGGCTGGTGCCCCAATGCTTGCCGTCCCCGACAAGTTGACAAACAAGTTCTCGCCAACCTTGAGATATTTGCTGGATGAGGGGCCTTCAAATGTTGACGGTTGGTCTTCAGCAACCGCCTCACCAGTGGCAGGGTGCTCCGTGGCCGGTGCAGCGCCTGGCGCTCCTGCGGCAGGAATGCCGTCAGTACGGTCATCAGCGTCCCTGCCGCCCCCTTCAGTAGACTCCTTGGAAGATTCCTCCTGTGCAGTCTTGGCAGCCTCCTCGCCAAGAGCACCACCGGCCTCGATAGTGGCATCTTTGGCGGCCTCGCTGGCAGCGATCCTGTCTGCTTCGGCAGTGGCATCCCTAGCGGTCTCCTCGATGACAACGTCGACGTCCATGTGTTCCATCACAGGGAACTCTGAAGGACGAAGGAGGGAAACAGAATAAGATAAAGATTGAAGTTCGAAGGAACCAAAGACAGAGAGAGAAGGGAAAGAATAGCAAGCGTTCTGAGGCAATCAGTTACCTGCGTCGAGCTGTTGAGAGGTGGCCTCGCCCCTCCCGGCAACTTTGATTGCCGGGGGAGGGTTGCCGGTGTCCATGCTTGCCGGCTCCTCCTCAATTAAGATAGGCTCGTCGGTAGGATCTCTTGCCGGGGACGTGCTTGTGGGCGGCGTGGTCGATGGAGGTGGCACGACGGGGGCGTCTTCCAACAACTCCCCTTGTTGCCGTTCTTCTCCTGCAAGCCCAAAGATATCAGCGGCAAGAATAGAAACCCCAGCGCCCGCCAGTGGAAAAAGAACAGTGAACTTACGCTGGGGACTGCGCTGGGGGCTAAGCTGGGGGCTGTGCTGGGGGCTGCATTGAGGACTGAGCTCCGGGCTGAAGATGATAGTTTCTGGCACGCTCGTGGAGCCTGCCGGGGGCCCATCGCCCGTGGAAGTCTTTGTCCTCTTTGCCATCCTCTCCATCAAGGTTTCTGCATCACTGCAGAGACAATACGAGCAAGTTAGTAAGATTGATCCAAGATTGGAAAATAAAGGCTGTGGCAAAGCACTCACTCGTCCTCTTCTCGCTCCGGACTAAAGCCGGAGATGTCGAATTCGGCCTCCGTTGCGATGTCTCAGTGGGGAGGCAGAGGAGGGGTCCTAGGTTGCTTGGCTGTGGCAGGCGCTGGGGGTTGGCATGTTTTCGCCGCCTCAGCTTCCGGTGCGGCAGTGCGAGACACCCCTGCCGCCTCAGCAGTGGCTGCTGGTGTGGGTCTCGCGCGCCATGCAGGCTGCTGACGAACCCCTTGCCGCGGTGCAGTCTTGCCGGCCGCTTTCTTGCAGGGAGCCTCGCCGCTCAAGGAAGGTTGGCTTGCCGGGATGCCAGATACAGCCTTTCGAAGAACACGCTTTGTCTTCTTCGGGGCTGGGAGCTCTTCTTGCGGTTCTTCTTCAGCCGTGTCCTCGTCGGACGAGCTCTTAGCGGCTGTGCTGCTTTGTTCCCCGGCAGCTTTGTCCTTCTCAGCAGGTTTAACTTCCACCACTACCTCTGCATCGCTGGTTTCCCATTCTGTGAAGCCAGCGCTGCCAGCCTCCGCGGCAAGATTTGCCTCCTCCACCCTAGTGGCAATGTATGCTACTTCTTGGTCGGTGGTGGCTCGGATGAAGTCTGCCTCTTCCCGGACGGGTCTCTCCGTCAAGTTATCAAAAAACTTTTGTGCTTCCTCCTCGGTTGGCTCGGCCCAAGTCGCGTCAAGACCGTGGGCGTTGAACATCGGCATGAAGGCGATGATTGATCCCAAAGTAGAGTTGTTGCACAAAGGGACAATCCTTTGCCGGCAACCGATGCTTGTCATCGCGCTGGAACAGCTTTTGACGGAGAGCGCCAGGTTGCATAGCAGTCAGATTATTATTCAACCCGGGGTGCAATCTCATGATGTCTGCTGCGTTTCGGTATTCCCAAGCTGGCCTTCCCCTATTCTGCAAGGGGGCGATGCGGCGGCGGAGAAAGTCGAAGCCAATCATCTCCATTGTTAGCCCGGCAGCTTTCAGGCGAAGAATCCTGGTGGTGGCGATTGTGAGCTTTTCGTTGTCAGCGGCAAGACTGCTCCAGCCACTGCCGCGGACTGCTTTTTGTTGCCGGGGCAGACAAAACGGATGGGGATCTGCTTCCTTGATCCAGCACCATTCAGCCCGCCATTCATCCCACTTTTCGCGGTAAACTCCTTCTAGGTATATTTCCTTATTCCAAGCCCTTGGAATCCAAGCGATAGAACCAGAGAGGGCCTCTCCTTTTTGGATACGAGGGAAAAAGTAGTGGCGGAAAAGGGTAGTGTTGGGAACCACTCCGGCAAAGTTTTCACAAAGATGGGCAAAGATGGACATGCACAGTATCGCATTCGGCGTGAAATCGAGAAGATGAAAGCCGTATGTGTACATGATGTCGTTGAAGAAGTCAGAAAATGGGGGGCAGAGCCCACAATAGAAGTATGCGATGAAAAAGGGGTATCTGTCTGACCCACTTTTGGAGCAAGAACCTGGAATCACGCGTGTGGCGGGGTGAGCCTGCGTCTCCTTCGCCCACATGCACTGGTACCACCTCTTCAAAGCCTCTGCATCGAGCGACGGGGCGAAGATGACATACTTCTTCTGCATCTTCACCAGTTCGCTCTCCGGGACATCAGCTTTCGCCTCCTTGCTCTTGCCTTTGCTGGCCCTGGGCGGCATGGCGGCTGCGAGGGCGGAAGCCGGGGATGAAGCGAGCGTGGAGGCGGTGGGCGGAAGAGGGAAAGCTTTGCTCTGAGCTCGAGAGGAGGAAGGCGATGGCGACGGCCAGATTGAGAAGAAAAGGGGGGTAAATAGGCTTGTGCCTCTGCAGCTTCTCCTTTTTATGGGGAAGGAGCAGGGCCGCCTCTTTTACTCCCCAATGTGAATGCGCCTCTACAGGCGTGTTGCAGTTGCAGCTTTTGAGGCACGCTTCCCACGTCGCGCGTTCGGCGCGCGTAGTGGGGGGCACAGTAAACGGGATATTTACGAGCAGTTAATCCCCTACCACGTGTGCCCGTGCACTGTTTGGGCCTAGCCCAACAACGCCTCGCACTATGGCCTAGGCCCAAGGGCTCCTGTCGGTGTACTAAGTATTGGGCCACTAGTACCCCGTACTTGTGCACGGGCAGTTGTCGCCATACTCGCAGCAAGGCTTGTCGGGGAACAGTTCGAGGTTGACTCAAGCCACCAAAGAAATCATCAAGTCAGAGATCTGAGGATCAGCAGATAAGAAGAGCTGGGGTGGCCTGTGGAGCCCGGCAAGGATCGGCGCCCGGCAAGCTTCGGCGCCCGGCAAGGTTTTTTTGCTGTGCCACCGCTCTAGCACAGCGACAAACCCGACATTCTGGGTGCTTCTTTGGATGTGTGGCGACACGCCAGTGGAGGAGAGCTTAAGCGGTGCTGATGGGATGGCCCCTTTTTCCATCACCAAGAAAGTAAGGACACCTAAACGGACACCTTACGGTGCATTAAATGCGTTTGTCCTAGTCCGTCAGGGGTTAGGTATGATGACCCTGTAGCTACTTTACACCTCAATGTATGTACATTTTGCCACTGTGGTGACCCCTTTGTGGTATAAAAGGAGGCCCACGGCAACTGCTACAGGGGAGAAGGATCTTCTGGCCCATTCTGCATGCGTAGCTGCTCTTGAACGTACTGTTCACTGTGAGCGCTCCTGGAGCATGGGCTCAAGAACACTAATAATAACACACGGCAGGAGTAGGGTTTTACGCTGATCAGCGGCCCGAACCTGGGTAAAATCGCCCCGCGTCGATCGTTGGTTCTGCTCTTTGCGCATACCTCTCCCCCCGCCAAATCTTAAAGGGGTCTCTTGGGATCCCATAGGTGTCGCACGCCGACACTTCCACTCATCCATATATCAATGATTGAGGGGTAGAAACCCCCATTTACCCCCCTGGACAGCCACAACCCCCCTCTCTATCTCTCTCACCATCCTTCTCTCACCAGAGCCCCTCCAGGGCATCCAAAGCTCCACCCCACTTCTTTACATCCCCCTAGAGCCCCTAGACACTACAGGCCAAGCCCAGAGCACCAAAAAAATGGCCGTGCCGGCCAAAGACGCGCTCTAGAGCGCGCTACAGTGCGCCAAGGCACTGTAGCCGCCCCCTGCCCAATGCCTCCGACGACCTCGAGCCTTCCCCGCACGCCTACCAGAGCCCCTCGGCATCCACAACACGCTACGCCCCTTTCCCCCTCGTCTTTCTTCCTCCTGCTGCCTCCCTCCGCACGCGCGCCGACCGCCCGAGATCTCCAATGAACGAGCTCATATGCGCGACGCCCCTGGCACTCCCTCGCTCTCTCTCTTCCTTCCCCTGGTCGTAGACCATCTCTACAAATGCCTCGGGCACGCTTCCATGAGCCCCCGTGACCTCTAGACTCGACTGCGTCCTCGCCGGCGCATGAGTCCACGGTGAGCTCCGGGCACGCTATATAAAGCCACCCCGACCCTCCTGGCCACGCCAACACCTCTCTCCCACTCCCTATCGACCACCAGCACCACCCTCTCCTCTCCAGAAGAGCCCGAGCTCGAGATCAAGCCCGAGCTCCGCCGCCTCGGGTCGCCGTCGATCTAGAGGTACGGGCCCTCTCTGCCGCCACTTTAGCTCGATCTAAAGCCGCAAGACCCCACTGTTCATTTCCTCTCTCTCTCCCGGGTCGATTGCAGACTGAATCGACCGGAGCGACCACCTCCCATAGCACCGCCGCCCGGCCTCCTCATCGCCGGCGAACCCCTGCACCCCGGCGGCCAACTCCACCTCCACCCGAACGGTGACTCCACCCTGAGCACGACGGTGCCCTCAGATCTCCTCGCCGTCGACCACCGCCCCCTCTGGATGAACTCGCCGCCCCCTCTGGACGAACCTAGATGATGACGACCATGGGGCCCGTCGGTCAGCCTCACATCCTGACGGATGGGGTCCACCCGTCAGGTTTAATAACACACGCGCGCGCGTACCGGTTCGCTGCGTCGACTGAAGGCGTATTCGGCCTTTACGCCTTCAACGGGGACAGGCGCGCGGGTTGGTTTCTCTCTGGGCCTGCTGCACTATGGCCCTTCTGGCCCAGTTGCATAGTGCCTTTTTCTTTTTCTTTATTTCTGAGACTTCCAAAAATTCCACAGATTAAAATATTTGTCCAAATGGAATAATTCCAAATCCTAAATTCTTCTAAAAATCCCACCTATTTAATGGTGTAACTTTCATACAAATCCATCACACCTTTCTGTGTTGTTCAAATTTAAATTCAAATCTGAGCTTTTAAATCCACCTCTAAAAATCTATATAACTGATTGTATAGCTCCAATTCCAAAACTAAGATTTTTTTTCATTCTTAGTTTTCACTCCATTATTTAACAAAAATAAGTTCTACTCGCTAAGCATCAAGACCGAGCCCCCCCCCCCCACGCGGGTCACTCCCGTGAGTGTGGTGGGTTGCCGTGCCTTCACTCCTGAGATGCACTGGGTTGTCTGGCCGGTCAAGTTCAAGCCAGACCTGCCCCCGCGCTACGACGGCGTCCCTGGCCCCACGGAGTTCCTCCAGCTCTACTCACTAAGCATCGAGGCGGCCAACGACGATGATAAGGTCATGGCGAACTAGTTCCCCATGGCCCTCAATGACGATGCACGCTCCTGGCTAATGCACCTCCCGGATGGGTCAATCTCCTCTTGGGATGAGCTTCACGAGCAGTTCATCGCCAACTTCCAAGGAACCCGTGACCGTGCCCTCACCGTCAACGACCTGCGGCGCGTGAAGCAGTAGCCGGGCGAGACCCTCCGCAAGTACATTCAGCGCTTCACCAATGTTCACCTCAAGATCTCGAAGGCATCGGACGAAGCCATCATCTCGGCGTTCACTGAGGGTGTAACGGACATCAAGATGAGCGAGGAGCTCGCCATCCATGATGACATGTGCACGGCGCTGGAGATGTTCAACCTGGCGGACAGGTGCGGCAGGGAGGAAGAAGGCCGCCTCTCCCTCCTCAAGCACCCAGATGTCGACCCTGAAGACAAGAAGGCCAAGGCCAAGGAAGCAAAATGCTAGTGCCCCATAGTGCTGGTAGTAGAGCCTGAGCTAAAGCACGGTGATGATCGCGGCGAGCCCGCCAAGGACACTCACCCATTATGTGTCCTCCACAATGTGCACACTCACAACACCATCGACTGCCAGGCACTCCGGGGAGAGCGCCTGGGACATCGCCCCGAGCGTGGTGACTGAGACTTTGGCCGCGGTGGAGGCCGTGGCAGAGGCCACTGGGACAACCGCAACCCTCGTTAGGGCTAGCGCAACCAGCCTCGCGAGGGTGACTGGCTTGATCAGCCTCGCGATGGCCCTTGGCGCGATCAGCCTCGCGAGGCCCGTCCTTAGGGCAACACCGGTCTCCCTCCGCTGCCACTGCTGCCAAGAAGGAATGAAGACAACCATCGGGATGATGGGGCTGGGGGCTACGAGGAGCCTCGTGTGATCGCCTGCATCCTCATCGGAGCTCAGGCGCCTACCTCGAACCGCATCTTCAAGTAGTTCTCTTGTGAGGTGAATGCAGCCCTCCTGAAACTCGAAGCTACACGTCGCCTCAGGTGGTCACAGTATGCCATCACCTCCGACTCCAAGAACCACCTCAGATGCGTGGCCACTGCGGGCACGCTCTCCATACTGTGCACGCCCACCATCAGCAATGTTTCAGTCACCAAGACCCTCATCGATGGTGGCGCTGGCTCAACATGCTCTCCGTCGAGACCTTCGAGACGCTTCAGGTGCCCTATGACTAGCTCATGCCCACCAGGCCATTCTCTGGGGTGACAGACGGCTCCACCACTCCCCTGGGCTAGGTGCGCCTTCCTGTCACATTCGGCAAGCACGACAACTACCACACCGAGCTCATCGACTTTGACGTGGCCCACATCGGCCTCCCGTACAATGCCATCCTTGGGTACCCTGCCCTCGCCAAGTTCATGGCGGCAACTCATCATGGCTACAACATCCTCAAGATGCCAGGGTGCAGCGGCATCATCACGGTCACCTGTCACGAGAAGGACGCGGTCTGCTCTCTTAAGCACGCCTACTGCACCGCAGCGGCTGAAAACTAGGACGGCGAGGGCAACGTTATGCCTCCCAGGTTACCCCCACTAAAAAGAAGCGGCTCCTCCCCAAGAGCCATCCGGAGGCCAAGAAATCCACTGGCGACGCCTCAGGCTCTACTCCTGTCGCCGGGACGTCCCTTCCTTCTGCATAGGAAGGCGCACCCAATGCCTCCCTCAGGACGGGCTCAGGGGCTTCCACCTGGAGGGCCTCTGACCTAACCAGTGCGAAGAGGGAGGTGCTCGGGCACCACTTGGAGGCATGCCTCGGCTGTGGCACCCCGGCTCAGAGTAAACCGGAATGCCCCGTATTCCAGCCCAGGGACAAGTCCTCCGGAATATGACCCTGTTGGCATAGAACAAATCAACTCTTTATTACAATGGATATGGTTACAAAGGGTACAAGGATTACATCGGCACGGCGACACTACGCCTGCCCGAGGTAGCTCTATGCTCACAGCGGAGTAACTCTCTCGACAGCGGAACAGTGACGGCGATG
The DNA here is from genome assembly GCA_011799875.1 of Thinopyrum elongatum. NCBI lineage: Eukaryota > Viridiplantae > Streptophyta > Magnoliopsida > Poales > Poaceae > Thinopyrum > Thinopyrum elongatum. The sequence continues at coordinate 286,342,961 of CM022298.1, read as the reverse complement.
ATGGACTCCACTCCGCAGGGACTCTGGCTAGAACGCGTATCCTAGGTCGCAAACTCGGGATCCTCGACAAGCAAGCAATTATGGCATGACATGCCAGGTGAGTACTTTGAATGTACTCGCAAGCTCACAGCAAACATCATCATTAAGGCAAGACAACATCATAGCAGTCAAAATTAACAAGCATGGTTATCTAGCAAGATAACTTCAGAAGTAAATGCAGTAAGGTAAAGCATGTTTAATCCATACTCTGAATAATCTTAGGATCCGATCTGAACCTGTTCCAAGTCCAATTCCAATCATGTGGTCATCCGACCACTCATCCCATTGCCATCCCATGGCTGACATATCATACACCTGATTCCATCTACACGACAAGTCTGACCAATTTACTCTCTTTCGAGTTGCCTCACAACCCTCAGAATACTCTCGATCCACCGAGTACCTCTGATCTTACGACGAGTTCTTCCATCATTATCACTACTATGGTTGACCATCTAATGAGGTCTGGACGGACTATCCAATACCGTGGACACGGCTATTCGAATAGATTTTACACTCTGCAGAGGCTGCGCACTTTACTCACACCATGGAGCACCTGACCTCGTGATCCCATTCGGGTGGACCAGCGTTGCTCCAACGAAACCCGCCTGACCCGTGACTCTCCCATCGTACCACCAGCAATCATCCTCCCTTGGAGTCCTGCCCTGGGTGGCCCCTGTGTCACCGCGTGACACCTGCCACCGTCGTGGCTAACAAATTTTCCCAAACGGGGACCTGGTACCATATAACTCAACTGGGCTCAGAAGGCTATCGCCGCCTCCCAGGCCAGGGTAGCGCGCACGCATAACCTTCCCTGTCGGGCGGTACCGGTGAAAAAGCACGCGATCAGACCAAGTCAAGGCCGTCCCATACCGACAAATGTGGCTGCATGGATAAGTCCGGACAGGTGACTCTGGATCAACCATGAAATATCCTATCTCCGAACAATCTCTATCATCGCTGACACTCCAATATCACAGCAATCCAAGTTAAAACGATATCTGGCTAGAAATCCGGTAACCAGTATACTTAAGCCATTGCTACTAACTCATCTCCACGACCTGCCGAATGAAATCCAGAATAATCATAGACGGTAATTCTCAACATCATGGCATCAACGAGTGGGTAAACTACTAGCCACTACAATCTGGTACTCAGCATGGTAGTCACCTATCCAAGAATTTACTCGAGCATTGTGTAATCCAATCCATTTTACAAACAATCATACTTGCTATTAAAGTAAATAGTTAGACTATGATATTGCCATGCAATTATGCAGATGAGAGTTATGGCTTGCCTGGGGAGGAAGGGACCATCGGGAAGAAGTGCGGAGAGTCTGCGGAGTTGACTGCCGGAAAAAGTTCTCTCCTAGAGGGGGCTGTTTACGGGCAAGGGCAAAATGGTCATTTTCACAGTGGGACCGCATAGCGAAAATGATACCAACATGACGGGCTCGACGAGACGAAGACGTGGGCTTTGGATTCACCTCGATCGGAGTCTCGAGCAAAACGATGTGATGGTTTTTCTGCCAGGGACCCATCTGTAAATAAAACTCTCACAAACTGACCGCTGACTGACAAACAGATCGCGCCTTTTCCAAGAATACGCTTCCCTGCGGGGAAAACGTAGTTTGGCCGAAGCAGCAGCGGAGTACGCTTTCACTATTTGAAAACATATTTTCTGGAAAGCCGTTTCCAATTAAACTGCGCGGGCCCGGGGTTTGGTGGATGACAGGTGGGGTCCGCGGGGTCCACAGCTGGTTCAACTCCTTCTTCTCCTTCCTCTCGTTGATTCCGCGTGGAACAGAGGAGGCTCGTGCCCGCCGGTGCTCGTCCTGGCAGCTCCGGCCACCTCCGGCGGAGCTTGGGCCACCAGAGTGACCGGGACGGCGAGGCGCACCCGCCTGCCTGCTCCACGCACGTCGGAGAGCTCGGGGACAAGCGGGACTGCTGCAGCGGCGGAATGGCCGCGATGGCCATTGCCGAGGGCACGACACAAGCTTGGAGAGGAAGGGAAGGGGCGCGGGGACAGATTGCGGTGGCTAGTGGAGGTCCAGGGTAGCGGTAGAGTGGAGAGGGAGGGCTCCACTCGCTCGAATTTGAGCGGGCAGGGGCAGCGGCCATGGCGACAAAGGCGAGCGAGGAGGGCTCCTAGAGCTCGGGCAAATGGCCAGGGAGTGGTAGAGGAGTGAGGGGAGGCTGGTGGTGAGCTCGGAGAGGCGCGGGGATGGCTATATATAGTCGGGTGACGCGGGTGGGCGAGCACGGCCGCGGTGACGCGTGCGCCACGCGCCGGAGCTTCGGGAACACGCCCAGAGGAAGGGAGAGGCATCCAGAGGACTCACGGAGGAGCAGGGAGGGCTCAGGCGAGCTCGGGAGGGTTCAGGAGTGACGCGATCAAGCGAACGCGGCGGCGGCAGAGACTTGCACGACACGGCACGGCTGCCGCACCGCGTAGGAGGGGACGTGAGAGGGGTTAGAGGGGTCCAGAGCAAGGGTGAGTCCAAGGGGAAGTTGCTGGACACGGTGTGGTGTCGAGGGCGCGAGGAAACAAACGAGACCGAGGGCCCCAATGCACAGAGCGCGTGCATTGGCATGCCGGCCGCGCGGTCACCGCGTGCACTGGCGCACGCGGTGCACCCTAACAAGCCAAATCATGTCTAGTGCGTAGTCCCTCCAAGCTACATTGCAAATGAGGTGATAGATCGACGATAGGAGCTGTGTCTGGATGGGAGTGGTCACTGAAAGTTTGCTGCAGCAAACTTGACCACGCCACTGCGATGAACAGGAAAGTGATAAGGTCAACATGAGATGTCTGGGAGGTCTAGGGTAGGAAGGACTACAATCCTATGAAATTTGGAGGGAAATGGACCAAGATTTGATATGGTTGCTTTGCAACTGACCAATCTGGTCCAGAAGCTCAATCTTGATGTGCCACTCTCATGGAGTAGCAACTTGGGCTAAAATTTGGTATAGCTTGATGATTTGGTCATATGAGAGTGCCATAAAAATTTAATGCCATTTGGGCAAGCCAAAATGGTACTTCCTTCACAACTATTCTCTCTGACCGGAATTTTAGAAAAAATTCTAGGGAAATATTGGAAGATGGAATGAGCCCAAATTTTGTGTAGATAGATTACATGGGTAGGAGAATGCTCTGGTAAATTTTCAGCAATTATGGAGCAATATAAAATATAGTTGCTTCACAATGTGAAAATCTGACCAGAAACTAAGATTTGATGCTATGCTCACATAGATGATTGGATAGGGTTGAAACTTGGTGGAGAGTCATGATTTGAGCATGTGAAGATGATTGCAAAATTTCAACTCATTTCGATACTCCTAGCTAGCACTTGCTTCACAAAGATCCCAGTTGCCCAGAAACTTTGGAAATTAGCCAAGAGAGATTTAATATCCAAATAAAGTTGAATTTTTGCATGTGGCAAGGATATGGATAGGAAAGAGTGCCCAAAAAGTTTGAGACCAAACAAGCAAATAAAAATGGTACTTGCTTCTCAACTTGGCAGCTAGGGCAGAATCAGAAATGGAATATTTGTGAAATATTTTTGAACATGTCAAGGAAGGGTTTGACATATTTATGGAAGATATGACCCAAACAATTTATGAGAATTATTTGGGAATTTTGGGAATGATAGAATTGTGGGTTGCTTCACAACCCAGGACAAACATGGTTATTCCTTTAATAGAAAAAGGAATATTCCCAAGAAAAGAATATTGGGGTTGGTCCAAGATGGAAATGACAAGGTCTTGGAATGGTTTTGAGGTCGGAAAGCCACTCAGGAAGAGGAATGAAGAGTGATCCTTCCAGGTTGCAAAACTACTAAGCCACAGAAAAGCGAATCCGGACCAAAAGCAAAAGAAAAAGAAAATGGGCAAAATCCAGGGTGTTACAAACCTACCCCCCTTAAAGAAATCTCGTCCTCGAGATTTGGTTGCTCAGGGATCAAACATGAATATTTCCACTTGATGAAACCGTTTCCAGCTCGGGTTTCCTTTTTACCTCTGTATAATGTTCCCACTGAATTTCATATGACCGACTACCTTGCTTTGGGGTGGTTTGCTTCACTGGACCCTTTTTCTAGCAAATCTTACCTCATATGTTACTCTGACTTCACTCTTTTTGTGTCTGCTAACCTGTCTGGGGCAATAAATTATCCTGACCCAACTATGTGCCCTTCTCGTAAGTCCAAGGGGGTTCCTCATGGATGTGTCATGACGGAGTCCAATACGAAAGACCGTTCACTGAGTTGTGAACAGATTTTCTTGGTGGACACGAAATCTTTTACTATTTGCATTGGGTGACTTCAAATGGCTGTGTGTCCTTCAGGCTCAAAAACAATACTGTGAATCATACCGTTCTCCTGGCAGAATCTGACTTCTTGCAATAATTGCTGGAACGTCTTGGGTATCTTCACTGTCTTGGGTATAAAGCTCCTGCCAAATATTTGACTGTCACCTGTCGTGGCTAGCATAAAGGTATATGATCTTATTGTGATATTATCCATAGACTTGACTGACAGTGGTCCTGGCAGCAGAATCTTGTTCACGGTAGGTTAGTCTTTAACTGATTCCCATCTGTGAGGACACATGCTTCGAGACTGTTGTTTATCCTTCTGATTACTCAGTCTGTCGATATCTCTATATGGATGGTAGGCTGTGTAATGCTTTGACACAGTTGCTATAATCCAACTGCCGAGTTAATCTTTTGGCTGACCTGACCCGCTTGGTTGCCCTGTTCTGACAATTCTGAGCATATCTAGTTAATTGGGCGGGTTGTCTCGATATGTGGTCCTTGCAAATGGAATAGACCCTGTGGGTGTGTACCCATGGTGACTGGTACCGAACCTGACTTCTCTAAGTATCTGTACCATATTGATCTTGCAACCTTTATCATACCTGTATGGCCAATCTTGCTCCTTCATTATGATTCTCTTTGCCTGGATCCTTTGCTGACAGAACTTGGCTTTTTGTGTTCTTGATTCTCCGTGTGACCATAGGTGTTGTCAGGTACAATATTTCGATAGGCATATTACTTTACAAGTTGTAGTTGTAGGGTAACGATCGTCTGAACCCTTGGATAGAACCGGCAAATAAACCAGTAGCCACCAGAACGGTCTTTACAACTCAGATCTGGGACATTACTGGAGTAACTCAACCCCGACTCAAGATGGCTGAAAAGCAGCTCAGAGCATGAGACAGTGTCGATAAAAAGAAAGTAGCAACTCCCTAAGACGGCCGAAAAACAGCTTAGAGCATAGGGTCATTGCTACGAAGAGAAATTCAACAGCTGCGCGAGACGGCCGAAAAGTAGCTCAGAACACGGGCCAGTTGCTGACAAGAGAAATAAAAATCAGCATCCACCCCGGACGGCCGGAAATAGCTCAGAACACCAGCGTGGTGCCGTCACCAAAGAAAGACGGGCAAGGGTTCATCCGCGTCCCAAACAGCTCACTATTATGCATACAATGTATTCGGCTATCCTTCTTGCTGAACACTAAGTTCATAGCACATTCTGGCTTGCTTCCAAGACATAATAGGGTTCAAAATGTACTCATAACAGACTCAAACCTTGTATATATGAATCATACCTTTGACACAGAATGTGCTGTGGATCATATACACGGTTTGCCTTCTTGCTGATTTGATCATTGCTGCTGTGAAAGTTGCACTGATGTATACTTGATGCTGATAACCAATCCAGTCAGGATATCATTTGTATTCAGGCCCGGCATTCTCGATATAACACAGTCTGCTGAAAATTCCATATTGCTGAGCTGAGCTTCCAAATGACTGTCTCTTCACTGACTCTTTGGGTTCAGGGTCGGTGAGCAACTTCCATAAGGGGATATAAGGTAACACCAAGGGCCAAAACAACAAAAGAAACTACTAAACAAAAGCACACAAAGCAGCAAGATCACACACACAAGCAATATCACATTCTACAGCTATTCACAGCAATAATATGCATTCCTACTTAAGCACCCAAATCTCGCAAGAACTCTGGTATTACGGTCTAACATGTTGTGGCGATGTGCACGAAAGTGAATCAATGTGTGGAAGAAAATTGGTGTAAACAAGGCTACACCAAACACAGGCTTAACACCGGCTCCATCTAGACGGACACAGTGGCCAGGACAAACTTGGTGATCGGGGGTCGGAACACAGAAGTTACGACCACATCATCATCAAGCGTACGGAAGAAAACCGTACACGTCCAAAGAATAGGTGGCGGAATGAGTTAGTGGTGGAGAGAAAGGCTTGCAGGCATTGCCCTTTTCTGATAGCAAGGATCAGTAAGGGTCGCCGAAGCAGCTAGTGGAATGGCACGATCCGGGATAGAACTTGTCTATCACCGAAACGATAGGAGTGGCTGAAGAGAATATATTGGTGTGATACCGGTGCATCAATCTTGCTAGTGATCGACACCCCTAAGCACCTTGGCATCACTCCGCTGGGACGAAGATAACACCACACCAAGGAACAAATATGCAAACTGGAGAACGCAGGTAGTGAATCGAAACCGATGCCACCTACACTCACCAGATCCGTCATTAGTGATAAGATATCTAGTCTATATGTATGCTATGCACAAACAGATGCAACAAACAAGTGCAGTAAACCAACTGGATCCTATACTACCGGTTACTAACGCTCGCGCCTAGACCGCGCGTCCTATAGCCAGACCTGCTCTGATACCAACGCCTGTGGCACCCCGGCTCAGAGTAAACCAGAACGCCCCGTATTCCAGCCCAGGGACAAGTCCTCTGGAATACGGCACTGTTGGCATAGAACAAATCAGCTCTTTATTACAATGGATATGGTTACAAAGGGTACAAGGATTACATCGGCACGGCGACACTATGCCTGCCCGGGGTAGCTCTATGCTAACAGCGGAGTAACTCTCTTGACAGCAGAACAGCGACGGCGGTGATGGACTCCACTCCGTAGGGACCTGGCTAGAACGCGTATCCTAGGTCACAAACTCGGGATCCTCGACAAGCAAGCAATCATGGCATGACCTGCAAACTGGCATGACATGCTAGGTGAGTACTTTGAATGTACTCGCAAGCTCACAGCAAACATCAGCATTAAGGCAAGACAACATCATAGCAGTCAAAATTAACAAGCATGGTTATCTAGCAAGATAACTTCTGAAGTAAATGCAGTAAGGTAAAGCATGTTTAATCCATAGTCCGAATAATCTTAGGATCCGATCTGAACCTGTTCCAAGTCCAATTCCAATCATGTGGTCATCCCATGGCTGACATATCATACACCTGATTCCATCTGCACGACAAGTCTGACCAACTTACTCTCTTCCAGGTTGCCTCACAGCCCTCGGAATACTCACAATCCACCGAGTACCTCTGATCTTACGATGAGTTCTTCCATCATTATCACTACTATGGTTGACCATCTAATGAGGTCTGGACGGACTGTCCAATACCATGGACACGGCTATTCGAATAGATTTTACACTCTGCAGAGGTTGCGCACTTTACCCACACATGGAGCACCTGACCTCGTGATCCCATTCGGGTGGACCAGCGTTGCTCCAACGAAACCCGCCTGACCTGTGACTCTCCCATCATACCATTTGCAATCATCCTCCCCGGAGTCCTGCCCTGGGTGGCCCCTGTGTCACTGCGTGACACCAGCCACCATCGTGGCTAACAAACTATCCCAAACGGGGAACTGGTACCATATAACTCAACTGGGCTCACAAAGCTATTGCCGCCTATCGGGCCAGGGTAGCGCGCACGCATATGCTTCCCTGTCGGGCGGTACCGGTGAAAGAGCACGCGTTCAGACCAAGTCAAGTCCTTCCCATACCGGCAAATGTGGCTGCACGGATAAGTCTGAACAGGTGACTCTGGATCAACCATGAAATATCCTATCTCTGTCATGGCTGACACTCCGATATCATAGCAATCCAAGTCAAAACGATATCTGGCTAGAAATCCGGTAACCAGTATACTTAAGCCACTGCTACTAACTCATCTCCACGAACTGCCGGATGAAATCCAGAATAATCATAGACGGTAATTCTCAACATCATGGCATCAACGAGTGGGTAAACTACTAGCCACTACAATCCGGTATTCAGCATGGTAGTCACCTATACAAGAATTTACTCGAACATTGTGTAATCCAATCCATTTTACAAATAATCATACCTGCTATTAAAGTAAATAGTTAGACTATGATATTGCAATGCAATTATGCAGATGAGAGTTATGGCTTGCCAGGGGAGGAAGGGACCATCGGGAAGAAGTGCGCAGAGTCCGTGGAGTTGACTGCCGGAAACAGTTCTCTCCCAGAGGGGGCTGTTTACGGGCAAGGGAAAAATGGTCATTTTCACAGTGGGACCGCATAGTGAAAATGATACCAACATGACGGGCTCGACGAGACGAAGATGTGGGCTTTGGATTCACCTCGATCGGAGTCTCGGGTAAAAAGATGTGATGGTTTTTCTACCAGGGACCCATCTGTAAATAAAACTCTCACAAACTGGCCCCTGACTGAAAAACAGATCGCGCCTTTTCTGAGAATACGCTTCCCTGCGGGTAAAACGTAGTTTGGCCGAAGCAGCAGCGGAGTACGCTTTCGCTATTAGAAAACGTATTTTCTGGAAAGCCGTTTCCACTTAAACTGCGCGCGCCCGGGGTTTGGTGGATGGCAGGTGGGGTCCGTGGGGTCCACAGCTGGTTCAACTCCTTCTTCTCCTTCCTCCCGTCGATTCCCCATGGAACAGAGGAGGCTCGTGCCCGCCGGTGCTCATCCTGGCAGCTCCGGCCACCTCCGGCGGAGCTTGGACCACCAGAGTGACCGGGACGGCGAGGCGCACTCGCCTGCCTGCTCCACGCACGTCGAAGAGCTCGGGGACAAGCAGGACTGCTGCAGCGGCGGAACGGCCATGACGGACATTGCTGAGGGCACGACACAAGCTTGGAGAGGAAGGGAAGGGCCGCGGGGACAGATTGCGGTGGCTAGTGGAGGTCCAGGGTAGCGGTAGAGTGGAGAGGGAGGGCTCCACTCGCTCGAATTTGAGCGGGCAGGGGCGGCGGCCATGGCGACAAAGGCGAGCGAGAAGGGCTCCTGGAGTTCGGGCAAATGGCCGGGGAGGGGTAGAGGAGTGAGGGGAGGCTGGTGGTGAGCTCGGAGAGGCGCGGGGATGGCTATATATAGCCGGGCGACGTGAGTGGGCGAGCACGGCCGCGGTGACGCGTGCGCCATGCGCCAGAGCTTCAAGAACACGCCCGGAGGAAGGGAGAGGCGTCCAGAGGACTCACGGAGGAGCAGGGAGGGCTCAGGCGAGCTCAGGAGGGTTCCGGAGTGACGCAGTCAAGCGAACGCGGCGGCGGCAGAGACTTGCACGACACGGCACGGCTGCCTCACCGCGTAGGAGGGGACATGAGAGGGGGAAGAGGGGTCTAGAGCGAGGGTGAGTCCAAGGGGAAGCTGCTGGACACGGTGTGGTGTCGAGGGCGCGAGGAAACGGACGAGACCGAGGGCCCCAATGCACAGAGCGCGTGCATTGGCATGCCGGCCGCATGGTCACCGTGTGCACTGGCGCACGCGGTGCACCCTAACCAGCCAAATCATGTCCAGTGCGTAGTCCCTCCAAGCTACATTGCAAATGAGGTGATGGATCAACGATAGGAGTTGTGTCTGGATGGGAGTGGTCACTGGAAGTTTGCTACAGCAAACTTGACCACGCCACTACGATGAACAAGAAAGTGATAAGGTCAACATGAGATGTCTGGGAGGTCTAGGGTAGGAAGGACTATAATCCTGTGAAATTTGGAGGGAAATGGACCAAGATTTGATATGGTTGCTTTACAACTGACCAATCTGGTCCAGAAGCTCAATCTTGATGTGCCACTCTTATGGAGTAGCAACTTGGGCTGAAATTTGGTATAGCATGATGATTTGGTCACATGAGAGTGCCATAAAAATTTAATGCCATTTGGGCAAGCCAAAATGGTACTTCCTTCACAGCTATCCTCTCTGACCAAAATCTTAGAAAACATTCTAGGGAATTATTCGGAATATGGAATGAGCCCAAATTTTGTGGAGATAGATTATATGGGTAGGAGAATGCTCTGGTAAATTTTCAGCAATTATGGAGAAATATAAAATATAGATGCTTCACAATGTGAAAATATGACCAGAAACCAAGATTTGATGCTATGCTCACATAGATAATTGGATAGGGTTGAAACTTAGTGGAGAGTCATGATTTGAGCATGTGAAGATGCTTGCAAAATTTCAACTCATTTGGATACTCCTAGCTAGCACTTGCTTCACAAAGATCCCAGTTGCCCAGAAACTTTGGAAATTAGCCAAGAGAGATTTAATATCCAAATAAAGTTGAATTTTGTCATGTCGCAAGGTTATGGATAGGAAAGAATGCCCATAAAGTTTGAGACCAAGCAAGCAAATAAAAATGGTACTTGCTTCTCAACTTGGCAGCTAGGGCAGAATCAGAAAAGGAATATTTGTGAAATATTTTTGAACATTTCAAGGAAGGGTTTGGCATATTTGTGGAAGATATGACCCAAACAATTTATGAGAATTATTTGGGAATTTTGGGAATGATAGAGATGTGGGTTGCTTCACAACCCAGGACAAACATGGTTATTCCTTTAATAGAAAAAGGAATATTCCCAAGAAAAGAATTTTGGGGTTGGTCCAAGATGGAAATGACAAGGTCTTGGAATGGTTTTGAGGTTGGCAAGCCACTCAGGAAGAGGAATGAAGAGTGATCCTTCCAGGTTGCAAAACTACTAAGCCACAGAAAAGCGAATCCGGACAAAAATCAAAAGAAAAAGAAAATTGGCAAAATCCAGGGAGTTACATCGGCGCACGCCCCCACGGCCAAGAGGAGCGGCGCGAGGCGCCAGGAGCATGAGAGTTCATCACCAAGGCGATCTAGGAGCTTCAGGAAGCGCAAGCCATGCGTGGCGAGCATCGCCCCGCATGGCCCACAAGCGCAGCTGCCGCCCCTGACACGGGTGACGAGCTGCACGTCTGTGTCAACATCCCGGGCCTCAACAGGGCCGCTTCGCAAGACCTCTTCTGGCCGTCTCATGTTGGCCGGAGTGGGGGTTATCCTTGCAACTATGCCCACATGCCATTTGGCCTACTAAATGTTGGCGCCTCGTACCAGCGCCTGGTGCAGCGTGCCATGGTGTCTCACGAGGCTCGGCGCTTGGCGCCCGCGTCTCAGGAGATCCCGGACCCTCTTGAGCCCCCTGGGCCTCGCGAGCCTCTCGAGCCTCCGGAGCCGCCCGGCTCATGAGGAGCAACCTCCACGGCACGCTTCTCCAGCATCATTGCCAGGTGACTTTTGGTTTGTTCAGTTGAGGGCGCCCCCCCGGGCTGCATTATCCTCAAGCTGCTAGGGCTCGCCCCTGCGGTTGCATCATTCCGTTTGTGTACCTTGAACCATCTATGCAATATGAGTTATTATGACTGTTAACCCTGCGGTCGACATCGCGTCGCCTCCGGAGCCGCCGCCCCATGGGCTGCGCGCTGCCAGCTCCTGTCCTAAACGTCCCATGAGAGGGGGCTACCGGCACGGTGCCTGTGCTTGGGTCTGTCCCTGCAGCGCTGATAAATCTAAGTGACTGAGCTCTGGCTCGCGGGCAGGCCCCATGCACGTCACCTCGCCAGGTCCTTAGTGCCTTCGTCTTCTCACGGAACGGTTCTGAGCGGATCGCGCACACTACCCCTTGTATCTTGTGATTGGTTAATATGCAGGAACCTTAGGAGACAGGCGCTTGAGCATCCTCGACAGCACCTCGCTGCCTCTGGAAGCCCCGCCTCGATCAGGCAGTGGTTTGCTCTGCGAAAGGCTAAGTAAAATCGCTTCATACACCGTGTGTCGCTGGCCGGAGTCCCTTTCCTTGGTACCCTCGCGAGGCGCACCACTCCTTTTCGCGTGAGCCGCTTGCATGTTAAAAGGGGGGCTCTTGAGCACTGTGCCTCAGGAGCCCCTAATGGCCCTCGGGCCCTCATCCCCTGGCCTTGTCCAAGGCATCGCGACCTGACATACCAGCGGTGGCTGAGCTCACCCGAGGGAGGGGTCCTGAGGACGTAGAGCACCTGGGTGAGCAAGGAAAAGAGGGGCAAACCCTGCAAGGGAACACAGGAAGTGGGGCGAGGCCCGGCCACGATGGCACCTAATACGTCTCCAACGTATCTATAATTTATGAAGTATTCATGCTGTTATATTATCATTCTTAGATGTTTTACACTCATTTTATAGCAACTTTATATCATTTTTTGGGACTAACCTATTGACATAGTGCCCAGTGCCAGTTGCTGTTTTTTGCTTGTTTTTTACATCGCAGAAAATCAATACCAAACGGAGTCCAAACGCAGCGAAACTTTTTGGAGATTTTTTCTGGACCAGAAGACACCCGGTGGGCCAAAGAAGTACTAGAGGGGAACTCCGAGGGGAGCACAACCCACCAGGGCGCGCCTGGGGGCCCAGGCGCGCCCAGGTGGGTTGTGCCCAACTCGGTGGCCTCCCGCACCGCCTCTTCGCCCTATAAATTGGCAAATATTCCAAAAACCCTCGGGGGTAACCCTAGATCAGAAGTTCCACCACTGCAAGCCTCTGTAGCCACGAAAAACCAATCTAGACCCCGTTCCGGCACTCCGCCGGAGGGGGAGATCATCACCGGTGGCCATCTTCATCATCCCGGTGGCCACCATGATGAGGAGGGAGTAGTCCACCCTCGGGGCTGAGGGTTTGTACTAGTAGCTATGTGTTTAATCTCTCTATCTCTCTCTCTTGTGTTCTTGATGGCACGATCTTGATGTATCGGGGGCTTTGTTAATATAGTTGGATCATATGGTGTTTCTCCCTCTCTATCTTGTTGTGATGAATTGAGTTTTCCCTTTGAGATTTCGTTTTATCGAATTGAATACTTTTATGGATTTGAGAGCACTTGATCTATGTCTTGGCATTCAACTCACGGATTCTCGAGTTGACATTGGGGTAATCTATGCATAGGGGTTGATGCACGTTTTCATCCTTGTTTCTCCGATAGAAATCTTGGGGCACTCATTGAGGTTCTTTGTGTTGGATTGAGTATTATGAATCTGAAATTGTTTGATGCATATCGCATAATCAACTCACGGATACTCGCGGTGACATTGGAGTATCTAGTTGACATTAGTGTTGGTTGATGTGTATCATATGGTGTTATTTTAGTACGAACTCTAGGATAGATTGATCCGAAAGAATAGCTTTGAGGTGGTTTCGTACCCTACAAACAATTTCTTCTTATGTTCTCCGCTAGATAGGAACTTGGAGTGATTCTTCATCGCACATTGAGGGAAGGTTATATGATCCAATTATATTAGCATTGTTGAGAGATTGCACTAGCGAAAGTACGGGCCCTAGGCCTCATTTTCAAGCATTGCAATACCGTTTGTGCTCCGTTTTATCAATTGCTACCTTGCTGTTTTTATTGTTCCTATTACAAAAATCAATATCTACTATCCATATTACACTTTTATCACCATCTCTTCACCAAACTAGTGCACCTATACAAATTACCATTGTATTTGGTGTGTTGGGGACACAAGAGATTCTTTGTTATTTGGTTGCAGGGTTGTTTGAGAGAGACCATCTTCATCCTACGCCTCCCACGGATTGATAAACCTTAGGTCATCCACTTGAGGGAAAATTGCTACTGTCCTACAAAACTCTGTGCTTGGAGGCCCAACACGAGTCTACAAGAATAAAGTTGCGTAGTAGACATCAAGCTCTTTTCTGGCTCCGTTGCCGGGGAGGTGAGTGCTTGAAGGTATATCTTTAGATCTTGCAATCGAATCTTTTAGTTTCTTGTTTTATCACTAGTTTGGTTTATAATAGAAAACTACAAAAATATGGAATTGAGGTTGCATCATATTGTTCATCTTTATAATGTCTTTCGTGAAAATGATGGAAAAGAAAATTGTGCTCAATTGATAGAAGAAGAATTCAATAAAATGTTTGGCATAAATGATGAGCATGATTGCAATGTTGTTAGTATGAATTCTTTGAATATCCAAAACGCTAATGATGATTGCACAAGTCATGACAAAAATGTTTCTTATAAGCATGTCAATTTTTGTGGAGTGGAAAGACTTTGTGAAGACGTGCCTTATAGGGAAGATAGATTTTGTAAGAAGCATAAACATGATAGAACCAATTTTAGGCTCAAAGTGATAGATGAATTTGCTACAAAATTATGTTCTCTTTGTCCTATTACTTGTGAACTTTGCAATAAGGATGGTCATCTTAATTTCCATGCAAACTTTTTCATGATCGAATCATGGCCAAATATTGTAATGACTTGATCACCCTTGAACTTTATAATGAGCTTTGTCTATTTTTGGGGAGTGAAGAATTGACACATAAAAATAGTTGGTTTGAAGTATTCATTCTCACGGACGACATTGAAACTAATCTAAAAAATATCTATATGTTTTGCATGGTAAATTGCAATGAGAATGCTTATATTTCCAACTATAGAAAGAATGGAAAACCAATAGAATATAAAAGGAATACTAATGAAAGGGTAAAGATTTCTACTTTCCCTCCTATTGTCTCTCATGATGAAATAGGTGACGAGGAGGAGCTCCCTATTCAACCAATCTCATCAATAAGAAGCTTGAAAAAATTCATTAAACCCACACATGATGTGGTGAAGAAGACGAAAATAAGAAAGAATAGAGGTAAAAAGATATCTCTCCCAAATAATGTTGCTCCTATTATTGTTGTGCCTCATGAAAATGAATCAAAAATAATTGTGGAAGATGATGCACTTGATGATGAATTTGTTATGCCTATTGCTTGTTGTGATGATTATGATTGGGAAGATAATGATACTTCTTATAATCTTGGAAATCTTTTTGACACCAACTTGAGAAATTATGATGATAGCAATTGTTATACCGTTGGTGCTATTCATACTATTAATGATGAGAATAATTATGCTTATGATATGCCAAGCCACAAGCTTGGGGATGCTATGTTCGATGAGAATGACATGTTTGAGAATTTATTTGCTGCAATTAATGTTTGTCCCAAGCTTGGGGGTGATATGCTTAATGAATATGATCTTTTTAGTCCCCCTACTTTGAATGATCAAATTTGCTATGATGATTGCATGCCTCCTATCTATGATGAGAACAAAGTTGCTACTTATGATGATTATTGTGATGATACTTATGTTATAAAAAGTGGTAATGATTATATTTATAAAACTTGTCATAGTTATGATTACCCTTTTTCTGAACATTACTCTTTTAATGTGGAAACAATTTATAGTATTCGAGTTTCATATGATACTCCCACCATTGTGAATGAGAAGAAATATTCTTATGTGGAGAGTAATAAAAATTTTATGCTTGTGGATCATGAAAAGAATGCTTTATGTGATGGTTATATTGATGGATCTATTCATGATGATACTGAAAATTATTATGAGAGAGGAACTTATGATTCATGATGCTCTCTTTATGTTTCAATCCTTATCTTTTATGCGAGCATCATTGAACTCATCATGCCTAACTAAAAGGCATTAAAGAAAAGTGCTTGTTGGGAGACAACCCAACACTTTTACCTACTGTTTTGGTGTGTTCACATGGTTATGCTACTGTAGTAATCATGTTTTATTGCTTTTATTTCAATAAAGTGCCAAGTAAAACCTTTGGGATAGTGTGGATGACAGATGACTTGATTCTGTGCAGAAACAGAAACTTTTGCGTCCAGTGCAGAAATTCCTGTCTTTCACTGGAACATGAAACAATTCTGAATTTTTTACAGTTGATGGGTATACAAATTTTCTCCGTTTTCCTATTTTTTCAGAACTTTTGAAGTTACATAAGTATGACCTTAATTCAGATCTTTACGTATTGTTCTGTTTTTGACAGATTCTGTTTTCAATGCATAATTTGCTTGTTTTCTAGTTTCTATGGCTTATATTGCTTAATATAAATTGTGGAAATGATGAGGTACAGTAGGAACTGTGTGAGAACAATTATGAATCTTATCTTGACAGTACCAAAGTGAATGATTTGTCTTTATCATACTAACACATCTCACGAAGTTCCATTAAGTTTTGTGTGATTGAAGTTTCAAGTTTTGGGTGAGATATCGATATGAGGAGAATAAGGAGTGACAAGACCCTAATCTTGGGGATTCCCAAGGCACCCCATGGAAATATTCAAGGAATATCCAAGCAACTAAGCTTGGGGATGCCCCGGAAGGCATCCCCTCTTTCGTCTCCGACATTATCGGTAACCTCACTTGGAGCTATATTTTCATTCGTCACATGATATGAGTCTTGCTTGGAGAGTCATTTTATTTTATTAGGATTTCCTTGATGTTATTTAGAATAATGTTTTGCATCTTTTATTTCAATAAAAGTGGCAAGGATAGCCTTCACCATGCTTATTTTGCAAATATATGAGTTGCTGTTTCAAAACAGAAAGTTTATCGCTGTTGTAATAATTCTCCAGAAAAGTAAGAATGTGATAAAATGTTGAATTTTTTTGCAAAGTAAGAAATAATAAAAATTTTACAGTGTGGTAAATTTTCAGAATGTTTGGAGTTAGGTAAGTATGAATAATATTGCACTCTTTACACACTGTACTGTTTAGGCAGATTGCTGTTATGTTTGCATTGTGTGCATATGTTTGCTTGTTTAATGATTCTATTTGAGGATGTAAGTATTAAATATGCAGAGGCATTTAGTATACAATGTTGCATAATAATTTTAGTGATTTGCTACAGTAGATAATGATAAGGTTTTTGCATTGATTTATACTAACTTATCTCACGAGTTCTTGTTGAGTTTTGTGTGGATGAAGTTTTTAAGATTTTGGGAAACCGTGATATAAAAGGAATTAAGGAGATGCAAAAGCTCAAGCTTGGGTATGCCCAAGGCACCCCAAGATAATATTTCAAGAAGTATCAAGCATCTAAGCTTGGGGATGCCCCGGTAGGCATCCCACCTTTCTTCATCAACAATAATCGGTTAGTCTCGGTTGAGCCTAAGTTTTTGCTTCTTCACATGATGTATGCTATTCTTAGAATGTCATTTTATTTTGTTTTTGCTTGCTGTGTTAATGAAATACTTAGATCTGAAATTTTTTAAATAAGAGAGAGTCCACAATTAGCTACCTATTTACTCAACTACTGGCTTGATCTTCACTTATATCTTTTTGGAGTAGTTTGTTATTTACTCTTGTGCTTCACTTATATCCTATGAGTAAATTGTTGAATGAATTGAATATCATGAAGTTGAAATTATATGTCCATATCATGCCTAGTAGTGGCTTCACAATATTTTGAAGGTTGACAATCACAATATTGGTCATACAAGCAATTCATGAATGATTAGTATAAGGAAGAGAACTTTCACATGCAAATATATTATCTTGGACATCTTCTATGATTGTGAATACCCATTAATTATTTTCAAACTTGAGCAAATTAGTTGAAGTTGGACAAGGAAGACAACGTAATGAGTTATGGTTGTGTATATTTGCATAGAAGTTATATTGTTATGGATCCTCCAACATGTGGTGTTTGCCTAGGATCTTTTGCTAGTCAAAAATTCATACTAAGTAGAGATACTACTTGTGCATCCAAAAACCCATAAACCCAGTTTCTTGCCATGAGTGTCCACCATACCTACCTATGGATTGAATAAGATCCATCAAGTAAGTAGTCATCGGTGCATAAAGCAATAAAAATTGCTCCTAAATATGTTTGATCTTTTATTGTAAGGGAAAATTGAGCGTTGTACGAACTTGTGATGGCAAAGTAATAAAAGCGACGGACTGCATAATAAAGGTTGCTATCATAAGGGGCAATATAATGTGACGTTCCTTTGCATTAAGAGCTTGGGCATCCAAATAAAAAGCGCATGACAACCTCTGCTTCCCTCTGCGAAGGGCCTATCTTTTACTTTTCAGTATTTACTCTCTCATTTCAACCTCAACTATTCTCTAGTTGGCAAGCATCATGTGGTGGGGAAAGATCTAGACACATATGACCAGTCAAATATATTTGATCATGATTTATTATTGTTGACAATTATCTCTATGATAAATGAGTTGGGAGGCGAAATATTAAGCCCCTATCTTTCTCTGTGTTCGACGGATGCCATTTGTTCTAAGAATATGCTTTGAGTACTAGCAATCATAGAAGACTATATGATGATTGAGTATGTGGAGCTCTTACTTAGATTTTGTTGAATAAGTTGAATTGCAATTGTTTGGTGACTGAGAACATAGGTTGTTGAGTTTCAAGAGAATTCATTGTTTGAACCTTAACATGTGAATTGGTTGCTACTTTAACATGAGAAGTTTTATGAGAAAGAATTGCTGTTTTGATGCTAGGAAAAGTGATTAAAATTATCATTGATCAAACTTTTGCACTTTGCTAGCATTCACACTTCATAAATTATTTCTTTTATCATTTACCTACTCGAGGACGAGTAGGAATTAAGCTTGGGGATGCTGATATGTCTCCAACGTATCTATAATTTATGAAGTATTCATGGTGTTATATTATCATTGTTAGATGTTTTCCAATCATTTTATAGCAACTTTATATCATTTTTTGGGACTAACCTATTGATATAGTGCCCAGTGCCAGTTGCTGTTTTTTTGCTTGTTTTTTACATAGCAGAAAATCAATACCAAACGGAGTCCAAACGCAACGAAACTTTTTGGAGATTTTTCTGGACCAGAAGACACCCGATGGGCCAAAGAAGTACCAGAGGGGAGCTCCGAGGGAGCAAAACACACCAGGGCGTGCTTGGGGGCCCCCAGGCGCGCCCAGGTGGGTTGTGCCCACCTCGGTGGCCTCCCGCACCGCCTCTTCGCCCTATAAATTGCCAAATATTCCAAAAACCCTCCGGGGTAACCCTAGATCAGAATTTCCGCCGCCGCAAGCCACTGTAGCCATGAAAAACCAATCTAGACCCCGTTCCGGCACTCGGCCGGAGGGGGAGATCATCACCGGTGGCCATCTTCATCATCCCGGTGGCCACCATGATGAGGAGGGAGTAGTCCACCCTCGGGGCTGAGGGTTTGTACCAGTAGCTATGTGTTTAATCTCTCTCTGTCTCTCGTGTTCTCGATGGCACGATCTTGATGTATCGGGGGCTTGGTTAATATAGTTGGATCATCTGGTGTTTCTCCCTCTCTATCTTGTTGTGATGAATTGAGTTTTCCCTTTGAGATTTCATTTTATCGGATTGAATACTTTTATGGATTTGACATCACTTGATCTATGTCTTGGCACTCAACTCGTGGATTCCCGAGGTGACATTGGGTTAATCTATGCATAGGGGTTGATGCACATTTTCGTCCTTGTTTCTCCGGTAGAAATCTTGGGGCACTCATTGAGGTTCTTTGTGTTGGATTGAGTATTATGAATCTGAAATTATTTGATGCATATCGCATAATCAACTCACGGATACTCGCGGTGACATTGGAGTATCTAGGTGACTTTAGAGTTGGTTGATGTGTATCATATGGTGTTATTTTAGTACGAACTCTTGGTTAGCTCGATCGGAAAGAATAGCTTGGTGTTATTTTAGTACGAACTCTAGGATAGATTGATCGGAAAGAATAGCTTTGAGGTGGTTTCGTACCCTACAAACACTTTCTTCTTATGTTCTCCGCTAGATAGGAACTTGGAGTGATTCTTCATCGCACGTTGAGGGAAGGTTATATGATCCAATTGTATTAGCATTGTTGAGAGATTGCACTAGCGAAAGTACGGACCCTAGGCCTCATTTTCAAGCATTGTAATACCGTTTGTGCTCCGTTTTATCAATTGCTACCTTGCTGTTTTTTATTGTTCCTATTACAAAAATCAATATCTACTTTCCATATTACACTTTTATCACCATCTCTTCACCGAACTAGTGCACCTATACAAATTACCATTGTATTTGGTGTGTTGGGGACACAAGAGACTCTTTGTTATTTGGTTGCAGGGTTGTTTGAGAGAGACCATCTTCATCCTACGCCTCCCACGGATTGATAAACCTTAGGTCATCCACTTGAGGGAAAATTGCTACTGTCCTACAAAACTCTGCGCTTGGAGGCCCAACACGAGTCTACAAGAATAAAGTTGCGTAGTAGACATCAGCACCGCTCGAAATATTAAAGAACGCCAGTCTTTTCACGCACCCCTAGCGGCACTTGTGTTGGTTTGTTTCAGAGTAACCACGAAGGGCCAGTTTCCAAGAAAACACGCCCTCACGACGCAAGAACCCTTCGCAGGCCACAAGCACCCTGAGCTAAGTCACCTCCTCCGTGTTGAGCGCGAGCTTTACTGTTAACATTGCACCTCTAATTTTCGCAATCTTGTTTGGGCGGAAAACCCAATTTTCTCTCTCAAGAGCCACTTGCGCGTCAAGGGGGACCTCTTGAGCATCGCGCCTCAGGAGCTCCTACCGGACCTCGAGTCGCTCACCTCTTGGCCTTGCATATGGCATCGCGACCTGGCATACCAACGACGGCAGAAGCCTAGCTGGGGACTTGGTCCCGACGATGCACAACACTAAGCTACCATGGGGGAAAAAAGGGGGCTCGAGCCCAAACAAGAAGCGCCAGCATAACTAACAATGCAGATAAAACATTAAGATAAAGGCACAAGCACCATAGTTCCTTACATGCCCCCGCGGGGCCCTTTATGGTTCTGATGCAGGAAATAAGAACAACAAAAGAAAACAGCCCCCTGAAGGCCGCAGCTCCTGAGGCACCAGCCCCGGCGTCGCCGGCGCTCAGTCGGAGTCCTCCTCCTCCTTGACGCGATGGCGTGGCGGCTCGACATAGTCATTGTCGCTCGAGCTTCCCCCGGAGGAAGCGCCGCCGCCAATGGAGGTGTCGCGGCCGTCGCCAAGGGCAAGTTCGCTGCGAGGATGTCATCGCTGCCGCGGCCGTCGTAGTCGGAGGAGATGTGGTCGCCGCCGCTGCTATCGCCATCCGGGCAGCATCCCAGGCATCTGCCGTCCTCCCCGAATATCTTGACGAAGAGCGTCGTCACCCTATCATACTTGAAGTGGAGGGTGTGCCTCCCCTTCAGGCCGCGAGCAAGGGCAAACGACTGCCACCCCCGGGTCTGGTAGACGTAGCCTGAGGGGATGATCTCAACTTCCGCCCACGAGGACCTGTTGCAGCAGCCGTCAGGTTGCAGCCACAGCCCGATGGGGCCTCCCGCCGGCAGCTCCTTCGTGAAGGAGCGCGGGAGCTGGATCCAGGTGCATGGTGGACTCTCCATCCACACCACGAACTCCCTGGCCATGTTGTCTGAAAGGGCTCGCGGGCAAGGTGGCCTAGCAGCCACCGCTTGCATTCCCCCTTGGCCGCGGCCGCCGCGATCTCCGCGGCCACCCCCGTAGGTTGGGTTCTTCCCGTGGTTGCCGAAGCCGACGTGAACCCCCAGCGAAACACGCTCGCGCCTCTGCAGGGCCGCCACGGGTGTTGTGGTCGTTTTGCGGGGACGACCGCGCCCTCTCTTCGGCGGAGGTAGCTCCGGCTCCTCCCGCGGTGCCTTCCCCTTCTCGGTGGAAGTGAACCTCCTCACCAGCGCCATGGCTGCTACGACAGAAGTTTGGGAAGGGAGAAGCAAGAAGACGAAGATGGTTTGGGGACTCCGCCCCCCTTTGCCCTCTTATAGGCGACCAGAGAAGGCCAACCGGCGTCCCTTCACATTCGGAGCAATGATGGCCTCGCATCATGCATGTCCAGGCTTTTTATTAGTCTGGGCGGTTGCCGAGGTGACATGGGGAAGTGGGGGCGTCCGCCTCCCGTCATGCGCCACGTGTCAAGCCTGACCCGCGGGTGGTGAGGGCCCACGTCACTTCGCCCTTCCTTCGCTGCCTTCGCCTCGAAGCCAGGCCGAGCGCGCCTTGTCCCGGGGGCTACTGTCGGCGTTCTGGGGTCGGGGGTACCCACACTTGCCTGCCTGTGGCCCAACGCGTGGCTCCATCGACAGCCCGGTACGGCCCAGCTACAAGACTCCACGGACAAGACCCTCGCGAGGCACCCGCCCGTGAGGAGAACGACACCAAGGCCCTCCCCGAGGAGCGGCCTCCCGAGGCTGCCTCCCAAGGAGCGGAGATCTCTATGCAAGCTTCCGCCTTGCGAGGCGCACAATGACATGAGCCACGATGATCGAGGCCAGGAGGGCGCCAGCAAGCGCACAGGAGGACAATTCCTCTTTGGTGCTAAGGAGGCAAGGACGTACGCGGGTTCCCGAGGAATCCCCCAAAGGTTTCCATTCCGGTGCTAGAAGACCAAGGCTGCTGGCTCGATAGGACGGAGGTCATCACCGAGCCCACTGTTGGGGACATACATAACAGGTAGGCCCATGAAGGGTCAAAAATTATAAAGCACGGGGTCGACATATCAGATGGGCCCAGAGCATCACTCGGACAATTGACAAACCATCCACTCGGATGACCATCAAGTCATTCGGACGGCAACAACCACTCGAAGCATAGCACTCCACTCGACGAACTCATTCCACTCGGAGCACCTGATCTCACTCGGATATGCGAAGACCAAACAGTCGACAAGGCATTCGGAGCATCATTCTCATAGTGGAGGTTTCGTAGTGGGCTGACATTATGGCATTTATGCCCCTCTTTGTAACATAGGAGGTGAGGGGGTGGCGCACTCTATATAAGCCGCCCCCACCACTAGACTGGGGGGCCCTTTCTTCTACCTCTCTCTCTTTTACCATTAGGCTGAGGCATGGAGATCCGTTCTCCCCTCTCCCTCTCAAATACATCATGTAACTCCGCGTTCATGACAGATAAGGAAAGCCTCTCCGAAAAACGAGACGTAGGGTTGTTATCTCCACCGTGAGAGGCCCGAACTCGCTAAAACCACTGTGTCACCCATATGCATCTCGATAGATCATGCTCCTTTATCCTACCCCTCTCTCATTGTCGGAATCGTTCCCACGACAGTTGGCACCCACCGTGGGGCATGGCGTCTATCGAGCCATGATGCCGATGGTTTTTTTCATTCATCTACGTTTAAATTTTCTTTTATACATCTCATGCTGCTCATCTCCACGTATAGCAAGTGAGACATCAAACAAAAGGAGGAAAAAAAGGGAGCACGGATGCTGGCCATGAGCCCAACCACGACAGCTCTTTCCTCCAATCGATCTTACAACAGCGACCTCCACGGTGAAGGCAACAGCTCGGCGATGGCCTCCGCGGTACACGTCTTGACTCAACTGCGCGACAGCGACCCCCGCAGTGGATGCACGGCGCCGACGCCGGGACTAGCCACGTTCCCGACCACAGCGCACCCCCGAGCGGTCGACTGCAAGACGCGGCCACCAGAACGACTCAGCGTCGTCTCAAGCTCTACCTGCGCAGCCTCGCAGGAGAATGCCATCCCGTACTCGGATCTGTCGCAGGCCGCCTCACCTCGCGCTGGATCCGTGAGCGCGCCGCTGCCGTGGCTGACCTGGGAGCCCTGCCCCGCCTTCCTCTTTCCTTCTAATCTTAATTCCATCCCATTCATTTCCTGCATGCAGGGGGTAAATGGCCGCGGGAAAAGGGAAACGTCCCTAGCATGCGTAATGGGATTTTAACTCTTGCTAATTAGCATTAATGCCTCTTGCATGCAGATCAGGCGTGCAGATTCTGGGCGTGGGGCAACTACTTCAATGCGTTGAATGTGGGGGCAAATCCTCCAATGCGTTGGACGTGGACTCGGCCACCCACACGCCGTCACTCAGCTGCACACGCCAGCGTCACTCGGCCGCCCGCACGCCATCGCCCAGCTGGACACGCCTTCATCAACTCGTCCGACTCGGACGCCCCATGCCTCGTCACTCCGCAGGATGCGTCTACATAACTCGGACGCACCACGCTCGCCACTTCGCAGGAAGCGTCTACATCGCTCGGACGCCCCGCACGTCGCCACTCCGCGGGACGCGTCTACTTCACTCGGACACACCGGGCGTCGCCACTCCGCGGGACGCGTCTACTTCACTCGGACGCCCCGCGCATCGCCACTCCGCGGGATGCGTCTACTTCACTTGGACACCCCGTGCGTCGCCACTCCACGGGATGCTTCTACTTCACTCAGGACGCCCCGCGCATCGTCACTCCGCTGAATGCGTCTGACTAGATCAGAAGCCCCGCCAACGTATATTCACAGGACGCCCCGGTGAGTGGCCACTTCGATGGATGAGTATTAATAACATAGGAAGACAAACCCTCAAACTTATTCAACTCCCTAGGTCATCCCATCCTTCATATCGCTCTCACGTCTGATCCTCCTCCCGCGCATCGTCACTCCGCTGAATGCATCGCTCAAACGCCCTACGCGTCAACTTCACTCGGACGCCCCGCGCGTCGCCTCTCGGTTGGTCACCTCATCACCACTCGGCCGCCCCGCGCGTCGCCTCTTGGTTGGTCACCTCATCACCACTCCGTCGCCCTGCGCGTCGCCACTCGGTTGGTCACCTCATCACCACTCGGCCGCCCCGCGCGTCGCCTCTTGGTTGGTCACCTCATCACCACTCGGCCGCCCCGCGCGTCGCCACTCGGTTGGTCATCTCATCACCACTCGGCCGCCCCGCGCGTCGCCTCTTGGTTGGTCACGTCATCACCACTCGGCCGCTCCGTGCATCGCCACTCGGTTGGTCACCTCATCACCACTTGGCCGCCCAGCGCGTCGCCACTCGGTTGGTCACCTCATCACCACTCGCCGCCCGCGCGTCGCCCACTCAGTTGGTCACCTCGTCACCATTCGGCCGTCCCGCGCGTCGCCACTCGGTTGGTCACCTCGTCACCACTTGGCCGCCCCGTGCGTCGCCACTTGGTTGGTCACCTCATCACCACTCGGCCCCCCGCGCGTCGCCACCGGTTGGTCACCTCATCAACACTCGGCCGCCCCGCGCGTCGCCTCTTGGTTGGTCACCTCATCACCACTCGGCCGCCCCGCGCGTCACCATTGGTTGGTCACCTCATCGCCACTCGGCCGCCCTGCGCGTCGCCACTCGGTTGGTCACCTCATCACCACTCGGCCGCCCCGCGCATCGCCTCGTGGTTGGTCACCTCATCACCACTCGGCCGCCCCGCGCGTCGCCACTCGGTTGGTCACCTCATCACCACTCGGCCGCACCGCTCGTCGCCTCTTGGTTGGTCACCTCATAACCACTCGGCCGCCCCGTGCGTCACCTCTTGGTTGGTCTCCTGATCACCACTCGGCCGCACCGCGCGTCGCCTCTTGGTTGGTCACCTCATCACCACTCGGCCGCCCCGCGCGTCGCCACTTGGTTGGTCACCTCATCACCACACGGCCACCCCGCGCGTCGCCACTTGGTTGGTCACCTCATCACCACACGGCTGCCCTGCGCGTCGCCATTCGGTTGGTCACCTCATCACCACTCGGCCGCCCCGTGCGTCGCCACTCGGTTGGTCACATCCTCGCCACTCGGCCGCCCCGCGCGTCGCCACTCGGTGAGACACATCTTCATCAATCGCTCGCCCCGCGCATTGCCATCGGTTGAACACATCTTCACCACTCGGCCACTCGCGCGCCTTCAGACAGCTAAGTTATTCTACATGCACTACATTCTGTTTTTTCCGCATTCCTGAGTATCCTGTAATTCACACATCACGTTCACTCGGAGGCCACGCCACCGAGTGTACCTCTACGCTCGGCTGCTTATTTTCACATACTTGCTTAGTACTGGTTATGTGACTCCCGAGTCCAACTTCCATTTGTTCTTCATTTCGAGTTTGCATCGGTCCTTCGGGGCTGCAACTCAGTCCAAACACTACACTTCCATTTTATTTGAGCCAATACTCCAACGAGTTCAGTCGGATCCTTCACTTCGACAAGTTTGAACGGATCCTTTGCTCTTCCAGACTCTTGCTGGTTAACCAGCAAGCCCCTTGCACTCCCAGCGGGTGTCTATGGGTGTTATTCACACAAATTATTTCAGCACACATCAAATTTCCTCGAGAAATTGTTACATTAGCTTGTGCTATTTTTCTTACACAAGTTACGCGACCACTCGACTGCCCTATGCGCCAACTTCATCACTACTCAGACTCGGTCACCATACCGGTCTTAGCGCATGACAACACCGACCTTGTCGCTCTGTTGACTTCAAACACATCCGGCCAACCCCTCTGTGGAATCCTCTTCATCGTATACATTTCACTCCTTTGCGAGTTTGCCTCTTTCGATCATCACTCGGAAGTTTCTCCTCACCATTACCCGAGTCCGACTCGATGAATTACAATTTATCCATTCAAAACTATATTAAACGTGTTCCGACAGGACCGCGGTCGAAGCCTATAGTATGCTCGGGGGCTACGCCACACTCGGGGGCTACGCCGCACTCGGGGGCTGCAGCTCATTCAGAATCACACTCTCCTAAGTGGTTGAATACTTCATCACCAGACAGATCTTTCACTTCAAACAAATGCATCTGATCCGCCACTTTGACAAGTTACATAATCACTCAGACGCTCTGTGCGCCATCTTCGTTCCTACTCAGGCTCAGTTGTCGCGCCGGTCTTGTTGCGTCGCAACCACACTACACCAACCTCATCGCTACATCATCTTCGAAAACATCTGGCTAACTCCTCCGAGGACCATCTTTGCCAGTTGGCTGGACATGTAGCCTTTCACTCGGCTGCCCCGCACATCCTCACCACTCAGCCTCCCCACGCGTTGCCACTCGGTTGTGCACGTCCTCGCCACTCGGCCCCCCCGCGCGTCGCCACTCGGTTGTGCTCGTCTTCATCACTTGGCCGCCCCGCATGTCACCACTCGATTGTGCACGTCTTCACCACTCGGCCGTCTCGCGCGTCGCCACTTGGTTGTGCACGTCTTCACCACTCGACCGCCCCGCGCGTCAACACCCGGTTGTGCACGTCTTCACCACTCAGCCGCCCCGCGCGTCGCCACTCGGTTGTGCACGTTTTCATCACTCGACCGCCCCGCGTGTCATCACTCGGCTGTACACATCCTCGCCCCTCGGCCGCCCCGTGCGTCACCATCAGTTGGACATGTCTTCACCACTACACCCCAACACGGGAACGAATAAGTTGCTCATATGATCAAACCTCATATCGCACTCTGTAGCAAGCTTACCTCTTTCTAGCATCACTCGGGGGCTGTGCACCAAGCCGCCCTTAGGGGTTACGCCCATTTGATCAACCTGTTGATCACATCAGGAATATTTTTCTGACCATACATGCTCGGTCCGCCGAGGATCTATAAGGGTAGCATCATCCACTCGGACGATCGCCCAAATCATTACCTGGAGTCATCTTCAGGACTGCAAAAGGGTGAAAACGACGCTCCTCTACGGATACACTTGGTCCTTATTCTAGACTCCAAGGCGTCAGTTTCACAAACTTGGACTCAGAGATGGCATGTGCTGGTGTTCCCCCGGGATAATGAGTGGCCTATCTCCGGAGAGTTAGCCCACACGCTAGTCACGCCACTCGGGTTTCATGGCACGTCCACGTCGGACCACTAGTCTATCTCCTCCGGGAGACATACGAGTGCCACCATGTTTTTCCTTGCAGTCAACATACCCCGATCAGCCGGGAAGCACGTCCACTCAGACAAATACCCCTTTCATGCAAAAGGGTGAAAACAAGAAGCTAATGGTCAATGTAAGAAGTACTACTGGAACGGTTACTCCCTGGAGTGTCCAGCTTTTTTCTACAGTCGGCAGTTTCAAGGCCGAATTCATTCATCGTGCCGAGTGCACGAAGATTCACTTGATTGATCCAGTTCCAGGTTGAATTTATTTACCATGCCAAGTGCACGAAGATCAGTCCAACTGACTCAGCTCCAGGTTGAGCTTATTTACCATGCCAAGCGCTTGAAGATCCATCCGATTGACTCAATTTCAGACTAAAAGATATTTACCGTGCCGACTGCATGGAGGTTTACCAGGAGACTTAAACCCTCTGCCAGACTCATGTAGTCCGACAGAGGCTCAGGGACTACACCCAGTGGGTGCACTCAGCGTGCCCCCACTGGAAGAGAACTCAGAAAGAAACATTTTGCTCGGTGAAATCCAGCACCAACATTCAAGTACAACAAACCCTAAAGACTCCAACCGACTACCAGCAATCAGTCGGAGTCTCGAGAGCTACACCCTCTGGGTGCACTGATCGCGCACCCATAGAACAAAATTCCGAGCAATCTGTTACTCGATGCAAGAACAATACCAGATCTTCAAGTACTACTCGACCTCCGAGTCGGAAAGGAACAAGTTCGATCAGCACCAGCTAAGAAGATTTTTAGTTCTCTCAGACCCCCGCCGACTGCCTGCAGTCAATGACAGTCTCGGGGACTACTCCCAGTGGGTGCACTCAGCGTGCCCCCACTGGAGTAATCTCCACTCGGTACGGCCTGACCAGTCCGAGTGATGAACAACAAACAAACAAGTTTGGACTACCAAAAAAATAATATAAGGTGAGTTTAACGCTCCTCCGTGGACCTGTTTTGAGCCTTCTTCTAAGACTCAAAGCGTGAAACTCATAAGTTTGGATCTAGAACCGACTCGTATTGACGTTCCCCCGGGATAAGAATGGAATCTCACCGAGAGAACAGTCCATGCGTCAATCTTGTCGCCCGGATTTAATGACACACCCATACTCTGATCGCGAGTAAACCTCTTCTGAGAGATGAACGGATGTCACCAAGTTGCTCCTCGCGGGCACTTATCCCAGATCAGTCGGGAAGCGCAGTGCCAGAATCTATTGACATTTTGTTCAAACCTTGGTTGTCTAAAAGCACGATGATGGGTACCGAGTATTTCCGTAATCACTCGGGCCAAATTGTGTCTTTCACAAACTCGTTCTGCAAAATAACAACCGATTCGGGGGCTAATGTTGGGGACATACATAACAGGTAGGCCCACGAAGGGTCAAAGATTATAAAGCACGGGGTCCACATATCAGATGGGCCCAGAGCATCACTTGGACAATTTACAAACCATCCACTCGGATGACCATCAAGTCACTCGGACGGCAACAACCACTTGGAGCATAGCACTCCACTCGACGAACTCATTCCACTTGGAGCACCTGATCTCACTCAGATATGCGAAGACCAAACAGTCGACAAGGCAGTCGAAGCATCATTCTCATAGTGGAGGTTTTGTAGTGGGCTGACATTATGGCATTTATGCCCCTCTTTGTAACATAGGAGGTGAGGGGGTGGCACACTCTATATAAGCAACCCCCCACCACTAGACTGGGGGGCCCTTTCTTCCACCTCTCTCTCTTTTACCATTAGGATGAGGCATGGAGATCCGTTCTCCCCTCTCCCTCTCAAATACATCATGTAACTCCGCATTCATGACAGATAAGGAAAGCCTCTCCGGAGCACGAGACGTAGGGTTGTTATCTCCACCGTGAGAGTCCCGAACTCGCTAAAACTACTATGTCACCCATATGCATCTCGATAGATCATGCTCCTTTATCCAACCCCTCTCTCATTGTCGGAATCGTTCCCACGACACCCACCACGGCGTCACGGTGAGAAGCTTTGCAGGCGAAGACCGCCTTTAGTCAGGATAGGATGTACTCCCGCCCCCTTCAAAATTGGCCACTGTGGTATCCCTTCCCACCTGAGATATGACGGAAGAGGACCAAGGCCACTATAAATAGGGACTAGACTCCACCGTAGAGGAGGATCAGATCCTTCGGCCATTGAGCTCTCCCAAGGCAGAACACGCTTGTACCAGTTCATACTCATCCTCCTCACGAGGCAATCTACCACAAAGCAGGAGTAGGGTTTTACACCGCAAGGTGGCCCGAACCTGAGTAAACCATCGTGTCCTCTTCTCATTCTCGCTCGGACGAACTTGTCGGAGCCAAGCCGTCGGGTGACAAGCAGTGAGCCGTGGTTAGGCTAGATCCTTCGCACACAAACCAGAGTTTGAACCTTATTGGGTCTGCGGAGCCCCGTTCCCGACAGAGGTGAGTTCAACCAGGGAGCCCTTCGTGCTGCCCCAGACCCTGTGGTGGTCACGGATTTTGACAAGGTTCTTGCAGGCCAAGCCCATAACCTTGAGCGCTTTTACATCATTGGAGGTTTCCACCGTAGCGAACTTGTAGTCGGTGCTGTTGACAAACCTGGCAAAATGGTCGCAAGGATCTGTGGCCATGTAGTAGTGGTAGATGAGGACATGATGGCGCACGCACAACTGGGCGGCGGCAAACTTCTGATCTTTGCCGGGATGACCGCCGGTGTACTGGAGGTCGATGCTGACCACCTTGTACTTGTCTCAAGCAAGCAACTGCTCCACGGTGTTGATGTAGTCCTTCACCACGTCCGGGTTGATGGTGTACACCACCGAGAGATCCATCTCCCTCGCGTGGGTCTCCACTTTATGCTTGCTGAACTCCATTGGAGCGCCGCTAGATATCCTCTCTGTATGTGTCATCGTGGGTGTGCTTGTTGTGTTGTGGGGCGGGATCGAAAGGTTGAAGAGACTAAGGTTATAATGGCCACGACAATTAATGGGGAAGCCAGACGGCCTAAAATAGCGGCACGCCCGGATGGCAGTTCTAATTTGCAGCGCGTAACTCCATCGTGCCGCACGTACCTGCATCGTGACGACGCGCGTGATGCAATCGCACGCATATGGGCCCCCCAACATGATCGTGCGGTAGCCCCAACTGCTGGCAGAGCACACGTGGAGGGACGCGAGCAGAGCGCTCCGTGGCTACCTCAATGGCGAGCAACCAGATATATGCATATAGCAGTTGAACACGCAAGGAAAAGCTGTCCACAAGCCGAGCGCGTGGAGGTACGTGAGCAGAGCGCGCCGCGGTGCCTAACGGCGAGCAGAGCGTGCCGAGGGACGCGAGCAGAGCATGCCAAGGGATGCGAGCTGAGGCCGGCACAGTGATATGTGGCAAATAAGATGAACTATGCGAGCGATGGCTGAGACATCAAGCACAATTTAGATTAGAGCTGCGTGTGCGGTATGTGGCATACAGTTGATCCATCCGAGATGTTTGTGATGGAATAAGCCGTGTGTGTTGTGGGCAAACGCTTGCTGGTATACAATTGTTAGCGATTGATGAATTCATCACCGACGGGTTCCCTAGTGTGGTCCGTGTGCGATGTGATATGCTCTGTCTGCACAACATCTATGCTCTGTCTAAAGAAGAACAACATATATACTTATAATAACATGACATGATTGCAAAACCAAATTAAACATCCAATTACGTTATATAACAAATATCATAAATATTGCAAGGTTCAAATTCTAGCATTACAAGGCCCAAATTCAAAGATTACAAGGTTCAAACTATTCTGACAAATAAAATTCATCTTCTTTCGAATCTTTTTCATGCATTATTTCTGCAAAAGGATCAGCCACCAAGACGTCATATAGTGGCTTCATACAGTGACTTCCAAATAATCTGTCATGTGAAGTTACAAACTGAAATTCAGCTTCTGCAGAGACTTTTCCATTCAGCTGTAGATGCCTTCGCTCTTTAGCAATCCATTCACTTCTGTGTAGTAAATATAGGGTAAACCTCATTACCTTGAGCAACCTTGCTTTCTCAACAAAGAACCCAGCGAATTTAATTTCTCGTGTGGTGCCTCGGTACTCATTAAAAGTAATTTCTGTGAGATGAAGAGCAAGTCATTCAATGGGATAGTTATATTCCCCAACCTTTTCTACTTTCGGGCCTGCTAGTATATGCAAACAAAGACAACATATTAGTGCCTAGCTGCAGATTTGAACACTTCGGGCCTCTTTGATTTACAGGATTTCTAAAATACATGAAAGGAGTGAAATGCCACCTTTAATCTTTCATGATTAACATCTCAAAAATATATGTATTGAAATCCTCCAAATTTCCTTTAGAAATCATTGTACATTTGTCATTGTAATCATGGGTACAACTAACAACAAATAGAGCTCCGTTGTGGTTAACAGTTAACAGGAAAGGAGTATCACCTCGATGTATAGCTTCTCCGTGCAAGGAAAGCATCTAAGGAATCTAAAAACTTCATCCAGATCAGGGCCAACAGATTGTAGTGCCAAGATCTTCACTGTGTGCAGAGGCCGGGTCAAGCTTGTGGGAATCATTTTTTGGATGACAGGCAAACATATAGATCAACAAAAATTAGATAAAATGTGCTGTCCAGTAATATATAAGAAGGAGAAGAAGAAGACTGTTGCACCTGAACGGATAATGATCCTGTAACAAGTTCATTGAGTTCAGCAAACGAATAGCCCAACACTGTCAATTTTGGTGCGTGAATGACCCTGATTCTTGGCGGACCTAATTTATCAAGTACATACAATCTCTCGAGGAAAGGTGCATTCTCAATGGCCATATCATAAAACACCTCAACTGACAGCCTTGGGTGGCGCCAGCAATGCACATAAATCGCACGGACATTCATCGAGGTGATGTGGAGGCTACTGAATGTACTCGAGCGCTGTACAGCCGAGGAACGGGCGCTCCAAATCCTCCTTCGAGATGCGGATGGCCATGAGCTCGATGTGCTTAAGTTTAGGGAGATGAAGAGCGCGCACGGCATCAATCCGGGGGAAAATGCACTGCATGAATGTAGCGCGGCGCAGCGTGGGCTCAAGGTGGAGCGCGGACGGCGGCATCGAGCACGAACGTCCAACATGAAAGATGACCTCCTCGAGCCGATCTAGGGCTGGGGATAGGAACCAGTACTAAAACCTTGGTTCGGCCTTGTAGTGGGAACTGAACTTGCCGATAGCAAGGTGTCTGACCGGCCCAGGGTGTGTGGCGAGGATGTGGGACAATGCGTCCAGGCGTTGCCGCTCCCTGCTGCAGAACTCCTACTTGATGATGAGGTCTAGGGGGTGGAGTGGTAGAGGGGGAGCCACCGCCGTGAGAGGACAATGGTCTACATGCCAAATTTGATGGGAAGGTGGGATATGATGGTTACGAACATCTCGTCGGGGAGGCTGGTGATGAAGTCCACGCTCGCCGGAGGCTCTTATGGTTCTGGCTCGACCCGCCCCCGCTTGTTGGCCGGCTCGTCCTCCATCTCGTAGCAGGCGGCGACCCTCGGCGGTGGTGCTTGTAGATGAGAATGGATGACTATTCTACGTACCTTCCTGAGGAGACCAAAACAAAAGTCCAAAATCAGCAATAAATTGCAGCGCTCGCAGCTCGCTTCCCGGTACGGTGAGCGTGCGCGGCGGACGGCTCGCTGTCGTCCCATCTAATCAAACAGCTTTTCGCGGTACTAAATGGTTAGTTGAACGCCCATGGTTGGAATAATACGACCGTTTGCGATAATAACGTGGTGGCTATTTGTTAAAAAATGCCTAGGAAAATCAATGTATAAAAAGGCAAACGAACCCTGAATAATTTCATATTTTTAGCATGACACTCCTATAGTTGCATGTTGCCTCTATAAAATAAATCAAGGTAGGAAGAGACATTGTATGTCGTTTCGCACACAGATCAGGTGGCCAAGTTTCCTCTCGGAACCATGAGGCTTCTTGATAGAAGCTCCGGTTTGTATGAAAGAAAATATGGGTCAAAGCCGAGTTGAAAAGGGCAGCAATATCTAACTCCAGCTTACAAAAGGTAAAAAAGCATGATGATTAATTGTTCATCAAGTTTACACAAAATCCAGATTGAACATGACAATAACATGTAATTCAACCAATGTTTTCGGCAATCACAATCAAATGGATCGGTCTGATCCATAAAATCAAGATCCTGGGCCAGAAAATCTACTGGTACATGAAGACAAGTTGTTGTAAATAGAAGCCGAGCATGTTCACAAGCCCTTTTGTCCACCTGAAACTTCTTTTTATGTTGTTCAATATGTTCATCCATGAGAAAGTTTTTGTTAAAAAACTTAATCCTCACGGACAATAGTACTCTCGCATTTAACAGGAAGAATGTGACAAAGCTAGTGTTTGCATGGTTGGATGCATATCCTTCGAGCGTTATTGTCCTCAAATGAATGTCATGAGAACTGAGAAAATCCTGGTGCTTCTTATGCCACCGATTGGTTATACCTTTTTGTCCATGTCCTTTTGCCTAAATAGACATGAAGACTGAAAAAAGTTAATTTCTAAAAAAAAGAGTATGTCAAAAGAGCGACAGCTGAACGGTTAATTCTAGTAAATTATATCAATGTGCTTGATATCATCACCTCTGTATACAAATTCTCCAGACATAGAAAGCATCGTAGCAAGCCGATAATCATGTTCAGATCAAAACACCACATACTGATATGTAAGGTCTTGATAGAACCCAGCACCATTGATAGGGTATGCATGGACAAACTCTTCATTGAGCATAGAACATAATATTAGTACCAAAAGTGTACTCCAAGATTATATAAAACTTATGCGCACACATGAAAAATGCAGCTTATGATTACAAAAGTGTTGATGATATAAAACTTATGCACACAAATGAAAAATGCAGCTTATGATTACAAAAGTGTTGATGATAATATACAGTACATGAATAAGTGTGGATCCAACCACCATCTTTTAACCATCAAATAGATCAGGAATTACACCCAAGGTCTCCAGTTTAGGCGTAGAGACCACAGTTATTTGCGAAGGTGCGTAACGATAATCAAGGAGCAACCTTTGGAGTGAAGGGGCATCTTTGATGATGAGATCCTCTTCTTTAAAGCAAATTCCAATGCTTACAAGGTGGGGTAACTTTATTTGGAGACAACGGATACGGATTTATTTTCCAAAAACAAGCAACAAGTGCTCTAGGGCAGGGCAGCAGGAGTGGATGATGTTGTGCAGTGAGGCCTCCGATAGATCGACCACCACAAGCGCGAGTTTTCTTAGCAGTGGGAGTCGAAGCATTTGGACCATATTGTCTGCTAGATGGCACCAGGCCAAGGTGGCGGTGTGGAGAGAGGAAGAAAACCATGAGATGGACATCGGTGGTGAGGGAATAGCTACAACGCTTGGTGGGAAACTATTTGCATAGTAATGGTAGAACTCAAGATGCTGGAGTTTTTTGAATTGATGGGATGTCAGCCAGGCATCCACCATGTAGGGTATGTGCATCAGGAAGCATGCCGGGATGCATAGGTGTTGAACGGAGCCCGGGTGGGAGGAGATGATGGCTCCATGGAGTTCAAAATCATGAAGACAGATAGCCGACGACAGTCGAGATTAAGAGGCGCGGCGCGCCACAGAGTGCGCCACCGAGATGCAAGGACCTGTGTGCGGCAGCCATCCTTGCTGGGGAGAAGGAAGATGATCTCCCCAAGGATGGCATCCGGGAGATCGCTGATGTAGTCCGCCCGATATTCTACGGGTTCCTCAGATCCAGCGGGCATGGCCGCTTCTGCCCGCGCTGCCGGGTACAGGATCTATAGCCGGCGGCGCCGCTGGCCAGAGCCTCATCTGTGTACATACCAATCTGAAGAAAAAATGGCTGAAGCATACATTTAGGACATTCAAAATTAATTCTCAAGTTCTGGAAGAAAAAAGGCACAAACATATATGTAGGAGATTCAAAATCAATTTTCAAGCTCTGGCTACGAGTTATTAACACGAACGCTAACCCTAGTCGGATTATTAGCAAAAAAAATCATTTGTACAGAACAAACAATTAATCACTAACCATAGATACCATTCAAACAATCAATACACTACACGGATCTAATAAATATTACTCTGATTTCATGGACTGGGTGAACATAACCATAGGATTTCTATTCCCAAAAAAAGAAGGGGGGGCTAACCGGTTTTCCGTCGGAGTTGGAGTCATTGCCGGAGTAGCTGTGGACCTCCGGATCCGGCTGGGGAGGCATGACGACGGCGATGAAGTCAAGGCCGTGTTGCTGCCCGCACGAGACCTCGTCGGCAATGACTGCAACCTCTATGCCCAGCTTCATGCATTGCGTGGGTGCTTCACCAGCCCGGGCGTCGCCACTCCCTCTGATGGTGCGCTTCGGCAACATCCTCATACACTCCATGCGGCGGTGACAACTATGGACGGGGGGTGTGGCCGCATATTATGACCAGCGGATCGAGCGCGCCATTAGTATGGAGCAGTGGGAGCGAAGTGGGCGGCGGTCAAAGGGCTGGCTCGCCTCTCGGTGAGCCTATGCAGCGGACTACTGGCATGCCTACCGTCATTTAACACAGCTACTAGCATGCCCCGGTGACACTGCGTAGCGAACACGCCCATGCCTCGGCCTCCCGGTCTGCTAGTGCGGCGGACTGCTAGCATGCGTCTCGTCACTCACGCATGCTCGTACGGCACACGGGATGCGTGGCGGCATGTATTATATTGATTTTTCCTTTTTGATGATTAATTATGCCGCTTTATTGCTTAACTGAAGCACGGCACGTACATTGTTGGTCTAATGCACACGGTTCGAATAAAGAGTCCGTTTGCGATATTGGTTGCTAATTATTATTAATTTCCTGTCTGTCAGAAGATTATATCAAAACTTGCCTCAAATTTGAAAAATATATATAATATCATAGTCTATTGGTGTCCATATGACGCCACAATAAGTTTCATGAATTTCAACTTAGTTTTGGATTTACTGGATTTTAAAATCAAGATTCTCGATGTTAGAAATTTCTTGCATGGGGACTAAACATGCACCCAGGGACACGTACACATATGATTTTCCAATCCATTTTGGGGAACTATCACTGGTCTCATGTACCTCAAATTTGATTTTTGCACATTAAATCCCTAGGAAATCAATCAATGTATAAAAACCGACAAATGTTATCTATTTTTTTCAATTTTTAACACTAAACTCCTTTGGTCACATGTTCGCTGCAGAAAAAGTTTGGCATGCATCTTTGGGCCACATGCACGTGGTGGTCCTAGGACACTCACTCACGTGTGACTCTCTCTGTGGGCCCGCGAGGTCGTCGTCCATCACTATGACTTGCGGTGAGAGAGGTTAATTTGACCAACAAGGATGGTCATTTTTTGGTTTGTGTTACATACAGTAGGAGTATATATATAGTACGCGTCGAAGAGTGGGGGCAACATATACTACGCGTCATATAGGACACTCACTCGCATGCAATGCTTCCATCCGTGGGCCCGCGAGGTTATCCTCCATCACTTTGACCCAATGAGAGAGATTAATTTGACCAACAAGGAGGTTTCTTTTTGGGTCTTGTTGCGGTAGCACATACTACACACACGTCTTGCATGAACAATCTCGCTCTATGTGGGGACTTTTCGGTTTCTGAGGTAGGTGCCACAAAGAAGTTGCATATTTGGTATTAAAACATCACCAACACCTCTTTGGGCCACGTGCATACGATGGTTGTCACTCACTCGCCTACGACGCTTCCCTCCATGGGCCCGCGAGGTCGTCGTCCATCTAATATGACACAACGAGAGAGGTAAATTTGAAGAACAAGGAGGATTATTTTTGGGTTGCGTTATGGTAGGAGTATATATTACACATCGAAGAAGGGAGGGGGGCCAGCATATACTATGCATCATGAACCTCGCTTCGTGTGGTGGACTTAAAGGTTTTCGAGGCAGGTGCCACATCAAAGTTGTGCATATATATATATATATATATATATATATATATATATATATATATATATATTAGGTATTCAAACATCACAACCACACATCTCCATACATGTGTTTGGCCCACATGCAAGCGATGGCGGTTTTCCTGTAGCACTCACTCACGGGGGTATCGGTGAGATGCTTCGTCCATCTGTGTGTGCCCGCTTGGTCAATCACTTTGACCGACAGCGATAGAGGTTAATTTGACTTATAATTAGGAGGGGATTAAATTTTGGTTCGTCTTATACGGTACGGTACATGCATCTCATGATGTGAGATCACATAATATACTTTGAGCGCATGTGTACTCATGAACCTCTTTCTTTGTGGGGACTGTGCGATTTTCGACGCATGCATGCGCCACATCAAAATGTTGTGCTTTTGGTATTCAAACATATGCATGCATCACGCATGTCCATACATATGTTTGGGGCACATGCATGTAGTGGCTGTTTTTGGACACTCTCCCTCGCTTGGTTATCACCTACGACCTATATATCATGGGCCCGCATGGACGTCCATCACTTCGACCAACAACGAGAGAGGTTACCAGGGTGGATTCTTCTTCTCTTGGTTCGTGTTACCGTATAGTCGTACGTCGATCATGGTGAGATTCTAGACCTATGTTTGAGCGCATGCATACACTTGAATCCCAACATATATATATATATATATATATATATATACACACATACATACATACATATAGTATACGCGTCGTGAACCCTCGCTTCGTGTTACCATATAGTTGTGCATTGGGTATATTCAAACACCACATAACACTTTATACATATGTTTGGGCCACATGCACGTAGTGGTTGTCTTCAGGCACTCCCTCGTGTGGTTACTGGCGACAAGCCATCCTATATGTGGGCCGCGTGTGGACGTCCATGTCTTTGACCAAACAACGAGAGAGGTTATACGACCAAGGTGGCGATTCTTCTTGCTCAGTGTTACAATATGCCTTGGTGAGATGCCCCCTTCGACCGACTCAAAGTGTGTGTGTGGGGGGGGGGGGGGGGGGGGGGGGGGCGGCACAGTACTACTTCGCACTAGATGAACCTCCGTGGGGTCGGGGATGTCTAGTTAATTTGCGATGCACATGTGCCACATCAAATTTGTGATTTGGTTATTTATCGGGCCACCCGCACATGTGGTTCGTATGTGGTCTGACCCATTTCGCGCCACAAGCAAACATCTGTGGGCCCGCACACGGTCCACATTTGACCGGAAGCAAGGGGGGTTGACCATGATGTACTTTTTTTGGTTTTGTGTTACAGTAGGGTGAGATGTCAGACCTAGCTATTTGCGGGCATGCGTTCATAGCTAGGATTCCCCTCACGCCAACATGAAGTGTGTATGTCTGTGGGGGGGGGGGGGGGGGGGGGGGGCTAGCAATAATAATGCGCGCTTTGTGCGATAGGTGCCACATCAAAGTTGTGCATTGGATATTTGAACATCAAGCCACCCTTTTCATACATATATTTGGTCCACATGCAAGTGTGTTCGTGTTCTGAGCCTTTCCCGCGTCTTTTTCGCCAAATTTATAAACAGTAAAAGAGTCGGACGCAGCAACTGTCTCTGATCGGGCATGCAACAGACATGTTTCCCTAGGACTACCCGTGTGCCGCGCCCCTGCCCCTGTCACCCACATCATCATAGTAGATTGGGGTCCACCAGGGTTCCCTCCTGCTCTCGAAAATATCTACTCCCTCCCAATCTCGAAAATATCAACCCGGCTAGAGGTTTTTTTTGTTTGATAGCACATGATTAGTATGTGTGGACCATCTGCGATGTCTGTTACTCCCGCTCTGCTTCAATCAGTTTATCCAAATTTTTAGTAGCCTCGGCATTTTACTCCCGCCTGCAATCTCAAAAATATCTGCTTGGTTGGAGCGTTATTCTGTTTGATAGCACACAATTCTTTTGTTTTACCCGTGTGTGATGTTTGTTACTCCCGCCCCACACACTCTGCTTCAATCCCTTGATCCAAACTTTTGGTAGCCCCGCCATTTTATCTCGCCTAGTAAAATATTCAGTACCCGCGGCATTTCCTCAAACACCACCTTGGACCCCCTCCACACGCACACCCCAAATCCTGCGCTCACCCCAAATCCCCCGCTCACACACACACCACCCCTCCCTCGCTCAAAACCCTAGCTAGGTCACCGCCACCGCCGCCGCGCCGCCTCCATTGTCAACCTCTGCCGGTCTTCCCATGTAGGTTACCCACCGATATACATACCCTCGCCGCCCTGAGTTTCTTAGACGACGCCTACGGAATGCCTACTTTCCCACAGATCCCCATCCCCATCCCCCTCCCCCTCTCCACAATGTCGCAGCCTAAGCCCGGCTACTCTTACTAGGGAGCTCGAGGAGCGAATGGCCCAAAAGAGGTTTACTGTGGCCTCTTCGCCCAACGTCGGCGAGGTGGCCGCTGAGAAAGGTGATGATGATGACTGGCTGGAGCCTTTCAATCAGCATGCTAGAGTATTTTGGCATGTCGCGGACACCGGCTACGACATCGAGGTCATCCGCGACGACGGCTTGACGCGGGCTATGTCACAGGTTAAGTTGCCCACCCCAACCCCTCGGGTTCGATAGCCGTCGATCTCATCGATGGCCCTACCGCTGATCTCATGCGGCTCGTTATGAAAAATTTGCCATCCTTCATCGCCATGGAGCCCCTTTTGTCATTTCCGAAGAACACGTTCTGCGACGCTGGCTTGGGATCTTCAGCTGCCAAGTCATACCTCATCGACGGCGACCACGAGGAGGAGCCCATCTGTGACAAGTGAGGAAAGCCATGATTTGTTTTGTCGTGCTTCTTCACCGGGGGAATCCCATGATTTGTTTTCTCAAACCCCTTTTGTAGTGAGAACCTGTCTAGTATTTATTGCTATGTTTGGTTGTTTGCATTACGTCTTGTTTATTTCAATGGTTTTTGGTTGTTCGGTTGTTTGTATTTAGCATATGTCCAGTTTCAATTGCCATCTTTGGTTGTTCGTAGTATGCCTTGTTTATTTCAGTTATTCACAATGTGATGTTCTATATGTGCTAGTATGAACTGTGCAGCTCAATTTCATCAATACCAGTTTTAACAATAACTCTATGAATGACTATATTTGGTTGTTGTTAAGCATGTTGCATTTTACACGCCTTTCCATTTGATTTAACAATAACTAGTGTGCTTAGACCTGCACAATACAAGTTTGAATGACTATGTTTGCATTTTTTTAATGTTTGGCCTGTTGCAGTTAATAACACACCTTTCCACTTCTTGTTTTTCTTAACTAGCGTGCTTAAACCTTCGCCTTGAAGCTATCATTTGGAGATTATGTTGTCTACCATGGATATATTTGTCGGAATCGGGGCTCCATGGACCCAACAAGGTTCGAACTCTGGGGCGTGTACGAAGATCTAGCCTAGCCATAGCCCCAAGCGCATCACTCCATGGCTTGGCCTCGTTGAGTTCATGCGAGCAGGGAAGGAAGGACATGCCAGTTTACCCAGGTTCGGGCCACCTTGCAGTGTAAGACCCTACTCCTGCTTTGTGTTGGTGGATTGGCCTCGCGAGGAGGTTGAGGATGAACTAGTACAGTGGGTGAGCTGCCTCGTGAGGGCTCAGGGGATGAGGGTGAATCAATCCCTCTCTATGGTGGAGGCTAGCCTATATTTATAGTGGCCTTGGTCCTCTTCCATTATAGCTTAGGCGGGAAGGGATCCCACAGCGGCTAGTTTGAA
Source organism: Thinopyrum elongatum (assembly GCA_011799875.1). Taxonomy (NCBI): domain Eukaryota; kingdom Viridiplantae; phylum Streptophyta; class Magnoliopsida; order Poales; family Poaceae; genus Thinopyrum; species Thinopyrum elongatum. The sequence goes on along the minus strand of CM022298.1, from coordinate 286,301,539 downwards.
AGGGGACAAGAGGTACATCTTATCCTGACGAAAGGTGGTCTTTGCCTGCAAAGCCTTTGGCCATGACGTGTGGGCGGCTCGGTGATGACATCCGCCCTGCCGAGCTCGTGGTCTTGGTCTTGTTGCACCGGAGTGGAAACGTTTAGGGGATCCCTTGGGAACCCGCGCTGGTCCTTGCCTCCTTAGCACCAAAGAGGAAACTGTCCTCCTCTGCGCACGCTGGCGCCTGCCTGGCCTTGGTCGTCATGGCTGATGTCACTACGAGCCTCGTGAGGCGGGATAACTGCATAGAAATCTCCGCTCCTCAGGAGGCAGGCTCAGGGAGCTGCCACTCAGGAGGCCTCGGTGTTGTTCGCGTCGCAAAGCCGGGGGCCCTCACGAGGACCTTGCTCGCAGAGCCTTGTAGCTGGGCCGCACTGGGCCATCGACGGGGCCACGCGCTGGGCCATAGGCAGGCAAGTCTGGGTACCCCCGATCCCAGAACACCGACAGTAGCCCCCGAGCCCAAGGTGCGCTCGTCCTGGCTTCGAAGCGAAGGCAAGAAGTGAAGGTCGAAGCGACGCGGGCCCCAATCGCCTGCGGGCCAGGCTTGACGCGTGGCGCGTGACGGGACGCGGACGCCTCCACTTCCCCATGTCGCCTCGGCAACCGCCCCGACTGATGAAAGTCTGGACGTGCATGCTACGAGGCCATCATTACACGAAGGTGGAGGGGCGCCGGTTGGCCCACGATCGCCTATAAGATGGCGATGGGGCAGAGTCCCGTCCCATCTCTGTCTTCTTGCCCATTCTCCTCCAATCTCCGCCGCAGCCACCATCTCGCTGAAGCGACCATGGCGCCAGTGAGGAGGTTCACCGCCGAAGAGAAGGGCAAAGCCCCCAAGGAGGGGCCAGAGTCACCACCGCCCAAGAGGGGGCGCGGCCACACCCGCAAGTCTGCGGCTACGCCGGGATCGTCATTGTCGGGGCACGACACCTATGGGATCCCGAGAGGTCCCTTTATGATTCGGCGGGGGGAGAGGTATACGCAAAGAGCAGAAGCAATGATCGACGCGTGAGGTTTTTACCCAGGTTCGGGCCGCTAATCAGCGTAAAACCCTACTCCTGCTTTGTGTTCTTATTGATGTTCTTAAGCCCAGCCTTCAGGAGCGCTCGCAATGAACAGTACGTTCAAAGAGCAGCTACGCATGCAGAATGGGCCAGAAGTTCTCCTCCTCTGTAGCAGTTGCCTTGGGCCTCCTTTTATATGCTCAAAGGGGTCACCAAAGTGGCAAAATGTACATACATTGAGGTGTAAAGTAGCTACAGGGTATCATACCTAACCCCTGACGGATTAGGACCAGCGCATTTAATGCACCATGAGGTGTCCGTTTAGGTGTCCTCACTTTCTTGGGGATGGAAAAAGGGGCCATCCCATCAGCACCGCTTAAGCTCTCCTCCATTGGCGCGTCGCCACGCATCCAGAGAAGGACCCAGAATGTCAGACTTGTTACTGTGCCGAAGCGGTGGCACAGTAGCAGAATCTCGCCAGGCGCCGAATCTTGCCGGGCGCCAAGGCTTGCCGGGCGCCAAGCCTTGCCGGTCGCCAAGCCTTGCCGGACTCCACAGGCCATCCCGGTAAGGATCTTGCCGGGGAAGCTGGCCTTCGGATTCCAGCTTTGCTTATCCGCTGATCCTCAGATCTCTGACTTGATGATTTCCTTGGTGGCTTGAATCAACCTCGAGCTGTTCCCAGCAAGCCTTGCCGCGAGGATGGCTACAACTACCCGTGCACAAGTACGGGGTACTAGTGGCCCAATACTTGGTACACTGACAGGAGCCCCCGGGCCTAGGCCATACACGAGTGCGAGGCGTTGTTGGGCTAGGCCCAAACAGTGCACGGGCACGCGTGGCAGGGGATTAATTGCTCGTAAATATCTCGTTTTACTGTGCCCCCCACTACGCGCACGGAGCGCGCGACGTGGGAAGCGTGCCAAAAAGGCTGCAACTTCCTCACGCCTGTAGAGGCGCATTCACATTGGGGAATAAAAGAGGCGGCCCCACTCCTTCCCCATAAAAAGGAGAAGTCGCAGAGGCACAAGCCTATTTACCCCCCTCTTCTTTTCAATCTGGCCATCGCCATCGCCTTCCTCCTCTCGAGCTCAGAGCGAAGCCCTTTTCCTCTTCCGCGCGCTGCTTCCGCGCTCGCTCCACCCCCAGCTTCCGTCCTCACAGTCGCCATGGCGCCCAAGGCCAGCAAAGGCAAGGGCAAGGAGGCGAAAGCCGATGTCCCGGAGAGCGAACTGGCGAAGATGCGGAAGAGGCTCATCGTCTTCCGCCCAACGCTCGATGCCGAAGCTCTGAAGGGGCGATACCAGTGCATGTGGGCGAAAGGGACGCAAGCTCACCCCGCCACACGCGTAATCCCAGGTGCTTGTTCCAAAGGCGGATCGGACATATACCCTTTCTTCACTGCATATTTCTATTGCGGGCTCTGTCCCCCCTTTTCCGACTTCTTCAATGATATCATGTACACATACGGCTTTCATCTTCTCGATTTCACGCCGAATGAGGTACTTTGAATGTCCATCTTTGCCCATCTCTGTGAAAATTTTGTTGGCGTGATCCCCAATTCTGCTCTTTTTCGCCATTATTTCTTCCCTCGCATCAAAAAAGGAGAGGCCCTCTCTGGTTCTATTGCCTGGATTCCAAGGGCTTGGAATAAGGAAATATTCCCAGAGGGAGTTTACCGCGAAAAGTGGGATGAGTGGCGGGCTGAATGGTGCTGGATCCAGGAAGCAGATCCCCATCCATTTTGTCATCCCCGACAACAGAAGGTGGTCCGCGGAAAGGATTGGAGCGACCCCGCAGCGGAGGACGAGAGGCTCACAATCGCCACCACCAGGATCCTTCGCCTGAAGGCTGCCGGACTGACGATGGAGATGATTGGCTTCGACTTTCTCCGCCGCCGCATCGCCCCTCTGCAGAACAGGGGAAGGCCAGCTTGGGAATACAAGAACGCGGCAGATATCATGAGATTGCGCCCCGGGCTGAACAACAATCTGACCGCTATGCAGCTTGGCGCTCTCTGTCAAAAATTATTCCAGCGCAAAGACAAGCACCGGCTGCCGGCAAGGATTGTTCCCTTGTGCAACAATTCTGCCTTGGGGTCAATCATCGCCTTCATGCCGATGTTCAATGCCCACGGTCTTGACCCGACCTGGGCCGAGCCATCCGAGGAGGAAGCGCAGAAGTTTTTTGACAACTTGACGGAGAAGCCTGTCCGGCAAGAGTCAGATTTCATCCGAGCCACCACCGATCAAGAAGTAGCTTACATTGCTACTATAGTGGAGGAGGCAAATCTTGCCGCGGAGGCCGGCAGTGTCGGCTTCACAGAGTGGGAAGCTAGCGACGCAGAGGTGGTAGTGGAGGTAAAGCCTGCCGGGGAAGAGAGCAGCGCAGCCACTGAGAGCTTGTCCGGCAAGGACACGGCTGAAGAAGAGACGTGAGAAGAGCCCCCACCCCCGAAGAAGATGAAGCGTGTTCTTCGGAAGGCTGCATCTGGCATCCCGGCAAGCCAGCCTTCTTCGAGCGGCGAAGCTCCCGGCAAGAAAGTGGCCTGCAAGACCGGACCACGGCAGGGGGCTCTTCAAAAGCCTGCGCGGCGCGCGAGACCCACACCAGCGGCCACTGCTGGGGCGGTAGAAGGGTCTCGTACTACCGCACCGGAAGCTGCCCCGGCGCCTGCCACAGCCAAGCGGCCTAGGACTCCTCCTCCGCCTCCCCACTCAGACATCGCAGCGGAGGTCGACTTCGACATCTCCGGCTTTAGTCCGGAGCGAGAGGAAGAAGAGTGAGTACTTTGCCACAGCTTTTACCTTCCAATCCTGGATCAATCTTACTGACTTGCTTATATTGTCTCTGCAGCGACACAGAAACATTGCTGGAGAGGATGACGAAGAGGTCAAGGACTTCTACGGGTGACGAGCCTCCGGCAGGCTCCACTAGCGTGCCAGAAACTGTCGTTGTCAACCCGGAGTCCAGTCCTCAACGCAGCCACCAGCGCAGCCCCCAGCACAGCCCCCAGCGTAAGTTCATTGTTCTTTTTCCGCTGGCGGGTGCAGAGGCTTTCATTCTCGTCACTGATATCTTTGGGTTCGCAGGAGAAGAACGGCAACAAGGAGAAGACATCCCCATTGTGCCTCCTTCATCGACCGCTCCGCCCACAAGCACATCCCCGGCAAGAGATCCTGCCGACTAGCCCGTCCTAATTGAGGAGGAGCCGGCAAGCGTGGACTCCGGCAACCCACCCCCGGCAACCGGAGTTGCCGGGAGAGGCGAAGCCACCTCCCGACAGCTCGACGCAGGTACTCGATTGCCTCAGAGTGCTTGTTACTCTTTTTCCCTTATCTCTCTGTCTTTAGTCACTTCAAACTTCAACCTCAATCTTATTCTGTTTTCCTCCTTCGCCCTTCAGAGTTCCCTGTGATAGAACACATGGACGTCGACATTGTCATCGAGGAGACCGCCAGGGATGCCGCCACCGAAGCAGACAGGATCGCTGCCAGCGAGGCCACCAAGGATGACACTGTCGAGGCTGGTGGTGCTCTTAACGGGGAGGCCGCCAAGACTACTCAAGAGGAACCCGCCGAAGAACCTACTGAAGGGGGCGACAGGGAGGCCGAGGACCACGCTGATGACATTCCTGCCGCAGGAGCGCCAGGCGCTGCGCCGGCCACAGAGCCCCCTGCCACTGGTGAGGCGGCCACTGAAGACCAGCAATCAACATCTGAAGGCCCCTCATCCAGCAAGTACCTCAAGGTTGGCGAGAACCTGTTCGTCAACTTGCCGGGGACGGCAAGCACTAGGGCACCAGCAGAAGGAGAAGTTTTTGAAGAAATCATTGCTGCTGCCGGGCTCGAAGTTGTTGACGACCCCAGCACTAGCAGCAGCAAATCTGAAGAGGATCAGCTCCTTCAGGCCATGGGCGAGAATTTCCGCAAGCTCCAGGCTCTCCATCGCGCCCGGAAAGACAAAGCGGACTCCATAATGGCAGTTGTCGAGGCGGCCGAAGCAGATTTTCAAAGGCGCGTCGCACAAATGCAGATCGGGCACGCTGAGGCCCTCCAAGAGTTGGTTGCCGGCCGGGAACAAGTGAGCCAGCAGTGGACTGAGATCCTCCTGAAGCAATCCGATATGGAGAAGGCGCATGATGAAGCTGCTCAAAGGATTGCTGCCGAAGATGCCCTCCTGACGGGGCGCTGCATTGCTCTTGATGCTCATGAGGAAGATCTCACCGCACATGAGCAGCCGCTCGCCGCCAAGCTTCGCAGCAAGGATGAGGATATCGAGAATCTTGTCGCGCGGCGGACCCAGGAGCTGGAGCAAAAACATAAGGAGGCGCTCGAAGCTCTGACTGCTAGTCATGCCGACAAGCTCAAGGAGGCCGTCGATGCTGCCGAAGCTGCAGAGGCTGCCAAGAACGAGCTGAGCGACAAAGTGAAGAGGCTGGAAACAGATCTCGAAGAGCACGGCAAGGAGCTCTCGACGCTCAAGGGGGACAGGGAAAAAACCCTCCACTCCTTGGCGGAGATGCAAGTTGCCCTGTCCAACAAGACCAAGCAGCTCTCCTCTGCGGCTGATAATATTGCGGTTCTGGAGATGAAGCTGACCACGCTGCAGAAGTCTCTCAAGACCGGCAGGGCCCGTGAGAAGGCTCTACTCAAGGATCTCCAAGGAGAGAGGAACCTGCTCAAGAGTGCCGCCGCCGCCCAAACCGAGTACGAGAAGGGAGTGGAGATCTGGACTGGACGTCTCATCGCCACCGCGGAGAAGCTTACCGCAAAACTGTCAACCATGGGCCTGTCGAACTTCAAGTATTCTTCCGAGGAAAGAATATCTCCAAGTGCCAGGTTGACGATGTTCTTTGAAAGCATCATCAACGCGTTGAGGGTGCTCCAGTCTAGCCGGGCGACCCAACTGGCCAACGAGACTCACCGGCTTTGCCGGGCCGTCCTCCGCAAGGTGCTCATCAAGGTGGTGCACAGCAATCCCGGCATCAACCTCTCCAACGCGCTCGGCCATCTGCCAAAGGATGCAAATGTTGAGGCGCTTGAAGAGTGCATCGCACCTATCCTTGAGAAGGTGGACTCCATCAAAAGGATCGAAGGCCAGCGCAGGGATTGAGTGCTTCCCTTTTTTTCCTTGCCGTCGTCATCTCATGTAAAAGACAATTAAGTCTCAAGTTAGAATTGCGAAAACTCATGGATGTAATACAATTTGTCTATGTTTAGGTTCATGCTTGCTATTTTCCTTGTCTGATTCCTTTATGTATGGAGTTCATCCTATGCTTATTGAAAAACTTGCCGGCGCGCAATCTGCCGCGAGCGCTGGGTGCGGGACTTCAGCAGCCTGCTGGAGGCGCAACAGCCGGCAAGACTCCTTGGTGTTCTCAGTGCAGCCACTTAAATTGCTGAGCGGGCTCGAAACAAAACAAGGGCGCGACCGATTACAACAAGGTTTCCTTCACGTGCAGATTTTCCATACAAGAGTCGGAATCATCCAAGGAAATAACTTTGTAACAAAAGAAAAACTTGCTCTGAGTTTTTAGGACTTAGCTTTCTATCATTGTCCTTCCTCCGGCAACCGTCGATTCCGAACGTCGCCAACTGGTATCCATATCTCCCTTCCCCCCCGGCAAATGTGCATGCGAGGAATCCTTCTGTCTTTTGAGAAAAAGAAAGAAGAGAAAATAAAGACATGAAACCTTGGCGGTTTGTTAGAACTTACCGGGATTAGGTGTCATACAACATCTTAGACAAACATGCATATATATAAATATGAACATGGGAATCAATAAGGGAATGTACAACACTTAAATTTATTCATCTGTGCTCAGGGTCTGCGCCTGGCTTTGTACAAGGGATCACATGCCTTGCCGGCAAAACTTGTACAAAAGGGTGGTTTGCCGGGGGCCCCCGGCAACCGCGCCTTATGGGTAGAATTTGCGAAGATGTTCGATATTCCAGGAATTACTCACTGGAACGCCATCTTCGGTCTCCAAGCGGACAGCGCCAAGCCTGGTGACTCGTACTACCTGATAAGGGCCTTCCCACTTTGGCGTCAACTTGTTTGAATTCTTGGCGGACTGAATCCGCCGAAGAACAAGGTCGCCTTCCTCAAGGCTTCGGGCATGAACTTTGCGGCTATGATAGCGGCGCAAAGCTTGCTGGTAGCATGCAGCTCGCACAGCAGCCTGAAGACGATTCTCCTCAAGGAGCACAACGTCATCTTGCCGCAGTTGCTCTTGCTCGAGCTCATCATAAGCGAGCACTCGAGGAGATCCGTATATGAGTTCCGTGGGGAGAACTGCTTCCGCTCCGTAGACCAGAGTGAAGGGCGTCTGGCCGGTGGCTCGATTTGGTGTCGTTCTGATTGACCAAAGAACCGCTGGCAACTCATCAATCCAGCGTCTTCCGCACTTTTTCAGCCTGTCAAAGGTTCTGGTCCTGAGACCGCGCAGCACTTCAGCATTGGCCCTCTCCGCTTGGCCGTTGCTTCTTGGGTGAGCAACAGAGGCAAAACAAATCTTGCCGCCAAGGTCTTGGACGTACTGCATGAAGGTGCGACTTGTGAACTACGTGCCGTTGTCGGTGATAATCCTGTTGGGCACATCGAAACGGCAAACAATTCCCTTGAAGAACTTGACAGCTGATTGTGTTGTCACCTTCCTCACTGCTTCCACCTCCGGCCACTTTATGAACTTGTCGATAGCAACGTACAAGTACTCAAAGCCCCCGGTAGCACGGGGGAAAGGGCCCAGTATGTCGAGCCCCCAGACCAAAAATGGCCAGGAGAGAGGGATTGTCTGAAGAGCTTGAGCTGGCTGATGAAATTTCTTCGAATGAAACTGGCACGCTTCACACTTGGTTACTAGTGCAGTCGCATCCTAGAGAGCGGTGGGCCAAAAGAAACCTTGCCGGAATGCTTTCCCGGCAAGCGCTCTTGACCCTATGTGAGAGCCACATATGCCCCCATGTATCTCCGCCAACAGCTCTAGTCCATCCTCCCGAGGAATGCACTTCAATTTCACACCATTCGGTCTCTTTCTGTACAGGACGTCATCGACGAACTTGTACATAACAGACCGACGGGCTACTCTCTCTGCTTCTTCTTGTTCCTCAGGGAGTTCACCTGTTTGAAGGAAATGGACAATGTGTTGCGCCCATGCTGGAGCCTGAGGCTCGACAGCTAGGACTAAAGGCATCTCCTCTGCCGGGGGAACGTTCGTCTCGACAGCAAGGGCCTGAGGCCCTGCCGGAGCCTGTTGTTCCCTGGCAGGCATGTCGATCCCGACAACTTCCTTGCTGGCGGCTCCGGGGAGCTCTACCAGGAAGTACTGGCCAGAGTTCAACTTTCTTCTCTTTTCTTGCCGCATCGATGACGCCACGGATGGTTGAGTCAATTGGAGCACAAAAGTTCCTGGTTCCACAGGCAACTTGAGGGTGGCATGCTTTGACAGGTCGTCAGCAATATTGTTCTCGGCACGAGGAACGTGCTCCATTTGGAGACCGTCAAAGCGCTCTTCCAATTTCCTCACTTCATCTATGTAGGCTTGCATCAATGGACTTTGATAACTCTTGTTAACTTGCCTGACGACAAGTTGTGAATCGCCTTTGATGACGATCTTTTTGATACCAAGGTCCGTCGCGATCTTGAGAGCGGCAAGCAAACCCTCATATTCTGTAGTGTTGTTGGTGGAACTCTCCCGTGGAAAGTGCATTTGGACTACGTACTTGAGGTGCTCTCCGGTGGGTGCGACAAGCAGCACGCCAGCACCGGCGCCTTGCAGCGAGAAAGCCCCGTCAAAGTACATAACCCATTGCTGATCGATTTCCTTGCCGGGGAGAGTAGTTTCTTGAACTTCTTCGTCTGGCGTTGGGGTCCATTCTGCAATGAACTCCGCCAAGGCCCTGCTCTGGATCGTCGAAGTTCTTTCAAACTTAAGGCCAAAGCTGGAGAACTCCAACACCCACTCCACGATCCTGCCGGTTGCCTCCGGATTTTGCAAAATCCGTTGCAACGGAAAGCGAGTGACGACGTTGATCTCATGTGCTTGAAAATAATGGTGCAGCTTCCTCGAGGCCATAAGGAGGCCAAAAAGCAACTTCTGCACACCAGAATATCTTGACCTAGCTCCTTGTAAAAGAGAGCTAACAAAATAAACTGGGCGCTGCACCACCTTCTTCTTCTGCACGGGTTCTTCTGTTTGCGCAGATCCAGTCTTGCCGGGATCAACCCTTGCCGGGGAAGATCTTGCCGTGTCATCTGGCGGTCCTGCCGCTGGTGTTGCTTCCCCATCAGCTTCTCTCTGCGCCACTAGCGCAGCACTAACCACTTGATTTGTTGCTGCCAGATACAGCAGCAACGGCTCTTGTGGTTTAGGCGCGACTAGCGTCGGGGGAGAGGAAAGGTATTTCTTCAAATCTTGCAGCACAGCCTCCGCCTCCGGAGTCCATCTCATTGGACCTGCATTCTTCAAAATTTTGAAGAAGGGCAGGGCACGCTCAGCAGATTTGGAAATAAACCTGCTTAGAGCAGCAACACAGCCGGCAAGACGACGCACATCCTTGACGCGTCTCGGCGCTTCAATTTGCTTGATCACTTTGATCTTGTCGGGGTTTGCTTCGATTCCCCGGCAAGATACAAAGAATCCGAGGAGCTTGCCGGAAGGAACACCGAACACACACTTCTCAGGATTGAGCTTCAAGTTGATCTTGCGCAAGTTTGCAAATGTTTCTTCTAAGTCTTGAATGATCGTTGCTTTGTCTTTGGTTTTGACCACTATATCATCCATATATGCCTCCATATTTCTATGGAGTTGTGGCTCAAAACCAATCTGGATTGCTCTGGCAAATGTTGAACCAGCACTTTTCAACCCGAAAGGCATTCGTATAAAACAATACGTACCACATGGGGTGATAAAGGCGGTCTTCTCTTCATCTTCTTTTGCCATAAAATCTGATGATACCCTGAATAGGCATCAAGGAAGGACAGGAGATCACAACCAGCGGTGGTATCCACAATCTGGTCGATGCGCAGCAAGGGAAAAGGATCTTTTGGACAAGCTTTATTGATATCGGTATAATCGATACAAAGCCTCCATTTCCCATTCGCTTTCTGCACTACGACCGGATTGGCCAACCAGGTTGGATGAAGCACTCCTTTTGACCAGTCCTGCCGCCTCCAGCTTTTTAATCTCTTCAGCAATGAATTCTTGCCGCTCCAAGGCCTGCTTTCTGACCCTTTGCTTGACGGGCCGCGCATGAGGACAGACAGCGAGGTGGTGCTCAATTACCTTCCTGGGAACGCTGGGGATGTCAGACGGTTGCCATGCAAACACGTCGACATTCGCCCGCAGGAAAGTAACGAGCGCGCTTTCCTATTTGTCATCTAGGGTGGAACTTATGGTGAAAGTTCCCCCTGTTCCGTCCTCTCTGATAGGCACCTTCTTGGTCTACGGTGGAGCAGCCTTGGACTTCTTGTTCTTGCCGGTGGAACTCTCTGGTACGTACTCGACGGAAGCGCAGCACTCCGAGGAGGTGCGCTTGCCGGAGTTCGCGCCAAGGTTCTTATCGGTCTTCTTCTTCCCCCCGGGAGTTCCAGCGGTAGGAGCAAGCGCCTTGATGGCAGGTGCTGCAACTGCTTCCCGGTAAAGTTGGTCGGCACAAATGAGCGCATCCTTCTTATCAGAATGGATAGTGATGACGCCCAACGGCCCAGGCATCTTCAAGACGTTGTACACGCAGTGTGATGCCGCCATGAACTTAGCCAGCGCTAGCCGACCAAGGATCCCATTGTATGACATGGGGATCTTGGCGACATCAAACACCACCTTCTCGGTCCTGAAGTTGAGCTTGCTACCAAATGTTACTGGCAGCGTAATCTTGCCCTTAGGCTGGGTTCTTCCCGGATTGACCCCTTGAAACGTACCCGTTTCCTCGAGGTCCTCGTTGGGAATCTGGAGCTTTCTGAGCACATCCGGTGAGATTAAGTTTAGGCCGGCCCCGCCGTCAACTAACATTTTCATCACCTTGAGGTTGCGAATTGTTGGCGAGACCAACAATGTCAAGCACCCGACCGCAGTTGTGCGATCGGGGTGATCCTCGGTGTCGAAAATGATAGGTGTGCTGGACCACTTCAGGGGCCTACATGCATCTGGGGATGGCTCTGCCGCATTGACCTCCCGCACCCACAGTTTGAGTTGGCGGTGGGAGGAATGCAGCGAGGCACCCCCATCGATGCACATGGCCTCCGTAGCCTTCTGGAACTCTTGCTCACTGGATTCATCATCTTCTTCATCATCATCCCCTTCTTTATCTCGGCCCCGAGCGGGCCGATCCTTTTGCTGCTTGGCCTTGCCGCGGCGACCCCCTCGGCCACCGCGCTTCTTGCCGGACCCCTCAGCACCATCTTGGGCCTTCTCCTTGTCTCGCCTCTCGTATTCAGCCCTCTGCTTCTCGGCAAGCTGCTCAACTTGCCGGCAGTTCTGGAGATCGTGGCCCTTGGTGCGATGGATCTTGCAATACTGCTTGCCGGAGTTCTCCGACTTGTCGGCAGCCGCCAAGGCCTGACAGGAAGGGCATCCGGCAAAATCCTTGCCGGGGTCGCCAACCTTGGCCTTCTTGGCGGCGCCGGGGTTGTCGGATTCCTCGACAGCAAGCACGGCCTTTCTTTGACGGGGCCGCGGCGTCTTCATCTTCGGACTCGCCCGCCGCGCCAACAACCTCACCAGGGAGTTTCCTCCCCTCTTCAGCTCGAGCGCACTTGTCGGCCAGAGCGTAAAGCTCGGCAATACTCCTGACTTTGTTCATTGCCAGCTCTTCCCGCATTTTGCGGTTACGCACGTTCTGGTGGAACGCGCTAACGACAGCGGCAGGATGAACGTCAGGAATATTGTACTGCACCCGGCTAAATCTCTGGATAAACTTGCGTAGGGACTCGCCCTCCTTCTGAGGAATGATGTGCAAATCGCTCTCTTGTCCAGGAGCTTGGTGGCCTCCAACAAAGGCGCCAACAAACTGATGGCACAGATCTGACCAGGAAGAAATAGAATTCTCCGGCAGATGCATCAACCACGACCTGACGTTGGGTTTGAGCACCAACGGGAAGTAGTTGGCAAGTATCTTGTCATCTCGGCCCCCGGCAGCCTGCACCACAATGGTGTAGATGCTCAGGAACTCCGAGGGATGGGTCTTACCGTCATATTTCTCCGGGACCTCCGGCTTGAAGGTTCGGGAATTGGGCCACCGGACTTGCCGCAGCTCACAGGTAAACGCTGGAGTCCCTACCTCATAAGGCAAGTCTCCTACGTCCCCTGGCGCAGGCTCGTCAACAGCCGGCCCCGCGCGCCTATCAGACTGATAGCGCGCTTCCCGTCGCCGCTCGATCGTTGTTCGAGCGTCCTCCTTGCCTTGTTCCTGGAGAACTTGACGCTGATCACGGCGCATCCGTGGATCGGATGACGCCGTAGAAACTTCTTCATGGCGGTCGACTTGCTGGGTTGTCGGCCGCCGCTGGTACCGCGGAGGCGAGTGCACAGTGGTTGCACCACCTCCGGTTTTCTCAACATCGGCTCGCGCCGGATTGATGGGCCTCCGCTGCGAGGGCCCTGCCTCTCGCGGTCCATCTTTGTTGGCGAAGCCGATAAGGCTCTGGATAGTAGCTCGCCACTCCTCCATCTTCTCCGGGGCAGGAGGGAAATCGAGGAGCAGCTGCGCACGTGCCAAGGCTTCCGCTGGCGTAGGTGGCAGCGACAAGTGCAAGGTACGTGAGGTGCTCTGACTCCTAACCATGTTAGAAGGAGCACCACCACGGTCTCACGACCGCGCGCCACCCTCGCCAGCAGCTCGGTGTGCATGCTGGCCCCGCGCATCTTGGGATCGATGCACAGAAACCTTTTCATGGGGACGCCCTGAACCACCAGCGCCATGATGTCGCTCATCATGCACGACCTGGGTAGGTCGTGAGGCTTGCGCCAGCGCGGGAGCTCCAGCAGGCGCCCTCCGATATCTCGAGTTCGTTGTGCCACCCGTGGGCAACACAGCGCCATCTCTAGATCCAGCGACGTGCAGGTTACCACTGCCACTGCGAACAATACTGCTCGCTTGGCTCGGATCCCCAGAACGCCGTGGGGGTTCTAATCCTCTTCCTTCTGCACCCACGCCGTCGCACGTACGCGAAGGCGTAGGCAAAACGGATGTGGACGGTTGCGCCGTCGCATCGCTCTTCTTCTTGGGCGGCATGATGATGAAGATGATGAAGAAACTAAGGCGCCGATCACTAGATCAGGTTCACGCAACCTTCAATCCCCCTACCTGGCGCGCCAAAGATGTCGGGGCACGACACCTATGGGATCCCGAGAGGTCCCTTTACGATTCGGCGGGGGGAGAGGTATACGCAAAGAGCAGAACCAATGATCGACGCGTGAGGTTTTTACCCAGGTTCGGGCCGCTAATCAGCGTAAAACCCTACTCCTGCTTTGTGTTCTTATTGATGTTCTTAAGCCCAGCCTTCAGGAGCGCTCGCAATGAACAGTACGTTCAAAGAGCAGCTACGCATGCAGAATGGGCCAGAAGTTCTCCTCCTCTATAGCAGTTGCCTTGGGCCTTCTTTTATATGCTCAAAGGGGTCACCACAGTGGCAAAATGTACATACATTGAGGTGTAAAGTAGCTACAGGGTATCATACCTAACCCCTGACGGATTAGGACCAGCGCATTTAATGCACCGTGAGGTGTCCGTTTAGGTGTCCTCACTTTCTTGGGGATGGAAAAAGGGGCCATCCCATCAGCACCGCTTAAGCTCTCCTCCACTGGCGCGTCGCCACGCATCCAGAGAAGGACCCAGAATGTCAGACTTGTTACTGTGCCGAAGCGGTGGCACAGTAGCAGAATCTCGCCAGGCGCCGAATCTTGCCGGGCGCCAAGCCTTGCCGGACGCCAAGGCTTGCCGGGCGCCAATCCTTGCCGGGCGCCAAGCCTTGCCGGACTCCACAGGCCATCCCGGTAAGGATCTTGCCGGGGAAGCTGGCCTTCGGATTCCAGCTTTGCTTATCCGCTGATCCTCAGATCTCTGACTTGATGATTTCCTTGGTGGCTTGAATCGACCTCGAGCTGTTCCCGGCAAGCCTTGCCGCAAGGATGGCTACAACTGCCCATGCACAAGTACGGGGTACTAGTGGCCAAATACTTAGTACACCGACAGTCATCTCGGGGGAGCGGCCCCCTTCTGCTGGCGGTTCGTGCAGGCTCCGACAGCCGTGGGAAGAACCCTTCCCACGGAAATGGCCGTGCAGGCCGCGGCGGAAGGCACGCAGTGGCTGCGAGACCACCTCACCCACGAGCTCACTCGGCCGACATGGCTCGAGAGTTCGTGGTGTGGATGGAGAGCCCGCCGCGTACCTGGATCCAGCTCCCGCGCTCCGACTTTTTTGGGAAAAGAGTAATGGCGGGGGGGGGGGGGGGCGGCGTCGGGCTGTGGCTGCAAACCGACGACTGCTGCAACCGGTCTTCATGGGCGGAGGTCGAGGTTTCCCCCACGGGTTATGTGTTCCTGTCCGGCGGGTGGCAGACATTCGCCCGTGCCCATGGCTTAGAGGGGAGGAACACCCTCCACTTCAAGTACGATGAGGCGATGACGCTCTTCATCAAGATCTTTGGGGAAGACGGCAGACACCCAGGGTGCTGCCCTGAGGGCGACAGCAGCGGTGGCGATCACCCCTCCGACGATGACGACCAACAGGGCGGGGACGTCCTCGGCGGTGAACTTGCCCTTGGTGACGGCTGCGTCGGCTCCAGCAGCGGCGACAGCTCCTCCGAGGGGAGTTCAAGCGACGATGACTACGACGAGCCCGCGCGTCGCCGCGCCCAGGTCAAGGAGGAGGAGGACACCGACTAGGCACCGCGATGCCAGAGTCTGCGCCTCCTGAGCTGCGGTCCTTGGGAGGTCGTTTCTTTTGTTTCTTATTCCCTGCACCAGAAATCATGGAAATCCCCGCGGGGGCATGTAATGAACTGCGGAGCTCCTATATTAGTGTTTCCTGCTTATGTTCTTCAATTATGTTGGTGTTAATCGAAAGGTTCCTGCTTCGAGTGATTAGGATAACTTAGCTCGGTTCGCTTGTGGCCCTTGCCGGGTTCCTGTATCGTGGGGGCACGCTTGGAGCTTCTGATCCAATGCGCACTTCCTATTCTAGCGGTGATGCTGCTGGATCATAGAGGTAGTTGAAAAAGATTGCCGGGGGGGCTTCCTCTTCACGAGTATGCTGGCTCCGGAGGCTCGAAGGGCTCGCGAGGCTCGGGGCTCTTGAGGATATTGGGCCTCCTGAGGCGCCTTGGCAAGGGGTCGGGCCCTGTGCCTAGAGCCCCCGAGCGAGGGTCAGTCGTTGCTGGTATGCTGCGTCATGGTGACACATGCCTGTTAGCTCGCTCAAGAGCGTCGCACGAGGACTTAGGTGCCAAAGCCTTGATGAGGTGTGTGTACAAGCGGACACGCGGCCGTTGGGGCCTGGGTCCTCGACGCCGCTGGGGCTAGCCCAAGCATAAACACCGTGCCTAGCCCCCGCTCGCGGGGCGCACGGGAGGGAGCAACAGGCTGTCGCCAGCTCACTTTAAAAGATAGGATTCAAGAAGGGAAACACCACAAGGAGAAAAATCCCGACCCTTTTTCGAACAAAGATGCAAAAAACTTGAAACTTCATTCCGAGAAATTGCAAACTCGATTACAAGAGAGGATGAAAAACGGTCGCGTCCGTCGCCTATACTAGTCTTCCCACCAGCATGGAGCATGGGGCCTCCACTTGGGCGTGGGCATAGTCATTGTTCGACCGTTTTCGCCAGCGCGGAGCATGGGGCTTCCACTGGGGCATGGGTGGGAGCTCCTGCAAGACCGTGAAACTGTGCACCGAGAGACTCCGGGGCATGTACAGCCCCACTCATTATTACATGAGAGTGTCACGGGTAGAACTTGTGAAGGTGCTGGATGTTCCAGGCATTCTGGATGGGGACCCCGTCCTCCCTCTCCAGGCGCGCGGCGCCAGGCCTGGAGACGCGGGCAACCCTGAACGGGCCCTTCCAAATGAGCGAGAGCGTCTGGAGGCCCTTCCGGGAGAGGACCCGTCTCAGGACGAGGTCTCTGACTTCGAGAGTCTGGGGGCGGACGCTGCAGCAATGGTAGCGCTGGATGGCCTAGTGGTAGCTTGTGGCTCAGAGGGAGGCTTGGCGGCACGCCTCCTCTCTGAGCACAAGATCAGTCCCCCGTGAGATGTCCTGATGCGCCTCGTCAAATGCTAGGACTGGCGGGGAACGATGCTTGATCTCCAGCGGGAGGACAGCCTCGGCCCCATAGACGAGGAAGAACGGGGTTTCGCCGGTGGGATTAGTCGCGCTGGTGCGGACGGACCACAACACCGAGTGCAGCTCGTCCAGCCAACCCCTACCGTAGACGTCAAGCTTCTTGTTGAAACTTCTGGTCTTGAGGCCCCTCAGGAACTCCGCGTTGGCGCGCTCGGCCTGGTCATTGCTCCGTGGGTGTGCCACCAAAGCGTAGCATATCTGCGTTCCAAGGTTAGCACAATATGACCTGAAGAGATTGCTTGTGAACTGAGAGCCGTTGTCGGTGATGATGCGGTTGGGTACACCGAATCGGCTCACGAGGACCCTGATGAACTTGACAGCCGACCCTGCGGGTATGGTGCGCACAGGCTCCACCTCCGCCCACTTAGTGAACTTGTCGATGGCGACGTATAGGTAGAGGTAACCACCGGCTACCCGAGGGAATGGGCCTAGAATGTCCAGCCCCCAGATCGCGAAAGGGCCATGAGAGCGGGATGGTTTGGAGCCCTTGCGCCGGCTAGTGAATCTGCTTGGCATGGAACTGGCAGGCCTCGTAGGATCGGACCAGCTCAGTGGCATCGTGGAGCGCCGTGGGCCAGTAGAACCCGCTGCGGAATGCCTTTCCCACGAGGGTGCGTGACGAAGAATGGTGCCCACAGTCTCCACCATGGATGTCGGCCAATAGCTCGCGCCCTTGCTGCTCCGATATGCACCGCAGTGAGACATTGTTGGGGCACCTGCGATACAGCTCGCCGTCCTGCAAGCAATAAGCAGTGGCCTGCTGAGCCACGTGCGCTGCATCTTCCTCCTTCTCCGGCAAGGCACCACGGAGCAAGTACGCCCTGAACTCCTCGGTCCAGTCGCCTGCCTGAGGTTCCAACGCCAGGAGCAGGTGGGCTCCTGAGGTCGGGCCACATGCTGGGGCGCCCGAGGGCGCCTTGGCGGCGGCTCCTCCCGAAGCAGCATTGGGCCTGCGGCAGGAGGCGCAGCTGACGGCTTGAAGAGCCTTTCCTCGAAGATGCCCGACTTTTGAGGCTCACGGCGGGATGCCCTCTTGGCTATGTCATCTGCTTCCCTGTTCGCGTGACACGGAACATGCTGCAATTCCAAGCCCAAGAAACGCTTTTCAATTTTACGTACCTCTTCCAGGTATGCCTCCATGTGCTCGTCTTAAGATTTGTACTCCTTGTTGGAGAAGTTGACAAGGAGCTGGGAGTCGCCCTTAATGGTGAGGTGCGTGACCCCCAGGGCGGCCGCGGCCCTGAGCCCGGCGATCAGGCCCTCGTACTCTGCGATGTTGTTGGAAACCTTCTCACCATGCTGGAAACAAAGTTGTACGGTGTAGAAGAGCTTGTCCTTGGTTGGGGAGATGAGCACGACTCCAGCCCCCGCGCCCTATGGCACGAAGGCGCCGTCGAAGTGCATGACCCAACCGTCAGGCGCCTCATCACCAGGCATGAGGGACTAGTCCTCGCTTGGCCCCTGGGCTGGAGCATCCATCCATTCTGCCACGAAGTCGGCAAGGGCCGTCCCCTTGATAACCTGAGTCGTACTGAATTCAAGGTGGAAAGCCTGGAGCTCGATGTTTCCACTCAGCAACTCTGCCGGCAGAATTGGGACTGTGTAGTATTTTCTCCAGTGGGTATGCAGATACAACCTTGATGGGGTGGCCCTAGAAATAGTGGTGCAGCTTCCTGGAAGCAATGAGGAGCACGAGGAGGAGCTTCTGCTGCATAGGGTAGCACGCGCGTCCCACAGCACGATGCTGACGAAGTACATCGGATGCTTGACGAGGCGCGAGGCACTGACATCATCCTGCCTCCCGTGGGATGCAAGGGGTTCGGGAGCCTCGTCAGGCGACAGAGGGGCGGGGGCCCCTGGAGTGTCGTCCTGTGGCAGCGGAGGCCGCGGGGCCTTACGCGGGCCGCCAGGCCCGACGCTGGTGCTGGCGCGCTCCTCCCGGACCGCCACAAACGCTGCACTGGCTGAGTGTGGGGTGGCGGCCAGGTAGAGCACCAAAGGCTCGCGAGGATGGGGTGCCACCATGATGGGGGGGGGGGTCGTGAGGTACCTCTTGAGGTCCTCGAAGGCCGCCTCAGCTTTCGGGGTCCACTCGAAGGGGCCCGTTCTTTTCATCAACGTGAAGAAGGGGAGGGCACGTTCGCCGAGCTTAGAGATGAAGCGCCCCAAGGAGGTCACACACCCTGCCAGCTTTTGAATTTCCTTGAGGTTCTGAGGTGGTCGCATCTTTTCAATTGCCTTGACCTTCTCGGGGTTGGCCTCGATCCCTCGATGCGAGACAAGGAAACTGAGCAGCTTACCAGATGGGACACCGAAAACGCACTTCTCCGGGTTAAGCCTCAGGTTCACCTTGCGCAGGTTGGTGAACGTTTCCTCCAGATCTTCGACAAGGGTCTTTGCCTCGCGTGACTTGACTACGATGTCGTCAACGTACGCCTCTGCATTCCTCCCCAGCTGCAGTCCCAGCGTGATGTGCATCAGCCACTAGAAAGTGGCACCAGCGCTCCTCAGCCCGAAGAGCATGCAGGTGTAACAGTACACGGCACATGGGGAAATGAAGGCCGTCTTCTCGACGTCCTCGGTCGCCATCCTGATCTGGTGATAGCCCAAAAAGCATCCAGGTAGCACAACCGATCACACTCCGCGGTGGAGTCCATGATCTGGTCGATGCACGGCAGCGGGAATGGGTCCTGAGGGCAAGCTTTGTTGAGGCTTGTAAAGTCGACGCACATGCGCTCCTTTCCGCCCTTCTTGGGAACAACAACCAGGTTGGCCAGCGACTTCGGGTACCGTACTTCCCGAATGACCCCGGCTTCTTGCAGCTTGCGCACCTCCTGAACGATGAATGCCTGCTTCTCCTATGCTGGGCATCGTACTTTCTGCTTCATCGGGCATGCGCTGGGGCATACCACCAGGTGGTGCTCGATTACCTCCCTTGGGACCCCCACCAGATCAGACGCGTCCCATGCAAACATGTCCTTGTTTGCCCGGAGAAAACAAACCAGCGCCTCCTCCTGCTTTGGAGGGAGGCCGGCGCCAATGGTGAAGGTGGGGCCCGAGCCATCGCCATTGACAGGCACCTTCTTTGTCTCGGCGCGGTCCTGGAGAACACTGCTTCTTCTTTGCCGGCGCGGCGTCGGGGGCCTCCGGGGTGGCCTCAGCGTCCAGGCGTGAAGCCGTCGACGCCGCGTAGGCGAGCTTGAAGACCCGCACCGCATCCTCTCTGTCGCCAGCTACGGTGATGACTCCGCTGCTGCCCGACATCTTGACGATGTTGAAGCCTGGATGGATTACTACCATGAACTTGGCGAGGCCAGGGTATCCCAAGATGGCGTTGTATGGGAGGCCAATGCGGGCCATGTCAAAGTTGATGAGCTCGGTGCAGTAGTTGTCGCGCTTGCCGAAGGTGACGGGGAGGTGCACCTATCCCAGGGGGGTGGCAGAGCCCTTTGTCACCCCTGGGAACGGCCTGGTTGGCAGGAGATGGTCGTACGACACTTGAAGCATCTCAAAGGCCTCCGCGGAGAGTTTGATGAGGCCGGCGCCACCTTCGATGAGGGTCTTGGTGACCGCAATATTACTGATGGTGGGCATGCATAGCATGGGGAGTGCACCGGCGGCGGCTGCAGATTCGGGGCGGTCCCTGGAGTCGAAGGTGATGGCGACCTCGCGCTGCACGTGGCCTTGCGGGGCTCCAGGCCAATGCCTAGCGGCGCTCGCCTGTCGGAAGACCTGCTTGACGTGGCGACCAGATGCGGGCGCGTGCGACCCGCCGAGGATGCAAGTGACCGGGGGGGGGGAGCCGGAGCCGTGAAGCGCGCGATGAACTGGCCGCGGAGCTCTTCCCAGGAGGATACCGAGGCCTCCGAGAGGCCGAGGAGCCAAGAGCGCGGGACCTCTCCGAGGGCCAGAGGGAGCAAGTTCGCCATGGCCTTGTCGTCCCCTCTCGCCGCCCGAATACTCTGAGCATACAACTTGAGAAACTTCTCGGGGTCGGCTGCGCCGTCGTAGCGCGGGGGCAGTACCGGCCTGAACCTAACCGGCTATCGCACTCGGCGCAGGACAGGAGTGAAGGCCGGGCAACCAGTAGGGCTCGCCGAGGTGGCAGTCTGAGCGGCAAGGCGAATGGCGTCGTCCATGGAAGCGATGAGGCGAGACGGGGCGGAGCGGAAGAGAGCACTTCGACACATCCCTACCTGCCGCGCCAAATGTCGGAATAGGGGCTCCGCAGACCCAACAGGGTTCAAACTCTGGGGCGTGTACGAAGATCTAGCCTAGCCGCAGCCCCAAGCTCATCACTCAATGGCTTGGCCTCATCGAGTTTGTGCGAGCGGGGAAGGAAGGACACGGCAGTTTACCTAGGTTCGGGCCACCTTGCGGTGTAAGACCCTACTCCTGCTTTGTGGTGGTGGATTGGCCTCGCGAGGAGGTTGAGGATGAACTAGTACAGTGGGTCAGCTGCCTCGCGAGGGCTCAGGGGATGAGAGTGAATCGATCCCTCTCTACGGTGGAGGCTAGCGTATATTTATAGTGGCCTTGGTCCTCTTCCGTCATAGCTTAGGCGGGAAGGGATCCCCCAGTGGCCAATTTGAAAGGGGACAAGAGGTACATCTTATCCTGACGAAAGGCAGTCTTCGCCTGCAAAGCTTCTGGCCATGACGTGGTGGTGGGCTCCGTGATGACATCCTCCCTGCCAAGCTCGTGGTCTTGGTCTTGTTGCACCGGAATGGAAACCTTTGGGGGATCGCTCAGGAACCCGCGCTGGACCTTGCCTCCTTAGCACCAAAGAGGAAACTGTCCTCCTCTACACCCGCTGGCGCCCGCCTGGCCTTGGTTGTCATGGCTCACGTCACTGCGAGCCTTGTGAGGCGGGGTACCTGCATAGAAATCTCCGCTCCTCGGGAGGCAGGCTCGAGGAGCTGCCCCTCGGGAGGCCTCGGTGTCGTTCGCCTCGCGAGGCCAGGGGGCCCTCGCGAGGGCCTTGCTTGCAGAGCCTTGTAGCTGGGCCGCACTGGGCCGTCGACGCGGCCACGCGCTGGGCCGTAGGCAGGCAAGTCTAGGTACCCCCGATCCCAGAACACCGACAATATTTGGTTGGTGTTTAGCCTGTTGTGCTTAACATGCCTTTAGATGTACTTACACAGGACAATATTGGGAACATCTGCAGTTTACAATCGAGGTTAGTTTCATCCCATGGCTTATATATACTCGCTGTTCAGGATATCGGTAGCTGGTACCATATAGGCTGGGGGCTGATAAGGGATTAATCAATGAATCACGCATTTAACTGAATGTATCTGTAACCGATTTATCGGTAGGTTAACTAGGGCCATATCTAACATATCTGAGGCTACATAGCAAGATGCATTGTACTGAATGACTAAATATGCAATCCTAGGCCACATAGCAACAAGGAAGGGCTATTTGGTTCTAGGCCTAGGAGTGCCACACTTTGCCATACAATGTTGCCAAACTTGCCAAAGGGTTAGTTCTTCAAAACGAGAGCCACAAGTTGGCACGCCTAACAGAATCTTGCCACACTTTTTGAGTGTATGTGATGTGGGACCATAGTGTGGCTTACCTAAGATGTGGCTTGAACCAAACACACCCTAACCTTAGGTGTGGCAACCTTTGGCAAACGTAGTCTCAAACCAAGAGTGTTACCTTAATGTTCTGATGATGTCTAGATATACATAGAAGAGAAGCAAGAACACCAATAACACAGCAGCAGTTAACTGCAGTTAATCGGCTGATATTTGTAAAAATGTAATAAACTCCCCCTGCCCCATAACGTAAGATGTTTATTCATCCACGCCGTGTGTATGTGGATGCTATAAGATCTTATATAATGGGACAGAGGGAGTGTTATACTACATCATTGTGCAATTGCTGTTTAGCATCTAATATTAACTTGGTGCTTTTAGGTACATGTCATTGGTAAAGATCCGTGTGTCGACCCTCTCTGCGTATGGGGCAATGAGATATTGATGAACTAGCATCAAGTGAGGAAACTGATAAAGATTGTAAGTAAAATGGGTCAAAAGATTGAGTGGTTCTCGAAGCAGTTTACTCAAGATTGCCTCTCAAACTACATGATTGGTGGGCATGCAAAGCTTAAAGTATTTCTACCAGAACACAATGACTATTTAGATGTCCTCATGAGTCATGAAGATAGTGAAGGATGGGCGGTCGGCCGTCACAAGGGGTTGGACTGAGTCGTGTGTGCCTTCTACTTGGAGGAGAGCACAATACGGGCATTCCGCTTCACCTTGTTTAGCAACCAGAATGTCTTTTGCATCTTTCTTTACCGTGTTTAATAGTACAAGTATACAACCCTAGTTCATCATTCTTTATTTGGTGCTTATGTAATTCTTGAACATGTGTATCTACGAATCGAATAATGCATTGGATGTTTAACCTGATGGATATGAATAAAGTTATAACCAACTTTCAAATTCAAATTTGGTACAATTTTAAATAGCAGTGATTTAATTAGGGTTGAAATATGCTCTGCAGGTCTTTATAGTGCACATGGTCTATAAAGTACAAACATGTGTGATATACATCATAATTCGACACGGTTTGCAGAGGAAACGTGTGCGACCATGCACATAGTTGCCGGTTGCGAAGCGTGTGTTGTGTTAGACAATATCACAAATGGTGCGAGCAAACTAAATGTTTGTGATAGTCGCATTATCATACATGGTTTACAATCATGAACTGTTTCGGATGTCGTAGGCATCATAAACGTTGCACCACATAATAGCGTGTGCGATAGTTATCGCGTATGACACAGGTATGACGGTCTGACGTTTCGTAATCCTATTCGACACTCGTACGATGATTAGGCAATCTTCTTAATTAGTTATCGCATACAGTTCGGGAAAATTGAATGTGTGTGATTGTCTACTTATCATACATGTTCTATAATCATGAACTGTTTGGGACAGGCCACGCATCATAAACGCAGCACCACAGAATGCCGACTGCGATGGTAATGCCAGCACACACGAGTAGCAAGGATGCAGCGTTTGGGATATTTGATATATCCCAAACAGTTGTGTGAAGAATTGCGTTTGGGATAGGTGCGGGCATCGCATACGCTTTGTTCTGGAAAATGTATGCATTCCTACTCCCTATCCCTGATGGTTTCTGGGTCATGTGGGAAGGACCCCCCTATCACCCACACTCACTAGGCGACAGTTTAAAATGCCATCGCGGAAAGGGGTTAAAAACCATTTGTATAGCAGCTCAATGTACCAGTGTTTGGGCATCAACTGCCGGTTCCACTACATTGACTTCACGCGCCCACTGCTTGAGCTAGTGGTGGGAGGAGTGCAAAGATGCACATCCGTCAATGCACCTAGCCTATGTAGCCTTCTGGAACTCGTGCTCACTGGACTCATCATCATCCTCTTCATCTTCATCATCATCTTCTTCTTTCTTGTCATGGCCTCTAGTAGGCTTCTCTTTTTGCTGATTGGCCCTGCCGCGGCAACCTCCTCGGCCACCACGACCCTTCTTGCCAGATCCTGCAGCATCATCTTGGGTCTTCTCCTTGTCGTGCTTCTCGTACTCAGCCTTCTTCTATGAAGTTGCTCTACTTGCCGGTGGTTTTGGAGGTCATGGCCCTTGGTACAGTGTATCTTGCAATACTGCTTGACGGAGCCCTCCGTCTTGTCACCAGCCGCCAACTCTTGACACGAGGCGCACCCGACAACTTCCTTGCCGGAGCTCTCAGTCTTAGCTTTCTTGCCGGCATTAGCATTGCCGGAGCCCTCAATAGCCATCACTTCTTTTCCCTTGCACTTCCTGTTTGCACTTGCGGCTCTTCTTCTTCGGGGTGGTGGCGTCGTCGTCTTCAATGTGGACTTTTGCGCCAGCGTCCTCCTCGGGAAGTCTCCTCCCCTCTTAAGCATGTGTGCACTTGTCGGCCAGAGAATAGAGCTCTGTGACATCCTTCACCTTGTTCATGGATAATTCTTCCCGCATCTTGCAATTATGCACATTTGTGTGGAATGTGGTAATCACAGCGGTAGGACGAATGTCAGGAATTTTGTCCTAGACACGGCTGAATCACTGTATGTACTTGTGGAGAGATTTACCATCCCTATGCGGTATCACATGCAAATCGCTGAGCTGACCGAGAACCTTGTGGCCACCAGTAAAAGTACCAACGAATTCATGGAACAGATCTGACCATGAAGAGATGGAATCCTCCGGGAAACTCATCAACCACGATCTAATGTTGGGCTTGAGCACCAACGAAAAGTAGTTGGCTTGGATCTTCTCGTCACGCGCCCCGGCAGCTTGCAGTGCAATGGTGTAGATGCCTAGGAACTCTAACGGATGGATCTTGCCATTGTATTTCTCCGGCACTTCTGGCTTGAAGTTTCGAGAAGTGGGCCACTGGACTTGCCGCAGCTCTGAGTGAACCCTGGGCAACCGACCTCGTAAGGTAGGTACCTAGAGTACACTGGCACATGCTCATCAGTAGTGGGCCCCGCATGCTTGTCGGATTGACGGCGTGCTTCCCGTCGCCGCTCGATGGTGGTACGAGCGTCTTCCTTCCACCGTTCTTGAAGAATCTCGCGCTGATCATGATGAGCTCGCGAATTAGATGACATCATGGAAATGTCATCATGGACATCGACTCGCTGACTATGCCGCTGATGTTGTTGTCGGAGGTGACTGCACCGTGCCCGCGCCGCCTTCGGTCCTCTCACCCGGATCACACTCTCGTGTTGTGGGCTGCCGTTGCGAAAGCCCCGCCTGTTGTGGCTTGTCATCGTTGGCGAAGCTGATGAGGCTCTGTATAGATACTATCCACTCATCCATCTAGTCCACAGCATGAGGGAAGTCTAAGAGCAACTATGCACGTGCCAAGACTTCTGCTGGTGTAGTTGACAAGGAATGGTGCGAAGAGCGAGAGGTATTCTTACTTTGAATCGAGTTAGAAGGAGCTCCATCTCGGTCCTACAACCGTAGCCTATTTTCACCAGCATGCTGGCATGCATGTTGGCCCTGTACATCCTGAGAATGATGCATAGGGGCTTTGCCATGAGGACAACCGGAACCGCCGATGCCGTGGCGCTCCTCGTCGCGCGCAACCTGAGATGGCCACGGCGTCTGCGCCGGCATGGTTGTCTTGGATGGCATCGCGTCGTCCTTGGAGTTCGACACACTGCCCGCAGGCAGCACAACTCCATCCTTGGACCTGGTGGCATGCGGGTTGTTGTTGTTCCCGCTCCAAATGATGCCACTCACCTGGTTTGGATCGCCAGAGCATCGAGGAAGTTGTTCACCGCCTCTACTTCCTCCACCGCCACCTACGTAGTCGCCTGTCTGTGCATGCGTTAGTAGCTTGGACATAGACAGACCGGACGCTGTGGTGCCCTTCTTCTTGGGAGCCATGGCGATGAAGATGATGAAGCCGACGCACTGACTGCTAAATCAGGTTCGTGCAAGCGATCCCCCTACCTGGCGCGCCAAAGATGTCATGCGTACAACAATCTATGGGACCAACAAAGGTCCCTTTGCGGCTCGATTGGGGAGATCGTCAAGCACGAATAACAGATCTAGCAATCAACGCGAAGATTTACCCAGGTTCGGGCTGCTGTGAAGCGTAAAACCCTACTCATGCTTTGTTGTATTGGATGTGTTTGAACTCGATTACAAGGAGAGCAACTTGTCGGCAAGATGCGTGGGAGTGCAGCTACGCGTGCAAATGAGCAGAGTGTCAACCTTTGTAAAGGTAAACATGGGCCTCCTTATATAGACTAAGTGGTCACCTGATGCGGAGCATCCTATGGTCATCCCCATGTACACTATGACTACTCCCCAAGCCCCAAAGGGACATACGATGAGACATCGAGCATACACCATTGGACACAAGGTTAACTCGCTCCTCTCTGAACCATCACTTTCCACATGTGAGACGTGGCTACTACCTCAAACGTATATGCTATGCAAGATCAGGAACCAAGAGGAAGACCATTGAGTATCTAGCAACATTGGACAAGAAGGTGAGGAAGCAGATCAAGAAAAGATGGAGCCGCAGCCAAGCTACAGGCATCGGACGTCCGACGACTACCGGACATCCGACACACCCTCGACCAGCCGCTTAGGAAACCAGCAGCAGACCAAGTCTACAGTGGTCGGACGACCGGTGAACACCGAACGTCCGACAGTCGCCAGCCACCAGACGACCGACCCCGTCTAAATATCCGGTGCCAACCGACCAGAGAAGAAATGTCGAAAGTCTGATGACTTCCGAATGTCCAGACGCCCGCGAGCCACCAAACGTCTGGTACCTGCCTGTGCGCAGACCCGAGGGTTTTCACCCATATATCTCTCGCTCTTCCCCTAGACTATAAATACCCCTTCACTTCGATGAATTAGGGTTAGCAATGGTTAGAGCTCATTTGAGATAAAGCTTTGCTTATCCACTATCTTACTCCCATGGAGTCCAAGGCCTCCATGTGAGATGATCACATAGTGGATTCAAGACCCTTCTTAGGGAAGATCCATCTTGGATTCAAGACCTCAACCCCTCCAAGGGTTGGGATGAACTATTTACCTTTTGTACCCCCGTGTGTTTGATTTGGATCCTTGTATCTCCCCTTTGTGTATGTGGATGTAGCATATGTGTGATTGGATCTTGTCTATTTGAGAGTTCTTCTTGTGTTCTTTGATTTGCTCATTTCCCCACCTTCAAGTGTGAAAAGATATCCCTCTAGGGTTTCACCCTACATCATCTTGGATCAAAGCCAGGTTGATTCACAACTTGTAGTTCTTCCCCTCCACTTTCTAGCCCCAATTTTGTGTGTTTTTGTCAAATTTCAAAAATCCCCACAAAATAGTCATACCAATTTTTTGTGATTTGTTGGTTTGATGATGTTTTGTTGATTTTGATCCATGGATTTGCTGTGTTTCGAGTGGATGTAACTTCTCCACAATTTTCCCCAATTTTCATCCATGAAATCTTCTCAATTTTGACCCAAAAATCATTATTTTCCGATCAAAATTGCATCCCGGATCTCGGATTTCGAGTTGACCCCGACCCACTGGACGGCCGATGTTTTTCCGAACATATGGACCCTTCCAATGCACCAGATGACCGGTACTTAACAGATATCCGACCTTTCCTAACCAGAGCTGAATCCTTGGACATCTGGTCATTCCCGGATGTCCGTCCCGCTCCAGCCACCGGACATCCGTCCATTTCCGGACGTCCGGTACCTGTAGAAACTGACTTCGGCTGACTTTTGTTTGGGCCAAAACTAATTCATTCGGAGTCCGATTTTTATGTTCTTTAGCTTGTTTTGTAGCTATTGACATACCCCATTCCACAAAAATATAACCAACATCATTTGACTCCATAAAATGTTTGGAACTTTGGCATCTTTGACTAGGGTCTCCACCATATCATCCGCAATACCACCTTAGCTTTCCGCAACCTAACCAATTTTGATCACCATTGCATTTGTGGTTGTTTGAGTTGTGATTTGAGTCTCCTAAGGTGTTTAGGCTACTTAGGGTTGGTTATTTCTTCATCAACCACCACCATAACTTCCGCATAACCTTGCCCACCATACACTTCCGCCACCTCACCTTAATCCAATTTTGTTTGAGATTGTTTGAGTTGTGATTTGTGTCTCCCAAGGTGTTTCGGCTACTTAGGGATGGTGACTTCAACTTCGACTCCGCATAACACACCACCTCTACTTCCACATTGCCAACTCCGGAAGCACCACCGCAATCCGCTACCACCATTTGACATTTGCCGTTTGAGATTTTGAGTTAGTGGTGTCGGCGTGGAAGCACGATCACCTATGGGGCAGGGGTGCCCCTTTGTGGTTCGGCGAGGGGACGGTCACATTGCACAAAGAGCAGAAGCAGCAAGGGGCAACACGGTGATGATAGCTCTCTTTTACCAGATTCGGGCCGCTTTGTAGCGTAAAACCCTACTCCTGCTGTGGTGGATTTATCTGGAGGAACACGAAGGCATGGCATGCTCTAGCCTGGCAAGGGTACCTCAGGGGGAGCAGCGTGTGTGTATAAGTGTTGAGGGATCAACTGTTCGAACCCCTTGCTCAGTTACCTCGGGCCTCCTTTTATAGGTTAAGGGCTGACCACAGTGGCAAAACAGTCATTTCAGGGTGATTAGATAGCTAACAGTGATATCATACCTAACTCTGGCAGTTAGGACAAAGTGCATAAAATGCACTGCTAGGTGTCAAGCTGGTGTCAAAGCCCGGCAAGCCTGTCGCGCTGCTTATCTGTCTCTTCTTATTAGCGTGACACGTCCGCCGGACGGGTGTCAATAAAGCTAATCTCTTCCATACCACACCGCCACGTGCTTGATAGGATCCACCTGGTTGCTTGATAGCTTGACACCGCACTGATTAATGACTTGGGTGCGATGAGGTGGAGCGATGGCATCTTGGTGAAACCTGCCGGCAAGGAGCCTGGCGGGTTTTGGTTTCGGTGGCCCCGAAAACCTTGCCGGGGCGAACTGGTCTCACTCCTCAGGTGCTGCCTCAACCCGGCCAGGCTCTCGTGCCCGGCAAGGGAGGCTTCCTTGAGGTGATCTCTTGCTGACTTGCTTTTCTTGAGTCTTGTCATGCCGCCAGGGGTAGTTTGCCTGGGAGGCCCCGCGAGTCTGTGCACTAGTCAGGGGGAAATAAATACCCATGTTTGTGCACACTGACAAGCGGTTTTTCTGTTTCCTAAGGTGTTTCGGCTAATTAGGAACGGTTCAACATCAAGAACACTGACACTAATCATCGCCACGGGCTCGACAATGACCACATCACCATTTTGACAACACCACTGTAAGCAAGGACAATATCCTCGACAACACCATTGTACATTCTCCTTGCCTTCGCATTGTTAACCCCGAGCCCATTTTGCGTCATTTACCTCATGAGACTAGCCATTGAGTATTGACGAGAAATGCTACTTGTGCACTTTAGAGATACCCATTTTGCATAGATATCATAGCGTGCATATATCATCGTATCATCTCTTGTGTCATCAATTGTTCCCACATATACATAATTGCTATCTTGGTTCGAGCATTTCGCATAGTGGCCACATAAAAAAAGCTTTTAAGCAAAGAGAAAAACAAAGAGCTTGTAAGCAATAGTCGTAGCATCACGCAACATTGCATATCATATATCATCATTGATCACCTTGGATTATCTTGTGCGAAACACCGGGAACCATACATACATAGCATACTTGGGATAGAAAGTTGATACATTCTGTGCTCAATCCTTGGTTGCACAACCCCGTGTGTGTTTCCGTGTGCCATTCATTTCTATTGGTCTACTTGTATCACTAGCGAATTTGTGAATCTCTTTCCACATTATTGACTCTTGCTAACAATTTGCGTCAAGTTTTTGTGCCACTATCCTCACCAAGCTACTCCATAAGCCTTACTTGTGTAGGTGTGAGAATTGACAAGATCCGGTACCAATTGTGCTATTCCCATAATACCATATTGGGTGATCGTTGATCCATATTCAACATTCAAAAAAGGTACATTTGGTCTAGTTCTTCCCTTTCTTCCACTCACATTGGCTCGAGTCTTGTGATGGATAGGCAAAGCACAACATCTCCGGTCTTCGACGACAATGACGGTGTGAACAACTATGTTACCAACACTCACCACAACGAACTACAACAAGCAATGCACGGTGTACAAGCTACCTTGCGTGACCGCATTCAGCGACTCGCCATCGACATTCGTCACCACAAAGCAAGGAAAAGGGACTACATCGACAGCAAGTTGGACGAACACATGGATCAAGTACAAGACATGCACTACAGGAATCAGCTGATTTGCCGTCTGCCATGGCAGACGGCAAAGGACCAGAAAGGTGATGGCTGAGGGAGTCCTGGATTAAGGGGTCCTCGGGCGTCCAGGCTATGTAACGTGGGCCGGACTGATGGGCCATGAAGATACAAGATAGAAGACTCTCTCCCGTGTCCGGATGGGACTCTCCTTGGCGTGGACGGCAAGCTTGGCGTTCGGATATGAAGATTCCTTTCTCTGTAACCGACTTTGTACAACCCTAGTCCCCTCCGGTGTCTATATAAACTGGAGGGTTTAGTCCATAGGGACAATCATAATCAGACAGGCTAGACTTCTAGGGTTTTAGCCATTACGATCTCGTGGTAGATCAACTCTTGTAATTCTCATATTCATAAAATCAATCAAGCAGGACGTAGGGTATTACCTCCATAGAGAGGGCCCGAACCTGGGTAAACATCGTGTCCCCCGTCTCCTGTTAGCATCGACCTTAGATGCACAGTTCGGGACCCCCTACCCAAGATCCGCCGGTTTTGACACCGACATTGGTGCTTTCATTGAGAGTTCCACTGTGTCGTCGCTAGAAGACTCGATGGCTCCATCAATCATCCACAATGATGCGGCCTTGAGGGAGGTTTTTCTCCCCGGCCAGATCTTCATATTCGGCGGCTTCATACTGCGGGCCAACTCGCTTGGCCATCTAGAGCAGATCGACAGCTACGCCCCTGGCCATCAGGTCAGGTTTGGAAGCTTGAACTACGTTGCTGATATCTGCGGAGACTTGATCTTCGACGGATTCGAGCCCGTGGCAGCCGGTCCCTACCACCGCGATGAACATGACCTAAATCTGTCATCGGACCATACCCGGGAGATAGCGCCTGTAACGGCACTGGCCCTAGATCCGGAGCAGATTGCGCCATCCGAGGACGGGAAGCTCAACCCCGCCACGGAAGCCGCAGACTCAGCGGCGTTGGAGCCGCACACATACCCAACTTTGAATGGGATCTGTGTTACCGGAACCTTGGATTCGTCTCCGGCCACAGGTTCCGAACCGCGTGCGTCCACGCCCATCAAGCTCGATTGGGCGCCGATCATCGAGTTCAGCTCCGTGGACATCTTTCGACACTCACCTTTGGCTGATGTGCTCAAATCATTAAAAACCCTCTCCTTAGCGGGGGACTCACAGCCGAATTATGTCCGGTTTGAACTGGAGGCTGATGACGGAGAATTTCGCTTCCCACCCACTGCCCACTTCATTGCCACTGTCGAAGACTTAACCGACATGCTCGATCACGAATCCGAAGACATCGACGGTATGGACGACGATGCCGGAGAGGAGTAGGCCCAAAACCTGCCGTTTACTGGGCGCTGGACAGCCACCTCCTCGTATGACGTGTACATGGTGGCTACTCCCAAAGAGAATAACGGCGATAACGAGAAAGATCCAGTCAAGAATAAACCTCCTGAGACACAGCCAAAGCACCGACGTCAGTGGCACCGCTCTAAATCACGCCGTGGAAAAGACAGCAATACCGGCACAAGAGAAAACAATACTCCGGACGATGCTGAAGACAAAGAAGATCCCGCCGAGCCGACTTCCGAACAGAACAGTAAGGAAGATGGGCAAGTCAGCCCTGATGAACAGGCCATAAACGAAGACTCGGAGGATAGCAACTATCTTCCACTCTCCGAAGATGAGGTGAGCCTCGGTGACGAAGACTTTATCGTGCTTGAGGAACCCGTCGAGCAGGAGCGCTTTAAGCGCCGGCTAATAGCCACTGCAAGGAGCCTGAAAAAGAAACAGCAGCAGCTTCAAGCTGATCAAGATCTGCTCAACGACAGATGGACTGATGTCCTGGCAGCCGAGGAATACGGACTCGAGCGCCCCATTAAAAGTTACCCGAAGCGCAAATTGCTACCCCAATTCGACGACGAGGCACTTGAGCCATGCCATCAACACGTCATGCGGCTGACCGACCACCACGTGGCCGGGACAAGGCGACAATTCAAGCCGAACACCTGTCCATACTACCTCGCCGTAAAGGCAAAGACACCACAGCTCGGGAATACACATATGACCTGCGGCAAAAACTAGAGAACAGAGCAGGTCAGTCCAGATCGATCTACGGATCGCGGGGGGATGCCCTGGCGCGCCATGACGGCTATCAAGCCTGACGTACCGATCATAACCATGTCCGGGCCGAAAACCGCAGACGGACTACATCCGCACTACGTCATGACTTGGCCCGATATAGAGATGCCGCACATCCCCTCTGCTTCACTGATGAAGTAATGGAGCATGAATTCCTAGAAGGGTTTAAACCCATAAATATCGAATCATATGATGGAACAACAGATCCCGCGGTATGGATTGAGGATTTTCTTCTCCATATTCATATGGCCCGCGGTGATGACCTTCACGCCATCAAATACCTCCCGCTAAAACTCAAGGGGCCAGCTCAGCACTGGTTAAGCAGTCTGCCTGAAAACTCTATTGGCAGCTGGGAGGACTTGGAAGACGCCTTCCGCGACAACTTCCAAGGCACATATGTACGACCTCCGGATGCCGATGACTTAAGTCACATAGTTCAACAGCCTGGAGAGTCGGCCAGGAAATTCTGGACTAGGTTCCTAACTGAAAAGAACCAGATCGTCGACTGCCCGGATGCCGAAGCCCTAGCGGCCTTTAAGCATAGCATCCGCGACGAATGGCTCGCTCGTCACCTCGGTCAAGAAAAGCCGAAGTCCATGGCAGCCCTCACGGCACTCATGACCCGCTTTTGTGCGGGCGAGGATAGTTGGCTAGCCCATAGCAATAACACTGCAAGCGATGCCGGTACCTCTGAAGCCAAGAATAGCAATGATAAGCCCCGACGCAATAGGCACAAGCGCCGAAGCAATGGTGGCACTACAGATGGCACGGCGGTCAACGCCGGTTTCAGCGGCTCCAAGTACGGCCAGCGGAAGAAGCCATACAAAAGAAACAATCCGGGCTCATCCAGCTTGGACCGCATACTCGATCGTCCATGTCAGATCCACGGCACCCCTGATAAACCAGCCAATCATACCAATAGAGACTGTTGGGTTTTTAAACAGGCCGGCAAGTTAAACACCGAAAACAAGGAGAAGGGGTCACAAAGCGAGGACGACGAGGAGGAGTCCCGTCCACCGAACACAGGAGGACATAAGAAGTTCCCTCCCCAGGTCAAAACGGTGAACATGATATACGCCACTCATATCCCCAAAAGGGAGCGTCTGTAAGTTACGGTAAACAGATGCTTTGCCGTCTGTTTTCGCACAGCGGACGGCAAAGACCCCTTTGCCGTCGGTGGCAGACGGCAAAGAAGGTGGACGGGACAGAACAGACGTTAGCCATGTTAGGTGGCTAACGGGAGGCTTTGCCGTCTGCCAGCTGACGGCAAACATGCCCTCCCCTTTGCCCTCTGCTATCTGACATCAGCAGACGCATCATACCCTCCCCACTCTTTACCGTCTGCCACAGACGGCAAACCACCACAGCCTTTGCCGTCTGCCATAGAGGGCAAAGTGACCAAATGGGTCAGCTCCCAGGTTGCACAGGTTGCTGCGGCGTGGCCTCTTTGCCGTCTGTGGAAGATGGCAAAGACCCCTTTGCTGTCGGTGGCAGACGGCAAAGAGCCTGCATTGCCTCTTTTTATTCTATTTTTTTCTCATATCCAAGCATTTTCACAGCAAATATATGATATATATGTATATATATTTCACAGGGCAATTTCGCAGCTAACATATGAGATATCAAACACATATAAGTTTCATCATATATACATGCATAGTTCCATCCAACCATACATAGCAAGTTCCACATACAGGCATCCAACCATTCATATTACAATAGTTTCATCCAACCATACATGCATAGTTCATCGATACAAAAGAAAAACAGAAAGGGAAAACAAGCACTCCATCAATGTAAGCTTCCATGAAGTGAATGAAATCTGCAAAATGGGAAATAAGAAAGTTAGAAGAAGAAGACTAGAAGAAGAAGAAGAAGAAAAGAAGAAGAAGTATATGACATTTATGAGCTAACTTATGTAAAAATGACATTTATGAGCTAACTTAGGTAAAATGGATCATTTTGGAGCTAACTTATGTAAAATGGATCATTTATGAGCTAACTTAGGTAAAATGGATCATTTATGAGCTAACTTAGGTAAAATTGATCATTTTGGAGCTAACATAGGTAAAATGGATCATTTTGGAGCTAACTTAGGTAAAATGGATCATTTTGGAGCTAACCTAGGTAAAATGGATCATTTTGGAGCTAACCTAGGTAATCATGCCATTTTTTACTTAAGTAACCTAACTATATGACATTTATGAGCTTACCAAGGTTATCATGCCATTTATGAGCTAAGTAAGCTACTTATATCATAAATGAACTAAATAAGCTAAGTATAGGTCATTATTGAGCTAACCTAGGTAATTATGCCAGTTTTGAGTTAACTAAGCATAGTATGCCATTTTTTACATAAGTAAGCTAAGTATAGGTCATTATTGAGCTAACCTAGGTAACTAAGCATATTAGAGCTAACTTAGCATATTAGAGCTAACTTAGAGCTAACTTAGGTCATTTTGGTGCTAACTTAGGTAAAATGGATTAGTTTGGAGCTAAGTAAGCTTATTATGTCATTTTGGAGGAAAATAAGCTAAGTCTAGGTCATTATGGTAAGCATATTGGAGGTAATAAAGCTAAGTCTAGGTCATTATGCATTTGTTAAGCAAAACACTAGAGAAAACTTACCCTCATCACGGAGGTGAAGCACCAGGGTTGCTCGTGCCGGTACCACCTGGAGAAGGATCGTGCGATGCTTGTCTGGAGTTACGCTGCACCAAAGATAATTTGCAATGTCTCGTTAGCATGATGACACTCAAATGTTAAGACTAGTAACTAATGACCATACAAATGAAACTCACCATTGTCCCCGAAGCAATGACTGGCATCGGCGGAGGGGTCTGACCGGTCTTCTCGCACACAGACTGCACATTTGGTTTGACGAGTCAATCATACTAGTAAGTAATGAAACGAACATTAAGTGCATGATTTGGCTAATATGCAGAAGAAACTTACCACGAGGAGCTCGTACATGGCCCGGTTCTACATGTCATTCCATGCCCTCTCCTCCTCCAACATCCTAGTAGTCCTCTCCTCCAACTCCCGCTCCTTTTCCGCCACCTGCCGGTCCCTCTCCACCAGAAGCGCCTAGGTTCTATCTCTCTCTCTCTCTCTCTGAAGAGCAGCCTGCAACACCACTCCTTGTTAGCATTGTAATCATCGATGGCCGCACACACAATGTAATGGAGGAAAGATAACTGAGTCCATATAACTAACCTCGAAGGCGAGCTCGACTGGCCGTTGATGAGGCCTTATCTCAGGAGTGGAGCTCGACTCGCACGCCTTGATCTCCGGGAGAGTGCGAGGATAACGGATAAGTCCGTCTCCAATGGCTATCAAGCCATGGGACCTCCCACCACCAGATATCATCACCAGCTCTGGACCAATGGGACCCTGGCTCTGGTTAAAGTCCTCCCGTTTCATCGCTATCCCCTCATCTCTATACTTCACGAGCTTGTTGTGGGAGGAGATGTTGGTGAAGTTCTCTGGATGATCGACGTTAGACGCAGAGAATGCCTTGACCTTCTTGTACGAGGCAGTATGGGCCATTGCATAGAGGTCATACACCTCTGGCACCTCCGCCTTATTGTGTTTCGCCTAAAAGAGAGGAACATAGTAAATTAGTAATTAAAGGGCTCAAGCTAGCATGAACAATGAATTGCATGAATCATGAAGCAAACCACATACCCATTTCCACCCGTACTGATATAAGTTAGCGCTGCCTTGATGGTGTGGCACACCTTCCATTTGGGCATGCCGATCCTTGGCATTGTTGTGGAGGGCTAGCCATTGGTCTGAGCACCACTCATCCACCAACACCTCCCAACAATCCATCTAATCCGCACACCATCTTGGGGGCACCTAAGTTAGTAAAGAGGAACTTGAGCGCTACGCCTACGAATCAAATCAAGGAAACTAAGTACAAGGCCTTAAAAATAGGTAATTACCATCATGTACTGCTCCTTCTTCAAAAACTTGTCGCGGCACGCCGGCTTGGCCTTCTTAATACCACGCAAGGCGTAGTAGTCTCGAACAGCCTGCACCCGAGCCTCGTGCCGTAAGTTTTGTAGTAGGCGCCTGCACTCGGGATCGATAACCTTTGCTGCGGCCTCCTCGTCTCCCTCCTCACACCTGTAGAAGGTCTCCAATCAAACGAGACAACATTGATTAGAACAATAACTAGCTGTTTGAAGATTTTTAATTGTGTAAAGGAGAAATTACCCAAAACTTTCTGATCACCATGTCTGCCCTTGTGTGGCACAAGACACCGTCGATCATCTCCTAGGATGTACCCTGGTTCGGAGTCTCGTGGGCCAAAGTCTCATGCGCCGAAGGTCCGTCGACCCGAGGCTTGTGGACCGGAGTCTGCGTAGCCTCCTCCTCGGACGTGTCCACCCTAGCAGTCATGTGCTCGGGGGAATCAGCTGGGGGTGGCGGCGAGGAAGGCGTAGG
Organism: Thinopyrum elongatum; assembly: GCA_011799875.1. Classification (NCBI taxonomy): domain Eukaryota; kingdom Viridiplantae; phylum Streptophyta; class Magnoliopsida; order Poales; family Poaceae; genus Thinopyrum; species Thinopyrum elongatum. Next base: position 286,264,724 of record CM022298.1, on the reverse strand, counting down.
AGCCTGCCTACCTCTCCCACGTCCTTCCCGACCTCCTCTCTTCTTCCCCTCCCCGACCTCCTCTCCCGGTGGGCAATAATATCGACGAAGAAGCGCCCGGTGGTGCCCCCAAACTGTCGTACAACGCTCTCCGGAGAGGTGCGGGTGGAATGGTGGAAGTACCCCTCCCACCACGCGCCGAAGAAGAAGGAGCCTAGAAGCGGTCCGGACCCGCGACCACCATCTTTCAACACCTGCCATGACAAAGAGTAAACGAAATTAGTACAACATAAAAAAAATTAATACCGATATGAATAATATAATATGTATATAACTTAAGTGTATCATCATCAAGTACAACATAAAAAAATTGAATACCTAACATGAACTAACAATATATATGTATATAATACAAATTGAATACCTGACATGAACTAATAATAATCTTGATCGTCTATATATGCTTCGGGATCAATAAATGCATCATCATCATCACTATCATGAATGACGTGCTCATGGGGTTCAGTGGCATCAACATGTGAAAGGCCACCTTGATGTAATCGGTCAAGCATTGACAGGTCATCCGCAGCAGTAACCTCTTCTAGTTCCGGCTCAGGGGTGAAGTCGGATTCACTGTCATTGTCTACTTCAATATTCTGGGGTGAAGTAGAGCATTTCTTGAAACATTTTTTGGAAAGACGTGTTTCTTGGAAGAATTCACCTTCATATGTGTCTGGGTTAATGTGAGGTTCATAATCCTCTTCATTGGGGGGAGGTGGTCTAACACGTGCCGGCACTTCATAAACAACATCCCAACCATTCAGATTTGGATCAGTTTGGAGGGCCCATGATAGATAGAAAACTTGGGTCGCCTGTTGAGCCGTAATATAGACATCGGGAACATCTAAATGGGTGCTTTGTTTGATTTCGACTAGCCCTATATGTTCATGAGTCCTTCTAGTCTCCTTCGGCTGGAACCAATAATGGTTGAAGACTACGACATTCGGTGGGTTTTCACCATAGCATAGAAGTTCATAAATTGCTTAAACTCTCCCATAATACTTGGTACCTCCTTCGCCGATAGCAGAGACACAACAATTTGTAGACTTTCGGTCAGCCATAGATAGATCTTTGCCAAAGGTACGAAAGCGATACCCGTTGATGTCGTATTTGTCAAATGAATGGACCTTATAGTCAAAACCATTAGCAACTTGTCTCAATTCGGCGTCCATAGACTCTGAACTAGCCTACAAGTTTAATATGAAAGGATTGTTGCATTAGCCACAAATTAGACGAAGAAATGAGAATGGTCTAATGGAAATTACTGTTTGTTTGAACCAAGAGATGAAACCGGGAAAGCCGCCTCCATGCTTTGCCAGAAGCTCATACTCTTCGATGGATTCCTTTTCGATCACCGCTCCATCCAAGAATTTGGCGATGTATCGACTGTATCAAATATCCGGGAATAAGAGCAGTTCAAAGGAATTAGAAGTTGCAAAACAATGTACCGAGAACTTACTCGATGTACGGCCGCACTTCTGTTAGGTTGTTGAAGATATACAACGAAATGGTCTGCCATTCTTCGACATCCAATGATATTGGTTTCGAAGCACCGGCTGGTGCGAGCTTCCCTTTGAATAGGAAGAGGTTGGATCCACCTTTTTTAGGGTCGCCAGCATTGTATCGAGGCTTCGGATTATGCAAATGACGATTTTTGGCTTCGTAGTGTGCTGTCATGAAGTTTGCTGCCTCCTCAGTAATGAATGCCTCGGCCATCGATGCTTCAATTCTACGTTTATTTTTACATTTTGCTCGAAGCGTCTTCTGCATCCTCTTAGTTGCGTAGCACCAACGATTTTGCACGGGCCCCCCAATATTGCCTCGGTCGGGAGATGCAAAATCAAATGCTACATTGGATTAAAGAAGCCCGGTGGAAAGAACTCCTCTAACTTGCAGATCAACTCTGGCGCCAACTCTTCCATATCTTCTAGCACGCCAGGCGATAGTTCTTTCGCACAATGAACACGGAAGAAATAGCTCAGCTCTGCTAGTACTATCCATTCATCCTCAGGGATAAAGCCACGCAACATCACCGGCATTACCCGCTCAAGCCATGCGAATCATGACTCTTGAGACCAAATACTTTCAAATTTTCAAGACTCGCTCCCCTCTTTAGATTCGCTGCATACCCATTGGGGAACATCAACTGCATTTTCACCCACAAGATAATTTCCCTCATAGCTGGCCTTCCAAGATTGCAGCATGCCTTTGGTTTCATCCAGTTCTGCTTTCCTTTCGGTTCTTGCATGTTTTGTAACGGTCCATCACATAGCGCCTCCTGATCGACTCTAGCCTTAGTATTATCCTTTGACTTCCCCTCTATGCCGAACAATGTACCAAAAAGGGCCTCAGCAATATTCTTTTTAGTGTGCATCACGTCGATGTTATGTGGGCAAAGGAGGTCTTTGAAGTAAGGCAGATCCCACAAGCATGCCTTGTGAGTCCAGGCGTGTTCCGAATTATACCCCTTGAAATACCCTGGACGCTCTGGATCTGGCTCGAGAGCATTTAACTGATCCAGGGTCTCTTTGCCTGTTAACGCAGGTGGTGCAAAGTTTTTGACAACTCTACCTTTGATGAAGTTCTTCTTGTCTTTCCTGAACTTATGGCGAGGATCCAGGAACTGTCTATGCAAGTCGAAGCAAGAAAACTTGCGACCCGCCTGCAGCCAATGAAACTGAAGAGCTGCCTTGCATGTGGGGCACGGGAACCTTCCATGCACACACCAGCCAATGAATAGCGCATACGCCGGCAAGTCATGCATCGAGTACATGTACCAGACATGCATTATGAAGTTTTGTTTGCTAGCGGCGTCGTATGTCTTGAACCCATTATCCCAAGCTTCTTGCAATTCATCCTTAAGCGGCTGCATGTACACATTCATATTCTTCCCCGGATAGTTGGGCCCTAGAATTATCAATGTCAGGAAAATGTTCTTTCTTTGCATAATCTGTCCGGGGGGAGATTGAGTGGAATGACAAATACGGTCCAACAACTGTATTGGGTTGCCGTCAGACCAAACACATGGAACCCAATTGTGCTGATGGCGACTCGAGGATGCCTTGGATCTACCGCTTTTTGTGCATGTAATGCATCGAAGCACTTCCACGCAGAAACATCCGATGTGTATACCATCATCAGATTCCCATCTGCATCTAGTTTGGTTCTTTTGCCCATTTTGTGCCATGTCATCTGTCTGGTCGTCTCTTCGACCATGAAAAGACATTGAAGTCTTGGTACGATTGGCATATACCGAAGAACATTAACGGGGACTTTGGTCTGCGTCTTCTCACCCATACCGTTGTCTACCACAACATACCTGGAAGACATGCAAATGGGACAATAGTTCAAGTCCGCATACTCAAGCCTAATAAGGCACATCATTTCTCACCGGCATGTATCTTCTCATAGGGCATCTTAAGTGCACGGAGGATTTTGTCCGACTGGCAAAGGTTTGCAGGCATTACATGGCCTTCAGGTAGAAAGTGTCCAGATACAGTCATCATCGCATCGTAGCATTCTCTGCCCAAGTTGAATCGAGCCTTCAGAGCCATTACTTGTGAGATGGCATCCAGCTGACAAAGCTCAGTGTGCTCATGGAGAGGACGTTTTGAAGACTCCAACATTTCATTGAAGGCCTTTGCAGATTCCTCCATCTCATCGTCTGAATCCCGAGCATCATCAAAGTATTGCACCATGTCTTCCATCCCGGTACCATGCTCGTCGGTGCAATGACGAAGCACCTCAGCTCTGACACGTTGGGCAGACTCACCATGAAATGTCCACACCGTATAACCGGGCGTAAAACCACTCTTCTGCAGGTGTTTGCCCATTTCATCCGCTGTCCTCTTGTGCCAATTGTCGCACCGAACACAGGGGCACCAGGTTTTCCTCTGGCCATTTGCAAATGCGGCTCTCACAAACCCCTTGGTTTTTGTTAACCATTCATTGGTCATGTCTTTCTAACTAGTGTGACCGGTGTACATCCACGCACAATCACTCATCTTGCCTAGCTACTGGACACACAAGAAATATGTATATAATTTAGCATGTATATATTCATCAGTTAATCTAGTTTGTCAATTCTATTACGTCCATGCAACCTACACCCTAATAGGTAAAGATAGGTCCTAATCCCACCCGAGCATGTGTAGATTGGGTTCGTACTCCCATGCTCTGCTCCGGATCCGACGCAAAATTTTGGCAGCACCTCCCCGCTGTTCTCCTGATACACGTCTTTGCAATAAATAGAGAGGATGTGTACCCGGAGAACAACAAGGAGGCACTGACGAAATTTATGCGTCGGATCCGAAGAAGATCATATGGGAAAATGAACCCTTTCTACACATACTCGGGCTGTCCATGGATAACGTTGGACAATTCGAAAGAATCACGGTTCTAAATATGCAACTGCATGCATATTTATAATTGTAACCCTTTTGAACGGGAGACGCATACTGGTCACGCATACTGATGATTTAAGACACCTATAGCTAGCAAGTTTCATCGGCACGAATACCGAAACAAAGCAAATAATTAAGGGGGTTGGAGGAGATGTCATTTGCGCTCACCCACGAACGCAGGGGCAGAGCTCGTCAAACGCACGGGGAGGTCATTGAACACCAGTCCCTCGCAGCGATGAAACACTGCACATTTAAATCCACACGATCAACACAAATATGATGTGTTTTATAACAAAATCGGAAAATATATGACCTAACTCATAATTTACAAAACTATGACCCCGTCGGCCTCTGGAAGGCCGAAGAGCACCTTTTTGGTCAACAGGAGGCTGAAGAGGTGTCGGGGGTCGAGGGTGAGTGGCGTCGGAGGCTGGTACTTATGTTTGCTCTGCCGGCAAACTACCCACAATGAATCAGTTCCTCCTCCTCTTCTTTTCTTCTCCTCCTCCTCCTCCTCTTCTTCTTCTTCCTTTCTTTTCCTTTTTCATCTTCTTCTACTTCTTCTTCTTTTCTTCTTCTTCTTTTTTTTCATCTTCTTCATCTTTCTTTTCCTTTTCCCTCTTCTTCTACGTATTTTCTTGTTCTTTTTTTCCTCCTCTTCTTCTTTTCTTCTCCTCCTCCTCTTCCTCTTCTTCTTCTTCTTCTTCTTCTTCTTCCTTTCTTTTCCTTTTTCATCTTCTTCTACTTCTTCTCCTTTTGTTCTTCTTCTTTTTTTCATCTTCTTCTTCTTTCTTTTCCTTTTCCCTCTTCTTCTACTTATTTTCTCTTCTTTTCTTGTTCTTTATTTCCTCCTCCTCTTCTTTTCTTCTCCTCCTCCTCTTCTTCTTCTTTTCTTTTCCTCCTCCTGTTCTTCTTCTTCTTCCTTTCTTTTCCTTTTTCATCTTCTTCTACTTCTTCTTCTTTTCTTCTTCTTATTTTTTTCATCATCTTCTTCTTCTTTTTTCTCTAGTTCCAATTTTTTTCTTTTTTTCTCTACTTTATCCTACTAATTATTCTTCTTCTACTTATTCTACATTTTCTATTTTTATATATCCTACTAATTCTACTAATTCTAAAAAAACAGAGAACAAAATAAAAAAACAGAGAAGATTAAAAAAACTCACCAGAGCCGGGGCCGCGAGGCGCCAGGGTGGGCGGGCGGTGGGCCGGGGTGGGCGGGAGTGGCGGCGACGGGTGGCGTGGCGATGGCAGTCGGGGGTCTGTGGGGCGTCAGGGCGGAGGGGTGCCGGGGTGGTCAGGGGCGGGCCGGGGCGGTCGGGCGTGGGGGGCGGCGGGTGGCGCGGCGGTGGCCGTCTGGGGTCGGGACGGAGCGACGTCGGGGCCGCGGGGCGCCGAGGTGGGCGGGCGGTGGGGCGTGGGGGCGGAGGGGCGCCGGGGTGGGCGGGCGGCGGGCCGGGGCGTGGGGGTTGAAAAATCAAATGTGTGTCCTTGGTTGCATGCTCAGGTCACATGCTAGAAATTAGAATGAATGTCAAACGCCTTGACACTATCGCTCGGCCGCTAACATTGAGATGCATGGGTTGAAAGTTCTAGTAAATCGAAAACTCGTCTGAAATTCATGACACTTGACATGATATCATGGAATAGCATCAACATGCCATGGTAAAAATATTGTCCCATTTGGGGCAGGTTTGGGTATAAGCTTCTCACAAACCAGAGCTTCTCACAACAAGCCTGATGGTTTTGGTATGGATCGTGCCACCTTTGTGGATGAAACGATATCCATTGCCTCTTCTTGCTTTCAAATTTTTCTAGTGTCAACATAGAATAACAGGAGTGTTGTGTCAATTTTTGGGATTTTTCATGGTTCGCTTGAATATTTTTATACATTAACTGAATTTTCTATGCATTTATGTGCATAATTCAAATTTGAACTACATGCACATGCTCCAGTGCATATAAATGGGTTCAAAATTCAAATGTGTGTCCTTGGTTGCATGCTTAGGTCCCATGCAAGAAATGTGAATGAATGTCAAACACCTTGCCACCATCGCTCGGCTGCTAACATTGAGATACATGGTTTTTAAATTCTAGTAAATCGAAAACGTGTCTGGAAGTTATGAAACTTGACATGCTATCATGGAACGACATCAACATGCCACGGTAAAAATATTGCCCCATTTGGGGCAGGTTGGGGTATAAGCTTCTCACAAACCAGAGCTTCTCACAACAAGTCTCACACTGGTACAACGAGGTGCTATACAAACGGTTTTTAACCCCTTTCCACGACGGCATTTTGAACCATCGTCTAGTGAGTGTGTGCGATAGGGGGGTCCTTCCCACACGACCCAGAAACCGTCGTGGATAGGCCCTCCGGTCACACACGCTCGGCAAAATGAGGTCGTGTGCGACGGGCGAGCGATCAAATACGATTATACATACAGTTGTGCTAAAAAAAAATACAATTATACATGCCAAATCATTTCCAGTCGTAAGTACATCCCACACAGTTAGTCCAGGCTAAACATTTCCGTTCGTGTGTACATTCCACATAGTCAATCCAAGGAATACGTTTCCGTTAGTATGTACATCCCACATAGTCAATCCAAGAAGTACGTTTCTGTTTGTATATACATCCCACACATTCACTCCAAGGAAAATGTTTCCGTTCGTAGGTACATCACACACAATTTTCCCCATTAAATCGTTTGTGATGGCATTGCCATTGCAGACGATATTAACAATTTTATCGTTTGCGTTATTGAATGCATCACACATGGTGCGTAGAAGAAACTGCGTGGCCTAGGCTGTCCATCACACACACTTTTTATGTGGTAAACGTTTGCGCAAGATGGCCTAATGCAAACAGTTTTCAAGAGGAAGTCGTGTGTGATTGTTCATTGATCCAACACGTTTTATTCCTAGAAACTGTGTGCGTTGTCTGAGGTCATCGCCCACGGTGTTTTCTCAATAACCATTTGCAATAGAAAACCCCAATTAGTAGGCTAATTGGCCATTAGCAGGCTAATTGGCCATTAGCAGGCTAATTGTCCTATTATTAATAATCCATTTATTAATCTAATTTACATTTCATATTAAGCACACAATATGTTCCATTTTTGTATTAAGGTAGCAGGATTTCATAATTGAAATACATCCGAGTACAACATCATATAGTTTCAGCACTCAGCTACCCCATTACACAACTGCACCAGCACCAAGTTTCACATGCAACATCTATAACCTTTCGAAATTAGCATCATAGACGGTACATAGACAAATGAACCTCATCTGGAAAACTACTGAAGCAGAAGGCGAATATTGAGACTTCATTGATGTTGAAGGTCTTTGCAACTTTAGGCCAGTGCCTGTGGATGATTGACCGTCCATCCTTCCTCCTCTTCAGGAACACTTCAATATTGAACCATGGGTGTTATATGAATACCTTCCTCGCCTCCTGACCATACAAGTGGTGAGAGGTAATCATAAGTGAACTGCTTTGGAAAGGCCTGAAAACAAGGATATGTATAAATATCTTCTCTAGATTGGAAATGGGGCAAAGGAATAAAAAAGCCAAGGTATAATAGTTAGTACCATCCTGTAGTGATCTGATGTCTTCTTCATTGTGCAGACAAAGATCTTGTTGTTTTTTGTCGCTAATTTCTTTATCCTAACAATCTTTCTGAGTTTCTTGACTTGACTGATATTCATGGACAACTCATTTCCCCATATGAAAAAAGGGTCGAATAGTGGGTCAAAACCTCTGACAGCAGGACCTACATATGCAAGACCAAATTGTTAAAAACCTAATTATTAGAATGGTTCCTGCAATTGCACAATAATGTGCAGTTAGACAAAGGACCATGCATGTGCAAACCTCGATTGTAAACCTCAGTGCTTCCCATTATTTCCCTGCAACACATGTAAGGTAGTTAGTGATCAGGTCAAGTGAGGGTTCGCATGCTATCAGTAAAATATTTGATGAAAAATAAGCACATCGCAGATTCATCAGATTAATTCGAGCCACATGGAAAACCCATTTATCCAAACCAAGCATGATTAAGAACTAGGAAATATAGCAATTGTATATGTTTCTCATGTATTAAGTGCAGCCAAATTTGATTTATTCCTAACATGCACAACAATACAAAATTCTAGCCACGACAATTGGACATCGCATTGCAGAATTGAACCAAGCAGTTAACTAAACACCACAACAAATGAACCAAACATTAACTGAGCACCACATTGCACAATATAACATACTCCTAATAGAAGAACAGACAGTTAACCAAACCAAGCATGCTTAGCAACTTGGAAACATAGGAATTGTATTTTTCCCATGTATTTAGTACACCCAATTTGATTTATTTCTCACATGGTATACAATAACAAAATGCGCCCACAACAATTGAACATTGCATTGCAGAATTGAACCAAATAGTTAACTAAACACCACAACAAATGAACCAAACCTTAACTGAGCACCACATTGCACAATATATAACATACTAGAAGATCAGACAGTTAACCAAACCAAGCATGCTTGACAACTTGGAAATATAGCAATTGTATTTGTTTCTCCTGTATTTTGAATAGATAAATTCGATTTATTTCTCACATGGAAGAAAATACAAAATTGCACCTTGAAGAATTGAACATCACATTTGCATAATTGCACCAAACAGTTAACTAAACACGACAACTAATTAACCAAATAGTTAATAAGTGAGCACCACATTGCACGACATATAGAACATATACACTAGAGCAACAGATTGCATGGTAAAAGTAGATAGGACAATTCACTAGAATTTATTAAGGAAAGGCAGGAGCAGCACATGCAACGGGTAAACTGAGCATGCTTAGCCGGCGTAGCTAGCAAACTGAACATAGGTCCTTATATTGAGCTAATAAGACAAGCTACTCCTCATCATCGGAGATATCGATGATGATTGGCTCCTTGGACATGGAAGAGGGCGAGGCCTCCACATCGTGGGTGCCCTCGTCGTAGTGGTGAGTTACGTGAGCCGCTCCGGGCACCAACATGCTGGCTCTCGAGTTGAGGTAAGCATGGGCACGCTGAGAAAACGCCTCGTAGTCTTCGTCGAAGGCACCGATGGTGGCCTCGAGAAAACGCCAAGAACTGTCATTTAAAGCAGCCAACCGCGTCGTGGTGTCGACACGCGAGGCATCGACGGTGGCCTCAATGGTGAGGTGCTCCTCCAAGATCTGGGGGTCGGCACAAATGGCAGCCATCGAGACCTCATCCGCGCATGCGGCCGTGATTTGCTTCTCCGCTGCCAAATGCTCCTTGAGCTCCTGGCTATACTGTGTACACCATGGCTTAGGGCGGCGCTTATTTGGGGGAGGGGTCAGTGATTTGGGTGGAAGGTGTCGCGCCGGCGGTCGGGGCATGTGGGATGTGGAAGGAGGAGGAGGATGGGGGTCGGGTGTGGATTACCTGCCTGGATCAATGAGGCCGAGCAGTGTGAAGGAGGGTCGCCGGCGAGGAGGCGGTGCTGCAAGCAAGGAGTGAAGGTTTGAACTTGGAAAGGAAGGCAGAAAAAGGGGAAATGTGGCTTTTGGTAAGGGGGAGGTGGCAGGGAGGTAGATATTTCCGCGAAACCCGAAAATTTTAGATCGGTGCAGCGAAAAAATTGGCGCGCAATGTGTCATCAGACACGGTCCCTTATTCAGCACTGTGTACGATATGTGAACATCACAAACGATTCATATAGCTTACCCCATGTGTGATGAGTTTGAACGTGCAAATTTTGGTCCGAATATCCCTGGGTACAGTGGTCATCCACGTCATTGCATAATTTGGGTACACAAAGGAGCCTATAGCACACCCACACTTCTTAATCAAGCAAGTTCAACAATTAAACAGAGCTAGCTGACCTAAACATTACCCTAACAAATTAAGGACCGGCGCTCTAAATTAAACAAAGAGTACTACTCCGGCTGGCGCTCGTCAATCTTCGCCCCCTCCTCCATGTCCAGCTCGCACCCGACGATCTCCTGGGGAAGGGCTCCATGGCATCAATCGCACCATACTCGGCAAGCATCTCGCCATCCACGTCCGCCATCTCTTTGGAAAAGGCTGCCATGAGCAGGGCGTGGGCGGCCGTGATCTGGGCTTGCACGGGCTCCGTCGTGGCAAGGCATGCCGTGAAGGAACAGACAGTTGCTCGAACGCTCTCGGCGATTGCCAACTCTTCGACCGTGGGTTGCCGACCGTTATTGGAGAAGCTTTTTTTGATTTGTGTGGTGACTGCCATGAGCTGGGCATGGGCGGCCTCGACATGGTCATGGGCAGCCTTCATCAGGGCTAAGGCCGCCGCTGTGGAACGGACAGCTGCTGTGCCGCTCTCGCTAGTTGCTATCCCCGAGGCCGATGTTGCTGCCGCCACATGAGAAGCAACATCGGCCATTTGGGCTGCCTTGGCCGCCCGGTCACAGATTGCGGCTGTGCTCACGCAGCTTGTTAGCACGCGCATGGCGGCTAAGGCCGTGCTCTCTCGTGAGTGGGCCGCCAAAGTTGCCCTCACGATGCGGGTCCACATCCCCATCGTTCACCTACGATGATTCAACGGTGAAATGATATTTGGGGAGCGAGCTAGTGTGCTTGGCACGCCGGCTGTGGATTGTAGCGGACGCACCTTCTCGCATAAGCCATATGCATACTATACTCCGACGGTGCTCCAAGATATTTCATGCTACATCTCACACGGTTGGTGATAAAAACTGTGTGCGATCTACTTGATTTTTCGTCTTGATTTGAATTACTGGGGTCACAGCATCAAAGGAGGGTGTTTGAATTGCTAGAACTTTTATCTGCAGTGAACATGCAACTATAGGTGTGTCGTCAAAAAAATTGGAATTATTCAGGGTTTGTTTGGACATTTTTATACATTAACTTGGTTTTCTAGGCATTTTAGGTGCACAATTCAAAATTAAACTACATGCACCTGCTCCGGTGCACCAAAATGGGTTGTAAAATCATATATGTGTCCATGGGTTGATGCTTATGTCCCATGCAAGAAATGGGGATGAATTTCAAACACCACAGCAGCGTGGCTCTCTGGCAAACGTTGAGGTACTTGCTTTTTTAATTCTAGTAAATCCAAAACTCGTCTAAAACTCATGAACCTTGGCATGCTATCATGGAATGGGATCAACATGCTGGGGTAAAAAATATTGTCCCATTTGGGGTAGGTTATGGTATAAGCTTCTTACAAACCAGAGCTTCTCACAAGAAGCCTCATAGTTCCGGTAGGGAAACGTGTCACCTTTGTGGACAAAACGATATTCATCACCTCTGCTTGCTAAAGTTTTTTTTGGTGTCAACATAGAACAACGGGAGCGTCGTGTTAAATTTTGGAATTTTTCGGGGCTCATTTGGACATTTTTATACGTTAACTGAGTTTCCTAGGCATTTATGTGCATAATTCAAATTTCAACTACATGCACATGATCCAGTGGATAAAAATGGGTTGAGAAATCAAATGTGTTTCTTTGGTTGCATGCTCAGGTCACATGCAAGAAATGAGAATGAATGTCAAACACCTTGACACTGTCGCTCGGCCGCTAACATTGAGATACATGGTTTGAAAATTCTAGTAAATTGAAAACTCGTCTGAAATTCATGAAACTTGACATGATATCATGAAACCGCATCAACATGCAGTGGTAAAAATATTGTCCCATTTGGGGCAGGTTTGGGTATAAGCTTCTCACAAACCAAAGCTTCGCACAACAAGCCTGATGGTTTCGGTAGGGAACATGCCACCTTTGTGGACGAAACGATATCCGTTGCCTCTTCTTGCTTTCAAACTTTTTCTAGTGTCAACATAGAACAACACGAGTGTTGTGTCAATTTTTGGGATTTTTCGTGGTTCGCTTGGACATTTTTATACATTAACTGAGTTTTCTATGCATTTATGTGCATAATTCAAATTTGAACTACATGTACATGTTCCAGTGCATATAAATGGGTTAAAAATCCAAATGTGTGTCCTTGGTTGCATGCTTAGGTCCCATGTAAGAAATGGGAATGAATGTCAAACACCTTGCCAGCGTTGCTCGACCGCTAACATTGCGATACATGGTTTTTAAATTCTAGTAAATAAAAAACGAGTCTAAAATTTATGAAACTTGACATGCTATCATGGAATGGCATCAACATGCCGTGGTAAAAATATTGTCCCATTTGGGGTAGGTTTTGGTATAAGCTTGTTAGAAACCAAAGCTTCTCACAACAAGCCTCATGGTTCCTGTAGGGAACGTTTCACCTTTCTGGACGAAACGATATCCATTGCCTCTTCTTGATTTCAATTTTTTTTCTGGTGTCAACATAGAAAAATAGGAGTGTTGTGTTAAATTTTGGAATTTTTCAGGGTTCGTTTGGACATTTTTATACATTAACTGAGTTTTCTTTGCATTTATGTGTATAATTCAAATTGGAACTGCAGGCACATGCTCCAGTGCATATAAATTGGTTGAAAAATCAAATATGTGTGCTTGGTTGCATGCTTAGGTCCCATGCAAGAAATGGGAATGAATGTCAAACACCTTGCCACTGTCGCTCGGCCGCAAACATTGAGATACATGGTATTTAAATTCTAGTAAATGCAAAACTCATCTGAAATTCATGAAACTTGGCATGCTATCATGGAACGACATCAACATGATGTGGTAAAAAAATTCCCATTCGGGGCAGGTTTGGGTATAAGCTTCTCACATACCCGAGCTTCTGACAACAAGCCTCATGGTTCTGATAGGGAATGTGCCTCCTTGGTGGATGAAAGATATTCTTTGCCTCTTCCTATTTTTAATTTTTTTCCTAGTGGCAACATAGAGCCACAGGAGTGTCGTGTTAAAATTTGCAATTTCGGGGTTCGTTTGGACATTTTTATACATTAACTGAGTTTTCTAGGCATTTTATGTGCATAATTCAAATTTGAACTACATGCACATGCTCCAGTGCAGAAAAATGGGTTGACATATCAAATGTGTGTCCTTGGGTGCATGCTTAGGTCCCATGCAAGAAATGGGAATGAATTTCAAACACCAGGGCACTGTTGATTGCCGGCAAAACATTGAGATACTTTGTTTTTAAATTCTAGTAAATCCAAAACTCGTCTGAAATTCATGAAACTTGGCATGCTATCATGGAATGGCACCCGACATGCTGTGGTATTTTTCGTGTCCATTTTGAGAGAAGGCGCACTCAAATAATAGCCAACAAAGGCATTTTGAAACAAATAGCTGCCACTTTAACATCTCAAACATTTTGTATAATTTAAATAGTGTGTGTTCTGTTAACCTTCACGTGACGCCATGCGTCACTCTTTTAATGGCTAGGAAGTGTCGTGCGGATAGCTGCTTGACTGAACGGGAGGCGTGCGAGCGCAGTCCGCTGCGCAGGCTGACCGAGAGGCGTGCAAGCTGTCCTCCAATGCACAAGCTCACCGGGAAGCATGCAGGCTGTACGCTGCGTAGGCTCACTTGGAAGCGAGCCCTTTGACTTCCATGGCCGCCCGCCTTGCTCGCATCCTCTCCATTAATGGCGCCCGTGCCACTGTTTAATACGGGCGGCCTTACTGTTCGCCTCCCATTCCCCTCCCACAGACCTCCACCAACGCGATGGGGCAGAAAGATCATCTGCCACTAGTCTTCCAGTTTGATGAAGTTGACTCCGAGCCAGACAAGGTAGAAAATAAGGAGGAATGGGGCCTCATCGACATGGCCCTGAATGAGCTGGCCACGGTGGTTGCTGCCCCATTCCCGTCCCAGCTCCCATCCCCGCGTCCACGCCTGTGACCATCCCTGTAGCACTGACGGGCTGGTCGCCGAGCACTATCGCAGAGAGGGGGGTGGTGAGGGTATGAGAGAGCTCAGGGTGAGCTTTTATAGCGCGAGGGGGTCGGTTCCACGGTGTCCAGAGGATAAGCACAGCGACGGTGATCTTTACGGCGGCAGGCGAGGTAGGCGAGAGCGGTGGCGGCTGCAGTTACGGCTGGGACGTGCTGGGTTGCTCGGGGGTGAGCCACCCATTGCAGGCGGAGACATGGTCGTGCGGGACTCGTCGGGCGGCGGTCCTGGTCGTCGTGGACGGCGGTGGGCGGCGCTAGGGGCCAAGGGGAGGTGTCAGCGAGGGTCCAGGTGGTCGATCTGATCCAGAGGAGGATCAAGATGAGAGTGGGATGCAGCAGGGCAGCGGCAGGAGCTTGATGCCACTGGGCGCAATACAGGCGCTCTGGCCATGCTCTGGACACGCACGGGACATGCTCGACGAAATGCCAGGGCAACCTAGAGGGATCTGGTGCAACTGAAACTTATTAGAGCCAAGAGTGTGGGTAAGATAAAGTTAGTGGACATGCTGATTTGGCCAAATGACCATGTGTCCAGTGTAATTTAGGAAGTGGTAGCATTTCTGTCATGCCCACAAGGTGTTTGACAGAATGCCAGGGCTAGTTAGGAGACTATGCTGGATTTGAAACTTGGCAGGATGGAGTCTCTTTAGATGGTAGAGATGATGATGGAGTTGGTTTGGCAAGAAGAGAAACTTGTTAGTGCAAGTTTTACCAGAATTTAGTTTTGGACAGAAACTACAGAGGAGTATTTGGTGGATTTAAAAGATGCAAATGGTGCTGATCTCCTGGAGTTAAGGTTTTGGTTGGAAGGACTACAAGATGGAAAGTTTCAGAATTAACAGAGCTAGGAAAAATAAGGTTGTAGTTGTAACTCAAGAATGGGACAGAAATGAAAAGAGAGTGTTTCACTCAAAATTTTCAAAAGACCAAGTTAGGTTTTTGCATAAAAGTGATTTCCACGCATCACCTCGCCTCTCACAATTTTTGTGGGATTTTAAAACATTTATTTATAATAATTGTAGTGCAACAGAAGCATTTCAAGGATTGAAAATGCTAGTAAAAGAATTATTTGTGGCAAATTTTGTTATTAAAATATTTCCTACTGTTATTTATGATATAAATGAAATGATTTACAAAACAACCAAGGACCATAACATTCTACAAAATAATCTTCTATGGAGGGGAGAATTTTGGAAACTAGAAAACACAAAAGGCTCTGAAATTAATAAATGACCTAGTATAATTAAGAAAAATTATTTCTGGGAAAATTTTACTTAATAAAAATCTGATTAAATTTTTGGGGTGTTACAGTTTTCTAGCTTAATTTTGTTTGTTTTCGTCCCAATTCGAAAATCCCCACCAAAAATAGCCCCACCAATTTTTTTTTTGCATTTTTTGGTTCTTGTGAGATTTTGTTGTGTTTGATCCATGATTTTGTTGGTTGGCAAGTGGATTTAGCTTCCCCTCCATCCCAATCCGCCATATTTTTCTTTTTACACCTCAATTTTGACCCTGGAAATTGAATTTTTCTGCCCCCCCTTCTTGGATCTGGAATTTAGGGTTCATCCCGAAAGAAATTCCACGACCCCCGGAACTTCCTTCATTACCCCGGAACTTCCGGGCTAAACAAAAAGTTTACCCCAAAATCCCCCGGTTTCCCCTGAACATCACCCGCTACCCCTGGAACTTCCGACCCAAACCCGGGAACTTCCGGCCTAACCCGAAACATTACACCAAAATTTCAGCATCGCCCTTCTTCACCGTTTTGGTCATTACTTTTTACTCCAAACTCCGGTTTGATTGTTCTTTGGCTTGTTTTGAAGATATCGACGTGCCCGAGGTCCTCATCTTGGTTTCACCACCTTTTGACACCATCAAATTTTGGCATCTTTGCCTAGGCCCTCCACCATATCATCTGCAGTACTACCATAGCCTTCCGCAACCTAACCCATTTTGGTTCCCATTGCATTTGTGGTAGTTTGAGTTGTGATTTGAGTCCGCTAAGGTGTTTCGGCTACTTAGGGATGGTTATTTATTCATCAACCTCCACCATAACTTTTGCATAACCTTTCCTACCATCCTCTTCCGCCACCTTAACCCAACACCTCCACTTCCACATTGCCGACTCCGAAACCACCACCGCTTTACGCTACCACCATTTGACATTTGCCTTTGAGATTTTGAGTAAGTGGTTTTTCCGTTTCCTAAGGTGTTTCGGCTAATTAGGAATGGTTCAACATCAAGAGCACCGCCACTCATCATCGCCACGGACTTGACATCGACATTGTCCACTTCCTCATCATCCGTCCTTGCTTACAAAAGAGAAACCATCAACGGTAACCTCAACGACATCATTGTACATTCTCCTTGCCATTGCATTGGGAACCCCGAGCCAATTTTGCGTCACTTTCCTATCGAGACTAGCCATTGAGTATTGCTAGGCAACGGTACTTGTGCACTTTAGTGATACATACATCGCATAGCTATCATATCATGCATATATAATCGTATCTTCTCTTGTGTCATCAATTGTTCCCGCATATGCAAAATAGCTATCTTGGTTCGAGCATTGTGCATATTGGCCATATCATATAAAAAAAGCTTTTAAGAAGAACAGGAGATACAAAAGATCTTGTTAGCAATAGCCATAACTTCACGCCACATTGCATATCATATAACATCATTGATCATCTTGGATAATTGTGAGTGAATCACCAGGAACCATACATACATATAGCATACTTGGGATAGAAAGTCGATACGTTTTGTCCGTCATAGGTTGTGCACAAGTCTGGTATCCGCGTATTGAGAAATCGTGCTAGCATCTCTCTAGATTTATGCAACAAGAGTATTTTCCGTGGATTCCACATTTTGAGCTCATTTATTGGTTGCACGACCCCAATTATATATCCGCGTGTGTGTTTCTGTGTGCCATTCATAGTATTGGTCTATTTACTTTACATTGCAATTTTGTGAATCTTCCTCAACATTTTTTATATCATTGACTAACATTTGCTTGAATTTTGTGCCACTTGTCCTAACCAAGCCACTCGATAAGCTTTACTTTGTAGGTGTGAGTGAACAAGTCCGGTACCAATTCTACTATTCTCTCACTTCACATTGAGTGACACGGGATATAGTCTCAACTTTGGGAAAAGGTATCTTTGTATTGTTTATCTCATTTCCTATTCACCTTTTCTCGAGTGTTGTGATGGATAGGCAAAGCACATCTCCTTCGGTCTACAACAACAATGACAAGTTTGATGGCACGAAAAACTTCATTGATTCCAAGATGGAAGCTCAAATGGAGGAGATCAAAGCCCTCATGAAGATCGCCAAGAGGTCTCCCTCATCTTCGAGAAGATGCACAAGTGCACACATCCTTCCGAGCTACCATCTCTGGCAAGATCACATTGGCATCGACACCAACACCGACAAGGACATGAAGTTCAAGAGCTCAGCACCAACCACCGCTCTACGACTTCACCATCTACCTTGGCATCTTCGCCAAGGGACTTCAAGGCATCTTCGCCTTTGGACACGCGACATCTTTGTCGACAAGCACCTCAAGGTTACGCACAAGAGAAGCTCCCCAAGCTCAAGTCGGCAACTTCCATGAGCTACTACGACCTCGACACCGAGCATGAGATTCCTTTCTATGGGACTCAAGACCCGAGGAGTCTCTCGAGTGGGAGCACAAGATGGACAACTACCTCAAGCGACATCAAGTTCCCTTCGAAAGATCAAGTGAAGTGCACCACAAGTAACTTCCACAACTACGCGTCGACACGGTGGCTTCACACACCTTCAACGAGCTTCAACATGAGTTGGCCCAAGACGAAGAAAGTGATGCAGCAAGAGTTTTTGCCTTCCACCTACACGGAACATCTTCTACGCAAATTGGAGAACACCAAACAAGGACCCAAGTCCTTCGACGAGTACTTCATGGAGATGAAAAAAGCCTTGCGACGAGCCGGTGTGGATGACCCCATTTGGATGAAGTTTCACTTCATGATGGGATTGAACAACGACATCTCCAAGACTATCTTCCTCAACAACTATGAGTCTCTCAATGACATCTACATTGGTGCTCTCAAGGTACAAAAGCACACGAAGGCCAAGGCTTGTCCACCCCAAGCACACTTCATGATGACCAAGCTCCACGTCAACGAGCATGAGGATAGTACCACCAAGAGGTGCAAGTCCGACGAGCTCCAAGACGACGCTCCCAAGTTCGACTTCACCGCCATCCCTCTTTGTGGCATTGATGATGCCGAGTATACCACGACTTTTTTTGAAGATGGCGCGGCGAAGACTATGAATACGGAGGCACTCAAGGAACATGCTTTGGAGGAAAGCGACACGGTGGCGAGCAAGGATGATGCTTCCATCTTTGGAGGCGAGAGTGAGATGATCGAGCATGGGATTTTCCCTTCGGTCATGGAGGAGAGTGATGATCTGCCATCTTTGGCCTTCATCCACGGTGACATTGACGGGATGGTTGAGCACGGGACTTTCCCTTCGACCACGGCGGTGTATGATGTTGAGTAGTGAGACTTGTGCCACCAAATTGAGAGCGAGAGGAAGTTCACCACTAGCCCTATATATGGTGAGTTCCCCACTTCCCATGTGAGGAGAGCCAGAACCTCCACCACTTGAGTGAGATGAGTGACTCCACCATATGTGAGATTGAGAGCACCTACTTTGAGGGAGTGCATGAGCCACCACATATAGAGAGTGAGATAGTTGATAGGTCATGTGAGGCCACTTTCAGCACTAACAAGTTAACCTCTACCTCTATTGTTTCTTCTCATTTAGTGCTAGCTCCCATATATGACGATGCCCCGATCATCGATGACTTTGTCCCTCCTTTGGACAAGACGATGGCCATGATGGAATATGATGCACCCCCCCCCCCCCACCTGGTTCCATCAAGATGAAGATGACCACAATTTGGTCTTTACCATCTCACCTACACCACTTGAGTGGAATGAAAAAGGTAACATAGGTGAAGGTCATCTCTAGTCCCACTAGTGGAAATTGATTGCTTGCATGATGTTGATCCACCTATTGCCATGCTTCATGCTAGTATGATTTCCCCATGCGACGATTTACCCATTTATGATGAGTTTGATGATTTGCATGTGGAGTCTATTAGTTGTGATGCCATGTTGCATAGGATTTCTTGCGATAATTCTCTTGATCACATCATGTTTGATAAACCGCTGGACTTGTCATATGCTATGCATGGGATCAACAATATCTCATACTTGCAATCTCATCGTAGTAACTATGCATATGCCATTAAAATAAACCCAATTTGCACATATGGCATAGATGACAAGCCCATGATTATTAGCATTTTTCTTGTGATGATATTGATATGCTCCCTTTGCATCATGTAAATCATATGCCATGCCGTGACCACCTAGCTTCGGACATGCATTGTTTGCCATGTTGTCAATTTTCTCCATATAATGCTTCCGATATTGCTCATGAGGAGACCCCCATAGTTTCCTCATACATGTTAGGGGATTTTGATTCATCCCATCCATTGCATGATGCCAATACTTGTGTGCACAATATGCTCCCCATGAATAACAATGCCATTGTTGTGCCATACACTTTCTATAATTGCATAATCAATTTGTGTCCCCATCATGTTATACATAACAACTATTCTTTCATGATGGATGACATGTTCTTATACCATGCATCAAATTTCTTTGAGTGATGCCTATCTTGTGCTAAATCTCATGTGCACATACACATCATGATGGATGATGTGTACATTTACCACACACACAAATTGTTTCATTTTTCTCTTTCTTGTGTAGGTACACATGCTTCCTCATCAACCTCGCAAGTGCATGAGTTGACGAAACGGGCTCTATAGAGCAACAATGATTTGGGATACCATGGATTGTTTTTTACACCATTTCCATTGCACAAGGACTTCACGTATTTCTTCTACATGGCCCTCACATGGTTATGGGTTATTGTCCATTACATATTCTATGCCCACCTTGCCATGTTCACTTTGCATGATATGCTCATTTCTATTTGGATGACATTCTTTGGTGACCATGCTTTGCATTTCACATGATGATTGATTCTACTACTTGTATGTGTGTTTGCAAGCTTGGTGGAGATATTGTTTGTTATTGCCATGTTCGCTTTGTGACCCATCCCTATGACGATATTTTGATCATGTTTCGTTTTCATGCTTGTGATATGTCGTGTGCATTGTCTATTCCTATTATTTGCTCACATGACATGATTGCAATGATTTCCTATAGTGTGTTGCACCTTTGATCCACTAGTTTGCACGACATGATTACTATGCTAGCTTTGAATATTGCATCACCTATGATTCATGCTTGCTCGCTTCATGTGGTCGATGGCATCCAATTCCATAATGAGATTTCCCCCATAGCATTCTACCATATGTTTGGAGCTTGTGACATATTTCATGTGAAGCATTGATGTCTACTACGCAACTTGTTCTTGTAGACTTGTGTTGGGCCTCCAAGCGCAGAGTTTTGTAGGACAGTAGCAATTTTCCCTCAAGTGGATGACCTAAGGTTTATCAATCCGTGGGAGGCGTAGGATGAAGATGGTCTCTCTCAAACAACCCTGCAACCAAATAATAAAAAGTCTCCTGTGTCCCCAACACACCAAATACAATGGTAATTTGTATAGGTGCACTAGTTCGGCGAAGAGATGGTGATACAAGTGTAGTAATGATAGTAGATATTGATTTTTGTAATAGGAACAATAAAAATCAGCAAGGTAGCAATTGATAAAATGGAGCACAAATGGTATTGCAATGCTTGAAAATGAGGCCTAGGGTCCGTACTTTCCCTAGTGCAATCTCTCAACAATGCTAATATAATTGGATCACATAGCCATCCCTCAACGTGCGATGAAGAATCACTCCAAAGTACTTATCTAGCGGAGAACATAAGAAGAAATTGTTTGTAGCTATTCTTTCCGATCGATCTATCCAAGAGTTTGTACTAAAATAACACCAAGTTATTCTTTCCGATTAATCTATCAAGAGTTCGTACTAAAATAACACTAAGTTATCTTTCCGATCGATCTATCAAGAGTTCATACTAAAATAACACCAAAGCAAATTCAGATTCATAATACTCAATCCAACACAAAAAACCACAAAGAGTGCCCCAAGATTTCTACCGGAGAAACAAAAGATGAGAACGTGCATCAACCCCTATGCATAGATTACCCCAATGTCACCTCGGGAATCCGCGAGTTGAGTGCCAAAACATATCTCAAGTGAATCAATATAATACCCCATTGTCACCACGGGTATTCATATGCAAGACATATATCAAGTGCTCTCAAATCCATAAAAGTATTCAATCCGATAAAACAAAATCTCAAAGGGAAAACTCAATTCATCACAACAAGATAGAGAGGGAGAAACACCATATGATCCAACTATATTAACAAAGCCCACGATACATCAAGATCATGCCATCTCAAGAACATGAGAGAGAAAGAGAGATTAAACACATAGCTACTGGTACAAACCCTCAGCCCCGAGGGTGGACTACTCCCTCCTCATCATGGTGGCCGCCGGGATGATGAAGATGGCCACCGGTGATGATTTCCCCCTCCGGTGGAGTGCTGGAATGGGGTCTAGATTGGTTTTTTGTGGCTACAGAGACTTGCGGCGGCGGAACTTCTGATCTAGGGTTACCCCCGGGGGTTTTGGAATATTTGAGAATTTATAGGGCGAAGAGGCAGTGCGGGAGGCCACCGAGGTGGGCACAACCCTCCTGGGCGCGCCTGGGCCCCTAGGCGCGCCCTGGTGGGTTGTGCTCTCCTTGGAGCTCCCCTCTGGTACTTCTTTGGCCCATTGGGTGTCTTCTGGTCCAGAAAATCTCCAAAAAGTTTTGCCGTGTTTGGACTCCGTTTGGTATTGATTTTCGGCGATGTAAAAAACAAGCAAAAAACAACAACTGGCACTGGGCACTATGTCAATAGTTTAGTCCCAAAAAATGATATAAAGTTGCTATAAAATGATTATAAAACACCCAAGAATGATAATATAACGGCCGGAATACTTCATAAATTATAGATACGTTGGAGATGTATCAGCATCCCCAAGCTTAATTCCTACTCATCCTCGAGTAGGTAAATGATAAAAGAAATAATTTATGAATTGTGAATGCTAGCAAAATGCATAAGTTTGATCAATGATAACTTCAATCGCTTTTTCTAGCATCATAACAGCAACTCTTTCTCATAAAACTTATCATGATAAAGTAGCAATTGAAAACCGAATTTTTGTTGTGGAAAGCTACCTATCATATTCATCATATACTCTTTCTTTTGTAGCATGGACATTTGGACTTGAATGATTCAAAGCAATAGTCTATAATTTGACATGAAGACATCAATACTCAAGCATATTGACAAGCAACCATGTCTTTCAAAATATCAACACTAAAGAAAGTTATCCCTAGCCCATCATGCTCAATCATTGATCCATTCGCAAAACACAATCGCATATTAGCTACATCCAATACTCAAGTATGACCATAGTGCCCCTTAGTTGGTGCTTTATAAGAGAAGATGGAGACTCATATAAAAATAAAAATTGCATAAAGTAAATAGATAGGCCCTTCGTAGAGGGAAGTAGGGATTTGTAGAGGTGCCAGAGCTCAAAGCTTAAATTGAGAGATAAAAATTTTGAGAGGCATACTTTTCCCGTCAACGAAAATGACCGAGTAATTCCCAACACTTTCCATGCTAGATATATCATAGGCAGTTCCCAAACATAAAATAAAGTTTATTCCTTTTTCCACCATTCTTTCACAGTCCATGGCTAGCCGTATCCACGGGTTCCCTCCATACCAACACTTTCCAAGGAATTTATTATTTGACAACATAAAGTAAATTTCTTTTTCATTTCGAGACTGGGCATCCCTAATACCTTTGTCGTACTCTTGTGCAATGACAAGTGAATAAACACTCATCTTGAGAATAACACATCTAGCATGGAAAATATTGGCCACCCCCTGCCGCTTCATGAGCGGTACGAGCTCACAAAAAGGAAATTTATTTTGAAAATTAGAGATGGCATACACAAATTTGCTTAGAACGACACGAGAATACCTCATATAGGTAGGTATGGTGGACTCATGTGGCAAAACTGGGTTTAGGTATATTGTATGCACAAGTAGTATTCCCACTTAGTACAAATGGAGGATAGCAAATAGATTGAGAAGCAACCAACCAAGAAACAAAAATTCACATAAATGAGCATCGAGCATAACTAACACCGAATAATGCACCACAAGTAGGATGTAATTTCATTGCATAACTATTGACTTTCGTGCTTGCATAGGGAATCACAAACCTTAACACCAATATTCTTACTAAAGCATAATTACTCACCAACATGACTCACATATTATTATCTTCATATCGCAAAACTATTGCAAGGAATCAAACTTATCATATCCAATGATCTACATGAAAGTTATTATTATATCCCTCTTGAATATCTATCACTTTGGGACTAAATTTATATATTACCATTGCTACTAACAAGCTCTCAAATAAATTTAAGTGAAGCACGAGAGCAAAAGACAAACTACTCCAAAAAGATATAAGTGAAGATCAAGCGAGCAGTTAAGTAAATGGAAAGCTATGTGAGGACTCTCTCTTGTTTAAAAGTTTCAGATCAAAGTATTTTATTAAAACAGCAAGCAAAAACAAAATAAAATGAAATTCTAAGAATAGCACATATCATGTGAAGAAGCTAAAACTTAGGCTCAACCGAAGCTAACCGATAATTGTTGATGGAGAAAGGTGGAATGCCTACCGGGGCATCCCCAAGCTTAGATGCTTGAGACTTCTTGGATTATTAACTTGGGATGCCTTGGGCATCCCCAAGCTTGAGCTTTTGTGTCTCCTTAATTCCTTTTATGTCACGGTTTCCCTAAATCTTAAAAACTTCATCTACACAAAACTCAACAAGAACTCGTGAGATAAGTTAGTATAAATCAATGCAAAAACCTTATCATTATGTACTGTAGCAAATCACTAAAATTATTATTTAACATTACATACTGAATGCCTCTGCATATTTAATACTCCTATTCTCAAATAGAATCATTAAACAAGCAAACATATGCAAACATAACAGCAATCTGTCTAAACAGGACAGTTTGTAAAGAATGCAATTGTACTCATACTTCCCTAACTCCAAAAATTCTGAAAATTTACCACACTGTATAAAATTTATTATAGCTTACTGTGCAAAAAATTTCAACATTTTATCACATTCTTACTTTTCTCGGGAATTTTTGCAACAGCGACAAACTTTCTGTTTTGAAACAGTAACTCATATACTTGCAAAATAAGCATGGTGATGGCTATCCTTGCCACTTTTATTGAAATAAAAGATGCAAAAAATTATTCTAAATAACATCAATAAAATCCTAATAAAATAAAATGACTCTCGAAGGAAAACTCATATCATGTGACGAATGAAAATATAGCTCCAAGTGAGGTTACCGATAATGTTGAAGACGAAAGAGGGGATGCCTTCCGGGGCATCCCCAAGCTTAGTTGCTTGGATCTTCCTTTAATATTGCCTTGGGGGCACCTTGGGAATCCCCAAGCTTAGGGTCTTGTCACTCCTTATTCTCCTCATATCGATATCTCACCCACAACTTGAAAACTTCATTCACACAAAACTTAACGGAACTTCGTGAGATGGGTTAGTATGATAGAGACAAATCATTCACTTGGGTACTGTCAAAGACAAGATTCATAATTGTTCTCACACAATGCCTACTGTACTCTAAAATTTCCACAATTTATATTAAGCAATATAAGCCATAGAAACTAGAAAACAAGCAAATTACGCATTGAAAACATAATCTGTCAAAAACAGAACAGTACATATAGACCTGAATTAAGGTCATACTTATGTAACTCCAGAAATTCTAAAAACTTAGGAAAACGTATAAAATTTGTATACACATTAACTGTAAAAAATTCAGAATTTTTCCGTGTTCCAGTAAAAACAGGAATTTCTGCACTGGACGCAAAAGTTTCTGTTTCTGCACAGAATCAAGTCAACTATCATCCACACTATCCCAAAGGCTTTACTTGGCACTTTATTGAAACAAAAGCTATAAAACAAGATCACTACAGTAGCCTAACCATGTTAACACACAAAAAAAGTAGGTAAAATGTTGGGTTGTCTCCCAACAAGCGCTTTTCTTTAATGCCTTTTTAGCTAGGCATGATTATTTTAATGATGCTCACATAAAAGATAAGAATTGAAACACAAAGAGAGCATCATGAAGCATATGAGTAGCACATTTAAATCTAACGCACTTCCTATGCATAGGGATTTTGTGAGCAAACAACTTATGAGAACAAGAATCAACTAGCTTAGGAAGGCAAAACAAGTGCAACTTCAAAACTTTCAACATAAAGAGAGGAAACTTGATATTATTGCAATATGTAAAAGCATATGTTCCCCTCTCATAATAATTTTCAGTAGCATCATGAATGAATTCAACAATATAGCTATCACATATAGCACTCTTTTCATGATGCATAAGCATAGAAATTTTGTTACTCTCCACATAAGCAAATTTATTCTCATGAATAGTAGTGGGAGCAAACTCAACAAAATAACTATCATGTGAGGCATAATCCAATTGAAAATAAAAATCATGATGACAAGTTTCATGGTTATCATTATTCTTTATAGCATATATGTCATCACCATAATCATCATAGATAGCAACTTTGTTTTCATAATCAATTGAGACCTCTTCCAAAATAGTGGATTCATCACTAAATAAAGTCATGACCTCTCCAAATCCACTTTTATCAATATTGTGAAAAGATTCAACACCCTCCAAAATAGTGGGATCATTAACTAGAGTAGACACTCTTCCAAACCCACTTTCATCAACATAATCATCATAAATAGGAGGCATGCAATCATCATAATAAACTTGCTCATCAAAACTTGGGGAACTAAAAATATCATCTTCATTAAACATAGCATCCCCAAGCTTATGGCTTTGCATATCACTAGCATCATGGATATTCAAAGAATTCATACTAGCAACATTGCAATCATGCTCATCATTCATGCCAAACATTTTATTAAATTCTTCTTCTATCAATTGAGCACAATTTTCTGATCCATCATTTTCAAGAAAGACATTATAAAGATGAACAATATGAGACCACCTCAATTGCATTTTTTGGAGTTTTCTTTTATAAACCAAATTAGTGATAAAACAAGAAACTAACAGATTCGATTGCAAGATCTAAAGATATACCTTCATGCACTCACCTCCCCGGCAACGACGCCAGAAAAGAGTCTGATGTCTACTACGCAACTTGTTCTTGTAGACTTGTGTTGGGCCTCCAAGCGCAGAGTTTTGTAGGACAGTAGCAATTTTCCCTCAAGTGGATGACCTAAGGTTTATCAATCCGTGGGATGCGTAGGATGAAGATGGTCTCTCTCAAACAACCCTGCAACCAAATAATAAAAAGTCTTTTGTGTCCCCAACACACCAAATACAATGGTAATTTGTATAGGTGCACTAGTTCGGCGAAGAGATGGTGATACAAGCGTAGTAATGATAGTAGATATTGATTTTTGTAATAGGAACAATAAAAATCAGCAAGGTAGCAATTGATAAAACGAAGCACAAATGGTATTGCAATGCTTGAAAATGAGGCCTAGGGTCCGTACTTTCGCTAGTGCAATCTCTCAACAATGCTAATCTAATTGGATCACATAACCATCCCTCAACGTGCGATGAAGAATCACTCCAAAGTTCTTATCTAGCGGAGAACATAAGAAGAAATTGTTTGTAGCTATTCTTTCCGATCGATCTATCCAAGAGTTCGTACTAAAATAACACCACCTTATTCTTTCCGATTGATCTATCACTTCGTACTAAAATAACACTAAGTTATTCTTTCCGATCGATCTATCAAGAGTTCGTACTAAAATAACACCAAAGCAAATTCAGATTCATAATACTCAATCCAACACAAAAAACCTCAAAGAGTGCCTCAAGATTTCTACCGGAGAAACAAAAGACGCGAACGTGCATCAACCTCTATGCATAGATTACCCCAATGTCACCTCGGGAATCCATGAGTTGAGTGCCAAAACATATCTCAAGTGAATCAATATACTACCCCATTTTCACCACGGGTATTCATATGCAAGACATATATCAAGTGCTCTCAAATCCATAAAAGTATTCAATCCGATAAATTGAAATCTCAAAGGGAAAACTCAATTCATCACAACAAGATAGAGAGGGAGAAACACCATATGATCCAACTATATTAACAAAGCCCACGATACATCAAGATCGTGCCATCTCAAAAACACGAGAGAGAGAGAGAGATTAAACACATAGCTACTGGTACAAACCCTCAGCCCCGAGGGTGGACTACTCCCTCCTCATCATGGTGGCTGCCGGGATGATGAAGATGGCCACCGGTGATGATTTCCCCCTCCGGCGGAGTGCCGGAATGGAGTCTAGATTGGTTTATCGTGGCTACAGAGGCTTGCAGCGGTGGAACTTCTGATCTAGGGTTACCCCCGGGGGTTTTGGAATATTTGAGAATTTATAGGGCGAAGAGGCGGTGCGGGAGGCCACAGAGGTGGGCACAACCCACCTGGGCGCGCCTGGGCCCCCAGGCGTGCTCTGGTGGGTTGTGCTCTCCTCGGAGCTCCCCTCTGGTACTTCTTTGGCCCACCGGGTGTCTTCTGGTCCAGAAAAAATCTCCAAAAAGTTTCACCACGTTTGGACTCCGTTTGTTATTGATATTCTGCAATGTAAAAAACAAGCAAAAAACAGCAACTGGCACTGGGCACCATGTCAATAGGTTAGTCCCAAAAAATGATATAAAGTTGTTATAAAATGATTGTAAAACACCCAAGAATGATAATATAACGGCATGAATACTTCATAAATTATAGATACGTTGGAGACGTATCAAGCATGCTTGTATTCCTTCTTTGCACCATATGCTTTGTGCCATGAAGATTAAGGTTGTTGCATCATATTATATATTCATGCACTTTTGCTAAAGATGGTTATGTGCAAGAGAAGAGTACCATCATGATGGATGATGTTTTTATCTACCATGCACATACATTCTTTGCTTTGTTTTTTGCATGTGTAGGATCGTTCGACGCCATGTCAACCTCCACTTCACATGAGTTGATCATTCAAGCTCTTGAGAGTGATCCACTTTTGGCTGATGCGCTTCTACATCGCACTTCCTTGTGCTTCGGCTTTATAAAGGATGCACAAGTACACGCTTTCAAGGTGATATCCTTCTCTTTCAAGAACCTCAAACCCATGAGCATGCATATTGTGGATCTTGCTACATATGTTGCTTGCACCATGGCACATATGGGCTATCTTGGACCACATGCATGCACCCATGTTAGAGATATTGTTTTAATTCATGATTGCCACTTGTCCATGACTCATGACATTTGGACCTTGTGTGTTGCATCCAATTCTTGGATTACTTACTCCTATGATATGTTTGGTTGCAACAATGTCATCACTTTACATATGCCTTGCACCTTTCATTGTCACATGCTTGACTTGATTGCCTCACACATGGTTATCAATTTCCCTTTCAAATATGTTGAGTGTCACACTATTTTCACTACACCCTATGCACGTTATGCTTGGATTGTCTTTCACTTGACCCATGTGTTTAGACACTTCAGTTTATTTGGTGTTGTTAATGATTCCTATGCCTACCATAGATCTTTTATTGAGCACTTTATGCATGCTTGCTATGACCTCGAGGTAGATGCTTGTTCACTTGTCTCACATAATAGCATATCCACCTCCCATTTGCATGCTTGTTTCCATGATGTCCTTGATTGTGCCCAATTTATGTGCTTACATGCCATGTCACAATCTTTGTCACACCATATGTTATGCTTGCTGACGACACTTGTTGGATGAATTGATGATGACATGTACCTAGGGTAGGGTCTTGGGCCTAACCCATATGCCCTACCCAAGGTCACCACACGAGAGGCCAAGGCCTACGAAGACAGAAAGAAGATACCGACTAGAATCATCGCGGAGTGCAACCCACTCGACCGAAGATCCACTCGGAGACTTCAATTCCACTCAACCGCCGTCAGTCACTCGAAGAACCAGAAGATCCACTCGAAGGGTGGGAGGACTAAGTTCGCCTTTAGATAGCAATGGTCGGTCATTCACTCTGTCACCATAAAGGTCACTAAACACGGGCGTTACCAGTAATGTTCATAGCATTACTCTCTCATTGAACCCTTGCGTAACTCAGGACTGCGAGGGGTCGGTGCACTCTATATGAGCCAGCCCTCCCCTCTGGCACAAGGGTTCGCACCCCCTGTAACTCAACACTCCAATCAACTAGCCTCCGCGGCACCGAGACGTAGGGCTGTTACCTCCTCCGAGAGGGGCCTGAACTCGTAAAGTCCGAGTGTACAACCTCGCCGTAGCTAGGCACTGCCTCCTCCTACGTACCCCCCATCTCTACTGTCAGATCCGTTCCCACGACAAT
Source organism: Thinopyrum elongatum (assembly GCA_011799875.1). NCBI lineage: Eukaryota > Viridiplantae > Streptophyta > Magnoliopsida > Poales > Poaceae > Thinopyrum > Thinopyrum elongatum. The sequence goes on along the minus strand of CM022298.1, from coordinate 286,234,783 downwards.
TGGCGCCCACCGTGGGGCAGGCGTCTAAGAGACTTTTGACGAGGTTGCGATCTTCGATCTCCATCGACATGGTTCTCGGCGGTGGATTGTCTCTGGGCCGCAAGATCCGTCTCGGCGCGCTCGCCTTCATCGCCGACGATTCGACCTGGCTCCAGGAGGCCCCCCTCGATGTTGAGGCGCTCCCCATTCATGGGTCGGCCCACTTCCGCGCGAGTGCCTGCGGCGTCCTCCTGCGGTAGCCGTCGACTCAGTATTGGTCGGCTCTTGCGGCGTCTTCGCTTCCCGCTGCACGTCGCCGCAAGCGATCCGGTCGCTCGCGGCTCCAGCGGTGGGTGAAGCACGTAGTGGCCCGTCAGTCCGCCATGCCTCAAATCGCGGCAATCGAGCCCGATGAGTCCCTTTATGGTTTGTTTGATCTGTCGACTGGCCACTCGGATACTCTTTCCGAGTGCAAAAGCAATGATCCTGCGGCGGAAGTACTCATGTTTGGTCCCCAGCGCAGCCCACCAGGATTCCCCTGAGACGGGGGCGATAGCGGTGGTCCGTCGCTCAGCAACGACGAATACTACTCAAGCCCTCACTGCGGAGCAGAGGGAAGAGCTGCAGCGCCGGAACGATCAAGCTCTCCAGAGCCCCATCATTGGGGAGACCCCCGAGGCTCAGGCCTTGGAGGCTGCGCGCGTAGCCACTCTGGCTGAGCGAGCGCGCCTGGATAATCTTCAGCGATCACTCGACGACCGCGCTTGCAGGCAAATCCCAAGTTCCAGTCGACGTCAGCGGCAATTGTTCCCGACTGGACCTCGGGATGAGTGTCAGGTATACCGCACTCCGATCCAAAATGTTGCAGCGGCTTCACGTATTGCAGATTCGATCCAGCTATCTCGTTCCGAGGTTGGTATGGGCTTACAGTAGATTCGGGCACTGCTCAGGGCGGCCGGGGAGCAGAATTCAGCTGTTTCCCAGTCGCGCAATAGGATTCACAGCAGGTCCATCATGGCGGACACGGTTCAGTCGGCACACAGCCCGAGATCGCCTCCGCAGCGTGAAGATCGTGGTTATCACCAGGATCAGTACCTGGGTCGAGGCCACGGGCAGTTTGACCCTCGATACCACCGTGATGACCGCCGTCGAGTGCCTACGCCCCCTCCGAGGGGTGGTTCATACGCACCCTGGCGGTATGATGACAAGCACCCATACGATGATGAGCGGAGGATTCTAGTCGACCCCGAGAGCCCGGGTTTGATGCAAGGTCAGTCCTCGTTCAGGGCCTGGTTGATAGAGGCAGAGCTAACAGAGAAGGTCTGGACAGAGGTCATCCAAGTGGGAGCAGAGCGTTCCTCTCTGGGCTCGAGTGTTTCAGCAGAACCATTCGAGCTGCTGAGATTCCTCCCAACTTCAGATTGGCTGCAGGAGTAAGCAAGTTTACTGGTGAGTCAAAGCCAGACATGTGGTTGGAGGATTACCGAGTGGCAGTGCAGATTGGTGGAGGCAATGATGAAGTGGCCATGAAGCACTTGCCCTTGATGCTAGAGGGCTTGGCCAGGGCCTGGTTGAATCAGTTGGCCCGTGCTAGCATATACTGTTGGGAAGACTTGGCCCGAGTGTTTATCAAGACATTTGAAGGCACGTGCAAGCGTCCCGCTGGGTTGTCTGAGTTGCAGCATTGTGTCCAAAAACCGAATGAAACTTTGAGAGATTACATCCAGTGTTGGACTACACTTCACCATCTGGTGGAGAATGTTTCAGAGTACCAAGCGGTCTGCGCTTTCAAAAAAGGCGTGCGATACAGAGAGCTCACACTGAAATTTGGTCGCTCTGGGGCCATGACTCTGAATCGGATAATGGAGATAGCCACTCGGTATGTGAATGGTGAAGACGAAGACCGACTCCGCAATGGCAAAGGGAAGACAGTCGACCCCGACGCTGGAGGCGGAAATCCCAGTCGGAAGCAAAAACGCAAAGCTGAAGCCACAGGGCAGGCTGAAGCTGCAGTGGTGAATACTAAGGGAAAGTTCAAGGGAAAGCCCAAGGGGCCATGGATTCCAAGAAGATCAAGGACTAGTCAGGCCAGGATGTCCTGGATTTACCGTGTGCCATCCACACGAAGAAAGATGAAGAGGGCAACTTGATTTTGCCCAAACACACCACTCGACAGTGCAGATTCCTTATCCAGCAGTTCCGTGAAGGTTAGCAGAGTGAGAAGGGCTCTGATAAGGATGAAGATGAAGAAAAGGTGGATGATTGCCCAAAGGTCAATGCAACCCTGGTGATTTTTGCTGACGTTGAGAGCAAAAGTCGATTGAAAGTCATCAACAGAGAGGTGAACATGGTTGCTCCGGCAACTACAACATACCTCAAGTGGTCAAAGACTCCTATCACCTTCGATCAGTCGGATCACCCAGCTCACGTTGCTACCCCCGGGCGGCAAGCTTTGGTGGTCGACCCAGTCGTTGGAGGCACTCGACTGCGTAAAGTTCTCATGGATGTTGGCAGTGGTTTGAACATTCTGTATGCTGAGACCCTTCAGGGGATGGGAATTCCGATGTCCCGACTCAGTGAGAGCAACATGCAGTTCCACGGAGTCATCCCAAGAAAGAAAGCGAAATCACTCGGACAGATTGCTTTGGATGTGGTTTTTGGCGATTCAAAGAATTTTCGCAAAGAAAAGCTGATGTTTGAAGTGGTAGATTTTCACAGTGCCTATCATGCTATTCTGGGCAGACCGGCGTATGCTCGCTTCATGGCCCGACCATGTTACGTATATCTCAAACTAAAGATGCCCTGGCCCAAAGGTGTGATCACGGTCACTGGGAATAGATAGAGAGTAGAGGAATGCCTCCAGAAGGGTTCCAAGATAGTTGACAAGCAAATGGCGGTGGTGGAACTGGAAGAGTACAAGAAGAATGCTGACCCGAGTGATTTGCTCCGTTCCAAGAAGCCTGCTTCTGACTCCGCATTTCAGTCAGCTGGCGAGACGAAGCCAGTTCACATTCACCTGGAAGATCCCACAGCTACTCCGACCCACATCTCAACGACACTCGACAGCAAATAGGAAGCCGCGCTCATCCAGTTCCTCCGTGAGAACTGGGACATCTTCGCATGGAAACCGTCAGACATGCCAGGTGTACCCAGGGGACTGGCTGAGCACCGTTTGCATGTCAACTCCAAAGCCACACCTGTCAAAGAGCATCTCTGTCAGTCCGCCGCGGAGAAGAGGAAGGCGATTGGCGAGGAAGTGGCTTCGCTCTTGGCAGCTGAGTTCATACGCAAGATATACCACTCCGAGTGGCTCGCCAACGTCGTCATGGTACCTAAGAAGGATAAATCACTCCGCATGTGCATTGACTTAAAGCATATCAATTGGGCCTCCCCGAAAGATCATTTTCCACTCCCTCGCATTGATCAGATAGTCAACTCGACTGCGAGGTGTGAGCGTTTGTCTTTTCTTGATGTGTATTCTGGATACCATCAGATCCGAATGTATGGGCCAGATGAAATAAAAATAGCCTTCATCACCCCATTCGGGTGTTTTTGCTATGTCACTATGCCATTCGGTCTAAAAAATGCTAGCGCCACATTCATGCACATGATCCAGAAGTGCCTGCTCACTCAGATCAGTCGAAATGTGGAGGCCTATATGGATGACATTGTGGTCAAGTCACGTAAAAGTTCTGACCTGCTGACTGATCTCGCTGAAACCTTTGCAAATTTGAGAAGGTATGACATTAAGTTGAATCCGTCCAAGTGCACATTCGGGGTACCCGGAGGCAAGCTACTCAGTTTCCTCGTTTCCGAATGAGGGATAGATGCCAATCCCGAGAAGATCGGTGCAATTCTCCAAATGAAACGCCCTGTGCATGTGCATGACGTTCAGAAGCTCACAGGTTGTCTCACTGCATTGAGTCGGTTTATTTCACGACTCGGTGAAAAGGCTCTACCTCTTTACCGACTGATGAAAAAGTCTGACACGTTCGAGTGGACTCCCGAAGCCGAAGCAGCGTTTGTGGAGCTCAAAGCCCTGCTTTCCACCCAGCCGGTGCTTGCTGCTCCGAACAGCAAAGAGCCTCTACTCTTGCATATTGCAGCTACTGGTCAGGTTGTTAGCACGATGCTCACAGTGGAGCGAGAAGAAGAAGGCAAGACCTATAAAGTTCAATGGCTAGTGTATTATATCTCTGAAGTCTTGACTCCATCCAAGCAAAGGTATCCACATTACCACAAGCTTGTTTATGGAATTTACTTGACTGCGAAGAAAGTTGCACACTATTTCCAAGACCACTCGGTCTCAGTCATTAGTGATGCTCCATTATCTGAGATCATGAATAATAGAGATGCAACTGGTCAAGTGGCTAAGTGGTCAATTGAACTTCTCCCTTTGGACATCAAGTTAGAAGCAAAGAAGGCGATCAAATCTCAGGCGCTCGCAGATTTCTTGGCCGAGTGGATTGAACAGCAATAGCCAACTCAAATTCACTCAGAACACTGAATAATCGAGATGCAACTGGTCGAGTGGCTAAGTGGTCAATTGAACTTCTCCCTTTGGACATCAAGTTAGAAGCAAAGAAGGCGATCAAATCTCAGGCGCTCGCAGATTTCTTGGTCGAGTGGATTGAACAGCAACAGCCAACTCAAATTCACTCAGAACACTGGACCATGTTCTTCGATGGGTCTAAAATGTTGAATGGTTCTGGTGCCGGAGTGGTCCTGGTGTCCCCAAGAGGTGATAAACTTAGTTATGTCCTCCAGATTCACTTCGATTCCTCCAATAATGAAGCTGAGTATGAAGCACTCCTCTACGGGTTGCGTATGGCTATCTCACTCGGCGTCCGTCGCCTGATGGTCTACGGTGACTCGGATTTGGTGGTCAATCAACTGATGAAGGAGTGGGACGTCAGAAACCCTGCTATGACTGGATATTGCAATGTAGTTAGGAAGTTAGAGAAAAAGTTTGAGGGTTTAGAGCTTCACTACATTCCCCGACTCAAAAATCAAGCAGCTAACGATTTAGCAAAGATAGGTTCCACTCGGAAGCCTATCCCTAGGAATGTGTTTCTAGAACACCTTCATGCCCCGTCAGTGCAAGAAGATCCTTTCACTGAAGAGCCTCCCCAGGCGAAAAGCTCCACCGATTCGACTGAAATCGAGATACCTGCTATTATTGACTTGGTGATGGAGGTCTTGGTGATTACTCCCGACTGGACTGTGCCATACATTGCATACATACTCAGGAAGGAGCTCCCAGAGGATGAGGTTGAGGCATGTCAGATTGTCCGCAGATCCAAGGCTTTCACAGTGATAGGTGGACAGCTTTACAGGGAAAGCATTACTGGCGTAGCTCTGCGATATATTTCCCAGAAGAAGGTCAACTGATTTTGGAAGAGATCCACTCGGGGACCTGTGGTCAACATGCGTCCTCTCGGAGAATTGTGGCTAAAGCATACCGAGCCGGGTTTTTCTGGCCACGGGCCAATGAAGCTGCAAAGGAAATGGTACAGCTGTGTGAAGGGTGTCAGTTCTATGCAAACATGTCTCACAAACTCGCATCTGCTCTGAAAACCATTCCACTTGTCTGGCCATTCGCTGTATGGGGACTGGACATGATTGGGCCCCTCAAGACTGGTAGGAGTGGCTTCACTCATCTGCTTGTAGCAGTCGACAAATTCACCAAGTTGATTGAAGCCAAGCCTATTAAGAAGTTAGATTCAAGAATATCCATCAAGTTCTTGATAGAATTGATATTCAGATATGGAGTTCCTCATAGTATTATCACAGATAATGGCTCAAACTTTGACTCGAAAGAATTCAAAAACTTCTGCGCCTCCCAAGGCACTCGGGTAGACTACGCATCCATTGCGCACCCGCAGTCGAATGGACAAGCTGAGAGGGCGAACGGTCTTATTCTCCAAGGATTGAAACCCAGACTCATGCGTGATCTGGAACATGCAGCTGGAGCCTGGGTGACTGAACTGCCGTCTGTTCTATGTGGTTTAAGGACGACTCCAAATCGGTCGACTAATCGCACCCCTTTCTTCATGGTGTATGGAGCCAAAGCTGTGCTGCCAAGTGACCTCTTCCACAATTCACCCCGAGTGGAGCTCTATTCGGAAGTAGAGGCAGAATAGGCACGGCAGGACGCCGTTGATTTATTAGAAGAGGAGCGCGAGATGGCCCTGATTCGGTCGACTGTCTATCAGCAAGATCTTCGTCGATTCCACGCCAGGAACGTCCGAGGTCGAGCATTTCAAGAAGGAGATCTTGTACTCCGAGTGGATCAACAGCGACCTCACAAGCTTGCCCCCGCATGGGAAGGCCCCTTCATTGTTACCAAGGTGCTACACAACGGGGCCTACCACCTCTACAACCTCACGAAGAAGATCGACGAGCCACGCTTCTGGAATGCAGATCTTCTCCGATGATTTTACACCTAACACTCGAAATATCTAGACGTAATAAGTGCTCTTTTTTAGATTGTTTATCCAGACGTGACTCTCGCAGTCCTATGATGATTTCTCTCGCATAAGTGTGTGTTCAAAACCCCCAGCGGGTGGGTGACTTAGCTGCGAAACCTGCTTTCGCATAAGTTAAAAAACTACTCCGAGTGAGAGCACCCCTCCCACTCGGGGGCTTAGCTGCGAAACCTGCTTTCGCCTAAGTTAAAAATCTACTCCGAGTGAGAGCATCCCTCCCACTCGGGGGCTTAGCTGCGAAACCTGCTTTCGCCTAAGTTAAAAATCTACTCCGAGTGAGAGCATCCCTCCCACTCGGGGGGCTTAGCCGCGAGCCAATCCTCGCCTAAGGTAAAAAACTACTCCGAGTGAGAGCATCCCTCCCACTAGGGGGCTTAGCTGCGAAACCTACTTTCGCCTAAGTTAAAAATCTACTCCGAGTGAAAGCATCCCTCCCACTAGGGGGCTTAGCTGCGACACCTGCTTTCGCCTAAGTTAAAAATGTACTCCGAGTGAGGGCATCCCTCCCACTCGGGGGGCTTAGCCATGAGCCCGTCCTTGTCTAAGGTAAACAACTACTCCGAGTGAGAGCATCCCTCCCACTCGGGGGCTCAGCTGCGAAACCTGCTTTCGCCTAAGTTAAAAATCTACTCCGAGTGAGAGCATCTCTCCCACTCGGGGGCTTAGCTGCGAAACCTGCTTTCGCCTAAGTTAAAAATCTACTCCGAGTGAGAGCATCCCTCCCACTCGGGGGGCTTAGCCACGAGCCCGTCCTCGCCTAAGGTAAACAACTACTCCGAGTGAGAGCATCCATCCTACTCGAGGGCTTAGCAGCGAGCCCGTCCTCGGCTAAGTTAAAAAACTAATCTGAGTGAGAGCATCCCTCCCACTAGGGGGCTTAGCTGCGAAACCTGCTTTCGCCTAAGTTAAAAATCTACTCCGAGTGAGAGCATCCCTCCCACTCGGGGGCTTAGCTGTGAAACCTGCTTTCGCCTAAGTTAAAAAACTACTCCGAGTGAGAGCATCCCTCCCACTCGGGGGCTTAGCCGCGAGCCCGTCCTCGCCTAAGTTAAAAAATTACTCTGAGTGAGAGCATCTCTCCCACTCGGGGGCTTAGCCGCGAGCCCGTCCTCGCCAAAGTTTAAAAACTACTCCGAGTGAGAGCATCCCTCCCACTCGGGGGCTTAGCCGCGAGCCCGTCCTCGCCTAAGTTAAAAAACTACTCCAAGTGAGAGAATCACACTCACTCGGGGGCTTAGCTACGAGCCAGTCCTCGCCTAAGTTAAAAAATCCATTCACACAAAGCATTCTGTAAACAGAAAAGCAATATTTGGATAAATTCATCAAGTTTAGAATCGCAAGCAAAAGTACTCGGGCAACGAGCCCGAACGAGTTTGATGATTACAGGATCACTCGGCATTCTGAGGAAATAAAATTTAGATCATGAAGTTTTTCTCACTCGGCAGGTGGACTCGCGGGCTCGACAAAGCTATCCAAATCAATGCCATCGGCAATCTGAGTAGCTGCATCAATGAAGGTCTCCATGAAATCTTCGAATTGGAGCTTCTTCGTGTTCGCCACCTGGAGGGCCTTCAGCTTTTCTTCTTTGGGATCCTTGCAATGGACTCGGACGAGTGAGAGAGCCACGTCGGCTCCACAATGAGCAGCTGACTTCTTCCACGCTTGCACTCGACTAGGGATTTCATTGAGTCGAGCCATGAGTGACTCGAGGTCATTCTGATGTACATCCTCTGGCCACAGCTCTTTGTCTATCCGTGTCAGTACAACCTTCAGTCGAGCAATGTACTCCAAGACACTGTCGAGACGAGCCTCAAGTCGCAGTACATTCACTGCAGCTTCATCTTTGATGAGTGACTTTGTGGGGTCCAGGCCTGGTTCAATTTGTTCAGTTTCCTGCTCAAAGTTCTGAAAGAACTCTGCACAAGGACGGAAAGTACGAGTTAGCAGCAATATTATATAGAAGTTTTTTGGATTCACTCGGACGAAGAAGGATACCTTCAAGCATGATGTACATCTTCTTTGCAAGGCCCCCTTAGTAAACCTCCAGCTCGTCTCTCTTCCGAGTGAGTTGGTCCACCTTGTCAGCCAAGACAACTTTCTCCTCCTTCAGTTGCACAGCTTCCTTTTTCACCTCATCAACAACAGTCTTCAGAGTCGTGTTCTCCTCCTCGAGCTTACCGACTGAAGCTAGCTTCCTCTCAGCTGCTTCAGTTTTCTCTCGAGCCACCTTCTGCGCCCCCGCTTGTTCATTGTCCTTCCTTTCTAGCGCCTGCTTCATAGTGTCTAAAGAAATAACATTCTTTAGTCGTGCTTGGAGTTGGCGGTTTTCACTATGTACATCTAATTGAGTGGAGTCACTCGGTTCAAAGGACGAGAAAGAAGAAATGACAAAGCACACAGTCAGCAAAGTGTTACCTCCCATGGTCTTCACTTCATCCTGAGCATCCTTCAGATTCTTCTTGGCAAGTTCTAGATCTAATTGGAGTTGGATCTTCTCCTTCTCCAGGGCAACGTACTGAGCCCCACGTTCACAAGATTTCTAGGATCAACAAAAAGACAATTCAGTCGACGAAGAGAAAGGCAATTCCTCCACTTTTGAGTGGAGAAGAGCAAATCCAGATTGCTACTATCAAAAGTGTTCTAAGACCACCGCCGAATCGAACATTCGATGACAGTCTCAGGGACTACACCCAGTTGGTGCACTCAGCATGCCTTCACTGGATCAATTTCCCACTCGGCGTGGCCTGACCGTCCTGAGTGGAAGAAGACAAAAAAACAACTTGTTCTCAGACCCCCGCTGAATCAAACATTCGACGGCGGTCTCGGGGACTACACCCAGTGGGTGCACTCAGCGTGCCCCCACTGGATAAGTTTCCACTTGATATGGCCTGACCAATTCGAGTGAAGAGCTTCAAGCAAAACAATATTCTAAGACCCCCGCCGAATCAAACATTCGACGGCGGTCTCGAGGACTACACCCAGTGGGTGCACTCCGCGTGCCCCCACTGGATCGATTCCCCACTCGGTGCGGCCTGACCGTTTCGAGTGGATGGAATGCGGAGCAAAAGAAAACACCCAGAGGATGTACTTCAGAATGACCTCGAGTCACTGATGACTCGACTAAATGAAATCCCTGGTCGAGTGCAAGCATGGAAGAAGTCAGCTGCTCGTTGTGGAGCCGACGTGGCTCTCTCACTCGTCCGAGTCCATTGCAAGGATGCCAAAGAAGAAAAGCTGAAGGCCCTCCAGGTGGCAAACACGAAGAAGCTCCAATTCAAAGATTTCATGGAGACATTCATTGATGCAGCTACACGGATTGCCGATGGCATTGATTTGCACACCTTTGTCGAGCCCGCGAGTCCACCTACCGAGTGAGAAAAACTTCATGATCTAAATTTTATTTGCCTCGGAATGCCGAGTGATCCTGTAATCATCAAACTCGTTTGGGCTCGTTGCCCGAGTACTTTTGCTTGCAATTCTGAACTTGATGAATTTATCTGAATATTGATTTTCTGTTTCCAGAATGCTTTGTGTGAACGGATTTTTTAACTTAGGCAAGGATTGGCTCGCAGCTAAGCTCTCGAATGAGAGTGATGCTCTCACTCAGAGTAGTTTTTTAACTTAGGTGAGGACGGGCTCGCGGCTAAGCCCCTGAGTGGGAGGGATGCTCTCACTCGGAGTAGTTTTTAAACTTAGGCAAGGACGGGCTCGCGGCTAAGCCCCCGAGTGGGAGAGATGCTCTCACTCGGAGTAATTTTTTAACTTAGGCGAGGACGGGCTCGTGCCTAAGCCCCCGAGTGGGAGGGATGCTCTCACTCGGAGTAGTTTTTTAACTTAGGCGAAAGCAGGTTTCACAGCTAAGCCCCCGAGTGGGAGGGATGCTCTCACTCGGAGTAGTTTTTTAACTTAGGCGAGGACAGGCTCGTGGCTAAGCCCTCGAGTGGGATGAATGCTCTCACTCAGAGTAGTTTTTTACCTTAGGTGAGGAAGGGCTCGCGGCTAAGCCCCCTGCGTGGGACGGATGCTCTCACTTGGAGTACATTTTTAACTTAGGCGAAAGCAGGTTTCACAGCTAAGCCTCCAAGTGGGAGGGATGCTCTCACTCGGAGTAGATTTTTAACTTAGGCAAAAGTAGGTTTCGCAGCTAAGCCCCAGAGTGGGAGGGATGCTCTCACTCGGAGTATTTTTGTACCTTAGGCGAGGACGGGCTCGCGGCTAAGCCCCCCGAGTGGGAGGGATGCTCTCACTTGGCGTAGATTTTTAACTTAGGCGAAAGCAGGTTTCGCGGCTAAGCCCCCAAGTGGGAGGGATGCTCTCACTCGGAGTAGATTTTTAAGTTAGGCGAAAGCAGGTTTCGCAGCTAAGCCCCCGAGTGGGAGGGATGCTCTCACTTGGAGTAGTTTTTTACCTTAGGCGAGGACAGACTCGTGGCTAAGCCCCGCGAGTGGGAGGGATGCTCTCACTTGGAGTAGATTTTTAACTTAGGTGAAAGCAGGTTTCACAGCCAAGACCCCGAGTGGGAGGGATGCTCTCACTCGGAGTAGATTTTTAACTTATGCGAAAGCAGGTTTCGCAGCTAAGCCCCCTAGTGGGATGGATTCTCTCACTCGGAGTAGTTTTTTAACTTAGACGAAAGTAGGTTTCGCAGCTAAGTCACCCACCCACTGGGGGTTTTGAACACACACTTATGCGAGAGAAATCATCATAGGACCTTGGGAGTCACGTCTGGATAAACAATCTAAAAAAGTGCACTTATTACATCTCGACATTCTGAGTGTTAGGTGTAAAATTGTTGGAGAAGATCTGCATTCCAGGAGCGTGGCTCGTCGATCTTGTTTGCGAGGTTGTAGAGGGTGTAGGCCCCGTTGTGTAGCACCTTGGTGACAATGAAGGGGCCTTCCCATGCGGGGGCAAGCTTGTGAGGTCACTGTTGATCCACTCGGAGCACAAGATCTCCTTCTTGAAATGCTCGACCTCGGACGTTCCTGGCGTGGAATCGACGAAGATCTTCCTAATAGACAGTCGACCGAATCAGGGCCATCTCGCGCTCCTCTTCTAATAAATCAACGGCGTCCTGCCGTGCCTATTCTGCCTCTGCTTCCGAATAGAGCCCACTCGGGGTGAATTGTGGAAGAGGTCACTTGGCAGCACAGCTTTGGCTCCATACACCATGAAGAAAGGGGTGCGATCAGTTGACCGATTTGGAGTCGTCCTTAAACCACATAGAACAGACGGCAGTTCAGTCACCCAGGCTCCGCTGCATGTTCCAGATCACGCATGAGTCTGGGTTTCAATCCTTGGAGAATAAGACCGTTCGCCCTCTCAGCTTGTCCATTCGACTGCGGGTGCGCAATGGATGCGTAGTCTACCTGAGTGCCTTGGGAGGCACAGAAGTTTCTAAATTCTTCCGAGTTGAAGTTTGAGCCATTATCTGTGATAATACTATGAGGAACTCCATATCTGAATATCAATTCTTTCAAGAACTTGATGGATGTTCTTGAATCTAACTTCTTAATAGGCTTGGCTTTAATCCACTTGGTGAATTTGTCAACTGCTACAAGCAGATGAGTGAAGCCACTCCTAGCAGTCCTGAGGGGCCCAATCATGTCCAGTCCCCATACAGCGAATGGCCAGACAAGTGGAATGGTTTTCAGAGTAGATGCGGGTTTGTGAGACATGTTTGCATAGAACTGACACCCTTCACACCGCTGTACCATTTCCTTTGCAGCTTCATTGGCCCGTGGCCAAAAAATCCGGCTCGGTATGCTTTAGCCACAATTCCCCGAGAGGACGCATGATGACCACAGGTCCCCGAGTGGATCTCTTCCAAAATCAGTTGACCTTCTTCTGGGGAAATACATCACTGAGCTATGCCAGTAACGCTTTCCCTGTAAAGCTTTCCACCTATCACTGTGAAAGCCTTGGATCTGCAGACAATCTGACGTGCCTCAACCTCATCATCTGGGAGCTCCTTCCTGAGTATGTATGCAACGTACGACATAGTCCAGTCGGGAGTAATCACCAAGACCTCCATCACCAAGTCAATAACAGCAGGTATCTCGATTTCAGTCGGATCGGTGGGGCTTTTCGCCTGGGGAGGCTCTTTAGTGAAAGGATCTTCCTGCACTGACGGGGCATGAAGGTGTTCTAGAAACACATTGCTGGGGATAGGCTTCCGAGTGGAACCTATCTTTGCTAAATCGTTGTTGCTTGATTTTGAGTCGGGGAATGTGGTGAAGCTCTAAACCCTCAAACTTCTTCTCTAACTTCCTCACTGCATTGAAATATCCAGTCATAGAAGGGTTTGTGACATCCCACTCCTTCATCACTTGATTGACCACCAAATCCGAGTCACCGTAGACCATCAGGCGATGGACGCCGAGTGAGATAGCCATACGCAACCCGTAGAGGAGTGCTTCATACTCAGCTTCGTTATTGGAGGAATCAAAGTGAATCTGGAGGACATAACTGAGTTTGTCACCTCTTGGGGATACCAGGACCACTCCGGCACCAGAACAATTCAACATTTTAGACCCATCGAAGAACATGGTCCAGTGTTCCGAGTGAATTTGAGTCGGCTGTTGCTGTTCAATCCACTCGGCCAAGAAATCTGTGAGTGCCTGAGATTTGAGCGCCTTCTTTGTTTCGAACTTGATGTCCAAAGGAAGAAGTTCAATTGCCCACTTAGCCACTCGACCAGTTGCATCTCGATTATTCATGATCTCAGATAATCGAGCATCACTGACGACTGAGACCGAGTGGTCTTGGAAATAGTGTGCAACTTTCTTCGCAGTCAAGTAAATTCCATAAACAAGCATCTCGTAATGTGGATACCTTTGCTTGGACGGTGTCAAGACTTCAGAGATATAATACACTGGCCGTTGAACTTTATAGGTCTTTCCTTCTTCTCGCTCCATTGTGAGTGTTGGAAATATGCCCTAGAGGCAATAATAAAATGGTTATTATTATATTTCCTTGTTCATGATAATTGTCTGTTATTCATGCTATAATTGTGTTATCCGGAAATCGTAATACATGTGTGAATACATAGACCACAACATGTCCCTAGTAAGCCTCTAGTTGACTAGCTCGTTGATCAATAGATGGTTACGGTTTCCTGACCATGGACATTGGATGTCATTGATAATGGGATCACATCATTAGGAGAATGATGTGATGGACAAGACCCAATCCTAAGCCTAGCACTAGATCGTGTAGTTCGTTTGCTAAAGCTTTTCCAATGTCAAGTAACTTTTCCTTAGACCATGAGATTGTGCAACTCCCGGATACCGTAGGAGTGCTTTGGGTGCACCAAACGTCACAACGTAACTGGGTGGCTATAAAGGTGCACTACGGGTATCTCCGAAAGTATCTGTTGGGTTGGCACGAATCGAGACTGGGATTTGTCACTCCATGTAACGGAGAGGTACCTCTGGGCCCACTCGGTAGGACATCATCATAATGAGCTCAATGTGATCAAGGGGTTGTTCACGGGATGATGTGTTACGGAAACGAGTAAAGAGACTTGCCGGTAACGAGATTGAACAAGGTATCGAGATACCGACGATCGAATCTCGGGCAAGTATCGTACCGATAGACAAAGGGAATTGCGTACGGGATTGATTGAATCCTCGACATCGTGGTTCATCCGATGAGATCATCGAGGAGCATGTGGGAGCCAACATGGGTATCCAGATCCCGCTGTTGGTTATTGACCGGAGAGTCGTCTCGGTCATGTCTGCGTGTCTCCCGAACCCGTAGGGTCTACACACTTAAGGTTCGGTAACGCTAGGGTTGTAGAGATATTAGTATGCGGTAACCCGAAAGTTGTTCGGAGTCCCGGATGAGATCCCGGACGTCACGAGGAGTTCCGGAATGGTCCGGAGGTAAAGAATTGTATATAGGAAGTCCAGTTTCGGCCACCGGGAAGGTTTCAGGGGTAATCGGTATTGTACCGGGACCACCGGAAGGGTCCCGGGGGTCCACCGGGTGGGGCCACCTATCCCGGAGGGCCCCATGGGCTGAAGTGGGAAGGGAACCAGCCCCTGGTGGGCTGGTGCGCCCCCCTATGGGCCTCCCCTGCGCCTAGGGTTGGGAACCCTAGGGGTGGGGGGCGCCTCCACCTGGCTTGGGGGGCAAGCCACCCCCTTGGCCGCCGCCCCTCCCCTCAGATTGGATCTGAGGTGGCCGGCCCCCTCTCCCCTTCCCCCTATAAATAGTGGAGGGGTGGGAGGGAGGACACACCCCAGCCCCTGGCGCCTCCCTCTCCTCCCGTGACACCTCTCCCTCTCGTTGGTGCTTGGTGAAGCCCTGCCGAGATCCCGCTGCTTCCACCACCACGCCGTCGTGCTGCTGGATCCTCATCAACCTCTCCTTCCCCCTTGCTGGATCAAGAAGGAGGAGACGTCTCTCCCAACCGTACGTGTGTTGAACACGGAGGTGCCGTCCGTTCGGCGCTCGGTCATCGGTGATTTGGATCACGACGAGTACGACTCCATCAACCCCGTTCTCTTGAACGCTTCCGCTCGCGATCTACAAGGGTATGTAGATGCACTCCCCTCTCTCGTTGCTAGATGACTCCATAGATTGATCTTGGTGATGCGTAGAAAATTTTAAAATTCTGCTACGATCCCCAACAGTGGCATCATGAGCTAGGTCTATGCGTAGTATCTTGCACGAGTAGAACACAAAGTAGTTGTGGGCGTCGATTTGTCAATCTTCTTGCCGTTACTAGTCTTATCTTGATTCGGCGGCACTATGGGATGAAGCGGCCCGGACCGACCTTACACGTACGCTTACGTGAGACAGGTTCCACCGACTGACATGCACTAGTTGCATAAGGTGGCTAGCGGGTGTCTGTCTCTCCCACTTTAGTCGGATCGGATTCGATGAACAGGGTCCTTATGAAGGGTAAATAGAAATTGGCATATCACGTTGTGGTTTTGGCGTAGGTAAGAAACGTTCTTGCTAGAAACCTATAGCAGCCACATAAAAAACTTGCAACAACAATTAGAGGACGTCTAACTTGTTTTTGCAGCAAGTGCTTTGTGATGTGATATGGCCAAAGGATGTGATGAATGATATATGTGATGTATGAGATGATCATGTTCTTGTAATAGGAATCACGACTTGCATGTCGATGAGTATGACAACCGGCAGGAGCCATAGGAGTTGTCTTAATTTATTATATGACCTGCGTGTCATTGAAATTCGCCATGTAATTACTTTACTTTATTGCTAACCGTTAGCCGTAGTAGTAGAAGTAATAGTTGGCGAGACAACTTCATGAAGACACGATGATGGAGATCATGGTGTCATGCCGGTGACGATGATGATCATGGAGCCCCGAAGATGGAGATCAAAAGGAGTGAAGTGATAATGGCCATATCATATCACTATTTTGATTGCATGAGATGTTTATCATGTTTTTGCATCTTATTTGCTTAGAACGATGGTAGCATATAAGATGATCCCTTACTAAAATTTCAAGAAAGTGTTCCCCCTAACTGTGCACCGTTGCGAAGGTTCGTTGTTTCGAAGCACTACGTGTTGATCGGGTGTGATAGATTCTAACGTTTGAATACAACGGGTGTAAGCCAGATTTACACAGCAATACACTTAGGTTGACTTGACGAGCCTAGCATGTACAGACATGGCCTCGGAACACAAGAGACCGAAAGGTCGAACATGAGTCGTATAGAAGATACGATCAACATGGAGATGTTCACCGTTGATGACTAGTCCGTCTCACGTGATGATCGGACACGGCCTAGTCGATTCGGATCATGTATCACTTAGATGACGAGAGGGATGTCTATCTGAGTGGGAGTTCATTACATAATTTGATTAGATGAACTTAATTGTCATGAACTTAGTCTAAATGTTACATATCTATCTTGTAGATCAAATGGCCAACGCTAATGTTACCCTCAACTTCAACGTGTTCCTAGAGAAAAACAAGCTGAAAGACGATGGTAGCAACTATGCGGACTGGGTCCGTAACCTGAGGATTATCCTCATAGCTGCCAAGAAATCATATGTCCTTGAAGCACCGTTAGGTGACCCACCTGCTCTCCCAGCACTGCCAGACGATTTGAACGTTTGGCAGACACGCACCGATGATTACTCCTTCGTTCAGTGCGGCATGCTCTTCAGCTTAGAACCGGGGCTCCAAAAGCGTTTTGAGCATCACGGAGCATATGAGATGTTCGAAGAGCTGAAAATGGTTTTCCAAGCTCATGCCCGGATCGAGAGATATGAAGTCTCCGATAAGTTCTACAACTGTAAGATGGAGGAAAATAGTTCTGTCAGCGAGCACATACTCAAAATGTCTGGGTTGCACAGCCGCTTGTCTCAGCTGGGAGTTAATCTCCCGGATGACGCGGTCGTTGACAGAATCCTTCAGTCGCTTCCACCTAGCTACAAGAGCTTCGTGATGAACTTCAACATGCAGGGGATGGAAAAGACCATTCCTGAGGTATATGCGATGCTGAAGTCAGCGGAGGCAGAGATCAGAAAGGAACATCAAGTGTTGATGGTGAATAAAACCACTAAGTTCAAGAAGGGCAAGGGTAAGAAGAACTTCAAGAAGGACGGCAAGGGAGTTGCCGCGCCCGGTAAGCCAGCTGCCCGGAAGAAGTCGAAGAATGGACCCAAGCCTGAGACTGAGTGCTTTTATTGCAAGGGAAACGGTCACTGGAAGCGAAACTGCCCCAAGTACTTGGCGGACAAGAAGGCCGGCAATACCAAAGGTATATATGATATACATGTAATTGATGTGTACCTTACCAGCACTCGTAGTAGTTCCTGGGTATTTGATACCGGTGCGGTTGCTCATATTTGTAACGCAAAGCAGGAACTGCGGAATCAGCGTAGACTGGCAAAGGACGAGGTGACGATGCGCGTCGGGAATGGTTCCAAGGTCGATGTGATCGCCGTCGGCACGCTACCTCTGCATCTACCTACGGGATTAGTTTTAAACCTCAATAATTGTTATTTAGTACCAGCTTTGAGCATGAACATTGTATCTGGATCTCGCTTAATGCGAGATGGCTACTCATTTAAATCTGAGAATAATGGTTGTTCTATTTATATGAGAGATATGTTTTATGGTCATGCCCCGCTGGTGAATGGTTTATTTTTATTGAATCTCGAACGTGATGTTACACATGTTTATAATGTGAATGCCAAGAAATGCAAGGTTGATAACGATAGTCCCACATACTTGTGGCACTGCCGCCTTGGTCATATCGGTGTTAAACGCATGAAGAAACTCCATGCAGATGGACTTTTGGAGTCTTTTGATTATGAATCATTTGACAGATGCGAACCATGCCTCTTGGGCAAGATGACCAAGACTCCGTTCTCCGGAACAATGGAGCGAGCAACCAACTTATTGGAGATCATACATACTGATGTGTGTGGTCCAATGAGTGTTGAGGCTCGCGGTGGTTATCGTTATGTTCTCACCCTCACCGATGATTTGAGTAGATATGGGTATGTCTACTTGATGAAGCACAAGTCTGAGACCTTTGAAAAGTTCAAGGAATTTCAGAGTGAGGTTGAGAATCAACGTGACAAGAAAATAAAGTTCTTACGATCAGATCGTGGAGGAGAATATTTGAGTCATGAATTTGGCACGCACTTAAGGAAATGTGGAATTGTTTCACAACTCACGCCGCCTGGAACACCTCAACGTAATGGTGTGTCCGAACGTCGCAATCGCACTCTATTGGATATGGTGCGATCTATGATGTCTCTTACCGATTTACCGCTATCCTTTTGGGGTTATGCTTTAGAGACTGCCGCATTCACTTTAAATAGGGCACCGTCAAAATCCGTTGAGACGACACCGTATGAATTATGGTTTGGGAAGAAACCTAAGCTGTCGTTTCTGAAAGTTTGGGGATGCGATGCTTATGTGAAGAAACTTCAACCAGAGAAGCTCGAACCCAAGTCGGAAAAATGCGTATTCATAGGATACCCTAAGGAAACTATTGGGTATACCTTCTACCTAAGATCCGAGGGCAAGATCTTTGTTGCCAGGAATGGATCCTTTCTAGAGAAAGAGTTTCTCTCGAAAGAAGTAAGTGGGAGGAAAGTGGAGCTTGATGAGATGACCCTCGAACCGGAGAGTAGCGCAGCACAGGAAAATGTTTCTGTGGAGCCTACACCGGCTAGAGAGGAAGTTATTGATAATGATCATGATCAAGCTACCACTGAACTTCGAAGGTCAACGAGGACACGTTCCGCACCAGAGTGGTATGGCAATCCTGTCCTGGAAATCATGTTGTTAGACAACAGTGAACCTTCGAACTATGAAGAAGCGATGGCGGGCCCAGATTTCGACAAATGGCTTGAAGCCATGAAATCCGAGATAGGATCCATGTATGAAAACGAAGTATGGACTTTGACTGACTTGCCCGATGATCGGCAAGCCATAGAAAATAAATGGATCTTTAAGAAGAAGACTGACGCGGATGGTAATGTGACCATCTATAAGGCTCGGCTTGTCACTAAGGGTTATCGACAAGTTCAAGGGGTTGACTACGATGAGACTTTCTCACCCGTAGCGAAGCTGAAATCCGTCAGAATCATGTTAGCAATTGCCGCATACTATGATTATGAGATATGGCAAATGGACGTCAAAACGGCATTCCTTAATGGTTTTCTTAAGGAAGAGTTGTATATGATACAACCGGAAGGTTTTGTCGACCCTGAGAATGCTGACAAGGTATGCAAGCTCCAGCGCTCAATCTATGGGCTGGTGCAAGCATCTCGGAGTTGGAACATTCGCTTTGACGAGATGATCAAAGCGTTTGGGTTCACACAGACTTATGGAGAAGCCTGTGTTTACAAGAAAGTGAGTGGGAGCTCTGTAGCATTTCTCATATTATATGTGGATGACATACTGCTGATGGGAAATGATAAAGGCCTACTTGAATAAGTGTTTTTCAATGAAGGACCTTGGAGAAGCTGCTTATATATTAGGCATCAAGATCTATAGAGATAGATCGAGACGCCTCATAGGTCTTTCGCAAAGCACATACCTTGATAGGATATTGAAGAAGTTCAATATGGATCAGTCCAAGAAGGGGTTCTTGCCTGTATTGCAAGGTGTGAAATTGAGCTCGGCTCAATGCCCGACCACGGCAAAAGATATAGAAGAGATGAGTGTCATCCCCTATGCCTCAGCCATAGGGTCTATTATGTATGCCATGCTGTGTACCAGACCTGATGTAAACCTTGCTGTAAGTTTGGTAGGTAGGTACCAAAGTAATCCCGGCAAGGAACACTGGACAGCGGTCAAGAACATCCTGAAGTACCTGAAAAGGACTAAGGATATGTTTCTCGTATATGGAGGTAACGAAGAGCTCGTCGTAAAGGGTTACGTCGACGCTAGCTTCGACACAGATCCGGATGACTCCAAGTCACAAACCAGATACGTGTATATTTTGAATGGTGGAGCGGTAAGCTGGTGCAGTTGCAAGCAAAGCGTCGTGGCGGGTTCTACATGCGAAGCGGAGTACATAGCAGCCTCGGAGGCAGCACACGAAGCAGTATGGATGAAGGAGTTCATCACCGACCTAGGAGTCATTCCAAATGCGTCGGGTCCAATGGCTCTCTTCTGTGACAACACTGGAGCTATTGCCCTTGCCAAGGAGCCCAGGTTTCACAAAAGGACCAGGCATATCAAGCGTCGCTTCAACTCCATACGTGAACATGTTCAAGATGGAGACATAGATATTTGTAAAGTGCACACGGATTTGAATGTAGCAGATCCGTTGACTAAACCTCTTTCACGAGCAAAACATGATCAACACCAGTACTCTATGGGTGTTCGATTCATCACAATCTAACTAGATTATTGACTCTAGTGCAAGTGGGAGACTGTTGGAAATATGCCCTAGAGGCAATAATAAAATGGTTATTATTATATTTCCTTGTTCATGATAATTGTCTGTTATTCATGCTATAATTGTGTTATCCGGAAATCGTAATACATGTGTGAATACATAGACCACAACATGTCCCTAGTAAGCCTCTAGTTGACTAGCTCGTTGATCAATAGATGGTTACGGTTTCCTGACCATGGACATTGGATGTCATTGATAACGGGATCACATCATTAGGAGAATGATGTTATGGACAAGACCCAATCCTAAGCCTAGCACTAGATCGTGTAGTTCGTTTGCTAAAGCTTTTCCAATGTCAAGTAACTTTTCCTTAGACCATGAGATTGTGCAACTCCCGGATACCGTAGGAGTGCTTTGGGTGCACCAAACGTCACAACGTAACTGGGTGGCTATAAAGGTGCACTACGGGTATCTCCGAAAGTATCTGTTGGGTTGGCACGAATCGAGACTGGGATTTGTCACTCCATGTAACGGAGAGGTACCTCTGGGCCCACTCGGTAGGACATCATCATAATGAGCTCAATGTGATCAAGGAGTTGTTCACGGGATGATGTGTTACAGAAACGAGTAAAGAGACTTGCCGGTAATGAGATTGAACAAGGTATCGAGATACCGACGATCGAATCTCGGGCAAGTATCGTACCGATAGACAAAGGGAATTGCGTACGGGATTGATTGAATCCTCGACATCGTGGTTCATCCGATGAGATCATCGAGGAGCATGTGGGAGCCAACATGGGTATCCAGATCCCGCTGTTGGTTATTGACCGGAGAGTCGTCTCGGTCATGTCTGCGTGTCTCCCGAACCCGTAGGGTCTACACACTTAAGGTTCGGTGACGCTAGGGTTATAGAGATATTAGTATGCGGTAACCCGAAGGTTGTTCGGAGTCTCGGATGAGATCCTGGACGTCACGAGGAGTTCCGGAATGGTCCGGAGTTAAAGATTTATATATGGGAAGATACGATCAACATGGGGATGTTCACCGTTGATGACTAGTCCGTCTCACGTGATGATCGGACACGGCCTAGTCGATTCGGATCATGTAATCACTTAGATGACGAGAGGGATGTCTATCTGAGTGGGAGTTCATTACATAATTTGATTAGATGAACTTAATTGTCATGAACTTAGTCTAAATGTTACATATCTATCTTGTAGATCAAATGGCCAACGCTAATGTTACCCTCAACTTCAACGCGTTCCTAGAGAAAAACAAGATGAAAGACGATGGTAGCAACTATGCGGACTGGGTCCGTAACCTGAGGATTATCCTCATAGCTGCCAAGAAATCATATGTCCTTGAAGCACCGTTAGGTGACCCACCTGCTCTCCCAGCACTGCCAGACGATTTGAACGTTTGGCAGACACGCACCGATGATTACTCCTTCGTTCAGTGCGGCATGCTCTTCAGCTTAGAACCGGGGCTCCAAAAGCGTTTTGAGCATCACGGAGCATATGAGATGTTCGAAGAGCTGAAAATGGTTTTCCAAGCTCATGCCCGGATCGAGAGATATGAAGTCTCCGATAAGTTCTACAGCTGTAAGATGGAGGAAAATAGTTCTGTCAGCGAGCACATACTCAAAATGTCTGGGTTGCACAGCCGCTTGTCTCAGCTGGGAGTTAATCTCCCGGATGACGCGGTTGTTGACAGAATCCTTCAGTCGCTTCCACCTAGCTACAAGAGCTTCGTGATGAACTTCAACATGCAGGGGATGGAAAAGACCATTCCTGAGGTATATGCGATGCTGAAGTCAGCGGAGGCAGAGATCAGAAAGGAACATCAAGTGTTGATGGTGAATAAAACCACTAAGTTCAAGAAGGGCAAGGGTAAGAAGAACTTCAAGAAGGACGGCAAGGGAGTTGCCGCGCCCGGTAAGCCAGCTGCCGGGAAGAAGTCGAAGAATGGACCCAAGCCTGAGGCTGAGTGCTTTTATTGCAAGGGAAACGGTCACTGGAAGCGAAACTGCCCCAAGTACTTGGCGGACAAGAAGGCCGGCAATACCAAAGGTATATATGATATACATGTAATTGATGTGTACCTTACCAGCACTCGTAGTAGTTCCTGGGTATTTGATACCGGTGCGGTTGCTCATATTTGTAACTCAAAGCAGGAACTGCGGAATCAGCGTAGACTGGCAAAGGACGAGGTGACGATGCGCGTCGGGAATGGTTCCAAGGTCGATGTGATCGCCGTCGGCACGCTACCTCTGCATCTACCTACGGGATTAGTTTTAAACCTCAATAATTGTTATTTAGTACCAGCTTTGAGCATGAACATTGTATCTGGATCTCGCTTAATGCGAGATGGCTACTCATTTAAATCTGAGAATAATGGTTGTTCTATTTATATGAGAGATATGTTTTATGGTCATGCCCCGCTGGTGAATGGTTTATTTTTATTGAATCTCGAACGTGATGTTACACATGTTTATAATGTGAATGCCAAGAAATGCAAGGTTGATAACGATAGTCCCACATACTTGTGGCACTGCCGCCTTGGTCATATCGGTGTTAAACGCATGAAGAAACTCCATGCAGATGGACTGTTGGAGTCTCTTGATTATGAATCATTTGACAGATGCGAACCATGCCTCTTGGGCAAGATGACCAAGACTCCGTTCTCCGGAACAATGGAGCGAGCAACCAACTTATTGGAGATCATACATACTGATGTGTGTGGTCCAATGAGTGTTGAGGCTCGCGGTGGTTATCGTTATGTTCTCACCCTCACCGATGATTTGAGTAGATATGGGTATGTCTACTTGATGAAGCACAAGTCTGAGACCTTTGAAAAGTTCAAGGAATTTCAGAGTGAGGTTGAGAATCAACGTGACAAGAAAATAAAGTTCTTACGATCAGATCGTGGAGGAGAATATTTGAGTCATGAATTTGGCACGCACTTCAGGAAATGTGGAATTGTTTCACAACTCACGCCGCCTGGAACACCTCAGCGTAATGGTGTGTCCGAACGTCGTAATCGCACTCTATTGGATATGGTGCGATCTATGATGTCTCTTACCGATTTACCGCTATCCTTTTGGGGTTATGCTTTAGAGACTGCCGCATTCACTTTAAATAGGGCACGTCAAAATCCGTTGAGACGACACCGTATGAATTATGGTTTGGGAAGAAACCTAAGCTGTCGTTTCTGAAAGTTTGGGGATGCGATGCTTATGTGAAGAAACTTCAACCAGAGAAGCTCGAACCCAAGTCGGAAAAATGCGTATTCATAGGATACCCTAAGGAAACTATTGGGTATACCTTCTACCTAAGATCCGAGGGCAAGATCTTTGTTGCCAGGAATGGATCCTTTCTAGAGAAAGAGTTTCTCTCGAAAGAAGTAAGTGGGAGGAAAGTGGAGCTTGATGAGATGACCCTCGAACCGGAGAGTAGCGCAGCACAGGAAAATGTTTCTGTGGAGCCTACACCGGCTAGAGAGGAAGTTATTGATAATGATCATGATCAAGCTACCACTGAACTTCGAAGGTCAACGAGGACACGTTCCGCACCAGAGTGGTATGGCAATCCTGTCCTGGAAATCATGTTGTTAGACAACAGTGAACCTTCGAACTATGAAGAAGCGATGGCGGGCCCAGATTTCGACAAATGGCTTGAAGCCATGAAATCCGAGATAGGATCCATGTATGAAAACGAAGTATGGACTTTGACTGACTTGCCCGATGATCGGCAAGCCATAGAAAATAAATGGATCTTTAAGAAGAAGACTGACGCGGATGGTAATGTGACCATCTATAAGGCTCGGCTTGTCACTAAGGGTTATCGACAAGTTCAAGGGGTTGACTACGATGAGACTTTCTCACCCGTAGCGAAGCTGAAATCCGTCAGAATCATGTTAGCAATTGCCGCATACTATGATTATGAGATATGGCAAATGGACGTCAAAACGGCATTCCTTAATGGTTTTCTTAAGGAAGAGTTGTATATGATACAACCGGAAGGTTTTGTCGACCCTGAGAATGCTGACAAGGTATGCAAGCTCCAGCGCTCAATCTATGGGCTGGTGCAAGCATCTCGGAGTTGGAACATTCGCTTTGACGAGATGATCAAAGCGTTTGGGTTCACACAGACTTATGGAGAATCCTGTGTTTACAAGAAAGTGAGTGGGAGCTCTGTAGCATTTCTCATATTATATGTGGATGACATACTGCTGATGGGAAATGATATAGAATTCTTGGAAAGTATAAAGGCCTACTTGAATAAGTGTTTTTCAATGAAGGACCTTGGAGAAGCTGCTTATATATTAGGCATCAAGATCTATAGAGATAGATCGAGACGCCTCATAGGTCTTTCGCAAAGCACATACCTTGATAAGATATTAAAGAAGTTCAATATGGATCAGTCCAAGAAGGGGTTCTTACCTGTATTGCAAGGTGTGAAATTGAGCTCGGCTCAATGCCCGACCACGGCAAAAGATATAGAAGAGATGAGTGTCATCCCCTATTCCTCAGCCATAGGGTCTATTATGTATGCCATGCTGTGTACCAGACCTGATGTAAACCTTGCTGTAAGTTTGGTAGGTAGGTACCAAAGTAATCCCGGCAAGGAACACTGGACAGCGGTCAAGAACATCCTGAAGTACCTGAAAAGGACTAAGGATATGTTTCTTGTATATGGAGGTGACGAAGAGCTCGTCGTAAAGGGTTACGTCGACGCTAGCTTCGACACAGATCCGGATGACTCCAAGTCACAAACCGGATACGTGTATATTTTGAATGGTGGAGCGGTAAGCTGGTGCAGTTGCAAGCAAAGCGTCGTGGCGGGTTCTACATGCGAAGCGGAGTACATAGCAGCCTCGGAGGCAGCACACGAAGCAGTATGGATGAAGGAGTTCATCACCGACCTAGGAGTCATTCCAAATGCGTCGGGTCCAATGGCTCTCTGCTGTGACAACACTGGAGCTATTGCCCTTGCCAAGGAGCCCAGGTTTCACAAAAGGACCAGGCATATCAAGCGTCGCTTCAACTCCATACGTGAACATGTTCAAGATGGAGACATAGATATTTGTAAAGTGCACACGGATTTGAATGTAGCAGATCCGTTGACTAAACCTCTTTCACGAGCAAAACATGATCAACACCAGTACTCTATGGGTGTTCGATTCATCACAATGTAACTAGATTATTGACTCTAGTGCAAGTGGGAGGCTATTGGAAATATGCCCTAGAGGCAATAATAAAATGGTTATTATTATATTTCCTTGTTCATGATAATTGTCTGTTATTCATGCTATAATTGTGTTATCCGGAAATCGTAATACATGTGTGAATACATAGACCACAACATGTCCCTAGTAAGCCTCTAGTTGACTAGCTCGTTGATCAATAGATGGTTACGGTTTCCTGACCATGGACATTGGATGTCATTGATAACGGGATCACATCATTAGGAGAATGATGTGATGGACAAGACCCAATCCTAAGCCTAGCACTAGATCGTGTAGTTCGTTTGCTAAAGCTTTTCCAATGTCAAGTAACTTTTCCTTAGACCATGAGATTGTGCAACTCCCGGATACCGTAGGAGTGCTTTTGGTGCACCAAACGTCACAACGTAACTGGGTGGCTATAAAGGTGCACTACGGGTATCTCCGAAAGTATCTGTTGGGTTGGCACGAATCGAGACTGGGATTTGTCACTCCATGTAACGGAGAGGTACCTCTGGGCCCACTCGGTAGGACATCATCATAATGAGCTCAATGTGATCAAGGAGTTGTTCACGGGATGATGTGTTACGGAAACGAGTAAAGAGACTTGCCGGTAACGAGATTGAACAAGGTATCGAGATACCGACGATCGAATCTCGGGCAAGTATCGTACCG
This sequence comes from Thinopyrum elongatum, assembly GCA_011799875.1. Classification (NCBI taxonomy): domain Eukaryota; kingdom Viridiplantae; phylum Streptophyta; class Magnoliopsida; order Poales; family Poaceae; genus Thinopyrum; species Thinopyrum elongatum. Next base: position 286,208,562 of record CM022298.1, on the reverse strand, counting down.
ATAGACAAAGGGAATTGCGTACGGGATTGATTGAATCCTCGACATCGTGGTTCATCCGATGAGATCATCGAGGAGCATGTGGGAGCCAACATGGGTATCCAGATCCCGCTGTTGGTTATTGACCGGAGAGTCGTCTCGGTCATGTCTGCGTGTCTCCCGAACCCGTAGGGTCTACACACTTAAGGTTCGGTGACGCTAGGGTTATAGAGATATTAGTATGCGGTAACCCGAAGGTTGTTCGGAGTCTCGAATGAGATCCTGGACGTCACGAGGAGTTCCAGAATGGTCCGGAGGTAAAGATTTATATATGGGAAGTCCTATTTTGGCCACCGGAAAATGTTCGGGATTTTTCGGTATTGTACCGAGAAGGTTCTAGAAGGTTCCGGAGTGGGGCCCACCTGCATGGGGGGACCCACATGAACGTGGGTAGTGGGGGCAAGGCCCCACACCCCTAGTCAAGGCGCACCAAGATTCCCCCTTAGAAGGAATAAGATCATATCCCGAAGGGATAAGATCAAGATCCCTAAAAAAGGGGGATAACAATCGGTGGGGAAGGGAAAGGATGGGATTTCTTTCCTTCCACCTTTGCCAATGCCCCAATGGACTTGGAGGGCAAGAAACCAGCCCCCTCCACCCCTATATATAGTGGGGAGGTGCATGGGAGAAACAGCTCAGCCCCTGGCGCCTCCCTCTCCCTCCCGTGACACCTCTTCCTCCTCCAGTAGCGCTTGGCGAAGCCCTGCTGAAATCCCGCTGCTTCCACCACCACACCGTCGTGCTGCTGGATCTCCATCAACCTCTCCTCCCCCCTTGCTGGATCAAGAAGGAGGAGACGTCTCTGCTCCGTACGTGTGTTGAACGCGGAGGTGCCGTCCGTTCGGCGCTCGGTCATCGGTGATTTGGATCACGACGAGTACGACTCCACCAACTCCGTTCTCTTGAACGCTTCCGCTCGCGATCTACAAGGGTATGTAGATACACTCCCCTCTCACTCGTTGCTAGATGACTCCATAGATTGATCTTGGTGATGCGTAGAAAATTTTAAAATTCTGCTACGTTCCCCAACAGTGAGCACCGTGCTAACAACTTGACCAGTAGCTACAATATACAAGAGTAGAGGCTCTTTGCTGTTCGAAGCAACAAGCACCGGCTGGGTGGAAAGCAGGGCTTTGAGCTCCACAAACACTGCTTTGGCTTCGGGAGTCCACTCGAACATGTCAGACTTTTTCATCAGTCGGTAAAGAGGCAGAGCCTTTTCACCGAGTCGGGAAATAAACTAATTCAATGCAGCGAGACAACCTGTGAGCTTCTAAACGTTGTGCAAACGCACAGGGCGTTTCATTCGGAGAATTACACCGATCTTCTCGGGATTGGCATCTATCCCTCATTCGGAAACAAGGAAACCGAGTAGCTTGCCTCTGGGTGCCCCGAATGTGCACTTGGATGGATTCAACTTAATGTCATACCTTCTCAAATTTGCAAAGGTTTCAGCGAGATCAGTCAGCAGGGCAGAACTTTTACGTGACTTGACCACAATGTCATCCATATAGGCCTCCACATTCTGACTGATCTGAGTGAGCAGGCACTTCTGGATCATGTGCATGAACGTGGCTCCAGCATTTTTGAGACCTAATGGCATAGTGACATAGCAAAAACACCCGAATGGGGTGATGAAGGCCATTTTTATTTCATCTGGCCCATACAGTTGGATCTGATGGTATCCAGAATACGCATCAAGAAAAGACAAACGCTCACACCCCGCAGTCGAGTCGACTATCTGATCAATGCGAGGGAGCGAAAAATGATCTTTCGGGTAGGCCCGATTGATATGCTTGAAGTCAATGCACATGCGGAGTGATTTATCCTTCTTATACCATGACGACGTTGGCGAGCCACTTGGAGTGGTGTATGTCACGTATGAACTCAGCTGCCAAGAGCCGAGCCACTTCCTCGCCAATCGCCTTCCTCTTCTCTGTGGAGGACTGACGGAGATGCTCTTTGACAGGTTTGGCTTTGGAGTCGACACGCAAACGGTGCTCAGCCAATCCCCTGGGTACACCTGGCATGTCCGACGGTTTCCATGCGAACATGTCCCAGTTCTCACGGAGGAACTAGATGAGCGCGGCTTCCTATTTGCTGTCGAGTGTCATTGAGATGTGGGTCCGAGCAGCTGTGGGATCTTCCGGGTGAATGTGAACTGGCTTCGTCTCGCCAGCCGACTGAAATGCGGAGTCAGAAGCAGGCTTCTTGGAACGGAGCAAATCACTCGGGTCAGCATTCTTCTTGTACTCTTCCAGTTCCACCACCGCCATTTGCTCGTCAGCTATCTTGGAACCCTTCTGGAGGCATTCCTCTGCTCTTTTTCTATTCCTAGTGACCATGATCACACCTTTGGGCCCGGGCATCTTCAGTTTGAGATATACGTAACATGATCGGGCCATGAAGCGAGCATACGCCGGTCTGCCCAGAATAGCATGATAGGCACTGTGAAAATCTACCACTTCAAACGTCAGCTTTTCTTTGCGAAAATTCTTTGAATCGCCAAAAACCACATCCAAAGCAATCTGTCCTAGTGATTTCGCTTTCTTTCCTGGGATGACTCCATGGAACTGCATGTTGCTCTCACTGAGTCGGGACATCGGAATGCCCATCCTCTCAAGGGTCTCAGCATACAGAATGTTCAAACCACTGCCACCATCCATGAGAACTTTATGCAGTCGAGTGCCTCCAACGACTGGGTCGAGCACCAAAGCTTGCCGCCCGGGGGTAGCAACATGAGCTGGGTGATCCGACTGATTGAAGGTGATAGGAGTCTTTGACCACTTGAGGTATGTTGTAGTTACCGGAGCAACCATGTTCACCTCTCTGTTGATGACTTTCAGTCAACTTTTGCTCTCAACGTCAGCAAAAATCACCAGGGTTGCATTGACATTTGGGTAATCATCCGCCTTTTCTTCATCTTCATCCTTATCAGAGCCCTTCTCACTCTGTTGACCTTCACGAAACTTCTGGATAAGGAATCTGCACTATCGAGTGGTGTGTTTGGGCAAAATCAATTTGCCCTCTTCATCTTTCTTTGTGTGGATGGCACACGGTAAATATAGGACATCCTGGCCTGAGTAGTCCTTGATCTTCTTGGGAATCCATGGCCCCTTGGGCTTTCCCTTGAACTTTCCCTGGGTATTCACCACTGCAGCTTCAGCCTGCCCTGCGGCTTCAGCTTTGCGTTTTTGCTTCCGACTGGGATTTCCGCCTCCAGCGTCGGGGTCGACTATCTTCCCTTTGCCATTGCGGAGTCGGTCTTCCTCTTCACCATTCGCGTACCGAGTGTCTATCTCCATCATCCGATTCAGAGTCATGGCCCTGAAGCAACCAAATTTCAGTGTGAGCTCTCTGTATCGCACGCCTTCTTTGAAAGTGCAGACCGCTTGGTGCTCTGAAACATTCTCCACCAGATGGTGAAGTGTAGTCCAACGCTGGATGTAATTTCTCAAAGTTTCATTCGGTTTTTGGACACAATGCTGCAACTCAGACAACCCAGCGGGATGCTTGCAAGTACCTTCAAATGTCTTGATAAACACTCGGGCCAAGTCTTCCCAACAGTATATGCTAGCAGGGGCCAACTGATTCAACCAGGCCCTGGCCGAGCCCTCAAGCATCAAGGGTAGGTGCTTCATGGCCACTTCGTCATTGCCTCCACCAATCTACACTACCACTCGGTAATCCTCCAACCACGTGTCTAGCTTTGACTCGCCAGTAAACTTGCTTAGTCCTGCAGGCAATCTGAAGTTGGGAGGAATCTCAGCGGCTCGAATGGCTCTGCTGAAACACTCGGGCCCAGAGACAAATGCTCTACTCCCACTCGGACGACCTCTGTCCAGACCTTCTCTATTAGCTCTGCGTCTATCAACCAGGCCCTGAACAAGGACTGACCTTGCATCAAACCCGGGCTCTCGGCGGTCGACCGGAATCCTTCGCTCATCACCGTATGGGTGCCTGTCATCATACCGCCAGGGCGCGTACGAACCACCCCTCGGAGGGGGCGTAGGCACTCGACGACAGTCATCACGGTGGTATTGAGGGTCAAACTGCCCGTGGCCTCGACCCAGGTACTGATCCTGGCGATAACCACGATCTTCACACCACGGAGGCGATCTTGGGCTGTGTGCCAACTGAACCGTGTCCGCCACGACGGACCTGCTGTGAATCCTATTGCGCGACTGGGAAATAGCTGAATTCTGCTCCCCGGCCACCATGAGCAGTGCCCGAATCTGCTGTAAGCCCCTACCAGCCTCGGAACGAGACGGCTGGAACGAATCTGCAATACGTGTAGCCGCTGCAACATTTTGGATCGGAGTGCTGTATACCAGACACTCATCCCGAGGTCCAGTCGGGAACAATTGCCGCTGTCGTCGACTGGAACTTGGGATTTGCCTGCGAGCGCGGTCGTCGAGTGATCGCTGAAGATTCTCCAGGTGCGCTCGCTCAGCTAGAGTGGCTACGTGCGCAGCCTCCAAGGCCTGTGCCTCGGGGGTATCCCCAATGATGGGGGTCCGGAGAGCTTGATCGTTCCGGCAGTGCAGCTCTTCCCTCTGCTCCGCAGTGAGGGCTTGAGGATAGTATTCATCATTGCCGAGTGACGAACCACCGCTATCGCCCCCGTCTCAGGGGAATCCTGGTGGGCTACGCTGGGGACCAACCATTAGGACTTCTGCTGCAGGATCATTGCTTTCGCACTTGGAAAGAGTATCCGAGTGGCCAGTCGACAGATCAAACAAACCATAAAGGGACTCATCGGGCTCGATTGCCGCGATTTGAGGCGTGGCCGACTGACGGGCCACTACGTGCTTCACCCACTGCTGGAGCCACGAGCGACCGGATCGCTTGCGGTGACGAGCAACAGGAAGCGAAGACGCCGCGAGAGCCGACCGATACTGAGTCGACGGCTGCCGCAGGAGGACGCCGCAGGCACTCGCGCGGAAGTGGGCCGACCCGTGAACGGGGAGCGCCTCGACATCGAGGGGGGGGGGGGGCTCCTGGAGCCAGGCCGAATCGTCGGCGATGAAGGCGAGTGCACCAAGATGGATCTCGCGGCCCAGAGACAATCCACCGCCGAGAACCATGTCGATGGAGATCGAAGATCGCAACCTCATCAAAAGTCACTTAGATGCCAACTGTCGTGGGAACGGGTCTGACAGTAGAGATGGGGGTACGTAGGAGGAGGCACTGCCTAGCTATGGCGAGGTTGTACACTCGGACTTTACGAGTTCAGGCCCCTCTCGGAGGAGGTAACAACCCTACATCTCGGTGCCGCGGAGGCTTGTTGATTGGAGTGTTGAGTTACAGGGGGTGCGAACCCTTGTGCCAGAGGGGAGGGGTGGCTTATATAGAGTGCGCCGACCCCTCGCAGTCCTGAGTTTTGCGCAAGGGTTCAATGAGAGATTAATGCTACGAACGTTACTGGTAACGCACGTGTTTAATGACCTTTATGGTGACGGAGTGAATGACCGACCGTTGCTATCTACAGGCGACCTTAGGCCTCCCGCCCTTTGAGTGGATCTTCTGGTTCTTCGAGTGACTGACGGCGGTTGAGTGGAATTGAAGTCTCCGAGTGGATCTTCGGTCGAGTGGGTTGCACTCCGCGATGATTCCAGTCGGTATCTTCTTTCTGTCTTCGTAGGCCTTGGCCTCTTGTGTGGTGACCTTGGGTAGGGCACATGGGTCAGGCCCAATACCATACCCTAGGTACATTTCATCATCAGCCAGTGTGCAACTGTCTCCTCTTGTACCTCCTCCGAGTGGGTCTAGGCAGTGTCCTCTGTGCCTGAGTACAGCCACATAGGGTGGTCGCGAGCTTGCAAGGGCTGGATGCGTTGACTGAGAAACAGTTCCAGCAAATCCATGCCTGTCACTCCACCCCGGACCAGCGCAACGACTGCATCAACTAGGATGGCCACCTCACCATTCTCCTCCACCTCTACAATCAATGAACGAGGGGTGCAGAGTCTCTCCAAAGAGAAAGGGGGAAGGCCAGTCGACTGGCCTGGAGTTGGGACATCTTTGCAGTAAAACCAGGTCGATTGCCACCCCCTAACCGACTCTGGAAAGGTCATGGGAGGGAAAGCGCTCCTACCCCTCATTTGGATTCCCAAACCTCCACACATTTGGATCACGTGGGTCCTCTCATCGATCGGATTGGCTTTCTTAACCGACTGAGATCGGCAAGTGAAGATGTGCTTGAATAGGCCCCAATGAGGATGGCACCCAAGGAAGTTTTCACACATTGAAATAAATGCAGCAAGGTACGAGATGGTGTTTGGAGGAAAGTGATGGATCTGAGCACAAAAGAAATTCAAGAACCCATGAAAGATTGGATGTAGAGGCAGGGAGAAACCTCTTTCCACATGAGTCGTGAGGAGAACCCGCTTGCCGTCGCGCAGCGTAGGCTCAACCCCTCCTTCCGGTAGCCTCCAGGATCCAGGTGCTATCAGGTCGTCGGCGGCGAGCCCCTCGAGATCCTCCTCCGAGACTAACGAGTGGATCTAATCCCTTTGGATCCAGCCCGACGGCAGACCAAATTGCGAGGTCGACCCCTTAGCCGCCTTCTTGCCCTTAGTTGTTGTCTTCTTCGCATGCTCCAGGGCCTTCGTCTTGTCCTTCACCATTGCTGCAGTGGTCGACGGGCACGAGCCGAGCGGCACAGCATTGGAGAGAGCGAGGTAGAAAGGCGAGGAAGAAAGGGGAAAATGGTGGGCATTGTTGCGTGCATCGGCCGCATCGCTATAAATATTTGTGCATCCGAGTGACTGACTCGTGGGCCCACGCAATCTCAGCACATCCCGCAATCGGCGCTAGCTTGACACATGGCGAAAAAGGCAGCGCGAGGATCGAGGAGTCCCTCCCGACTTGCTCCGCTTAGCGTGCTGTGTCCAGCCCGCGTGGTTCTCCAAATTTTGAATCCCGCAAAATCCGGGACAGTAAATCAGTCGATCGCTTCGAAGGTGCCTAAATTCAATCTGCTCGATGCTACGCTACTTATTTCACTCGGATGTTCAAAAGTCCAGAATCGATCAAGGCGACTGACAAAGGATTAAACTACCAACATACTTTCAGACTCCCAAGAAAGTGTCTCCGAGACATTGGGTCGGGCTGAAATCGACTTCAATCCTCCTTCACTCGGTCCTCGATCCATTCGGGGGCTAATGACGATGACATGTACCTAGGGTAGGGTCTTGGGCCTAACCCATATGCCCTACCCAAGGTCACCACACGAGAGGCCAAGGCCTATGAAGACAGAAAGAAGATACCGACTGGAATCATCGCGGAGTGCAACCCACTCGACCGAAGATCCACTCAGAGACTTCAATTCCACTCGAAGGGCGGGCGGCCTGAGGTCGCCTGTAGATAGCAACGGTCGGTCATTCACTCTGTCACCATAAAGGTCATTAAACACGGGTGTTACCAGTAACGTTCATAGCATTACTCTCTCATTGAACCCTTGCGTAACTCAGGACTGCGAGGGGTCGGCGCGCTCTATATAAGCCACCCCTCCCCTCTGGCACAAGGGTTCGCACCCCCTGTAACTCAACACTCCAATCAACAAGCCTCCGCGGCACCGAGACGTAGGGCTGTTACCTCCTCCGAGAGGGGCTGAACTCATAAAGTCCGAGTGTACAACCTCGCCGTAGCTAGGCACTGCCTCCTCCTACGTATCCCCCATCTCTACTGTCAGATCCATTCCCAAGACATGAATCACCGCTTGAATGTTTGATTTTTCACTAACGCTAACCACATTTGTTTTTCCAAGTGTTTGTTGTCCTTGCTCCTTCTGAAGGAATCACACGATGGAGCCACATTGGAAAGTGCCCATTTCGAGCTTGACGATGATTATTGCTTGGTGATCGTTCACTTCTAAATGGCGACGCCACCATCAAGGTCGGATCTTTCCCAAGGGGGATGGGATGATGCGGAGCATCCTACGGACATCACCATGTCAAGAGTCCATTTGGCAAGTGACATGTGCAACATCTACTTCACATACATAAAGGAGAATCATCTCCTTTACACATGCTCACTTGACCCCTCCGAGGATGGTATACTACTTGACACTTCTCCTGTGTGCATGCATAGGAATTGTCGGAGCACCATGGACCATGAGGAGTGCGAGCACAAGAGTATGACTATGCCATCCATGAGGGAAGCTTCGAAGAGAAGGAAAAAGAAGCATGGACAAGCTTCTAGAAAGCCTGGAACTTCCGGCCTCCTACCCGGAACTTCCAATGGCTAGAACTTCCGGCCATCCCGGAACATCCGGCGCTACCGCACCGAAGCCGTCCAAGAGTGTGCCAACTCTTTGGATAGCCCGGACCCTACCCGGACCTTTGCCCAGAACCTCTGCTGCCTGGACCTTCCTGCCTTACCTGCTCGCAGAGACTCAGGCCGAGGCCCATGTACCCTTTTTCCCCTCACTTACCCTTCGAACCTACCACTATATATAGTCGTCTCCCTCCTCCATTCTAGGGTTAGCAATATGATAGCTCATCTTAGTTGAGCTTTGCTCCTTACCTTCTCCTCTTGAGAGAGAGATACCACTCACATGGAGTTCAAGACCTCCATGTGAGCATGTGAGAAGATCTTGAGGGATTCAAGACCCACTTTGTCGGAAGGATCTATCTAGATCATCAAGACCCCATCTCCTTTGGATTTGGGATGAACTCTACCTTGTATCTTTCCCTTTGATTGTTCATGTACCTTGTGGATCCATATGTTTTTTAGTCTAGTGGATGTGTGATTGGACTTGTTCTTGAGTGTTTCTCTTGTGATTTCTCCCTGTTCTTCCCCGTGTTCTCCGTGTTCTTGAGGAATCCCCCCCAATTCCTGAAAGATCGGCCGCTTGGGTTCCACCGGACATCAAAGATGCTCGACATGCGCAAACCTACATGCCCCAACAAGCTCTACATCAAGCTACGACCAACCTTCATGTGCACAAGAGAAGACTGCGAGACGAGCCCCACCAAGAAATAGCTACGGCTACCACCACTACTTTGGCATCTTCGCCAAGTGTTATCAAGGCATCTTCTCCTTTGGACGTACATCATATTCGCCTACCTCCCATGAGTACGCCTACTTCGACATCATCAAGTCCACAACGACCACCTACAAGCAAGGGTGACACTTCCATCTTTGGAAGACCCTCAAGGAAGATGGCCGAGCATGGTAAAGACCCTTCGGTCATGGAGACGACCTACGAGGTGCCACAACATACGGGCCTCATACAATGATATGTCTCCAACGTATCTATAATTTTTGACTGTTCCATTGCTATTATAGTATCATTCTTGGATGTTTTATATGCAACATTATGCAATTATATATCATTTTTTGTGACTAACCTATTAACTTAGTGCTGAGTGCTAGTTGCTATTTTTTGCTTGTTTTTGGCTTTTCAAGAAATCAGTATCAAACAGAGTCCAAATGGAGAAAAAACTTTGGATTAATTTTTTCAGGACAAGACCTGACGAGCCACGAGGGAGCGACAAGCTCAGGAGGCGCTACTCCGTTCTTTATGAACTTAATACTCTAGATGCATGTTGGATAGCAGTTGATGTGTGGAGTAATAGTAGTAGATGCAGGTAGGAGTCAGTCTACTTGTCTCGGACGTGATGCCTATATACATGATCATTGCCTTGGATATCGTCATTATTATTTGGTTTTCTATTAGTTGCCCAACAATAATTTATTTACGCACCGTATGCTATTTTTAAGAGAGAAGCCTCTAGTGAAAACTATGGCCCCGGGGTCTACTTTATCATATATTAAAATCAACAAATACCTTGCTGAAATTTTTCTTTTACTTTATTTTCTTCTGTGTTTTATCTATCTACCTATCACTACAAGACTTGATCCTTGCAATTAGCCGCCAAGGGATTGACAACCCCTTGTTCGAGTTGGGTGAAAGTATTCGTTATTTTGTGTATAGGTGCTGCTAACAAGGTATTGCATGGTTCTGCTACTGGATTGATAACTTTGGTTCTTAACTAAGGGAAAAGCTTATCTCTACTGTAGAGCATCTTCCTCTCCGCTTCGAGGAAATCCCAACGCAGCTCACAAGTAGCAGGAAGAATTTCTAGCGCCGTTGCCGGGGAGACATCATCAACATCTATCAAATACCTACGCATAACCTGTCATCTCCTTGCATTTACATTATTTGCCATTTGCCTCTCTTTTTCATCTCCCCCACTTCTAAAACATTTTCATAAAAATACAAAAATATTTTCCGTTCACCTTTTTGCTTGTTTGCTTTTTGCTTGAAGTTGCTATCATGTCGTAATTTGATAAGCTTGTCGTTGAAAGCGCTAGTGAAGATAACACTAATGAATCCCTTGAGGAAAAGCTGAATTCCATTAATCTCAACCACGATCCTCCGAAAATTAGCAATCCCACAAATCTTAAAACTAAAATATATTATGTGGGAAGCGAAAATATTACTCGGAAGAATATTATCAAGAATTCTTTAATTGCGCGGGGGTTATACTAATTATAAGAGGGTCTATTCTTGATAAAACAAATTTCTATGTTGATGCCATTGCCATGCTAGTGGTCAAGTTAGAAAGAAAATTCGTGCATATGCATCCATCCCTACAAAAGATATTTTACGAGCTCCCCAACATCCATGATCCTAAAATTAAGAAGATTTCTACTATCATTCTTATGTGTGGCTTTTATCATATAATTCGTGAAGCTAGAGATTTTTTTGCTTATTATAAGATAAATTTTGAACATCCTTCCATTGAAGAAATTCTCCACGATAAATACACTATACGTAGTTTGGAATCTGAATTTTTTTTTGCCTATAGTGATAATCTTAGAAGGATAGTTCCCTATGCTGGAATTAAAACCATATACCACCATACTTGTGATAGATTTGAATCGATTATTAAGGGAATTGGTGAAGGATTTAGTAATGAGTGGTTTGAGGAGATGGCTAGGGAACCTATTGATGATGAACTACATGTTTTATATGAGGATGTTTATGGAGATGATTCGGAATTTGGAGTAATTAATGTTAAAATTATGGAACAAAGTCCTTTCAACAGTTTAAGCTCTCCTATTGTTAAAGAAGAGTATGAGAAGAGAGAATTACTAAGAAAAGTTTTAGAGGATTTGATTAAAAAGGACTTGGGAATGAAAGATGACAACACTTGAAACTTGCATTACACCTTGCTAGGGGCGTAAAATGATAGCGCTAGTTGGGAGGCAACCCAATAGTTATCTTAATTTTCTTGTTTCTTTTTCAGTTTTTTTGTGTGCACACGATTATGCTACTGTTATGGTTGTGTTTTTGTGCTTTAGTTAGTGTTTGTGCCAAGTAAAGCCTTTGGGATGATTTGGATGATAGTTGCTTTGATTCTGTGAGAAAACAGAAACTTTTGCGTCTAGTAGTAGAGTTGTTAAAATTTTCTTTAACGTAGAAAAATTCTGAATTTTTTACAGATGATTTATATACAAATTTTCCACATTTTCCTAATTTTTCATATTTTTATGGAGGTAGAGAAGTATGGTCAATATTCGAATTACTATAGGTTGTTCTGTTTTGACAGATTCTTTTTTCGTTGCATTGTTTGCTTGTTTTGGTGAAACTATGGTGTCGGGGGGTATAAGCCATGGAGAAGTTAGAATACAGTAGGTATAATGCAATAATAAAATATGAATGGGTTTACAACAGTACCTAAAGTGGTGATTTGCTTTGTTATACTAATGGATCTCACGAAGGTTTTTGTTGAGTTTTGTGTGCTGAAGTTTTCATGTTTTGGGTGAGATGACGATGGATGAAGGAATAAGGAGTGGCAAGAGCCTAAGATTGGGTATGACCGAGGCACCCCAAGGTAATATTCAAGGACTCCCAAGCAACTAAACATGGGGATGCCATGGAAGGCATCCCCTCTTTCTTCTACCGACCATCGGTAATTTTACTTGGAGCTATATTTTTATTCATCACATGATATGAGTTTTGCTTGGAGCGTCATGTATTATATGAGTCTTTTCTTTGTTTTCTTTTTAGTTTCTCACAATCATCTTTGTTGGAGACACCTTTTTGAGAGGGACACACATTATTTGTGATTTGTTAGAATACACTATGTGCTTCACTTATATCTTTTGAGCTAGGCAGTTACTCTAGTGCTTCACTTAAGTCTTTTAGAGCACGGCGGTGGTTATATTTTAAATAAATAGTTGCACTCTCATGCTTCACTTATGTCTTTTTTAGAGTTGATAATGGTAATTAGTACAAGTTATGAATTTGGTCCTAATATGATATGTATTCAAGAGGGATATAATAAAAACTTTCATGTAGATCATTGAATAAGAGAAGTTTCATTCCTTGCAATAGTTTTGCGATATAAAGGTGGTAATATGTGGGTTGTGCAAGTGAGTAATTGTGGTTTAGTAAGAATATTGGTTTTAAGGTTTGTGATTCCCTAAGCATGCACGTATAGTCTCTCGTTATGCCAAGAAGTTGGAGCATGATTTATTGCTGATTGTCTTCCTTATGAGTGGCGGTCGGGGAGGAGCGATGGTCTTTTCCTACCAATCTATCCCCCTAGAGGCATGCATAGTAGTACTTTGCTTCGAGGGCTAATAAACTTTTGCAAGAAGTATGTGAGTACTTTATGACTAATGTGAGTCCATGGATTATACGCACTCTCATGTTTCCGCAATTTGCTAGCCTCTCGGCACCGTGCATTGCCCTTTCTCACCTCGAGATGTGGTGCAAACTTCATCGGTGCATCCAAACCCCGTGATATGATAACCTCTATCACACATAAGCCTCCTTAATTATATCTTTCTCAAAACAGCCACCATACGTACCTTTATGGCATTTCCATAGCCATTCTGAGATATATTTCCATGCAACTTCCACCGTTCTATTTTATTATGACACACATCACCATTGTCATATTGCTGACATAGTATTTGTGGCTTAGCCATTGTTCATATTTTTTATACATGTTACGCTAGATCATTGCACATCCTGGTACACCGCCAAAGGCATTCATATAGAGTCATATTTTGTTTTAGTATCGAGTTGCAATTTTCTTTCGAGTTGTAAGTAAATAGAAGTGTGATGATCATCATATTCATTATTAGAGCATTGTCCCAAGTGAGGAAATAAAAAATAGAGGCCGAAAAGAGCCCATAAAAAACGAGGCCAAAAAGAGCCCAACAAAAAAAAATGAGAGAAAAAGAGAGAAGGGGGAATGTTACTATCCTTTTCACACTTGTGCTTCAAATTAGCACCATGTTTTTCATAGAGAGTCTCCTATGCTTTCATTTGCATATAACTAGTGGGAATTTTTCATTATAGAACTTGGCTTGTATATTCCAACGATGGGCTTCCTCAAATGCCCTAGGTCTTCATGAGCAAGCAAGTTGGATGCACACCCACTTAGTTTTATTTTTGAGCTTTCATACACTTATAGCTCTTAGTGCATCCATTGCATAGCAATCCCTACTCCTTGTATTGACATCAATTGATGGGCATCTCCATAGCACGTTGATTAGCCTCGTTGATGTGAGACTTTCTACTTTTTTTGTCTTCTCTTTATTATCTCCATCACCATACTCTATTCCACCATAGTGCTATATCCATGGCTTGCGCTCATATATTGGGTGAGAGTTGAAAAAGCTGAAGCGCATTAAAAAGTATGAACCAATTACTCGGCTTGTCATCGGGGTTGTGCATGATAAATACTTTGTGTTAAGAAGATGGAGCATGACAAGACTATATTATTTTGTAGGGATAACTTTCTTTAGCGTTGATATTTTGAAAGATATGATTGTTTGTTAGTATGCCTTATTAATATTGTTTTTATGTCAAACTATAGACTATTGCTTTGAATCATTCGGATCTTAATATTCATGTCACAAAATAAAGATTACATGATGAACATGTTATGTAGCATTCCACATCAAAAGTTCTATTTTTATAATTTACCTACTTGAGGACAAGCAGGAATTAAGCTTGGGGATGCTTGATACTCCCCCATTGTATCTATAATTTTTTATTGTTCCATGCTATTATATTATCAATCTTGGATGTTTTATATGCAACTTTATGCAATTATATATCTTTTTTTAGGACTAACATATTAACTTAGTGCCCAGTGCCAATTGCTGTTTTTTGCTTGTTTCTGGCTTTCAGGAAATTAATATCAAACAAAATCCAAACAGATAAAAAACTTTGGATTAATTTTTTCTGGACCAGAAGAGACCCTAGAAGGTTCGGGAGAAGACTTGACAAGCCACGAGGGAGTGACAAGCTCGGGAGGCGTGCCCCAGGGGGGAACCCCTAGGCTTGTGGGCCTCTCGTGGAACCTCTTGACCTAATTTAACCTCTATAAATACTCAAATATTTCCATGACATCAGAGAGCCACCTGAAATACTTTTTCCGCCACCACAAGTTTCTGTTCTCGTGAGATCCCATCTGGAGGCCTTCTACAATACTCTGCCAGAGGGGGAATTGATGACGGAGGGGCTCTACATGAACCTTGCTGCCCTTCCGATGATGTGTGAATAATTTACCATAGACTTACGGGTCCATAGCTAGTAGCTAGATGGCTTCTTCTCTCTCTTTGATCTTCAATACAATGTTCTCCTCGATGTTCTTGGAGTTCTATTTGGTGTATCACTTTTGGCGGTGTGTTTCTTGGGATCTGATGAATTGTGAGTTTATGATTATATTATCCATGAATATTATTTGATTCTTTTCTGAACTCTTTTATGCATGATTATTATAGCTTTGTATTTCTCTCTGATCTATTGATTTGGTTTGGCCAACTGGATTGATTTTTCTTGCAATGGGAGAGGTGCTTTGTGATGGGTTCGATCTTGTGGTGCTCAATCCTAGTGACAGAAAGGGACATGATATGTATTTGTATCGTTGCCATTAAGGATAAAAAGATGGGGTTTATTCATGCGTGAGTTTACTTTGCCTTCATCACGTCATCTTGCTTAAGGTGTTACTCCGTTCTTCATGAACATAAAAATCTAGATGCATGCAAGATAGCGATCGATGTGTGGAGTAACCAATCCTCACTCTCTTTTTTGTTTCATTGTCATTGCGATTGTGTTTTCCTTTCAGTTGTCTTCTATTCATCATGTCGGGGCACGACACCTATGGGATCCCGAGAGACCCCTTTACGATTCGGCGGGGGGAGAGGTATACGCAAAGAGCAGAACCAACGATCGACGCAGGGCGATTTTACCCAGGTTCGGGCCGCTGATCAGCGTAAAACCCTACTCCTGCTTTGTGTTCTTATTCATGCTCTTGAGCCCAGCCTTCAGGAGCGCTCGCAGTGAACAGTACGTTCAAAGAGTAGCTACGCATGTAGAATGGGCCAGAAGTTCTCCTCCTCCTCCGTAGCAGTTGCCTTGGGCCTCCTTTTATATGCTCAAAGGGGTCTCCACAGTGGCAAAATGTACATACATTGAGGTGTAAAGTAGCTACAGGGTATCATACCTAACCCCTGACGGATTAGGACAAGCGCATTTAATGCACCGTGAGGTGTCCGTTTAGGTGTCCTCACTTTCTTGGGGATGGAAAAAAGGGCCATCCCATCAGCACCGCTTATACCCACCCACCATTGGTGCCTTGACACGCATCCAGGAGGACAAAACCCATCTGACAGGTTTGGTCGCTGCACTGGAGCGGTGGCAGCTTGGCGGGGTCATCTTGCCGGGACCAAGCTTGCCGGGATCATCTTGCCGGGGCTCACCAGCAAGAATCTTGCCGGGGCTCACCAGCAAGAATCTTGCTGGGGCTTCGGCCTTTGGTCTTCTGCCTTCGAATTATTGACTCGAATGCTTTTTCGATAGTCTTGTGCTTGTTCCCAGTTGTCTTCTCTCAGAAAGGCTCGCTCCCCTGGCATGCCCTTCCCGCCTGGGGGCTGCAACTCGCCGGTGCGTGTCCAGGGGTAATGAACACCCCCTGTTCACTACACCGACAGGAGCCCCCGGGCCTGGGCCGGACAAACACGCACAGTGTTTGTCTGGGCTAGGCCCAAAAACATGCACCGGTACACGCGCGGCGAGAAGTAACCATTACTCTTGACTTTTAACTGCATGCTGGTGATGATGCAAGAGAGCTTGCGGTTTGCCGGGCCTTGGGCTTGCCGGCAGCATGGGCAGACAGAGCAGGACGGCAACAGGAGTCGTGTGCCCGAAAGGAAGTGCCACACTGTGCGAAGAGGAGCCAGTCCCCGAGCTTTCCCCATATAGGGTACTGCGGGTGCGGTGCTCGATCCATATAGTCACCCCTACTGCCGCAGCCGTCTACCGCGAATGTCTCACTGCCGTCTTGCCGGCCTGTTGCTGCAATGGCGCATATAAAGAAGCAATTTATCTTAGTTAAATCAATCTTTATGCATGCAATGCATGTTACTTTATGCTGAATGAATGTATGCTTCCCCCTTGATTAATTCAGTCCTTGCACTTATTTTAGTCCCTACGCTGTCTGGAAACCTTGCCGGTGCGCATGTTTGCCGCGAGCGCTAGATGCGGGTCTTTAGCAGCCTGCTGGAAGCGCCGCCGCCGGCAAGGCGACTTGCCAGGCCAGAACGCAGCTGCTAAGCTTGCCGAGCGGACTCGAGGCGAAGCTAGAGCGCGGGCTAACCACGACAAGGTTCCTCCGCGTGCAGGTTGATGTACAAGGACAACGAATTAATCAAGGCGACCCACACTAGCCGGAAAGCTTTCCGGTGCGCATGCTCCAGTCGGCAGTGCTTGAGGAACGGGTCCTAAGCAACTTGCCGGGAACACTGCCTCCCGGAAAGGTTTACCTCCTCGGTGCTTATGGAGCCACCTAAATTGTCGAGCGGACTCGAGACAACTAGGGGTGCAATTAGCCCCGAGAGGGCTCCTTCGCGTGTAGGTATAAGAAGCAAGTGAGGATAGAAAAATGAATGTAATAAATCTTGGCAACTTAGCTTTTCTTGCGAGGGCGCTGCCAGCCCCCGAGCTTATTTTTTGCTCAAAGGGTGGTTGTCGGGAAACTTTTGACTTTAGCGGAGAACTTTGATATTCTCGACACTAGCTTCCGTTAAGGAGTTGCCGGGAAAGCTCATGACGGAGGACTTCGTCGTTCTCGACGCTGGCTTCCGGCAAGCTTGTTGCCAGGAAGGCTTATGGTGGAGAACTTCGTCGTTCTCGACATCAAGAAGATTGGTCCAGAGGACGCTGCCAGCCCCCGGGCCACAACTGCGTTTAAATACGACAAGTTAATTAGCATCTTAAAAGCATTTTAACTTGTGCGTAACTTTATTTAGAGCTCTTCTCCACATGTTTTTGTTTTTGCACAGTTGTCCCCTACGCTTGCCGGAATGCATCTCGATCGCGCACATCCTAGTCAATGGCGCTTAGGAATGGATCCTTGTTAGCAGCCTATCGAGGACGCCGCCTCCTCGAGAGCTTCACACTCCAAGAACAAACACGGCTGCACAGGTGTTGCTAGGCAGACCCGAACAACCCGGAGCGCAGAATGTCTCAAGAGTGCTCCTTTGCGCACAGGTTATGTGCAAAGAACATCATCATGGATAAAATCAAATCAACAAAAAGCATTAAAGTTTTAGAACTTAGCTTTCTATATGTGGAGCAAAGTCGCCATGGACGATGAAGCTGACGCGCCGACCGCTGGATCAGGTTCACGCAACCTCGATCCCCCTACCTGGCGCGCCAAAGATGTCGGGGCACGACACCTATGGGATCCCGAGAGACCCCTTTATGATTCGGCGGGGGGAGAGGTATACGCAAAGAGCAGAACCAACGATCGACGCAGGGCGATTTTACCCAGGTTCGGGCCGCTGATCAGCGTAAAACCCTACTCCTGCTTTGTGTTCTTATTCATGCTCTTGAGCCCAGCCTTCAGGAGCGCTCGCAGTGAACAGTACGTTCAAAGAGTAGCTACGCATGTAGAATGGGCCAGAAGTTCTCCTCCTCCTCCGTAGCAGTTGCCTTGGGCCTCCTTTTATATGCTCAAAGGGGTCTCCACAGTGGCAAAATGTACATACATTGAGGTGTAAAGTAGCTACAGGGTATCATACCTAACCCCTGACGGATTAGGACAAGCGCATTTAATGCACCGTGAGGTGTCCGTTTAGGTGTCCTCACTTTCTTGGGGATGGAAAAAAGGGCCATCCCATCAGCACCACTTATACCCACCCGCCATTGGTGCCTTGACACGCATCCAGGAGGACATAACCCATCTGACAGGTTTGGTCGCTGCACTGGAGCGGTGGCAGCTTGGCGGGGTCATCTTGCCGGGACCAAGCTTGCCGAGATCATCTTGCCGGGGCTCACCAGCAAGAATCTTGCCGGGGCTCACCAGCAAGAATCTTGCTGGGGCTTCGGCCTTTGGTCTTCTGCCTTCCAATTATTGACTCGAATGCTTTTTGGATAGTCTTGTGCTTGTTCCCAGTTGTCTTCTCTCAGAAAGGCTCGCTCCCCTGGCATGCCCTTCCCGCCTGGGGGCTGCAACTCGCCGGTGCGTGTCCAGGGGTAATGAACACCCCCTGTTCACTACACCGACACATCAGCTTCATGATGGATCAAGGAGAACCAGGCAAAGATCTTCCGATGTTGGAGCAGACATGGGAGGCTGATCCCCACGAGACAGAGAGCTCCAAGAAAATGGAGGCCACCACCAAGCCGACCCCAGATACGCTCATGGACACTACTGAGATGGTCACCGCTCCGTTTGAGGTTACAGCCCCTGTGACACTGCAGGAGCAGTTTCCCACCTTCAAGGATGTGTCCCCCCGCCCCCTCCGCTGAGCTACCAAAGGTGATTTTCTTCTTTGCTGATCTTGATTGTAGTTTTCCATCTTAGTATGTGGTGATAAATAATGCAAGATTTTATTAGCTCCGATGCCATGCTACCTTCCCTATCATGCATACTTTTGACTCTACATAGTGGTTTAAATTACTTGTGTTTTTTTATATTGGAAAGTAATTCAGAATTCATTTCTATTTCAATTAGAGCCCTGATGTATACAAGGATTGTGTGGTTGTACATGTCACTCGCTATGAGGTGGATGACCTGAATATACACATTGGGAAAACAAAGTTCTTAGGCTGTTGGATCCTGGAAGCCAGTTGCACTTATACCAAAGTCGAGATGTATGCATGCCACACTATTGTCAGGCGTGTTGTCTAGGGTGTACTGAAGCACAAGAAGTTCAAAGCTACTCCTTAGGTTGTGAGGCATACTGTTCTTGTCAAGCTTACGTAGGAAGATGATGTGGCATGCCTTGACAAACAAGTTTATTAATGGCAAGGCCACAAGGTTATCTTCAAGAAGGTTGACAGGATGGAGCTGCTGCCGGACGTCCTCGATGATGTTGATGGCAAGGTCTGTGTTGTGTCCATCCCAAATTAGATCATTGCATGAAATAGTTAGCCTAGCTTGTGTTTAAAAGTAGTTTGGATTGTGTCTAATTATCCAAACCTTGCCTATTATCGAGCCCTCTAGGGGTAGTACTCTGCTTGAATCCGTCTATGGGAACTACTGCTACTTTCGTATGCCTGTGAATCATGTGAGAACCATCGTAATTGTTGCCGCAGATGCATCCTCACTAGTTTTTTCATGTAATATGGCATGGTAAGACATAAGTTGCCACGGTTTATCATACGAGTAGTGTGTGTTTGATGAAATAGAGTACTTGTTCCACAACTATGCGCTGACGTATACATAGGGTACGGAAGGCTGGTTAAGTACTTGTAAACACTGTTGGTGCTACCCAACTTGTAAGCAGTTGTGCAAAACATGGCACATTGACTCAGCTCGCTTCAACACTAGAAAAGTAGGCTATCGACCAACTCACAATCAATACTCTGCTGTCTGACAAATAAGCAACTATGTATCTTGTTACAATGGTTCATGCAGTTAACTGAGGCCACAATGTAAATTCCAAACATTCACACACTAGTCCAGCATTCATGTGGAACATTCACATTAAACTTGGCTTTATAAAATACTTCAAAAGCATAAGTTCAACAATTTTATACATCTCAATGATTGATAGTACATAACCAACATTTACTAGTTCACAGCAAAAGACAAAGTTGTGAGAAGGTTTAGAAATCAGGAAAAATCAAGCAAGGCTACTCTGAGCAAAGGGCCTCCCTAGGCATGCTTTAATTTCCTTGAGTTCACTCTGGTTTTTGTTGTTACCACCATCGAGGGTTAGGTTCTCTCAATCTAGAATAACCAATTATAATTGCGTTCTCAGTTGGAATACTGAACTGAACCATGTAGTGGACTGACCATCTGAAACTTCTTGTGCAGTTCCACTAAATTTAAGCACCACTATTTGCAGAAATAAGCAGACCACGATGCCTCTTGTCCGTGCACCTGTCCCAAAAACCTTCGGGCAGCCCTGCCAGCTAGTCCTCTAGTCATCCTTGATCTGGGAAAAAGTGCATTCCCGACTAGGACGCAGTGCTTGTTTTCTCTGCGACAAATGACATGCTCACACCTACACTACAATCAGGAAGTAAACATATGAATCTGCTTCTTTTAGATTGCGTTGGTCATTCTAGCTAGTTACTACCAATGTAGGAATACCTGGAACATGGGTGGTTAGACGACGACAGCTAGGAATAGCCATCTGATTTTGTGCAGTTCTACTAAAACTGAAGTGTGTACTTCTGATTGCATAAATAGAAACGATATGGAGACAGGCATCCCTGTTTGCACATATATGAATATGGTTATTTAAGCAGTGATGGTTATATGCAGTGGCATATGATTAACAGCAGCATCACATCACATCAACACTGCCACAGATTAACATGCAGAAAAATAGCATTAGTATTACTGTCAAGAGAGTAGCACATGGTCAGTAAATGTGCAATAAAATTTGTGTAGTTCCATTGGGATGAAGCAATGTTACTGGTGTGAGATTTAAGTGTAATAGCAAAAACACAATTCATGTGAAATAAAGCAAGACGGAAGCAATTCATAAAATGGTGGTGCCATTGCTTAAATTTAGCAATGGCACTAGATTAACAGCAGCATTATTAAAAGTGACATTAGGTGGCATTGCTTCATGTTTCATGTGATTTTACATTAAAGGTAGCTATAAGAACATAGGGACAGTAGGTGTATGATACGTCTCCAACATATCTATAATTTTTGATTGTTCCTTGCTATTATATTATCTGTTTTCGATGTTTTATATGCATTAATATGCTATTTTATATTATTTTTGGGACTAACCTATTAACCTAGAGCCCAGTGCCAGTTTCTGTTTTTTCCTTGTTTTTGAGTTTCATAGAAAAGGAATATCAAATGGAGTCCAAACGGAATAAAACTTTCGCGATGATTTTTCTTGGACCAGAAGACACCTGTTGGACTTGGACTCCAAGTCAGAAGATCTTGGAGGAGACGACAAGCCATAGGGGCGCGCCCTGGCTTGTGGCCCCCTCGAAGACCCCCTGACCTACTTCTTCGTCCTATAAATTCACATATATTCCAA
The DNA here is from genome assembly GCA_011799875.1 of Thinopyrum elongatum. Lineage (NCBI taxonomy): Eukaryota > Viridiplantae > Streptophyta > Magnoliopsida > Poales > Poaceae > Thinopyrum > Thinopyrum elongatum. The sequence continues at coordinate 286,187,031 of CM022298.1, read as the reverse complement.
AACCCTCGGAGCCATCCACGAAAATACTTTTCCACTGCCGCAAGCCTCTGTTCCCGTGAGATCCCATCTTGGGGCCTTTTCTGGCGATTTGCCGAAGGGGGATTCAATCACGGAGGGCGTCTACATAAACCCTATTGCCCTTCCGATGAAGCGTGAGTAGTTTACCTCAGACCTACGAGTCCATAGCTAGTAGCTAGATGGCTTCTTCTCTCTCTTTGATTCTCAATACCATGTTCTCCTCGATGTTCTTGGAGATCTATCTGATGTAATCTTCTTTTGCGGTGTGTTTGTCAAGATCCGATGAATTGTGGATTTATGATCAGATTATCTATGAATATTAGTTGAATCTTCTCTGAATTCTTATATGCATGATTTGATATCTTTGTATTTCTCTTCAAATTATCGGTTTGGTTTGGCCAACTAGATTGATATTTCTTGCAATGGGAGAGGTGCTTAGTTTTGGGTTCAATCTTGCGGTGTCCTCACCCAGTGACAAAGTAGGGGTAGCGAGGCATGTATTGTATTGTTGCCATCAAGGATAAAAAGATGGGGTTTTCATCATATTGCTTGAGTTTATCCCTCTACATCATGTCATCTTACTTAATGCGTTACTCTGTTCTTTATGGACTTAATACTCTAGATGCAGGCAGGAGTCGGCCGATGTGTGGAGTAATAGTAGTAGATGTAGAATCGTTTCAGTCTACTTGACACGGACGTGATGCCTATATGCATAATCATTGCCTTGGATATCGTCATAACTTTGCGCTTTTCTATCAATTGCTTGACTGTAATTTGTTCACCCACCGTATTATTTGCCTTCAAGAGAGTAGCCTCTAGTGAAAACTATGGCCCCCGGGTCTATTTTCCATATTATATTTTCAGATTTATAAACCAAAAATACCAAAAATATCTCGCTGCAATTTATTTACTTTTATTTACTTTTCCGTTCTAGCAATCTTTTATACCTGTCTCTATCAGATCTCACTGTTGCAATTGACCGTGAAGGGATTGACAACCCCTTTATCACGTTGGGTGCAAGTGTTTGATTGTTTGTGCAGGTGCATAGATTGGGGACTTGCTTGTACCTCCTACTGGATTGATACCTTGGTTCTCTAACTGAGGGAAATACTTATCTCTACTTTGCTGCATCACCCTTTCCTCTTCAAGGGAAAAACCAACGCAAGCTCAAGAAGTAGCAGGAAGAATTTCTGGCGCTGTTGCCGGGGAGGTCTACATCAAGCCTATCAAGTACCCATCATAAACTCTCATCTCTTGCATTACATTATTTGCCATTTGCCTCTTGTTTTCCTCTCCCCCACTTCTAAAACGATTTTCAGAAAAACACAAAAAGATTTGCCTTTTTATTTGCCCTTTTTTCGTTCTTCTTTTCGTTTGCTTTTTGTTTGCTTGAGTGCTAGATCTGTTTCTTGCCACCATGTCTGAATCTGGGGAGGTTATCATTGAAAAGGATAGTAGTAATGTTGAGGGAGACCTTGATAAATTTGCTAATATTGATCCTCATGAAGAATCTACTATCTTGCACACTAAAAAACTTCGCATAGGTAGCGGCAATATTATTGGAAAAGGGGTTATTCATTTCTTTACTTGTGCCGGTGCGCTACCCACGTTAGGTGGATCTATTCTCCATAAAACTAATAGTATTGCGGATGCAATAACTTTGCTTGTAATTGAACTTGAAAGACAATTTGTTCAAATGCATCCATGCATACAAAGGATTTTTCTAGAGTTCTCTAATATTGAGCATTCATCTGTTAAACGCGTCGCTAGTATATTTCTAGCTCATGAGTTTAGATTCATTATGAAAGAAGCTAGTGAAATTTTTGTGCATTATAAAATAGACGGTGGTCGTCCTCCTATAGAGGGGATCCTTTTTAATCAAGAAGAAATAATGCGATTGCGATCTCTCAATCATGTTGCTTATAATGAAAATTTAAGAAAAAGGGTTCCTACCGATGTTTTAGTTGATAAGATTTCTAAACTCAATGATAATTTTGCTATACAAAACAACGGATTAGGTTTCTCTCTAGGAGGTAAGCTCATGAGTTTTTGCCAAAAGAACGCTTACAATGATGAGTTGATTATACAATACAAGGGGCCGAGGGAGGAACCAATTCCTCCCGAGCTTGATCTTAGGGATCCTTATCCTATTAAATTTAGCCCTTTTGATTACTTTTGCCTTCCACAAAGAAAACTTGCTGCTGAACGAAGGGAGTATGAGATGAGCATATGTGATATGCCTTATTATTATTATGACAATACCTAGATCTATTGCGTTATGCCTAGCTAAGGGCGTTAAACAATAGCGCTTGTTGGGAGGCAACCCAATTTTATTTTTGTTCTTTCTTTTTTGGTTCTGTTTTTCAATAAATTTTTCATCTAGCCTCTGGTTAGATATGTTTTCATGTTTTAATTAGTGTTTGAGCCAAGTAAGACCTTTGTAATAGCTTACGGTGATAGTTGATTTGATCTTGCTGAAAAACAGAAACTTTTGCGTCCAGTTGCAGAATTTTGATAATTCACAGAACTGATGAAAAACCCTGAATTGTTTTACACAAGATTGATATACAAATTTCCTCTGTTTTCCTAATTTTTCAGAACTTTTGGAGTTACAGAAGTATTAGAACAATTCGGATCTTCGCAAACCGTTCTGTTTTTGACAGATTCTGTTTTCTATGTGTTGTTTGCTTATTTTGATGAATCTATGGGTAGTATCGAGGGGTATGAACCATGGAGAAGTTGGAATACAGTAGATATTACACCAATATAAATAAAGAATGAGTTCACAACTGTACCAAAAAGTGGTGATTTATTTTCTTAAACTAATGGATCTCATGAGTTTTCTGTTGAGTTTTGTGTTGTGAAGTTTTCAAGTTTTGGGTAAAGATTTGATGGACTATGGAATAAGGAGTGGCAAGAGCCTAAGCTTGGGGATGCCCAAGGCACCCCAAGGTAATATTCAAGGATAAACAAGAGCCTAAGCTTGGGGGTGCCCCGGAAGGCATCCCCTCTTTCGTCTTCAATCTATCGGTAAATTTACTTGAGGCTATATTTTTATTCACCACATGATATGTGTTTTGCTTGGAGCGTCTTGTATGATATGAGTCTTTGCTTTTTAGTTTGCCACAATCATCCTTGCTGTACATCCATTTTGAGAGGGACACGCATGAATCATGATTTATTATAATACTCTATGTGCTTCACTTATAACTTTTGAGCTAGGCAATTTTGCTCTAGTGCTTCACTTATATCTTTTTAGAGCCCGGCAGTGGCTTTATTTTATAGGAATTTTTGAACTCTCTTGCTTCACTTATATTATTTTGAGAGTCTCTAAACAGCATGGTAATTTGGTTTGGTTATGAATTTAGTCCTAATATGGTGGGCATCCAAGATGGATATAATAAAAACTTTCATATAAAGTGCATTGAATACTATGTGAAGTTTGATTCCTTATGATTGTTTTGAGATATAAAGATGGTGATATTAGATTCATGCTTGTGAGTAATTGTGGATTGGTAGAAATACTTGTGTTAAAGTTTGTGATTGCCGTAGCATGCACGTATGATGAACCGTTATGTGATGAAGTCAGAGCATGATTTATTTATTGATTGTCTTCCTTATGAGTCGCGGTCGGGGATGAGCGATGGTCTTTTCCTACCAATCTATCCCCCTAGGAGCATGTGTCTAATACTTTTTTTCGATAGCTAATAGACTTTTGCAATAAGTATGTGAGTTCTTTATGACTAATGTTGAGTCCATGGATTATATGCACTCTCACCCTTCCACCATTGCTAGGCTCTCTAATACCGCGCAAATTTCGCCGGTGCATTACACCCACCATATACCTTCCTCAAAATAGCCACGATACCTACCTATTATGGCATTTCCATAGCCATTCCAAGATATATTGCCATGCAACTTCCACCGTTCCATTTATTATGACACGCTTCATCATTGTCATATTGCTTTGCATGATCATGTAGTTGACATCGTATTTGTGGCAAAGCCACCATTCATATTTTTTATACATGTCACTCTTGAGTCATTGCACATCCCGGTACACTGCCGGAGGCATTCATATAGAGTCATATTTTGTTCTAAGTATTGAGTTGTAATTCTTGAGTTGTAAGTAAATAAAAGTGTGATGATCATCATTATTAGAGCATTGTCCCATGTGAGGAAAGGATGATGGAGGCTATGATTCCCCCACAAGTCGGGATGAGACTCCAGACGAAAAATAAAAAAAAGAGAAGAAAAAAAAGGAAAATAAAAAAGAGAGAGAGAGAGAGAAAAAAGAGCCCAAAGAGCCCAAAATAAAAAATGAGAGAAAAGAGAGAAGGGGCAATGTTACTATCCTTTTTTCCACACTTGTGCTTCAAAGTAGCACCATGATCTTCATGATAGAGAATCTCCTATGTTGTCACTTTCATATACTAGTGGGAATTTTTCATTATAGAAATTGGCTTGTATATTCCAATGATGGGCTTCCTCAAATTGCCCTAGGTCTTCGTGAGCAAGCAAGTTGGATGCACACCCACTTAGTTTCTTTTTGAGCTTTCATACACTTATAGCTCTAGTGCATCCGTTGCACGGCAATCCCTACTCACTCAGATTGATATCTATTGATGGGCATCTCCATAGCCCGTTGATACACATAGTTGATGTGAGGCTATCTCCTTCTTTTTGTCTTCTCCACAACCACCATATTCTATTCCACCTATAGTGCTATATCCATGGCTCACGCTCATCTATTGCGTGAAAGTTGAAAAAGTTTGAGAACATCAAAAGTATGAAACAATTGCTTGGCTTGTCATCAGGGTTGTGCATGATTTAATACTTTGTGTGATGAAGATGGAGCATAGCCAGACTATATGATTTTGTAGGGATAACTTTCTTTGGCCATGTTATTTTGAGAAGACATGATTGCTTTATTAGTATGCTTGAAGTATTATTGTTTTTTATGTCAATATTAAACTTTTGTTTTGAATCATATGGATCTGAATATTCATGCCACAATAAAGAAAATTACATGGATAAATATGTTAGGTAGCATTCCACATCAAAAATTCTGTTTTTATCATTTACCTACTCGAGGACGAGCATGAATTAAGCTTGGGGATGCTTGATATGTCTCCAACGTATCTATAATTTTTTATTGTTCCATGCTATTATATTATCTGTTTTGGATGTTTTATATGCATTAATATGCTATTTTATAGTATTTATGGGACTAACCTATTAACCTAGAGCCTAGTGCCAGTTTCTGTTTTTTCCTTGTTTTTGAGTTTCGCAGAAAAGGAATATCAAACGGAGTCCAAACGGAATAAAACTTTCGCAATGATTTTTCTTGGACCAGAAGACACCTGTTAGACTTGGACTCCAAGTCAGAAGATCTTGGAGGAGACGACAAGCCACAGGGGCGCGCCCTAGGGGGGGCGCCCCCTGGCTTGTGGCCCCCTCGAAGACCCCCTGACTTCTTCGCCCTATAAATTCACATATATTACGAAACCCTCAGAGGCATCCACGAAAATAATTTTCCACTGCCGCAAGCCTCTGTTCCCATGAGATCCCATCTTGGGGCCTTTTACGGCGATCTGCCAGAGGGGGATTCAATCACGGAGGGCATCTACAACAACCCTATTGCCCTTCCGATGAACCCTAGATGCATAATCGTTTCGGTCTACTTGACACGGACGTGATGCCTATATGCATAATCATTTCCTTGGATATCGTCATAACTTTGCGCTTTTCTATCAATTGCTTGACAGTAATTTGTTCACCCACCGTATTATTTGCCTTCAAGAGAGAAGCCTCTAGTGAAAACTATGGCCCCCCAGGTCTATTTTCCATATTATATTTTTAGATCTATAAACCAAAAATACCAAAAATATCTTGCTGCAATTTATTAATTTTATTTACTTTTCTATTCTAGCAATCTTTTATACCTATCTCTATCAGATCTCACCGTTGCAATTGACCGTGAAGGGATTGACAACCCCTTTATCACGTTGGGTGCAAGTGTTTGATTGTTTGTGCAGGTGCATAGATTGGGGACTTGATTGTACCTCCTACTGGATTGATACCTTGGTTCTCGAACTGAGGGAAATACTTATCTCTACTTTGCTGCATCACCCTTTCCTCTTCAAGGGAAAAACCAATGCAAACTCAAGAAGTAGCAGTGTATAAAGTGGTGAGGCAGATGTGGTTGCCGAGAGCGGCAGACATTCAGGTAGCTTGTCTGCATTTGTCCCATTTTTTATCTCCTCGGCGACATTTTCCTATGTGAACACATGAAATCTAGACCTTCTCGTTCTCATTTGCGTTGTCCCCCTAACACCCCTCACTTTATTTCCTTTTTCGACCAAGAGACAGGTCCACTTCCCCGGCCTTTCCCCCCACCCTTCGCCATCCACCCCGGTTGGGTAGCCAGTCTCTACTACTTTCCCCCGTTTCCTCTTAGAACCAAGTCCTAGGTTCATTCTACAACTTTCCCACTTTCTTCCCAGTTTGAAACAATTCTTAGATTCGACTGTGTGAACTAGCTTTACCTCTAATAATAGTAAAAGTCTAGGTGGCTTTGGAACAGCCGATGGAAGTAGAAAAAGATCCACATGCAGCCACGCGGGGACCTGGGGTAGTAGAGCAAGGCCGATTTTCGAAGGAAGATATACCTGAGGGTCGTCGGGATGTGGCAAATACGGCGTAGGGAGGCCCCATCTTGGCCACAATACCGCAGGGAGGAAGACGGGGTCAGAGGCCCTCCCAAGCCGGCGCTGTGTCAGAGAGAACGGCACGGTCGCCGATTGGGACGCGCGGGCAGCTGTTGGTCTCCTCCCTCGCCGCCAACGACCGTGTGAATAATGCACCTACACCCCTGCCCTGGCTGAGGTGGTCCAGCCAGATATTTGACCAACGGTGAGCAGAGAGAGAGAGAGAGTGTGGCCACCTATGTCTTGTTTAGATCTGGAGAGCATGAGAGAGTGAAAGAGAGGAACCATATATATATATATATATATATATATATATATATATAGTGGAGTGATTTTTGTTGTACTAGCAATCATTATTAAATTGAATACTCGCGAACCACTATTTTCATTTAAAGTTCAAGTAAAAATAAGACTCGATCAATAACGTGCCACCACTTCCAGGTCGCACTATCAAATCACCGCATACAGGACGCACTATGTACTGTATCATTCACGTGTGGTCCCCCGACCGTCCATGAAGTTTAAAACTAGATGAGTCAAAATGTCAATTGGGATGCCTCTTTATAAAAAAATGCGCTCCTAGCTTAAAAAAAGGGCTCCTAAGTGTACCTGCGCGTGGGTGCGAGAGAACTAGTGCATGCGTGCACCGCTTCTCTTCGTGAGAGTACAATGTACTGCGCCCAAAGAACGTTCGCCACAAGATTAGTAGAATAAGTGTGTGACGTGTGAGTTAAAAAAAGGTTTGTGACATCTTTTATTTTGAAGAAGTTCTGAGGGTAGGGCGTGAAGAGCACATATGTGTGTGATAGACGGTTGGTGCCAGAGGACTCGGGATAGTCGTGACTCGATAAGGTGCGTGTGTGCGTGAGAGAGAGGGGGCATGTATCAATGTAATGCATGTGTCCATAAATCATATCTAACATTCGCCACAAGCTGTTTCCTGGCAAACACCGAAAGAACCATAAGATCGGCATCCGATGGTGTCAGTTTTGCCATGGCATTTGACAGAACAACCACTCCTCTGACACACAAATCTTCCACGTGAGTATTAGCAACTATCGTATGCCCCTCCCTCCATTCCAAAATGTAGTGCATATAGCTTTATTGAAACTTTGAACCTCACACACTTTTACCGAGTTTTCATAGAACAAAATGCACGTATAGAATACCCAGTATATATCACTTAATTCATCATTGAGAGGTACCTATAGAGATGGGGGAGGAGTGTACAAAGAAAGACCGTCGTATCACCTACAGCAATTTCAACCATCCTTTGGTGTGGAGGAATATCATAGGAATTCTATATGATATGATTTTTATAGGAAATTTTCCTTTAGAGCCAATTGGTTCATAGGAATGGATTCCTATACTCCAGATTTCAAAGGAAAATAAACATGATAAGATTTTTATAGCTTTAGAGCCACTTGGTTCATATGAATGGATTACTATACTCCCACAATTTCAATGGAAAATAAACAATAGCCTAGATTCAGTAGAAAAGTTCCTATGATGTGAACCAAATGACATCTCTTTTCCAATCCCTACTAATAGGAATTGAGATACATGTCATATCTTTCCCTAAAATTTCCATATACATCTTCTATTCCTAAATAGCTAGTACAACCCACTAGCTTTTTTTCCTGGACAAGCAACTACAGCACATGAACATGTCATGCATGCAAGTCATAAATTTCATTTTTTTTGTACTCTATGCATGCAAGCACCACATCATCAATTCGTGCATGTCACTCATAAGAGCACCGCCACTCATCATCGCCATGGACTTGACATCGACATTGTCCACTTCATCATCATCCGTCCTTGCTTACAAAAGAGAAACCATCGACGGTAACCTTGGTTCTACTACTGGATTGATAACCTTGGTTCTTAACTGAGGGAAAATCTTATCCCAACGCAGCTCACAAGTAGCAGGAAGAATTTCTAGCGTCGTTGCCGGGGAGACATCATCAACATCTATCAAGTACCTACGCATAACCTGTCATCTCCTTGCATTTACATTATTTGCCATTTGCCTCTCTTTTTCATCTCCCCCACTTCTAAAACATTTTCATAAAAATACAAAAATATTTTCCGTTCGCCTTTTTGCTTGTTTGCTTGAAGTAGGTGTCATGTCGGAATTTGAAAAGGTTGTCGTTGAAAGCGCTACTGAAGATAACACTAATGAATCCCTTGAGGAAAAGCTTAATTCCGTTGATCTCAACCATGATCCTCCGAAAATTAGCAACCCCACAAATCTTAAAACTAAAATATATTATGTGGGAAGCGGAAATATTACTCGGAAGAATATTATTCAAGAATTCTTTAATTGCGCGGGAGTTATACCAATTATAAGAGGGTCTATTCTTGATAAAACAAATTGCTATGTTGATGCCATTGCCATGCTAGTAATCAAGTTAGAAAGAAAATTCATGCATATGCATCCATCCCTAGAAAAGATATTTTATGAGCTCCCCAATATCCATGATCCTAAAATTAAGAAGATTTCTACTATCATTCTTATGCGTGGATTTGATCATATAATTCGTGAAGCTAGAGAATATTTTGCTTATTATAAGATAAATTTTGAACATCCTCCCATTGAAGAAATTCTCCACGATAAAGACAGGATGCGTAGTTTGGAATCTGAAAATTATTTTGCCTATAGTGATAATCTTAGAAGGATAGTTCCCTACGCTGAAATTAAAACCATGTACCACCATACTTGTGATAGATTTGAATCGATTATTAAGGGAATTGGTGAAGGATTTAGTAATGAGTGTTTTGAGGAGATGGCTAGGGAACCTATTGATGATAAAATAGATGTTTTATATGAGGATGTTTATGGAGATGATTTGGAATTTGGAGTAATTAACATTAAAATTATGGAACAAAGTCCTTTCAACAGTTTAAGCTCTCCTACTATTAGAGAAGAGTATGAGAAGAGAGAATTACTAAGAAAAGTTTTAGAGCATATGATTAAAAAGGACTTGGGAATGAAAGATGACAACACTTGAAACTTGCATTACGCCTTGCTAGGGCCGGAAAATGATAGCGCTAGTTGGGAGGCAACCCAATAGTTATCTTAATTTTCTTGTTTATTTTTTTAGTTTTTTTTTTGTGCACAAAATTATGTTACTCTTATGGTTGTGTTTTTGTGTTTTAGTTAGTGTTTGTGCCAAGTAAAGCCTTTGGGATGATTTGGATAATAGTTGCTTTGATTCTGTGAGAAAACAAAAACTTTTGCGTCTAGTAGCAGAATTGTTAAAATTTTCTTTAACATGGAAAAATTCTGAATTTTTTACAGATGATTTATATACAAATTTTCCATCTTTTCCTAATTTTCAGAATTTTATGGAGTTAGATAAGTATGGTCAATATTCCAATTACTACAGGTTGTTCTGTTTTGACAGATTCTGTTTTCGTTGCAATGTTTGCTTGTTTTGGTGAAACAATGGTGTCGGGGGTTATAAGCCATGGAGAAGTTAGAATACAATAGGTATAATGCAATAATAAAATATGAATGGGTTTATAATAGTACCTAAAGTGGTGATTTGCTTTGTTATACTAATGGATCTCACGAAGGTTTTTGTTGAGTTTTGTGTGCTGAAGTTTTCAAGTTTTGGGTGAGATCACGATGGATGAAGGAATAAGGAGTGGCAAGAGCCTAAGCTTGGGGATACCCGAGGCACCCCAAGGTAATATTCAAGGACTCCCAAGCAACAAAACATGGGGATGCCCCAGAATGCATCCCCTCCTTCTTCTACCGACCATCGGTAATTTTAATTGGAGCTATATTTTTATTCATCACATGATATGAGTTTTGCTTGGAGCGTCGTGTATTATATGAGTCTTTGCTTTCTTTACTTTTTAGTTTTTCACAATCATCTTTGTTGGAGACACCTTTTTGAGAGGGACACACATTATTCGTGATTTGTTAGAATACTCTATATGCTTCACTTAAATCTTTTAAGCTAGGCAGTTGCTCTAGTGCTTCACTTATATCCTTTAGAGCACGGCGGTGGTTATATTTTAAATAAATAGTTGCACTCTCATGCTTCACTTATATCTTTTTGAGAGTTGATAATGGTAATGGTAATTAGTACAAGTTATGAATTTGGTCCTAATATGATAGGTATTCAAGAGGGATATAATAAAAACTTTCATGTAGATCACTGAATATGATAAGTTTGATTCCTTGCAATAGTTTTGCGATATAAAGGTGGTAATACGTGGGTTGTGCTAGTGAGTAATTGTGGTTTAGTAAGAATATTGGTGTTAAGGTTTGTGATTCCCTAAGCATGCACGTATAGTCTCTCGTTATGCTAATAAGTTGGAGCATGATTTATTGTTGATTGTCTTCCTTATGAGTGGCAGTCGGGGACGAGCGATGGTCTTTTCCTACCAATCTATCCCCCTAGGGGCATGCCTAGTAGTACTTTGCTTCGAGGGCTAATAAACTTTTGCAAGAAGTATGTGAGTTCTTTATGACTAATGTGAGTCCATGGATTATACACACTCTCACCTTTCCGCAATTTGCTAGCCTTTCGGCACCGTGGATTGCCCTTTCTCACCTCAAGATGTGGTGCAAACTTCATCGGTGTGTCCAAACCCTGTGATATGATACGCTCTATCGCACATAAGCCTCCTTAATTATATCTTCCTCTAAACAACCACCATACGTACCTATTATGGCATTTCCATAGCCATTCCGAGATATATTTCCATGCAACTTCCACCGTTCCATTTTAGTATGACACACATCACCATTGTCATATTGCTGACATAGTATTTGTGGCTTAGCCACTATTCATATTTTTTATACATGTTACACTAGATCATTGCACATCCCGGTAAACCTCCAGAGGCATTCATATAGAGTCATATTTTGTTTTAGTATCGAGTTGTAATTTTCTTTCATGTTGTAAGAAAATAGAAGTGTGATGATCATCATATTCATTATTAGAGCATTGTCCCAAGTGAGGAAATAAAAAAAAGAGGCCGAAAAGAGCCCCAAAAAAATGAGGCCAAAAAGAGCCCAACAAAAAAATGAGAGAAAAAGAGAGAAGGGGCAATGTTACTATCATTTCCACACTTGTGCTTCAAAGTAGCACCATGTTTTTCATAGAGAGTCTCCTATGCTTTCATTTGCATATAACTAGTGGGAATTTTTCATTATAGAACTTGGCTTGTATATTCCAACGATGGGCTTCCTCAAATGCCCTAGGTCTTCATGAGCAAGCAAGTTGGATGCACACCCACTTAGTTTTATTTTTGAGCTTTCATACACTTATAGCTCTTAGTGCATCCGTTGCATAGCAATCCCTACTTCTTGTATTGACATCAATTGATGGGCATCTCCATAGCACGTTGATTAGCCTCGTTGATGTGAGACTTTCTCCTTTTTTTGTCTTCTCTTTATTATCTCCATCACCATACTCTATTCCACTATAGTGCTATATCCATAGCTTGCGCTCATATATTGGGTGAGAGTTGAAAAAGCTGAAGCGCGTTAAAAAGTATGAACCAATTGCTCGGCTTGTCATCGGGGTTGTGCATGATAAATACTTTGTGTTAAGAAGATGGAGCATGTTAAGACTATATTATTTTGTAGGGATAACTTTCCTTAGCGTTGATGTTTTGAAAGACATGATTGTTTGCTAGTATGCCTTATTAATATTGTTTTTATGTCAAACTATAGACTATTGCTTTGAATCATTCGGATCTTAATATTAATGCCACAAAATAAAGATTACATGATGAACATGTTACGTAGCATTCCACATCAAAAGTTCTGTTTTTATAATTTACCTACTGGAGGACAAGCAGGAATTAAGCTTGGGGATGCTTGATACTCCCCCATTGTATCTATAATTTTTTATTGTTCCATGCTATTATATTATCAATCTTGGATGTTTTATATGCAACTTTATGCAATTATATATCATTTTTTAGGAATAACATATTAACTTAGTGCCCAGTGCCAGTTGTTGTTTTTTGCTTGTTTCTGGCTTTCAGGAAATCAATATCAAACAAAGTCCAAACGGACAAAAAACTTTGGATTAATTTTTTCTGGACCAGAAGAGACCCTAGAAGGTTCGGGAGAAGACTCGACAAGCCACGAGGGAGCGACAAGCTCAGGAGGCACGCCCCGGGGGGAATCCCTAGGCTTGTGTGCCTCTTGTGGAACCTCTTGACCTAATTTAACCTCTATAAATACTCAAATATTCCCATGACATCAGAGAGCCACCCGAAATACTTTTTCCGCCACCGCAAGTTTCTGTTCTCGTGAGATCCCATCTGGAGGCCATCTCCGATACTCTGTCGGAGGGGGAATTGATGACGGAGGGGCTCTACATCAACCTTGCTGCCCTTCCGATGATTTGTGAGTAGTTTACCATAGACCTACGGGTCCATAGCTGGTAGGTAGATGGCTTCTTCTCTCTCATTGATCTTCAATACAATGTTCTCCTCGATGTTCTGGGAGTTCTATTCGGTGTATCACTTTTTGCGGTGTGTTTGTTCGGATCCGATGAATTGTGAGTTTATGATTAGATTATCCATGAATATTATTTGATTCTTCTCTGAACTCTTTTATGCATGATTATTACAGCTTTGTATTTCTCTCTGATCTATTAATTTGGTTTGGCCAACTAGATTGATTTTTCTTGCAATTGGAGAGGTGCTTTGTGATGGGTTCGATCTTGCGGTGCTCAATCCTAGTGACAGAAAGGGACATGACACGTAATTGTATCGTTGCCATTAAGGATAAAAAGATGGGGTTTATTCATGTGTGAGTTTACTTTGCCTTCATCATGTCATCTTACTTAAGGCATTACTCCGTTCTTCATGAACCTAAAAATCTAGATGCATGCTGGATAGCGGTCGATGTGTGGAGTAACCGATCCTCACTCTCTTTTTTGTTTCATTGTCATTTCGGTTGTGTTTTCCTTTCAGTTGTCTTCTATTCATTAGTTTCATGATGGATCAAGGAGAACCATGCAAAGATCTGCCGATGTTGGAGCAGACATGGGAGGCTGATCCCCACGAGATAGAGAGCTCCAAGAAGATGGAGGCCACCACCGAGCCGACCCCAGATACGCTCATGGCCACTACTGAGATGGTCAACGCCCCGTTTGAGGTTACAGCCCCCGTGACACTGCTTGAGCAGTTTCCCCCCTTCGAGGATGTGTCCCCCCCCCCCCACTGAGCTGCCCAAGGTGATTTTCTTCTTTGCCGATCTTGATTGTGGTTTTTCATCTAAGTATGTGGTGATAAACAATGCAAGATTTTATTAGCTCCGATGCCATGCTACATTCCCTATCATGCATACTTTTGACTCTACATAGTGGTTTAAATAACTTGTGTTTTTTATATTGGAAAGTAATTCAGAAATCGTTTCTGTTTCAATTAGAGCCCTGATGCAGACAAGGATTGTGTGGTTGTACATGTCACTCGCTATGAGGCGGATGACCTGAATATACGCATTGGGAAAACAAAGTTCTTAGGCTGTTGGATCCTAGGATCCAGTTGCACTTATACCAAAGTCGAGATGTATTCCAACCACACTGTTGTCAGGCATGTTGTGTAGGGTGTACTGAAGCACAAGAAGTTCAAAGCTACTCCTTTGTTTGTGAGGCATACTGTTCTTGTCAAGCTTATGTAGGAAGATGACGTGGCATGCCTCGACAAACAAGTTTATTAATAGCAAGGCCACAAGGTTATCTTCAAGAAGGTTGACAGGATGGAGCTGCTGTCGGACGTCCTTGATGATGTTGATGGCAAGGTCTATGTTGTGTCCATCCCAAATTAGATCGTTGCATGAAATAGTTGGCCCAGCTAGTGTTTAAAAGTAGTTTGGATTGTGTTTAATTATCCGAACCTTGCCTATTATCGAGCCCTCTGGTGATAGTACTCTGCTTGAATCCGTCTATGTGAACTACAACTACTTTCGTATGCCTGTGAATCATGTGAGAACCATCGTAATTGTTGCCACAGATGCATCCTCACTAGTTTTTTCATGTAATATGGCATGGTAAGACATAAGTTTCCACGGTTTATCATACGAGCAGTGTGTGTTTGATGAAATAGAGTACTTGTTCAACAACTATGCGCTGATGTATACATTGGGTACAGAAGGCTGGTTAAGTACTTGTAAACACTGTTGGTGCTACCCAACTTGTAAGCAGTTGTGCAAAACATGGCACATTGACTTAGCTCGCTTCAACACTAGAAAAGTCGGCTATCGACCAACTCACAATCAATACTCTGCTGTCTGACATATAAGCAACAATGTATCTTGTTACAGTGGTTCATGCAGCTAACTGAGGCCACAATGTAAATTCCAAAAGTTCACACGCTAGTCCAGCATTCATGTGGAACATTCACATTAAACTCGGCTTTATAAAATACTTCAAAAGCATAAGTTCAACAATTTTATACATTTAAATGATTGATAGAACATAACCAACATTTACTAGTTCACAGCAAAAGACAAAGTTGTGAGAAGGTTTAGAAATCAGGAAAAATCAAGCAAGGCTACTCTGAGCAAAGGGCCTCCCTAGGCATGCTTTAATTTCCTGGAGTTCACTCTGGTTTTTCTTGTTACCACCATCGAGGGTTAGGTTCTCTCATTCCAGAATAACCAATTATAATTGAGTTCTCAGTTGGAATACTGAACTAAACCATGTAGTGGACTGACCATCTGAAACTTCTTGTGCAGTTCCACTAAATTTAAGCACCACTATTTGTAGAAATAAGCAGACCACGATGCCTCTTATCCGTGCACCTGTCCCAAAAACCTTCGCGCAGCCCTGCCAGCTAGTCCTCTGGTCATCCTTGATCTGGGAAAAAGTGCATTCCCGACTAGGACACAGTGCTTGTTTTCTCTGCGACAAATGACAGGCTCATCCCAGCACTGCAATCAGGAAGTAAACATACGAATCAACTTCTTTTAGATTGCGTTTGTCATTCTAGCTAGTTACTACCAATGTGATTTTGTGCAGTTCTACTAAAACTGAGGTGTGTACTTCTGATTGCACAAATAGAAATGATATGGAGACAGGCATCCCTGTTTGCGCAAATATGAATATGGTTATTTAAGCAGTGATGGTTATATGCAGTGGCATATGATTAATAGCAGCATCACATCACATCAACACTGCCACACATTAACATGCAGAACAATAGCATTAGTATTACTGTTAAGAGAATAGCGCATGGTCATTAAATGTGCAATAAAATTTGTGTAGTTCCCTTGGGATGAAGCAATGTTACTGGTGTGAGATTTAAGTGTAACCGCAAAAACACAATTCATGGGAAATAAAGCAAGACGGAAGCACTTCATAAAATGGTGGTGCCATTGCTTCAATTTATTAATGGCACTAGATTGACAACAGCATTATTAATAGTGACATTAGGTGGCATTGCTTCATGTTTCATGTGATTTTACATTAAAGGTAGCTATAAGAACATAGGGACAGTAGGTGTATAAAGTGGTGAGGCAGATGTGGCTGCCGAGAGCGGCAGACATTCAGGCAGCTTGTTTGCATTTGTCCCATTTTTTATCTCCTCGGCGACATTTTCCTATGTGAACACATGAAATCTAGACCTGCTCGTTCTCATTTGCGTTGTCCCCCCAACACCCCTCACTTTATTTCCTTTTTCGACCAAGAGACATGTCCACTTCCCCGGCCTTTTCCCCCACCCTTCGCCATCCACCCCGGTTGGGTAGCCAGTCTCTACTACTTTCCCCTGTTTCCTCTTAGAACCAAGTCCTAGGTTCATGCTACAACTTTCCCACTTTCTTCCCTATTTGAAACAATTCTTAGATTCAACTGTGTGAACTAGCTTTACCTCTAATAATAGTAAAAGTCTAGGTGGCTTTGGAACAACCGATGGAAGTAGAAAAAGATCCACATGCAGCCACGCGGGGACTTGGGGCAGTAGAGCAAGGACGATTTTCAAAGGAAGATATACCTGAGGGTCGTCGGGATGTGTCAAATACGGCATTGGGAGGCCCCATCTTGGCCACAATACCGCAGGGAGGAAGAAGGGGTCGGAGGCCCTCCCAAGCTGGCGCTGTGTCAGAGAGAATGGCACGGCCGCCGATTGGGTTGCGCGGGCAGCTGTTGGTCTCCGCCCTCGTCGCCGACGACCGCGTGAATGATGCACCAACACCCCTGCCCCGGCCGAGGTGGTCCAGCCGGATCTTTGACCAGCGGTGAGCAGAAAGAGAGAGAGAGTGTGTGGCCACCTATGTCTTGTTTAGATCTGGAGAGCATGAGAGAGTGAAAGAGAGGAACCATAGTAAAGCAATTGCCGAGGCTCCTACTTATATATATATTGGAGTGATTTTTGTTGTACTAGCAATCATTATTAAATTGAATACGCGCGAACCACTATTCTCATTTAAAGTTCAAGTAAAAATAAGACTCGATCAATAACGTGCCACTGCTTCCAGGTCGCACTATCAAATCACCGCATCCAGGACGCACTATGTACTGTATCATTCACGCGTGGTCCCTCGACCGTCCATGAAGTTTAAAACTAGATGAGTCAAAATGTCAATTGGGATGCCTCTTTGTAAAAAAATGCGCTCCTAGCTTAAAAAAAGTGCTCCTACATGTACCCGCGCGTGGGTGCGAGAGAACTAGCGCGTGCGTGCACCGCTTCTCTTTGTGAGAGTACAATGTACTGCGCCCAAAGAACGTTCGCCACAAGATTAGTAGTATAAGTGTGTGAGGTGTGAGTTAAAAAAAGGTTTGTGACGTCTTTTATTTTGAAGAAGTTCTGAGGGTAGGACGTGAAGAGCACATATGTGTGTGACAGACGGTGGGTGCCAGAGGACTCGGGAGAGTCGTCACTCGATAAGGTGCGTGTGTGCGTGAGAGAGAGGGGGCATGTATCAATGCAATGCATGTGTCCGTAAATCATATCTAATGTTCGCGACAAGCCGTTTCCTGGCGAACACCGAAAGAACCGTAAGATCGGCATCCGATGGTGCCAGTTTTGCCATGGCATTTGACAGAACAGCCACTCGTCTGACACACAAATCTTCCACATGAGTATTAGCAACTGCCGTATGCTCCTCCCTCCATTCCAAAATGTAGTGCATATAGCTTTATTGAAACTTCGAACCTCGCAAACTTTTACTGAGTTTTCGTAGAACAAAATGCACATATAGAATACCCGGTATATATCACTTAATTCATCATCGAGAGGTACCTATACATATGGGGGAGTAGTGTACAAAGAAAGACCGTCGTATCACCTACAGCAATTTCAACCATCCTTTGGTGTGGAGGAATACCATAGGAATTCTATATGATATGATTTTTATAGGAAATATTCCTTTAGAGCCAATTGATTCATATAGGAATGGATTCCTATACTCTAGATTTCAAAGGAAAATAAACATGATATGATTTTTATAGCTTTAGAGCCACTTGGTTCATTTGAATGGATTCCTATACTCCCATAATTTCAAAGGAAAATAAAGATTAGCCTAGATTCAATAGAAAAGTTCCTATGATGTGAACCAAATGACATCTCTTTTCCAATCCCTACTTATAGGAATTGAGATACATGTCATATCTTTCCCTATAACTTCCATGTACATCTTCTATTCCTAAATAGCTAGTACAACCCACTAGCTTTTTTTCCTGGACATGCAACTATGGCACATGAACACGTCATGCATGCAAGTCATAAATTTCATTTTTTTTGTACTCTATGCATGCAAGCACCACATCATCAATTCGTGCATGTCACTCATAAGAGCACCGCCACTCATCATCGCCAAGGACTTGACATCGACATTGTCCACTTCATCATCATCCGTCCTTGCTTACAAAAGAGAAACCATCGACAACATCATCGTACATTCTCCTTGCCATTGCATTGTGAACCCCCGAGCCAATTTTGCGTCACTTTCCTATCGAGACTAGCCATTGAGTATTGCCAGGCAACGCTACTTGTGCACTTTAGTGATACATACATCGCATAGCTATCATATCATGCATATATCATCGTATCATCTCTTGTGTCATCAATTGTTCCCGCATATGCAAAATAGCTATCTTGGTTCGAGCATTGCGCATATTGGCCATATCATATAAAAAAGCTTTTAAGAAAAATAGGAGATACAAAAGATCTTCTTAGCAATAGCCATTGCATCACGCCACATTGCATATCATATAACATCATTGATCATCTTGGATAATCGCGAGTGAATCACCGGGAACCATACATACATATAGCATACTTGTGATAGAAAGTCGATACGTTTGGTCCCTCATAGGTTGTGCACAAGTGTGGTATCCGCCTATTGAGCAATCGTGCTAGCATCTCTCTAGAGTTATGCAACAAGAGTTTTTTCCGTGGATTCCACATTTTGAGCTCATTTATTGGTTGCACGACCCCAATTATATATCCCCGTGTGTGTTTCTGTGTGCCATTCATAGCTATTAGTCTATTTGCTTTACATTGCAATTTTGTGAATCTTCCTCAACATTTTTTAAATCATTGACTAACATTTGCTTGAATTTTGTGCCACTTGTCCTAACCAAGCCACTCGATAAGCTTGACTTTGTAGGTGTGAGTGAACAAGTTCGGTACCAATTCTACTATTCTCTCACTTCACATTGAGTGACACGGGATACATTCTCAACTTTGGGAAAAGGTATCTTGGTATTGTTTATCTCATTTCCTACTCACCTTTTCTCGAGTGTTGTGATGGATAGGCAAAGCACATCTCCTTCGGTCTACAACAACAATGACGAGTTTGATGCCACAAAAAACTTCATCGATTCCAAGATGGAAGCTCAAATGAAGGAGATCAATGCCCTCATGAAGATCGCCAAGAGGTCTCTCTCAACTTGGAGAAGACGCTCAAGTGCACACATCCTTCTGAGCTACCATCTCCGGCAAGATCACATTGGCATCTACACCATCACCGACAAGGACATGAAATTCAAGAGCTCAGCACCAACCACCGCTCTACGACTTCACCATCTACCTTGGCATCTTTGCCAAGGGACTTGAAGGCATCTTTGCCTTTGGACACGCGACATCTTTGTCGACAAGCACCTCAAGGTTATGCTCAAGAGAAGCTCCCCAAGCTTAAGTCGGCAACTTCCACGAGCTACTACGACCTCAACACCGAGCACGAGATTCTTTTCTATGGGACTCCAGACCCTGAGGAGTCTCTCGAGTGGGAGCGCAAGATTGATAACTACCTCAAGCGACATCAAGTTCCCTCCGAAAGATCAAGTGAAGTGCACCACAAGTAACTTCCACAACTACGCGTCGACATGGTGGCTTCACATACCTTCGACGAGCTTCAACATGAGTTGTCCCAAGACAAAGAAAGCGATGCAGGAAGAGTTTTTGCCTTCCGCCTACACGAAACATCTTCTACGCAAATTGGAGAACACCAAACAAGGACCCAAGTCCTTCAACGAGTACTTCATGGAGATGAAAAAAGCCTTGCGATGAGCCGGTGTGGACGACCCCATTTGGATGAAGTTTCACTTCATGATGGGATTGAACAATGACATCTCCGAGACTATCTTCCTTGACAACTATGAGTCTCTCGATGACATCTACATTGGTGCTCTCAAGGTGCAACAGCACACGAAGGCCAAGGCTTCTCCACCCCAAGCACACTTCACGACGACCAAGCTCCACGACAACGAGCATGAGGATAGTACCACCAAGAGCTGCAAGCCCGACGAGCTCTAAGACGACTCTCCCAAGTTCGACTTCACCGCCATCCCTCTTTGTGGGATTGATGATGCCGAGTATACCATGACTTTTTTTGAAGATGGTGCGGCGTCGACTATGACTACGAAGGCACTCAAGGAACATGCTTTGGAGGAAAGCGACACAGTGGCGAGCAAGATGATGCTTCCATCTTTGGAGGCGAGAGTGAGATGATCGAGCATGGGATTTTCCCTTCGCTCATGGAGGAGAGTGATGATGTTCCATCTTTGGCCTTCATCCACGGTGACGTTGATGAGATGGTTGAGGATGGGACTTTCCCTTCGACCACGGCGGTGTATGATGTTGAGTAGCTAGACTTGTGCCACCAAATTGAGAGCGAGAGCAAGTTCACCACTAGCTCTATATATGGTGAGTTTCCTCACTTCCCATGTGAGGAGAGCCACAACCTCCACCACTTGAGTGAGATGAGTGACTCCACCATATGTGAGATTGAGAGCACCTACTTTGAGGGAGTGCATGACCCACCACGTATAGAGAGTGAGATAGTTGATAGGTCATGTGAGGCCACTTTCAACACTAACAAGTTAACCTCTACCTCTATTGTGTCTTCTCATTAAGTGCTAGCTCCCATATATGATGATGCCCCGATCATCAATGACTTTGACCCCCTCCCCCACATGCTTCCATCAAGATGAAGATGACCACAATTTGGTCTTTACCACCTCACCTACACCACTTGAGTGGAATGACAAAGGTAACATAGGTGAAGGTCATCTCTAGTTCCACTAGTGGACATTGATTCTTGCATGATGCTGATCCACCTATTGCCATGCTTCATGCTAGTATGATTTCCCCATGTGACGATTTACCCATTTATGATGGGTTTGATGATTTCCATGTGGAGTCTATTAGTTGTGATGCCATGTTGCATAGGGTTTCTTGCGATAATTCTCTCGGTCACATCATGTTTGATAAACCGCTGGACTTCTCATATGCTATGCATGGGATCAACAATATGTCATACTTGCAATCTCATCGTAGTAACTATGCATATGCCATTAAAATAAACCCAATTTGCACATATGGCATAGATGACAAGCCCATGGTTATTTGCATTTTTCTTGTGATGATATTGATATGCTCCCTTTGCATCATGTAAATCATATGCCATGCCATGACCACCTAGCTTCGGACATGCATTGTTTGCCATGTTGTCAATTTTCTCCATATAATGCTTCCGATATTGCTCATGAGGAGACCCCCATAGTTTCCTCATACATGATAGGAGATTTTGATTCATCCCATCCATTGCATGATGCAAATACTTGTGTGCACAATATGCTCCCCATGAATAACAATGCCATTGTTGTGCCATACACTTGCTAGAATTGCATGCTCAATTTGTCTCCCCATCATGTTATACATAACAACTATTCTTCCATGATGGATGAAATGTTCTTATACCATGCAGCAAATTTCTTTGAGCGATGCCTATCTTGAGCTAAATCTCATGTGCACATACACATCATGATGGATGATGTGTACATTTACCACGGACACACATTGTTTTGTTTGTCTCTTTCTTGTGTAGGTACACATGCTTCCTCGTCAACCTCGCAAGTGCATGAGTTGACGAAACGGGCTCTATAGAGCAACAATGATTTGGGATACGATGGATTGTTTTTTACACCATTTCCATTGCACAAGGACTTCACGTATTTCTTCTACATGGCCCTCACATGGTTATGGGTTATTGTCCATTACATATTCTATGCCCACCTTGCCATGTTCACGTTGCATGATATGCTCATTTCTATTTGGATGACATGCTTTGCATTTCACATGATTATTGATTCTACTACTTGTATGTGTGTTTGCAATCTTGGTGGAGATATTGTTTGTTATTGCCATGTTTGCTTTGTGACCCATCCCTATGACGATATTTTGATCATGTTTCATTTTCCACGAGTACGCCTACCTCCCACGAGTATGCCTACTTCGACATCATCAAGTCCACAGCGACCACCTACAAGCAAGGGTGACACTTCCATCTTTGGAAGCCCCTCAAGGAAGATGGCCGAGCATGCTAAAGACCCTTCGGTCATGGAGACGAGCTACGAGGTGCCACAACATACGGGCCTCATACAATGATATGTCTCCAACGTATCTATAATTTTTGCCTATTCCATTGCTATTATAGTATCATTCTTGGATGTTTTATATGCAACCTTATGCAATTATATATCATTTTTTGTGACTAACCTATTAACTTAGTGCCGAGTGCTAGTTGCTGTTTTTTTTGCTTGTTTTTGGCTTTTCAGGAAATTAGTGTCAAACAGAGTCCAAACGGAGAAAAAACTTTGGATTAATTTTTTCAGGACAAGACCTGACGAGCCACGAGGGAGCGACAAGCTCAAGAGGCGCGCCCAAAGGGGGCGTGCCACCAGGCTTGTGGGACCCTCGTGGCACCTCTTGACCTAATTCCACCTCTATAAATACTTAAATATTCCCCTAACATCAGAGAGCTACCCGAAATACTTTTTCTGACGCTGCAAATTTCTGTTCTCGTGAGATCCCATATGGAGGTCAGGTACTCTGCCGGAGGGGGAACCAATCATGGAGGGGCTCTACATCAACCTTGTTACCCTTCTAATGATGTGTTAGTAGTTTACCATAGACCTACAGGTCCATAGCTAGTAGCTAGATGGCTTCTTCTCTCTCTTTGATCTTTAATAGAATGTTCTCATCGACGTTCTTGGAGTTCTATTCGACGTAATCACTTTTTGTTGTGTGTTCGTTGGGATCTGATGAATTGTGAGTTTATGATCTGATTATCCATTAATACTTTTTGAGTCTTCAATGAACTCTTTTATGCATGATTAATATAGCTTTGTATTTCTCTCTGATCTATTGATTTGGTTTGGCTAACTAGATTGATTTTTCTTGCAATGGGAGAGGTGCTTTGTGATGGGTTCGATCTTGCGGTGCTCAATCCCAGTGACAGAAAGGGACATGACACGTATTTGTATCGTTGCCATTAAGGATAAAAAGATGGGGTTTATTCATGCTTGAGTTTACTTTGTCTACATCATGTCATCTTGGTTAAGGCGTTATTCCGTTCTTTATGAACTTAATACTCTAGATGCATGTTGGATAGTAGTCGATGTGTGGAGTAATAGTAGTAGATGCGGGCAGGAGTCGGTCTACTTGTCTCGGACGTGATGCCTATATACATGATCATTGCCTTGGATATCGTCAATATTATTTTGTTTTCAATCAATTGCCCAACAATAATTTGTTTACCCACCGAATGCTATTTTTAAGAGAGAAGCCTCCAGTGAAAACTATGGCCCCCGGGTCTACTTTTATCATATATTAAATTCAAAAAATACCTTGCTGCAATTTTTCTTTTACTTTATTTTATTTTGTGTTTTATCTATCTATCTATCACTACAAGATTTGATCCTTGCAATTAACCGCCAAGGGATTGACAACCCCTTGTTCGCGTTGGGTGCAAGTATTTGTTATTTTGTGTAGAGGTGCTGCTAACAAGGTATTGCATGGTTCTGCTACTGGATTGATAACCTTGGTTCTTAACTGAGGGAAAAGCTAATCTCTACTGTACTGCATCATCCTCTCCGCTTCGAGGAAATCCCAATGCAGCTCACAAGTAGCAGGAAGAATTTCTAGCGCCATTGCCGGAGAGACATCATCAACATCTATCAAGTACCTACGCATAACCTGTCATCTCCTTGCATTTACATTATTTTCCATTTGCCTCTCTTTTTCATCTCCCCCACTTCTTAAACATTTTCATAAAAATACAAAAATATTTTCCGTTCACCTTTTTGCTTGTTTGCTTTTTGCTTGAAGTTGCTATCATGTCGGAATTTGATAAAGTTGTCGTTGAAAGCGCTAGTGAAGATAACACTAATGAATCCCTTGAGGAAAAGCTTAATTCCATTGATCTCAACCATAATCCTCCAAAAATTAGCAATCCCACAAATCTTAAAACTAAAATATATTATGTGGGAAGCGGAAATATTACTCGGAAGAATATTATTCAAGAATTATCTAATTGCATGGGAGTTATACCAATTATAAGAGGGTCTATTCTTGATAAAACAAATTGCTATGTTGATGCCATTGCCATGCTAGTAGTCAAGTTAGAAAGAAAATTCGTGCATATGCATACATCCCTAGAAAAGATATTTTATGAGCTCCCCAATATCCATGATCCTAAAATTAAGAAGATTTCTACTATCATTCTTATGCGTGGATTTGATCATATAATTCGTGAAGCTAGAGAATTTTTTGCTTATTATAAGATAAATTTTGAACATCCTCCCATTGAAGAAATTCTCCACGATAAAGAACTATATGTAGTTTGGAATCTGAAAATTATTTTGCCTATAGTGATAATCTTAGAAGGATAGTTCCCTATGCTGAAATTAAAACCATGTACCACCATACTTGTGATAGATTTGAATCGATTATTAAGGGAATTGGTGAAGGATTTAGTAATGAGTGGTCAGAGGAGATGGCTAGGGAACCTATTGATGATGAAATACATGTTTTATATGAGGATGTTTATGGAGATGATTCAGAATTTGGAGTAATTAACGTTAAAATTACGGAACAAAGTCCTTTCAACGGTTTAAGCTCTCCTATTATTAAAGAAGAGTATGAGAAGAGAGAATTCCTAAGAAAAGTTTTAGAGGATTTTATTAAAAAGAACTTGGGAATGAAAGATGACAACACTTGAAACTTGCATTATGCCTTGCTAGGGGCGTAAAACGATAGCGCTAGTTGGGAGGCAACCCAATAGTTATCTTAATTTTCTTGTTTATTTTTCAGTTTTTTTGTGTGCACAAAATTATGCTACTGTTATGGTTGTGTTTTTGTGTTTTAGTTAGTGTTTGTGCCAAGTAAAGCCTTTGGGATGATTTGGATGATAGTTGCTTTGATTCTGTGAGAAAACAGAAAATTTTGCGTCTAGTAGCAGAATTTTTAAAATTTTCTTTAACGTGGAAAAATTATGAACTTTTTATAGATGATTTATATACAAATTTTCCATGTTTTCCGAATTTTCAGAATTTTATGGAGTTAGAGAAGTATGGTCAATATTCGAATTACTCACTACTGTAGGATGCTGCTAACGCGACACTATGATTAGAGACCCTTTGACGAAACGGTGTGTGATGCATTAATCGCAAACGGTGATGTAAAAAAACCATCAAAAAAGATGAAAAATATTTGCAATGGCGGAGCCATGAAACACGGTTCCGATTTTAGTTGCATGTGCGATGTAGGGCACACGGTTAATCCAGAAGAACTGTTTGCGATGATGCAGAACAACAGAAACGGGCAGTCAGATGAGGATGTGTGCGATATACGGCATACAGTTCACTAGGATGAACTGTGTGTGATTAGGCAACATAATAGAAACGGTTCAACTGAACAAGATGTGTGCGATATGCGTCAAACAGGTCCGTAATCAGAAATGTTTGCGAAGACCAATAATAGCACAGATGATTGCTGCTAATAAGCCGTGTGATTTGCTCTGTCTACAGAAGAATAACATATACATATATATATATAACTGAAATAAAGATCCAATTACATAAGTGACTATACAGATCATTCGCACACACGTCAACAAACAATTGTATGCATTCTAAACTAGGAGAAATGATCGTCTAGTCATCTACTTCTTGTGACGCTCCCGCCACTGCTCTGTGGCTCAATCCCTCGTCTGGGGCAGGAAGAAGACACTCCCTCATATCAACGATCCGCATGTACATCTCGTAGCTTGTGTACGTGTCCTTGGCCGCGTACTTGACGTGTTGTTCATCTAGTCTCTCATGCCAGACACTGTGCCAGGTGTTCTTGTCCTTCTTGCTCTCATCCTTTATCTTCATGTAGTAGGGGTCGATGATGGCCAAGGTGAGGTCAACCAGGGAGTTATTTTTGTTGTTGTCGCTGCCCCAGACCTTGTAGTGGTCCTGGATGTTGACAAGATTCTGGCATTTCAAGCCCGAAACCTTGAACGCTTTTAAATCGTTGGTGGTGTCCACCGTAGCGAAACTGTAGTCGGAGCTGTTGATAAACCTGGAGAAACGCTCGCAAGGCCTTGTGGCCAGGTGGTAGTGGTAGACGAGGACATCATGTTGCACGCACAACTGGGCGACGACAACCTTCTGATCGTGCCCGGCACGACCAATGGTGTACTCGAGGTCGAAGCCGACCACTTGGTACTTGTCCTCGGCAAGCAACTGCTCGATAGTTTGGATGGAGCTCTCCACCGAGACCGGATCATTCGTGTACACCACTGAGAGGGCCTTCCCCCTCACGTGGGTGTCCACTACGTGATGCGTGGTGAACTGCCCGCCGTTGTCGTCGTCGGCCGCTGGGAGCGCCATTGGAGCCACGGGGAGCGCCATTGGAACCGCTAGATCTCCTCTCTGTATGTGTCGTCGTGGGTGTGCTTATTGTGTCGTGTGGCGCAAGAGATGAAGGTAAATGGCCGCAGGAATAAATGGGGGCCGGGCGGCCTGGATTCTCGGCGCGTCCGCATGGCAGTTTTTGCAGCGGGTAACTGCATCGTCACGCCGCGCCCGGCGCAACCGCATGCACACGAACGTGCGTGATTGTGCGCCGGCCCCAAACACTGGCAGCGCGCATGGAGGGACGAGGGCAGAGCGCTCGGAGGGATGCGAGAGCAAAATGCGCGTGGCGGGACACAAGCAGAGCGCGCCGCGGCCACCTCAACCGCAAGCAACCACACACATAGAGTAGTTGAACATGCAGGAAATGGTCGTCTATAAGACGGCCGACAGCTGCGTCGCTGCGTAGAGAGCGGTCGTGTGCTACTACCGCCGTCTTGGTCTATTAGTCCCCTTTATATTCTGTGCCATGTTTTGACCTTAAATTTAACCAACAAAATGTTAATGCATGTTACAAAAATTATATAATTGGAAACTATGTTCAAATACGAATCCAACGATATAATCTTTGGCGACATGCATTCGTATTTTATTAGTTAAATTCTACTTATAAACCAGGATGGGGGTAGTAGGCAATTAAATCGCAAACGTTTTTATATTAACCGTATGTGTACGTGTCCTTTCATCCTCCTCTCGCACATCTTGTCACCCCGCTGCCGCAGACGGCTTCGAGCGCAAGCTTGAGCAGTGCGCGGGGGCGTTCTTTTGGCCAAACGGTGGTGAGCCCGTTCCCGCGCAACCGTGCAAGTTCCCGCGCAAGCTTCCCGCCCGACTCGGTGAAATCCCCCAAAATCCCAATGCTTACCAGACTACTATAAACCCTCACGGCCGACGAGTCCTGCGTCGCATTTTCCCCTCCCTCCCTGTAGCTTATCTCATCTGCTTCTCCCACAATCGCAATTGGCACAGGTCCGTCATCGTCGCTCAGCTACTCTGCCGTCATCAGAGGATAGCTCCAACTAGGAGGCTACACCACGGCGGCGACGCAGTCTCCGGCGTAGTGTAGTGCGCATGGCGTCCCTGCTGGGTGTGCACGGAACACCCACCACACACTCCGCCGCCGCTGCCCATTGGCAGCTGTTGCCGGCTGCCGTTGCTGCCACACCACCGTCGAAAGCCAGGGCCATCACCCGCTCCGCCGCCGCGGCCCGAAGGCGGGAGGTGGCCATCGTGGCCGCCACCCCACTGCCGGCCACCACCTCCATATGACACCCGTCCTGAGACGTGTCAAACAAGCAGGCGCGAAGCTGGCAAAATAGTCCGGCAGGGCCTGCCGGGCGAGCCGTGATGTGACAGTGAGCAGCGCATTTAATGCGCTCTGTCAGCCTGCAGATTTAGGTATGATAGCACTGTCAGCTATCTAATCAGCACACAAAGACTGATTTGCCACTGTGGTCACCCATTAATCTATAAAAGGAGGCCCATGGCGACCATAGAAGAGGTTGGCTAGTTGGTCGCTGGCATATCCATACGCGCGCGTAGCCACTCTCGCCTCGGGAGCAACCCTGCCGGGCGAGTGTGCTACGTCCACCACCATTATCCACCATCAATCCACCAAAGCAGGAGTAGGGTTTTACGCCTCACGGCGGCCCGAACCTGGGTAAAAACTGCCCGTGTGATCTCTGTCGTGCTGCGCGATGCTTCTCCGCTCTTCGTGCAACGTGCCCATCCCCCGCCGAACAAAAAGGGGCTCATGGCCCCATAGGTGGCCGTGGTTTCCCACGACACCTGGGGTTGACGATAAAACACAGGAGGATCTGGAAGATAATTCCGGGTTCTCACTGAAGTGGTATCAGAGCCGATGTTGACCTAGTCGCGTGGCCTTAGTTAGAAATGGAAAGCCTTAGCAACTATTTTCATAAGAAAGACTATTTTGAAAAGAATAATTCTCGTACTCTTCTCCTTCACTATTGCTCGTGTCATCTCATCTTTTTCAATTGAAATTTAAACTCTCCTTCTCTACCATCTTCTTTATATTATGTGAAACCCATTTCCCCACCCTTGGTGTTGAATAGTTAGAAGCTTCACAAGACTTGCCAAGAATTTCAATATAACTTCAACCCTAAAGCAGTGAGTAGCAACATTGTCCCAAGAGAAGACACCTCGAGAACTCAAGAAGTCAACAACTATCCATCATGCTTCAATCATCAATGTCCAAGATCTGCACCAAGTTATGATGTGACCTGCCATATAGGATTAGGTTGGTTAACACCCTTGTAGTGGTAGGACTCGTAGCTAGTAGATGCAAAAACCTTTTTGTCTGAGTATTGTCTGCATATATTTCTTCTGGCTTTTTCCTATGCAGTCATACTAAAACCCTATTTACGTAAATAAGTTTTTTTTGAGTTTTATTTGGATAGCTTCATCGCTATCTCGGTGTTATCTTTTGTTTATCTTCTGGGGTATCTCCGCCTTGTGTAGGATTCTTATACTCCTCTTGTGCTCTTTCCCTCTTCCCTATAACCCTGGAGGTCACCTTGAGATGAACGAAGTTTCAACAACCCACTTAGAGATCTATCATGAAAGTGAGCCCTATGGAAAACCTCTTTTAAGTGGGGTAGTTCATGGTGATTTGTGGCGAGATCGAAGATTTGAAGACCTTCATTTGCAAAGAATACGAAGATTTGAAGACCTTCATTGCACCTACTATACTATAAGTTCAACCTGAAGATGGATTAATGAGTCTATCCGCACGAAAGCTTTATCTACAGAAGAAGGCAATACCGAAGAACATTCAACCACTTGCAGAAGTTGTGTGGTTACCATCGCCAAGATCGAAGGACTGCTCCCAAGCCTTGAGCAAGCTAGAGATAGCGTCGACAATCAAAATATCTTCAACCAAGACCCCAAAGTTGTATGTCACCAAGTTCAGAATCGATCATGGTTCCACAAGTTTATGAGAAGATGTGTGTCAAAGACGAAGCTTACCCAAACCCATTCTCTTTACTCAGCCTGAATCTCGGGGACGAGATTCCTTTTAAGGGGGGTATATGTGTAACATACCAATTCTCGAGATGTTCAAGAAAAGTTTTCCAAAAATTAGGGCGAGAAAATTTCATTTTTTTCTGTTTACGAAAGCTTAAGTTGAGTTTTTTTATAAATTTTGTGTGTTTAATTTGATTTAATGCAAACCTTAATTGAAATTTGAGTTTTGTCCTTCTATTTTAGTTGGATTTGTTTTTTCTCGTATTCATCCTATTAATTTACATGGCTCTGAATTTTCTAAAGTTCCTTATATCTATTTTAGCCTTTTATTCATTTTCTACATTTTCCTCTTAGGAAAATCCATTTCCTTTCCATCTATAAAACTCCGGATAGAATTTCCAAGTCTGAATCCATCTCTCTCTTTTCAGTGTGTATCTTATTTTCTTTTGTCCACCGAATAACCAATTATATCTCTTGCTTTAATTTTTATTTTGTGTATCTCTTTTCCTAGGTGCATCCCACCTCATTCTATTTTCCCTTCCACCAACCGAATGTGCCTAGCCCAATTTTTCTCTCTTCTACTAATTCTCTTCCACCTGGGCCTTAGCCTATTTCGTTCCACCTAGCCCATCTCATATGGCCAGCCCAAATGCTTCATCTCCATGTGCACGTACAGGCAAAATGTACAGAAGAAAAGGAAAGGACACGAGGAAATGCTGCCCTCCTTAATTCCATAAACCCATCGGTTTCCAAAACTGAGAGGCTTATCATGCGCCTCCACCTCCTCTTCCACCTCGATGGCTTCATCTCCTTCCTCCACTAGGCGCTCACGTTACAGAGAAGAGAAGCTTAGGTATAGCCACTATGCACCCTCCTCCAACTCGCAGAAATCCCAATCGTTTTCAGTTTTGATGATATCTAGATGTGCTCCACGGTCTCCTCTCTCATTCCCATGAGTGCTCATGCCCTCTCTCTTCCTCCTCTGCCCAAGAACCCTCACTGAACTTTTGAAACTCCATGGATGCAAGGTCTTGATCTCGGTGGCTCGGACCATCTCCATCCATGCCCTTGCGCCAAAAGATTCCCCTCCACACCATGATTCCATTCAGGGAAGAAGGAATGTGTCCCATCGATCACATGCGAAGAATTTCACATGTCCGTCTACACTGTTCGTCGAGTTCATCGGACCATGCCGTCAAACTCGGTGAGGCTCTATCAAATTCCTTTTGCACGCCTCCTCAACGTCACACATATTATCTCCTGGACATCATGTTTCGAGCTATCTATGTCGTTGGCCACGTGTGTCCGAAACCAACATCGATTGGTGGCAACGACATATCTTTTTATTTTCTGTTCGTTGGATGGTCTTGAGGTCAACATTTGATATGATAGTTTTGGTCATAGGAACTCAGCGGTATATTTAGATTGTCGTTGTAATAGGTGTGTTGTGGGGTGGATTAGTCATTTTGGGTAAAATTCAAGTGGGTTTCTTGTTCGGTTAACTTTTATGTTGATATGTTATTTATCGCATGTTCATGACATGTCTAGAAGTTACTCCTAAATATTTCATAATGTTAGGAGTGCATGCTAATCATCTCATATATTTTTACAGAGAGTGTCATGTGATTTATTAGATGTATTTGTAGGATTATTTAAATTGTCAAATATAGTTTCATCTTGATGCTATTTTTCATTGGTGCACGCGTAGTCCTATGATATGTCTCTGTACAAGTCTTTGCTAATTCTTACCATGTGTAGGAGTTGATTGGTGTACCGGAATATTATTATTCGTACATGCTTGTCAGGTGTTAATATTTCAATTAGATGTGGATCATCTTTATTGTAATTGAAAGTGCATTATATCGACTAGAGGGGGGGTGAATAGGCGATTTTCATGAATTCATCACTGAGGAAATACTACTTGAGGAATTTCCTAAGCGACGAACAACTAGCAGTGGAATAAGTACTCAGATCATGTGCATGCATAACAAGACAAGAACATAGTCATCATGAAGAAATGAAACATACACAAAGCACAGGTAGCGTGTAACAGGATAAGTAGGCAGAAGATAGGATGACTGAAGAAATAGAATTGAGGAAATTGAGAGTCTTCAGTCAAAGTCTTCAAACAGTAACGATCAATTTCATCAAGAAATAAATGAGGAAATGAAAGGGTTGAGAAAATAGAACCAATGGCTCGGTGAAGACAATAATTTGGTAGACCAGTTCCAACTGTTGTCACAGTTGTACGTCTGGTTAGAGCGGCTAGGTATTTAATCCTGAGGACACACAGTCCCGGACACACAGTCCTCACCGTATTCTCCTTGAGCTAAGGTCACACAGACCTCGCCCAATCACTCATGGTAAGTCTTCACAGGTGACTTCCAAACCTTCACAGACTAGGTCACCCGGCAATCCACAATTCCTCTTGGATGCTCTAGACCTTGATGCCTAACCGTCTGGAAGATGCACAGTCTTCAAAGGTAACAAGCATCGGTTCCACACAGGAACAATCTCTTCAGTGATGCTCAATCACTTTGGGTTTTAGGTGTTGGGTTTGGGTTTTTCCTCACTGATGATTTTCTCTCAAAGACCTCGGAGGATGGGATGCTCTTAATGACAGGTGTCAGTTTCTCTCGGAGCAGCCAACCAGCTAGTGGTTGTAGGGGGCGGCTATTTATAGCCGGGGAGTAGCCCAACATGACAAGACATAAATGCCCTTCAATGATATGACCGTTAGGTGGATAAGATATTTGGGACAGCTGGCGCATAGCACAGCAACGGTCGGAAATTTGAGCTCTCAAATTCCTCAGCGCTATAATGTTCCTCACTTGTAGGCAATCCGCACTGGCGAATTCCTAACTCCTCAGTCAGAACAAATTCCTCAGAGAACAGAAGATCTTCGTCTCTGTCACTGAAGAAATTGACTGATCTGTATGAGATTTCCAATGGCTTCACTCGAATGGATTGGGTATGTGTAGGCTTTGAGATGAGCATCACTTGGAAACTTTTTCTTAGTTTTACCTCGACCCCCTTTAACAATACGGTGTTTCCTTATGACTCAAGAAAGAGAAAATGAAACTACAAAAACAAAAGTCTTCACGCTTAATAATCCTCGCATCAATATCAATGTCTTCAAGATCACACCAATTTCCTCATTTTCAAAGTCTTCAAGAAAACCAAAGTCTTCAAATGAAGACATTCATTTTTAGGGGTCGACTTTCTTCGTAAATATCAAACTCCTCGTCGACTTATAGAACCTGTGTACACTCACAAACACATTAGTCCCTTAACCTATAAGTCTTCAATACACCAAAATCACTAAGGGGTACTAGATGCACTTACAATCTCCCCCTTTTTGGTGATTGATGACAATAAGTTAAGTTTTCAACGGGGATAAATCATATGAAGTGTAAATACTGATATTGAGGAATTTGATTGCAAGATATAGAAGAACTCCCCCTGAAGATGTGCACATTGAGGAATTTGCTTTGGATTGCAAATGCATATTGTAGAGTAATATCATGGAGATCTCCCCCTATATCTTGTAATCCATACATGCATTTAACATATGATATGAAGAATTTGAAATGCATGATGAAATATGGTGTCTGACGAAATTCAGCATGCGTGCATTAAGGTACTTGAGGAAATAAGCATGCAGAAAGCAGTTCAAAAGTATCGAACCACCATAGGACTTTTACAACTCATCAGAGCAAACACCGTAGAAGAGCAAGAGTTGTAACTTAAAAAAAACAGCCCATATATAAGACCCGCTTGAAGACTAACTCAAATTTCTCCCCCTTTGTCATCAAATGACCAAAAGGGATGAAAATGAGGACTAACGCCCCTGAAGAATATCATCATGAAGTCGATGGAGGAGCGCCAGCGTTGTTGGCGTCGTCCGTTGAGGTAGGGCCTGCCGCAGTGTCGTTGAGGTCTTCAGCTTCATCCATCTCACGCGATGAAGAATATGAACTTGTGACGAGTTGAGGAACTTTGGCCTTCTTGAATTTCTTCGAGGGAGGCTGAGACCAGTCAAAGTCCTGTTGAAATCCCATCTTCTTGAGGTCTTCATCACCATAAAGGTGAGACAATATTGCCCAAGTGCGATCGAAGAGTTCATGAGCATGGTAGTGATTCTTCTTCACAGTGTTTTGCATGACAGTCATGTTCTGAAGAATTGAGCCAAATTAACGCTTGACCCATTTGTGATTGCGATCGACCATCCGATGAAGACTTAGAAGAAGCTCACGATCGGTCATCACGCGGGGGGCAGTGGCTTGAGGAGTTGGCTTTGAGGCTTTTGCGGCAGATTCTTGCGTTGCAGAGTCATCATTGGTGGAGTAAGATGCAGCTTTGCGAAACTGACCATCCAATGGACGAGTTCCTTCATCAATAATAGCAGCTTTGCCTTTTTCATCAACTGAAAAAATAGTCCTTTTAAGGACTTCAATGGGAGGCAGAAAGCTGAGGTGATTCTGACAATCTGCCTTGTAGTGAATTGAAGACCTGGTTCTGATGAATTTCATAATCCATGGAGCATAGGGCTTCAACTCAAACGGTGATAGTGCAACATTCACCACAGTCCTCATGAAGAAATCGTGGTAGTTAATGGGAATACCATGTATAATGTTGAATAGTAGATTCATCATGATGCCAACAACCTCTTCTTCTTCAGAGTTGTGGCCTTTGATCGGACTGAGGGTTTTGGTCAGAATGCGGTAGATTGTCCTTGGCACATAAAGCAAATCCTTCACTAATAAGGTGGTTCTCTGAGCCTGGCCTGGACGCAAAGGCTTCATCAGTACTTGCATGAGATGATTTTGAAGTTCAGGTTCTTCATACATGTGCCTTGCGCCATTAGCAGGCGGACTAAATGGAACGGCATGAAGCAATTCAGAGGCCGGAGCTTTGTAGTGAGTGTTCTCAGTCCTCCAATCAAGCACCTAGGAATTAACATCATCCACATTTCCAGTGAGGTGCAGAGTAGCATAGAATTGAAGAATTAACTCTTCATTCCAATCGCAGATGTCAGCATAGAAATTCAGGAGCCCAGCTTCGTGAAGAACATTCAAGACAGATTGGAAGCAGGGAATGGACTCCATATCCACATGAGGAATTTGACAGTGCTCAAATACCTTGTCCTTATTAAACAGAAGTGATGAATAGAAATTCATCTGGCTTGCAGTCCAGAACCGCTTGCATCGAAGTCTTGCTGAGTCATATGGATTGAAATCAGTGAAGAAATGATGCTCAGCGAAGAAATCGTCAGCCTTGAATTTTGGCCTTTTTGCATGAGTATTTTGCTAATTCGGCTGAAGATTAGCAGTTGATGGTCTCACAACCTCTTGTTGCATAATCTCTAGAGCTGTTGCCTGAGGAATTGAAGGTTCAGGTTCTTCAGCAGCGATTGGATACTCCATTTCTTCAGCTGTTGCAGCTGGAATGTCTTCAGGAATGGAAAGAAGAGAAGTTTGACGTCCGTCAGATCCCGTTTGAATTTCTTCAGTTTGCATAGGGGACTGAGGAATTGGATGCAGAGGTGTGGTCAATGGAGAATTGGGGTGAAGATTTTCCCAATAATCATCATTTAGCATAGGCGTAGTTGAGCCAATGTCCACGTCTTCTTCAATTTCCTCAACACCTGCCTCTTCAGCTGTGAACTGAGGCATGGGCGATGATACCAGTGGGGTTGAAGGGATATCTTCCACTTCAATTTCTTCATCCAACTACTCTGAAGAAGCAGCAGAAGGATTTTCTTCATCTGTATCATCTGGAATGACATATTCCTCACCAAATGGAATGAGCTCCTTTGATAGTACAATCGAGATCGGAACAGCATCAATTGGGTTAGTGAAGGAACTTGTCAAAGTCCTCACTTTCTTGGGAGCTGAAGACTCTGCAGTGGTTGATGCTTTCCTCTTCTTCACAACTGCCTTCTCCGCAGCTTTTGTTTTCTTCACTTCTGATGCAGAACGAAGCCTGATTTTCTTCACTGTTGAAGATTTAGCAAGAGGAGCTAATGGAGCTGGTTCAGTTTCTTCAGGCACAACTAATGCAGTTGCCCTGGCAAGTTCAGTTTCTTCAGGCGCAGCAAATTCTACTGCTGGCCAAGGTTGTTCTTCAGGCGCAACATTGGTGGTTGCCCTGGCATGGTCTTCAAGAGCTGGAATTTCTTCACCAGCCCTGGTAGCTTCTTGGGCAGCCTGATTTTCATTAGCTGCACTTTCATTTTCTTCAATAGACTGAGCAGAAGTACCAGCCTGAGGAATTTGTCGTTGCGATGGTGCTGCAACGTTAGTCTTGAGGTTCTTGGCAAGCTTGACAAACCTGACTTTGGCACCTAGCCAATCGGCATAATATCTGTCAAATTCATCACTGAGGCCTTTGATTTCCTTTTGCAGATTTACATGTTCTTCAGGAGACATGTTCAGAACATTGTTCTTCAGAAAACGCTCCTTCTTGTACTGAGCCTTCTTGACTTGTCTGCCCTTTTCAAATTTCCATTTTTCTTCACTTATGAATGCCGTCAACATATGACTTTGACCAGGAGTGAGGTTTAGGTCAGGCAGTGGAGTGTTTAGTTCTTTGTGCCAGAGGTCAATGAAGTCGAGGATCTTCTTCGGATCCAGCATTAGAGGCACATGACTGCCTTTGGCTCTAGCGTCCCTTTCTTGTCTGTCCCTGATGATTTCAGCAAGTTCTTCATCATCAGCTTCATCGTCATCAGACGGAACTTGGAACGCCACTTGTTTCTTATGAGGACTTGGCCTCGTTCCACGACCAGCAGTGGCCTTTTTCTCCAGCAGAGTTGGAGCAGTTGAGGACAGTGGTGGAGCTGAGGAACTTGCAGATGCTCCAGAAGTAATTGAAAAGCCTGTAGTCCGTTGACACGTTGCAAGGTGTACTGGTGTTGAGGACTTTGTGCCAGCAACTGAGTATTTTGTGGCAACAGAGGGGATTGGTACTGCCCTTGAAGAAGTTGCCTGAGGAATTTGCCTTGAGGGCTTTGACTTTGAAGAACTTGGCCGTGAGGGCATTGCTGTTGAGGAACTCAGCTTCACAGCTGATTTCTTCGGCATAGCCTTTTTAGGCTTACTGGCAGAGGCCTCAGCAGCAGCAGCTTGAGAATCCTCATTGAATTTCTTCACTACTTCTTTTGCAATTTTAGACAATTTGGCTTGGCGCTTGGTCCATTCTTTAGGAAATTCCTCACCTCACCTGATGCTGGTGGGATCAGCATCTTGGCCAACAGCCAAAGGAGGTCTTGGACACGGAGGGTTTACGGCAAATTTCTTCATGTACTTTGGAGTGACGTAGTGGTATTCCCTCCATTCCTTAGCCCATCTCCTCTCAATTCTCTGGATGCGCACTTTGCACTGATTCTTGTTTTCTTTGCCATGTTTTGCTTCATCAGGTTTGCAGTACCTAGCATAGATATCTTCAGGGATTTCAAAAGTTGTGTTTGTCTCAGGCCTTTTGCCTCCCTTGTGAGGTCTCTTCCCATCTGCCATTTTCCTCACTTGAGGACTTTGAACTTTGGATGTTTCTGAGGAAGTATGCAAATTATCTTCGAGGAACGCTACAAATGAGTTAAGTTGATGAGAACCTAGTGATTCAGCAACGGACATTTTGTACATGTGAACAGAGTATAGGTGCGAAGAATTTGGAGAGGTCATATGCGTTCTCACAAATTTTTTAAAGTATCAAGTTTGAGGAATTTGACCATAGGTGTCTTGAGGAATTTCAGTAAGCGTTCTTGACTTAGGTTCCAGAGTTGTATAGATTTGAAAATCCACACAATTGAGGAATCTTGAAGAAAAACATAGCTTAGAGAAACAAATCAAGATACAGAAGCATTCAGGTGTTTAAGGAGTGGGAAGTTGAAGAATAAACACCTTTTGAAGATTTTGAAGAAATCATAAGAATCAAAGTAGGGCAGTAAAATTACATTTTATTTACCCTGGACGAAGAACACGACGAACTGCGAGTGGAGTTGGAGAAGTTTGTCCGTTCAGATCTCCCACGCCCTAACTTGGCGGCGGGAGAGAGCTACGGCGACGGTGGAGTGAAGATTGTGGCGGCGCTAGGTCTGAGAGCTCGAGCGAGATTGTGGTCGAGCGGAGTGAATGAGGTCAGAGGAAGGGAAGGGGTATTTATAGCCACGGTGAAAAACTGCTCGTACAAAGATTTTGGACGAACATGCCCCTGACCCTTACTATTCTAACGACATGTGTCACCCATGTACTGAGAGGTGGATATCATGGGGGATCGTGGGTGAGTAGTTTAATCCATCGTGGGAAGCGGAATGGTTTGAGCGGCAACAGCCGAAAATTCAGATATGAAATTTTTTAAAGTTTCGTTCGCAAAATTTTCAGCTGACAAGGACACAGTGAAGATTTTGAACCGGTTTCAAGTAGAACGCACATGACGAATTTGTGAACAGACTGGGTTGAGTTTAGCATAGAGGGGGAATGGGTCCGATCACATTCACTTAGATGAAAATCAACTTGAAGAATTAGCAATAAGTGAATGCTGTTGAGGACATGAAAACTCAAATATATGTATATATATAGTCAATGAAGAACACCAGTCGAAAAGTTTGAGGACTTTGCAAAGTTGAAGAATTTGAAAGTTGAAGAATTTGAAAATTGAAGAATTTGCAAAATGAAGAAAAAATCAATTTTGAAGATTTTCAACTTTTGTTGGTGGCGTGTCCCACCGTATAAGAATGATGATTTCAGACGCCGCGTACAATTGTCGTAGGGCTCTGAGAATCAATTTCTTCATTAATTTCTTCACACTTAGAGGGTTAGTCTTCATTGATTGAAGAAAAATGTTACTTCATGTGTTGCACATCTAAGTCATCAATTTTGCATAAGTGTTAGGATGTGTGTCCTTTCAAAGAACATTCGAAGATTCTAAGATATTTAGCTCACACCGCAACTTGCTAAATCTCTTCTCATCCAAGGGCTTTGTGAAGATATCCGCTAGCTGTTCTTCAGTCTTCGCGTGGTCGATGGAGATGTCGCCCTTCAACACATGATCACGAAGAAAATGATGATGAATCTGGATGTGCTTAGTCTTTGAGTGCTGAACTGGGTTATCAGCAATCTTGATGGCACTCTCGTTGTCGCGATAGAGTGGCACATTCTTCATATTGATGACATAGTCCTTGAGGGTTTGCTTCATCCACAGCAACTGAGCACAGCAAGAACCAGCAGCAATGTACTCAGCTTCAGCAGTAGAGAGTGATACGCAGTTCTGCTTCTTCGAGGACCAACATACTAAGGATCGTCCGAGGAAATGGCATGTGCCTGATGTTGACTTGCGATCCACTCGATCACCAGCATAGTCAAAGTCAGAATATCCAATGAGATCAAAAGCCGAGCCCTTGGGATACCATAATCCAAGTGTTGGAGTGTGGGCTAGATATCGAAGAATATGTTTCACAGCCTTATGGTGTGATTCCTTCGGTGTAGCTTGAAAACGGGCACACATGCAAACACTAAGCATAATATCTGGCCTAGATGCACATAGGTACAATAAAGAGCCAATCATGGAGCGGTATACCTTTTGATCGAAGTCTATACCATTTTCATCGGTGCATAGATGGCCATTTGTGGGCATAGGGATTTTGACGCCTTTGCAATCTTGCATGCCGAATCTCCTCAAAACGACCTTGAGGTATTTCTCTTGAGATATGAATATGCCATTGCGTTGTTGAAGAATTTGAAGACCTAAGAAGAATTTCAATTCTCCCATCATAGACATTTGATATTCCTCACTCATCATATAGGCAAATTCGTCACTGTAACGTTGGTTAGTACAGCCAAAGATAATATCATCAACATATATTTGGCACACGAATAATTCATCATCATAAGTTTTGGTGAAAAGAGTTGGGTCAAGTGAACCGGGTTTGAAGCCTTTCTTCATGAGGAATTCCTTCAGTGTATCATACCATGCCCGAGGGGCATCCTTGAGGACATAGAGGGCCTTATTGAGTCTGAAGACTTTGTCAGGATGCTTAGGATCTTCAAAACCTGGGGGTTGAGCGGCATATA
This sequence comes from Thinopyrum elongatum, assembly GCA_011799875.1. Classification (NCBI taxonomy): domain Eukaryota; kingdom Viridiplantae; phylum Streptophyta; class Magnoliopsida; order Poales; family Poaceae; genus Thinopyrum; species Thinopyrum elongatum. The sequence goes on along the minus strand of CM022298.1, from coordinate 286,147,080 downwards.
CTTCTTCCTCAAGTTTACCATTGAGGAATGCACTTTTCACATCCATTTGATATAAGATGATATTTTGATGGTTAGCATAAGCAAGCAATATGCGAATAGCCTCAAGTCTAGCAACAGGTGCAAAAGTTTCATCGAAATCAATTCCTTCAACCTGTGTGTTGCCTTGAGCTACAAGACGAGCCTTATTCCTCACCACTAGGCCATTTTCATCTTGCTTGTTGTGATAGATCCATTTGGTACCGATGATATTGTGCTTGCGAGGGTCTGCTCGCTTGACAAGTTCCCACACATTGTTGAGGTCGAATTGATGCAATTCCTCTTGCATAACTTGAATCCACTCAGGCTCCAGAAATGCCTCATCAACTTTGGTGGGCTATTGGGTTTCCTGTCAATGAGGAGTTCATATGAGGTATTCTTGAAGAATTTGTGAAGATATACCCTATTGATGATGTGGCATGCAGTATCAATTGCCTCAGGCCAGAAGCGACGAGGTGTCTTGTATTCATCAAGCATAGTGCGAGCCATCTCCACAAGAGTCCTGTTCTTGCGCTCCATGACGCCATTCTACTGTGGAGTGTATGGGGAAGATAACTCATGAGTAATACCAAGTTCATTAAGATAGTCATTAAGACCAGTATTCTTGAACTCGGTCCCATTGTCACTACGTATATGCTTGATCTTCACACCGAAATTCATCGAGGCCCTTGAGAAAAATAGTCTGAAAACTTCCTGCACTTCAGTTTTGTAAGTAATGATGTGCACCCATGTGTAATGGAATAATCATCAACAATTACAAAGCCATATAGAGATGTTGCATTTGTTAGTGTGGCATAATGAGTAGGGCCAAAAAGGTCCATGTGAAGCAATTCAAAAGTACGAGTGGTAGTCATGATAGTCTTTGAGGGGTGCTTGGCTCCGGTCATCTTTCCAGCCTCACAAGCCACACAAAGATGATCTTTGAGGAATTTAACACCCTCAATGCCAATGACGTGCTTCTTCTTCACAAGCGTGTGCAAGTTCCTCATGCCAGCATGACCGAGTCGACGATGCCATAGCCAGCCTTCTCAAGCTTTTGCAAGTAGACATGTGGCAGGCTGTGGTCCTGCAGAGAAATCAACAATATACAAGTCTCCTCTCCTAAAGCCTTCGAAGACTTTGGAATTGTAAGATTCCCTGAGCACAATGCAACGATATTTGCCAAAGACAACAACCATATCAAGATCACAGACATGAGGTTGAATCCGAGGGACTCGACAAGCATGACTTTGTCCATGTGTCGATCCTTTGAGATTGCAACCCTACCTAGACCCAATACCTTGCTTTTGCCTTTGTCAGCGTAGGTGATATGCTTCAGATGCGATGGAGATAAAACAGAGTCCATCAGTAAGCTTTTGTCACCGGTCATGTGATTTGTACATCCACTAACGAGGACCCACACAGTAGCTTTGGGTAAATCATCATGTAGATGAATTAGAGCTTCTTACAAACTCATATACTTCAGAGTGAAGAATATGACATCAGATTCATCAGACATAAATTCATCAAATAATGCAACACATATATATATATAGCAGTTTTGAGGACGTGAGAAATGAGTGAATCATTTCTTCATGATTTGTGTGCGCCCTTTCAAGCATTCTCAGGTCTCCAGCAAATCATTCAGACGATTAAGTTCATCTGGAGACC